>BSYO01000030.1:2302899-3001765 GCA_033239525.1 Nepenthes gracilis | reverse complement strand
AATAATATCTTCCATGTATTACAATATATTATATTTCCCAAGTTATCCGGTAACTTTACTTTATGAATAAACCCTATATTTATTCTTTGTCCAATTTAATGATATTCTCAATTCAATTAATGTGCACACAATTTTGAGAAATATCACAACAATAAAATAGGAATTTACAACATCATTGTCCATACAATGAAAATTATAAAATGGAACTCAATCCCATTTTAGTTACAAGATCCTTGAACCTTAGTGGTGGCATGCCTTTAGTCAAAGGATCAGCGATCATTAATTCAGTACTGATATACTCAATAGCAATTTTCTTTCCTTTAATGCGCTCCTTTATGGCTAAAAATTGAATGTCGATGTGTTTACTTCGACTACTACTTTTGTTATTTTTAGCCAGGAAAACAGCAACTGAATTATCGCAAAATATCTTTAATGGCCTTGAGATGGAATCAACCATTCTAAGCCTAAACATGAAATTTCTCATCCATACACCATGCTTTGTAGCCTCGAAACAAGCAACGAACTCGACCTCCATAGTGAAAGTAGCAATCAAAGTTTGTTTTGCATTCCGCCAGGATACAACTCCACCAGTAAACAAAAATATATAACCGGATGTTGATTTACGTGAATCAAAGCATCCAGCGAAGTCTGAATCGGAGTACCCCAAAACTTCTAGATTGTCAGTCCGTCTATATGTAAGCATGTAGTCTTTGATACCTTGAAGATACCTCATGACTTTCTTGGCAGCTTTCCAGTGTTCGATTCCTGTATTACTCTGAAATCTTCCCAACATTCCAACTGCAAATGCTATGTCAGGTCTTATACATACCTGAGCATACATCAAACTTTCAACAACGGAAGCATATAGAATGTTCTTGATCTGTTCCCATTCCAAATTATTTTTCGGGCATTGGCTCTAATTGAGCCTATCACCCTTCACAATTGGTGCTACACTTGGTGAACAATCTTTTATTCGAAATCTCTCTAAAACCTTATTGATATAGGTCTCTTGAGACAAACCCAGAACACAACACGGTCTGTCTCGATGTATCTTTATGCCAATGACATAAGATGCATCACCCATATCCTTCATTTCAAATTTTTCAGAGAAAAATTGTTTCACCGCATACAACAACCCTTTATCATTGGATGCAAGTAAAATATCATCCACATATAAGACAAGGAAACAAGTCTTACTCCCACTGACCTTCTGGTATATACATTGATCCAAAATATTCTCTTCAAAACCGAATGAAGAGATAATTTCATCAAATTTTAAATACCATTGACGGGATGCTTGTTTCAATCCATATATGGACTTCTTTAATTTGCATACCAATTGCTCACCATCACTAGAGGAGAATCCTTCTGGTTGTTTCATGTAAACCTCTTCCTCTAGATCACCATTTGAAAATGTTGTTTTCACATTCATTTGTTGTAATTCCATATCAAAATGAGCAACCAATGCAAAAATTATACGAAGAGAGTCTTTTTTAGATACAAGAGAAAAAGTCTCCTTGTAATCAATTCCTTCTTTCTGAGTATATCCCTTAGCAACGAGTTTTGCCTTATATCTTTTGATATTGCCTAATGAGTCTTTCTTTATTTTGAAAATCCATTTACACCCTATGGTTTTCGCCTCTTTAGGCAATTCAATAAGATCTCATACTCTATTGCTACTCATAGAACTCATCTCTTCTTTCATAATATTATACCATAATTGTGATTCATTACAACTCATGGCTTGTGAAAATATTTCATGATCATTTTCAGCTCCCACATTGTAGTCAGACTCTTCAAGATATACAACATAATCACTAGGAATTGTTGATTTTCTCATTCTAGAAGACCTTCTTAATGTTGTATCATCATCATCAACAGGAGTATGTTGTACAACTATTTCAGACAAATTCTGAATTTCATGGTCAACTGGAATAGGATCAACATTTTGTGGAATGACATTGATTGGTTATTCAACACCAGATTGATCTTGAGGGGTGTTGTGTACAACAATCAACCTGTCATATGAAGTGGAGGGTTGAGAATCCAAATGATCAGATCTTGATCGTTTTCTCCCACTCATTAAGTCATTCTCAAGAAATTTTACATTTCTTGATTCCACAATCCTAGTGGTGTGAGATAGACAGTAAAATCTGTATCCCTTGGACTGTTCAGCATATCCAATGAAATACCCACTAATAGTCCTTGGATCCAACTTCTTCTCTTGTGGGTTATAAACTCTTACTTTAGATGGGCATCCCCATACGCGTACATGTTGCAAACTCGGTTTCCAACCTTTTCATAACTCAAAAGAAGTTTTTGGGACAGCTTTTGTTGGGACCCGGTTTAATATGTACACCGCCGTTTTAAGAGCTTCACTCCACAGAGATTTTGAAAGTTCAGAGTTACTAAGCATGCTCCTCACCATGTCCAACAATGTTCGATTTTTTCTTTCTACTACACCATTTTGGTCCGGAGAACCAGGCATAGTATATTGGGTAACAATCTCATTTTCTTGGAGAAACTTTACAAATAGACCAAGCATTTGTCCATCTTCAGTATATCTACCATAATACTCTCCACCTCTATCTGATTTCACAATTTTGATATTTTTTTCAGATTGTTTCTCTACTTCTGCTTTAAACAATTTAAAAGCATCTAAGGCTTCATATTTATTATGAAGCAAGTAGAGATACATATATCGTGAGAAATCATCAAAAAAGGTGATGAAATATTTTGGGCCATATGAGTCTATATCAGGACTACAAATGTCAGTATGTATGATCTCTAATATGTCCGAACTCCTCTTAACATTTTTCTTAGTCTTGTTGGTCTGCTTTCCTTTAATGCAGTCCACACAAGTCTCAAAATCAGTAAAATTTAGAGTACTAAGTATTCCATCATTAACCAATTTTTTGATTCTATCAATGGATATATGTCCCAATCTCCTATGCCACAACATCGAGAAACATTTATTCATAACACATCTTTTAATTCCAGTATTAGCATGCACAATATTGAAAGAAGTATTGTTTTGTAAATTCAAATAATAAAGACTATCAGACAGTGTATCATTCCCAATAATATCAGACTTATAATATAAACTGAATAATGAGTCTAAAAATATAAAGAAATATCCATAGGGCATAAGTGTAGAGTCTCACATCGGATGAGGAGGTAAACGAAGCACGCCTGATAAAGGGTGTGGATACCTCTTCCATTGGCGACGCGTTTTGGGGGCCGAAGAGTCATTGCGAACAAAACCGTGAGGCGCCCGTGACGGCCTCGCGGGGCGGGGGACGGTCCAAAGCGGACAATATCAATCCACCATGTGTTATGGATGCTACGGGACGTTATAGATGGTATGAATGGATCCCTTTGATGTTCAAGGCAGACGCTGATCCCAAGGGGTGGACTGAGTCCCACATCGGATGGGGAAGTGAACGGCTTGACGCCTCGAGATAAAGGGTGTGGATACCTATTCCATTTGATTCGCTTTGGGGGCCCGTGAGGGTCTCCTTTAGGAACAAACCGTGAGGCGCTCCATGATAAGCCTTCCTTCCGGGGGACGGTCCAAAGCGGATAATATCGCATCACCATGCTTATCGGGACGTTACAATAAGTCTTGAAAAATCAAATTTCTAGAGAAATTTAAAATATAAAAGGTCTTTTCCAATGTCAAAACAAAACCACTTCTCAAAATTAAATTGCATGTGCCAATGGCCTCCACATGTGAACGCATCTTGTTTCCGGAGAAGATGCATTGTTCACTGCCCACTGGTTTCCTTAGGTTTTGCAAACCCTGTAAGGAATTAAAAATATGGATTGTAGAACCATAGTCAATCTACCATGTATTATGTGTAACATTAACCATATTAGATTCATAGCATACAAAAGAAAATGGATTACCTTTCTTTTCAAGCCAATTCTGATACTTGATACAATCCTTCTTTATGTGTCCCTTCTTTTTACAGAAGAAACACTTGGACTTCTTCTTGATATCAGATTGGGGAGTTACTTTACCTTTCCCCTTTTATTTGGCCTGCGTCTTGAATCTTCCTTCCTTTAGCATGTAGACGCTCTCACTTTGCTTCATCATGAGCCTTCCTTCCTCTTGAGCACACATAGTCATCAGTTCATTGATTGACAATTTATTCTTATGTGTGTTATAAGAGATTTTAAAAAGTCCATATTGCGGTAGAAGCGAATTTCAAAAGTAGTACACAATGAAAGGTTCAGACATTTTCACCTTTAAATTTTTCAATTGAGCTGCAATATCCCTCATTTGCATTATGTGCTCACGCACACCCTTAACACTGGTGAGCCTAATAGATGAGAACTTCATTATTAGGGTGCTTGTAAGTGCCTTATCTAAAGTCACAAATTGTTCATCAATTGCTTTCAATAAATATTGCACCTTACTATGCTGGTCGACAGAACCACGAATACCAGCAGAAATTTTTGTCTTTATGAACATTAAACTGAAGCGATTAGATCGCTCCCAACGTTCATAAAGAGTTACCTCATCTGGAGTGCTGGTAAGGGTAAGAGCCGGTGGTTCGTCTTTTCGGATAGCATAATCAATATCTAGCCACCCTAAGTGAAGAAGAATTCTCTCCTTCCACACTTTATAGTTGTCACATTTTAGTTTGGAAATTTCACATCTAATATCGAAAAGATTTACAGATTGAATAGCTGCATAAAAATAGATACATACTTAACATCCAAAAAAGAGGCTAACAAATTACAAAATTATGTTTTACTAATGTAAAACATACATCATGAATCAATAGACAAAAAAATTACCTGTGGGCTAAATTTTAATTCCAGTAGATTCATATCCAATTTTATGATAAAACTATCAAATTATATTCCATTCTTAATCCCTGTGGGTAAATTAAGAAAAATAATTTGACATTTTATCCTGATTAATTAATTTAATATAATAAAATTTCTTGTGGGATAAATTTTATTATATCAAAATAATTATCCACAATTTGTCTTTATACCAGACGTGATAATAAAAAAATAATTTTATTAATTAAGGGTGCTGTAGCTAATCCTCAATTAATTAAATTATTTTAATCACAAGACATTATTTATATATATATATATAATTATATTCTGAATATTATATTTTATTCATTATATATAATAATATAATTATATATATATATATAAATATATACGTATGTATATAATATATATACAGCATAAACGTATATAACAAAGTTAAATACGAAAAATAGCGCAAGGCGCTCAGCAGCGCAGCGGCAGAAGCCGCTCCTTCCCACGACGCGTCCGGGTTCGAATCCCGTCCGCCAGCGTTCGCATTTTATTTTCCCATTCTGCTACAGTAACGGGCCAGGATCTCATGGGCCGCGTTCCAAACAGTATTGGGCCGAGAACGAAATCGGCCCAAAAACCGATACATATATATAAATATTTTTTTTTATAAAACTGTAGCAAAACGACGTCGTTTTAAAAACCGAATTCGTTCCAATGAAACGACGTCGTTCAGAAACTTAAAACCGAAGCCAAAAACGACGACGTTTAATACTGCTCAAAATAGAAAACGATGCCGTTCAAGTCGTTGTCTACCTTCGTCGGTTTTCGCCCAACCCGACAACGACCGACTCGACCCGAATTCCAGACCGGATTCAAACAACACCATACGAACACCATAAATGATGAAAAATATATGGAAATTTCGGAAATCTAATTTTCTATCGATTTCCGGTGCTCGTTTGAACCGAATCTTCAAAAAAACGAAGACTTTAGGTTTTTTCAATTTCGGAAAAAATCGAAAATATACAGAACAGTAAAGGCAGAGTTGAAGCCTTACTCTGATACCAAATGTTAGACATTGATGTGGCTAAAACAACCACTAAAGCGGAATTTAGAATCGACTTTATACCTCCAGCCATTTTACGTGCTCTGTTTTCAAACTTTGGATTTGATTTGCCCGTGCTTGGACACTCCTTCACTCCTTTAGATGGTGTAATGTTTGAGTTGGGTGCCAGGGACAAAGCCAGAATGCTCAATTTATAGGCGAAACTATCACTCGCCTCAACCGAGCGTTTTGTACTCAAACCGGCCAGAATTGATTAATTAACTTAATAAGAGAGTTATCATCGCTTAATGGACCACTAATGCTTTAGCAATTAACTGAGTTAAACGTCTGAAGGTTACAAATCGATCGAGGAAAACGAAGAGGACGAAACCGTCTGTCGGCTCGAAATCGGCTCGAAAACGGCTCATTGAAGCCGGCTCTACTGCGCTTGGCTCGCTTGGCGGCTTGGAACGGCTTGTGGGCCGGCTCAGTTGATTGGGCTGAAGCCCACATTAACAGTACCCTTAGAATAGATTTAACACTAAAATAAAAGGTGACAATAGAATTTGGAAAAATAAAAGTTATGAATAATATCAGCAAAACCACATTTCCAACGGCTCACAACTGTAAGTTTTCTAAGGCTTTTGCCGTTGGTTTATGTTTAATGACACAGGTACCCTTATTTTTCAATTCTTTTCCTTTTTACATTTTCCTTTCTCTTTCTTTCTTTTTCTCTTCTTTCCTTTTTCCACTTTTTGGACTGAATATAAGGTACCTCTAGCACCACTATTTTTCCTTTTATGGGGAAAAAAATGTGTAATTCTTTTGATTTTTTTAGTTTATATGAATCATATAGTTTAATTGTGTGTTTGTGCAAGTATAAACATGTCATTTATAATTAATGTTACTTTTCTTTTAAATATGCTAATATATGTGGTTGATGTGTTTAAAGTATTTGTTTCATACCCTTATTCGGGAAAAAAAAAAATCAACAAATGAATATCCCAAATAAAATCAGGAATGTCCCTATTAGTCATTTAACATTCAACAACAATATCAGACAACACTCTAACCAAAGGCTGTTCTTTATATTTAACACAAACAACAATAGTTCAATGGAAACCAACCAACAACAACAACAATGAATTTTTTACACCTAACCAAGTAGGTCCTAGTTGGTCAAAGCATTTTGCAACAAACATGAAGTTTTAAGGTGACTGAAACAAATTTCCATATCACAACAGATTTTAAGAAGTTGAGAAATTTATTGCATTACCAGGGCCATCCTCCAAAAATTGAAGTGGACTGGGGAGGTCACAGATTTGCATTTTCAACTGCTGCACCAATTGTCTTTAAACTCTGCTGCAGCAAGAATAATAATGTAGATGTTTTGGATAGCCAATATGACAGATGGGTATTTTCATCTTCTTTCTGCTTCAAGTCACATGCACAGACAAGGAATATGCCAAATTTATGTTATTCAAAAGCTCAGTTTAAGTTATCAATAACTTGGTATTGTTTTTTGTAGGTTTATTGAGTAAAGTCTAGTGGGAACCCCTCCTGTAGCAAAATCCTTATCACTGCTACGCAGCACTGCTGATATTAGCAGGATATGACTAGAGACCTCCAGAATGAATTTTAATTACAAACCACTGTGCAAGTGCATCATAAAAAGTTAACACATTCTTGCAATCAAATTCTAGTTCAGAATTTAGGATTTAGCTCTAATGTCCTTCAAAGGAACTGAAGTCCAAATTAAGGGACATTGGCCATAACAAAGTGCTGAACAAAACAAAAGATTTTTGGGTGTTCATGTCTGAAAGGTTTCTAAACAAATCGCAGGAACTAGTAGGTGAGGAAACATCCTGGAAATTCAGGATTCTTCATTCTAGTAGGCAGAGGGGAACGGAAAGCAACCCAAAGCTTCAATAACACCATTCCAAAACAAACTCCCTCAAAGCAACCCAAAGAAGCATAAACCCAATTCAATAAACACACCCAAATTCAAATGCCATAAATAATCTACAAATCTATGCGCAAATGTCATAAACAAATTTAGGGTGGGCGGACGGTGAAAAATAGGAATTAAGCTTTGGGGTGGGCGGTGAGCCAGGAGGGAGACAAGCCGTGAAAGAGAATAGGGTATGGGGTTTAGCAAGTTTAGGGTTTTTTGTTAAAAAAAACACACATACTTTTTAAAACTATCTATTAAAATAATATATTTTTTAAAAATAACTATAAAACATTATATATTTTACAGCATGAGGGAATTCGGGGAGATGCAAAATCCATTGACAATAGGTTAGGATACTCAACATTTTTGGTTCCCCCCCCCCCTCTCTCTCTCTCTCTCTCTCTCTCTCTCTCTCTCGCTCTTTGTCTCAAGTGTGCAGTAGATTAGGTTAAATAATGATGCATCTTGGATTTAAATTTCGAATAAATTCGAGTTAAGTCGTCTGTCTAAATTCGATTCTGTCCGCTAAATCTGGATCCTGCATACACAACTACGAATAAGATGTTAGATGACAATAAGAGGTTGTCCTACCGAAAATACTCCAACACTCAAAGAGTATTTGTAATGGGGGAGTGCTATCGTTAACAGAGAGGCTTTGGCTACTCGTGAGAAGTATGGGCTCTAAGCACTATGTCCTTTAGGAATGTAGTAGTAAAGAGAGAGACAGCGTTATGATGCTTAAAGCATGAGAGCTTTGCAATAAAAGGTTTTTTGCAGGCAAGTGAAAGCGTGCCTTGAAGTAAGAACTTCATAACCTTTTATAGTCGCTGTGTTGGGCTGCCTTCCTTATACAGAAGGGCTTGATTCTTTCACTCTGTTACGATTGTTACCTTTCCTGACGTGGAGCCTTTATGGCTATAACGGTCGTTGGTATTGATTATTTTCCTTCTGCGTTCTGTAACCGTTAGGATTTCCAATAGACAATGAGCGAATTCTGGCGCCCTCCTTCAGGGATACGCATTGAATATGGAGGTGACCGTTACAGTGGAGAATTGCCTTTTGTGAAAAATGTGAAATCAGGGGAGAAGACCGTTATGGCTAGATGACGAACACGTAAACCAATAAATCGCATGAGTCCTGATCTTCAGCCTATCTTCTAGCCACGATTCAGGTAAACGGAAGCGTTGACCGTCTTGGGCCCAAGTGGGCCATCATACTCTTGGGCTTTTACTAACTCATTGGTCTTCCATCCGGTCAACGGTTGACGTTGACAGTCCAGGTACAAATGGGTCGCTAAGGATCTAGGTTGTTCCGTCTTTATTGGCCAACCTGCTACTAGCATACTCATCACTAGCCCCCCATACCGATGGTCTAGGACTTCGGCCTCAAGCATGTTCAAGATGGGACGCAAATAACTGGGTTATTCTACTGAGATGACTTGGTGAGGAAACTCGCAAACGCTATTGGTCTGTCGATCGAGTTGCTCGCAGCTGTTGACCGCAAAGGCAAGATCTGGAGAACTGGCTGGGAAAACCATTGACCGGATTCGTTGACCGTCTAGGCCAAATTCATAGAACTAGTGGATAAAACGTTGATCGGATTCGTTGACTGTCTAAACTAGAATCCGAGAACTAGTGAAGGAAGTATTCACTGGATCGTTGACCGTCTAGGCCAGAATCTGGTGAACTGACAGGAGTTAAAATGATGCGCCATCATGCTACCGGATTGTTAGTCGAAAAGTTGGCCACGTGTCATAATGCAGTGAATTTGCAATTTTGGTAATTAATGCGCCAGAGGATCTGATTAGACTACAGAAGCCTCTGTAGCAAACTCCTCCGACAACTTCGCCATAAGGCCAACCGCCTCAGCAGGCTCTCTGATGGCAGGCCCCTCCATCAGCTCAACGCTGATGCCAACCGCCTTTGGGGGCTTCCCGACGATCGACACCTCAGGTGCCTCCTGGAGCTCTCCGATAGCAGGCTCCTCAAGTAACTCAACGGCCTACACAACGAAAAGCTCTACAGCGCCTCTTGGAGATCTCCGACAGCTGGCTCCTTCGGCTCCTCAACAACCTGCATGATAGGAAACTCCACAGGCGTCTCCAACGGAACCACCAAATGCTCCAGCTGCGGTAGAGCAATAACGGTGCTACTCGCAGCAGAGCGCAGCCTGGCCCTATACGCCTCCACAGCAGCCTCAATGCCGCCTACACTGGAGCTGTCTCCAAATATAGTGAACCGGCCAACCAAAACGTAATTTGGCTCTGTGGAGGAAGAAGAAAAAGGTACCACTGTTGCCGCCTTCTTCTGCCTTGGACTTCTGGGAACTTCATTGCTGGAAGGCATGCCGGCAAACTCTATTGTAATGGCGCCAGCGTTCCTCTTACGGGAAGGCACCCTCATCTTCTGGACCGGGGAAGGTGGTTCCCATCGCGCCCTCTTGGCATCCGCATAGAAAATCAAATAGTCTCTCTGGAACTCAGAGAGGTGGTCCTTAACCAGCTTCAAGAGCGGCTTCACAGTAGCAGTCGTCTTGTCCATGGGTGTTCTGGTGTAAGTGTTAGGCACTTTGTCCCAATCCCTGGACAAGAGCCATGACTCGTCAACATGCACGAAGACGAATATGTTCTTCCAATTCTTCAAGGAGTCATAAATGACACTGCTAATCTAGAGCCCTCGTGGGGATAGGGAAACCCATTCACTGCTCTGGGTGAACTTGAACATCACTCTAACCACCTCCACCGTCAGCAGTCAAGAATGGTGGCGGAAAAAAATACAGAGCAAATACAAGTATCACCCAGCATTAGCATAAAGCTATGCGATGGGGATCTAAAGAGCAGTAAGAACGTCCAACAGCTCGTCAGAGACAGGAAGATGTAACCCACGCCTCAAGTGGGCCTTGTATACAACAATGCAGCCCTCAAGAGGGGAGCCACACCTGTTTTTCTCACTAGGCATCCGAAAGACGATCTCATTCGAAATGTTGCACTCGATGTACAACTCCTTCACTTTATTGACCTTGAGTACTGAAGCAATCTAGGTAACTGAAGACGCCATGAGAATGAAAGCAAGAAGGAAGCAAAATACTTAGAATTTTTTTAGGAAGGAAGTGTGGGATGTTTGAAACGAAACGAACGGAGTATTTAAAAGCATGTGAACGTTGAAGAAGGGTTGTACATCGAAAAGGCACACCCATAATTATTAACACGTGTCGCTTTTGAAGAGGGTGCAGTCGAATAAGATCCTCTGGCACAGTTCACTGTATGATGACAAGTGGTGTGACGACCCAAGCCTAAATACTCAAACAGATGGCTCAAGTCGCACACGCGGATTACAAATTTTAAACAAAATATAACCATTCTATATTCCAAACCATTTCATTCCTTTGATTTAACTACATCATGATAAATTTATCCATCATCCACAAAGATATACTAAGGAGAAATAAACTCAACAAAATAAAATATATAAATCTCCGGGACAACTTAAATTCATCAACTGGCTACCCGAATCTTTTTCTCGCTCGAAATTTCTTCCTATGATATGGATGTCTTTCCCACCAGGCTAGATGCTATCTATTCAATTTGGAGCCAAGAAAATGTAAGGGTGAGCCAAAACTAAACAAGTGATAATAATCAAAAATGCTATATAACGATAATAATCTCATATATCAAATTATAAATGTCTCAATATTACTCTAACAATATATTATATCCAAGACAAGTTTCAACACGTTGTAAATATGACTCTAAGCAAGATGGGTCATACTTGACCCATATATCACAAAAATAATAAGTGTACCAATAAATAACGGTAATCTCTTGAAATCTGATATCACGAATGAGTGGGGATTTTCTGATCCGAACGTCAGCGTGAATAACCTGAACATCAAACAACAATAACAACATGGATTCCCACTGAATCCGGACAGTGTAAAATCCTACACATGGATTCTAGCGAATATAACCCGTGGATTTCACCAAATCCCGAACTCATGAGGTATCGACAATGATGAAACATCACAATAAATCTCCTTGGACCTTATTTTACCACTGTGAACCAAAGGCCACGCATTTACACCCCCAGCGGTTGGGTAAGTGTAACAAGGTTATCCATGGTATCCAACTACCCCTATAATCCTCCCAGAGGCTGTACCCGTAACATACCAATACCATCCGTGATACCCCTCGCCAAATGATATCCTTAATATCATCTCCTACAATGGTCACATGGCTATAAGTATCTATCCACAATAAACAATATACCTCATTACCACCATGATACGAAAATCAGTATTGGATAAACGTAGACCACATTAAAGTACTGTAACCTCCCATTCGACCAGATACCTTAATGTTTTTATACACTCTCCTCAACCTTAGCCGTAGAAAGCCAACAATTCAAATACTCACACAACCGAATATAACACAAAGAAGGCTTTACAATATAAATGATAGGAACGTCGTTCGGTGCTGACACAGATCGTACTCACTCCATCAAATCTAACACAAAGAAACTCATCACGGAACGAACAAAGAATAAACATAAACCGAGATATGATTTATATGCTTAACTCAACCACTTAATTGTTCTTCCATTCTGTTCCGGTGTGATACCTATAACTAAGGCCAACATATAAATTAACTAATTCCAACATAATATTTTATTGTTATTATTATCAACAACTTACCCATCTGCTAAAATTAAACATTCATGGTCATGTTATAGGATTCTTCCATACACAACTCATTTATAATAATTTACATCCATTCTACTAGCACATATACCCATAGACACATCCTCGCCCACATATTCCAACCGATATAAATATATATATATATATATATATATACACCTATATACGCACACACAACATTTAAATATACAGACATATATACACTCACACAATTACACATATTTCACACCCACTGCCAGCACACCACTGCCAATTACCCCCAAATAGCACACCCTACACTCACAACACCTCCACACTTTCACAAAGCAGCTCATGCTGATTATTCTCACACACACAAAATATACGCACAGCACACACACACCACCTGCACTAGTACACACCAACGTGCACACACACGACGGCACACACACACACTACTCACTCACAGTAGCGCTTGCTGCTTCTTCATTCCTCACACACACACAGCAGCTCTACTGCTTCTCACCAACACACATACACAAATCACACTTAAGCACATAGCACACATAATTACAAATAAATTACAAATTTCCAAATCCCTCATTCACAAGCCACAGTTAGAAAACAAACACAAAACCCTGTTTCCCAATTTCTTAATTCACCATGATTTTTCACCATATTCACCACATATTCTCCAAATTTTATCACCATCAAGAAAAGTACAAAAAAGAAGAAGCAAATTCATTTATTAATGAATCAAGAAGAAATTTGACACACGAGGAAATCACTGGAACAGAGGAGCGGCTTGAACAAGATTTGCTTGCCAAATCTCAGGGAGAAATGACAGAAATAGGGAAATTTCACTTTGTGAAATGAGGAGAAATGACAATAGAGGGGTTCACTTGCCTGATTACTACAACCCAGCTAGGGTTAGAAGCGACTTTGGCTTTGGCTTCGACTTCGGCCCCAACAACAGCGACATCCTTGAACAGACACGGCAACGGCAATAAGGTCGACAACGGCAATAGCAGAGGCAACTACGACGACGACGGCTTCCTTCGACTTCGTGCGTTTCCTTCTCCCCCGTTCGTCCTCCCCTTCCTTAACCTTACTACCGTCCTAAATAGTGAAGAGGCGAGTTAGGGTTTTACATGAACGCCGCACCCCTCTTTCCTTCTTCGTCGCCACCGACTGCGTTCCCTCTCTCTCCCTCTTCTTTCCTTCCTCTCCACCTTCCTTCTTTTCTTTTCTTTCTTTTTCTTTTTCTTCTTTCTTTCCTTTTTCTTTTCCTTCCTTTTTTCCTTTTTTCTTTCCTTTCTTTCTTTTCTTCTCTCGTTTTGTTTCTTTCCATTATTATTATTATTATTATTATTATTATTATTATTATTATTATTATTATTATAAATTAATTCCATAAATTACTATAAATTTAATTAATTGACCCCACGATTATTCCTAAACCCTTAATCAAAATACTCTAATTTATTAGACTCAAATATCTAAACCCAATTTAACGGTCCATATACCTCATGTTCATATTTTTTGTCCGAATTATAAAATTTTATGTCTAAAATTACTAAACATAATTATCTCAACTAAATAACAAAATTAAAATTATTTGGGGTGTTACACGTGGCTAACTTTTCGACTGACAGTCCGGCGGCATGATGGCGCATCGTTTCAACTCCTGTCAGTTCTCCAAATTCTGGCCGAGACGATCAACGAATCTGATTAATACTTCCTTCACCAATTCTTCGAATTCTGGCATAAACGGTCAACGAATCTAGTCAACACTTCATCCACCAGTTCTCTAAATTCTGGCTTAGATGTTCAACGAATGTCAACAACGGGTGTTCCCACCTGTTCTCCGAATCTTGCCTTAGCGATCAACAGCTACGAGCAACTCGATCGACAGACCAAGAGCCTTTGCCAGTTTCCTCACCAAGTGTCCTAGGCGAGTAACCCAATCATTCGCATCCCATCTTGAACATGCTTGAGGTCGGAGTCCCAAGCCATCGGTATGAGTAGCTAGTGATGGATAAACCAATAATAGGTTGACCTACGAAGGAGGAACGACCCAAGTCCTCAGCGGCCTATTTGCGCCTGAACGGTCTACACCAGCCGTTGACCGAACAAAAGGCCAATAGCTAGTAAAAGCTCAAGAGCAGGACGGTTCACTTGGGCTCAAGACAATCAATGCTTCTGTTGACCAGAATCGTGGCTAGAAGGCCGACTGAAGATCAGGACTCATGAGACTCATTGGTCCACATGTCCGTCCTCAAGTCATAGCAGTCTTCTCCCCCGATTTCACGCTCTCCATAGAAAGCAATCCTCAATTGTAACGGTCACCTCCAGATTCAATGGGCATCCCTGAAGGAAGGTGCCAGAATCTGCCCCTTGTTTGCTACTCCTTGCGATTTGCTGGGGTCTTGACCGGTCGGGTTGTGATCATATTGATCACTCCAGCCGCGACCCGATTCCGTAGGTGTAAAGGCTCTGATTCTTCCCTGCCTGAGGTGCCAAAGCTCTGCCGAGGGTTCCTAATGAACCTGGTGATGTGGCCCCTCCGGATGAGCGTCTCGATCTCCCGCTGAAACATCTTGTAGTCATTCGTGGAGTGTCCAGAAGATTGATGGAAATCGCAGTATTTGACTGGATTTCCTCCCTCCACTTTCTTAAGTGGTTTTGGCCACTTAAGGAATTTCTTTCCACGGATCTGCATAAGGATGTTGGAATGCGTGTCGGTCAGGAGTGTCAGGTTGATTGACCCGATATCCCTTCGCTCCTGTCCTGTGCTACTACTCTTGCAGGAGTGATCACTGCCATTATGTTTCCTCTTTTTCTCAGCCAGGAAAGTATGAGGTTTTCGGTTCTTTCAGAACGCTTAGCCTCGTTAGCCTCTTTGGCCGCTGTGTAGGCCCTGGTGATAGATTTCATTTCCCGGAAGGTCCGTAGATTCTCGTGCGCCAGGTGCCTGAAGAAGTCCCTGTGTGTCAATGCTAAGATAAAACTGCCAAACTCCATCTCCTCCGTGAGCATGAGGATCTTTCTGATTTCCGCCACGAAGCGATCTAGATACTTCCTCGGGTTCTCTTCCTACTTCTGCTTGATGTGGAAAAGATGCCAGGGCTGCTTCTCCTCCATGCGGCTGGATGCGTACTGCGCCAAGAAAAGGTCGGTGAGATCTCGAAAACTCCAGATCGATTCCGCCAGAAGCCAGTGGAACCAGATGAGTGCATCTCCCTTCAGCGTAAGAGAGAAGTAATAGCACATCGCTGCGTCCTCCAACCCCTGAATAACATCCAAATGCTATTTTGTGGTCAACAGTTCCATACTAGTAAACAAATGCAAAATAGCAGCATAAACCAAGGCTTACAAGAGAGCAGAAACCAGAGAGCAAAATTGCTGTGTAATTATGGCGCAAGGGAGGAGGTAAAATGTTAACCATGAACTAGGCAAAGTGTATACAAGCCTCGTTAAAAACTGGGAGGAGATGTATGAACTCATTCTGACTGAGCTTGGAAGATCTCTTATTCTCATAATCATACCGCTTCAGCACACCTGATACCTTATCTTTGAAAGCAGAACCTGTCTCCCCAGCCTCTGCCATAGAATCCATATCTGAGCCTTCCAACTCCAACTCCATCTTATCATCTTCGTCCTTTCCATCATCCGCATCCATAATCGCATCCTCAAAACCATCATGCAGTATTGACAAATCCATTTCCTCCTGTCCATTCTGGGAAGAGCACAATGTTGGGGATCACTCCCGTGAAGAAATTCTTGTGATCGAAGAACTTGGACGGAGCACAAATATGCTGTTTTATAAAGGAAAGAAGTTCCAGACAACGGGTTGTTGACCGGATGAACGGTTGACCGGATTGGCGGGAAACGGAGAGTTAACCGGTTTGGCGGTCAAGTAAGTCGGTTTCACTGAGAGATTTCAGAAGAGCAAATCTCAGACGGTCAACAGGGGTGTTGACCGATTTTCTAAAGAACGCAGGAGGCCACCGGTTAGCCGCCCGCCAGAAAATCCCGTACAATGCCAACTCAGCAGATTTTCTGGAGATACGTAATCTCAGACGGTTATGCTGGAGGCGTTTTGACAAGGAATATTCATATTGTTGGTAGGATTGATTATGTCATTTTCAAAAGGGAAAATTACTCTAGATCTCTCGGTGTGCAATTTTATTGTAACTTGCTGTATCGATGTATGCGGGAGTGCACCGGTGTACCAGAGAGAGAGAGAGAAAAACAGTTAAGGAAGGAGAAACTGAAAGCAACCGTGTGTGTGTGTTGCAACTGCTCTGTTCTTCGATTTGTCTTCACTCTCTACTATGTAATAGGGAAAGCTTGTTCCCAAATCTCTCACATAGTGAAATACGTTTCAGTGGACGGATGTCCTGTGGTTTTTTTCTTGATTGATAAGGGTTTTCCACGTAAAATTCTTATGATCATTGTTCTTGTTCGTTCTTCTTCCTTACTGTGTTATTTGTGTGGGAAAGTCTGTTGCCATATTTTTCCAACAAGTGGTATCAGAGACAGGTTTCATACTCTATTTTAATGGCATCCTCGTCGTCAAAGAATCTGCCGTTCAACATTGAGCAGTTCAACAGGTAGGGTAACTTTATTCTTTGGCAAGAGAGGGTGAAGAACATTCTGACGAGAGAAGGGATAGTGAAGGCGTTGAAGAAGAAGGATGAAAAGTCTGAAAATCTGATCGACAATGAATGGCAAGATAAGAAAGATTTTGCAAACTGTACCATTAAGCTGTGCTTGGCGGATAACACTCTCCAAAAAATTCTTGGTCTAACTGATTCGGCGGAGGTCTGGGAGAAGTTGGAGAGCCGTTACAAATTCAAATCTCTGACAACCAGACTGCACATAAAGAAGCAGTTTTATAGCTTACGGTTATTAGAAGGAGGGAGTTTTGAGAAACACTTGAACGAGTTTAACAGGATATTGACACAGATGTCTGCTCTTGAAGAGGAAATCAAGGTGGAGGACAAGGCGTTGGTTCTGCTGGCCTCTCTGTCGGCCACCTATGATCATATCGTCACAACCTTGCTGTTCGACAAGGATACTTTAAGATTAGATGAGGTTATTGCCTCTCTGCTCATGAACGAGTCCAGAAGGTCACAAGGAATCTCATCGTCCTCTCATTCTGAGGTCCTGGTGACCGAATCCAGGGAAGAAGCAGAGGTCACCACCAGAAACCAGGAGAAAAGGGTTGCAGCAAGTCATGATCCAGATGCCAAAACCTAGAGTGCCATTATTGTGGTAAGAAGGGCCATATCAAGAAGTATTGCTTCAAATAGAAGCGGAAAAATACAGAAAAGGAGAAAAGTGACAAAGGACGCGAGGAGGAAACGTTCTCCGTCTCAGTAATCACAAGTGGGGATCTCCTATTGACATGTCAAGGAGAGGTGGCAAACTTGACAGACATGGAATCTGGCTGAGTAATTGATTTGGGCGTTACCCTACATGTCACGTCCAGAAAGGGACTATTTACATCCTATACTCCAAGAGATTTTAGAGTAATTAGGATGGGCAATAAAGGAACGTCTCCTGTTATAGGTAGAGGAGATATCATTCTGGTCACAAATAATGGCACGAAACTGCTATTGAAGGATGTGCACACGTTCCTGACATTTGTTTGAGTGCCATCTCAACTGGTTGGTTAGATGATGAAGGTCACTGCAACACCTTCTGTGAAGGTGAGTGGAAGCTGACCAGGGGGTCTCTTGTTGCCGCGAGAGGAAAAAAGTGCTCCGGTCTGTATGTGATGAAGGTCTGTGCCATGGCCGGAGATGTGAACGCTGTAACTTGTAAGGAGATAGAGGATTTGTGGCACAGGAGGTTGGGCCACATGAGTGAAAGGGGATTGTTTCACTTGGCCAGGAAGGGTCTAATCAACGGGACGAAGGAGGACGAGATGAAAACGTGTCCCCACTGCTTGGCCAGGAAACAGAGAAGAGTTTCCTTCAATGGAGTTTCGTCAAGCCCAAATACCGGACTACTTGATCTCATCCACACAGATGTATGTGGTCCATTCAAAGAGAAGTCAATCGGTGGTGCTAAGTATTTTGTTTCTTTTATTGACGACTATTCTAGAAGGCTGTGGGTTTACCCACTGAAGAACAAGGATCAGGTTCTTGGTATTTTTGATCAATTTCATACTCTTGTGGAGCGTCAGATGGGGAAGAAATTGAAGGCCGTCCGAAGTGACAACAGCGGCGAATATTTGGGACCCTTTGATACCTACTGCCGGTCACATGGTATTAGGCATCAGAAAACGCCACCGAAGACACCTCAGCTGAATGGAGTAGCAGAACGGATGAATCGTACGCTCTTGGAGAGAGTACGTTGTATGCTCTCTGAAGCAAAACTTCATGCTTCGTTCTGAGTAGAAGCACTCCTGACGGTGGCCTATATTATCAACAGGTCGCCGAGCAAGCCTCTGATGGGTGAAGTGGCAGAGAAGATGTGGACGGGCGTGGAACCGTCCTATGATCATCTGCGGGTGTTCAAATGTAAAACATTCGTACACGTCCCAAGAGACGAAAGGATGAAACTGGAGCCAAAGACGATGTAATGCGTCTTTCTGGGCTATGGAGAGGATGAGTTGGGCTACAGATTTTATGATCCTGCCACCAGAAAACTTCTCCCGTCAAGAGATGTAGCTTTTGCAAAGAATGAGACAATTGAAGACATTGGTCGGAGGGCAAATTGTAATGATGAACAGACGGACAAAGTTAGCATCGAAGATGTTCGTCCTGCATCATTGGAAGGTGATAACTGTGGTCCTGAGACAGTTGAGGATATTGGAGATGAGGTCATGATGCCTGATGATGACCAGACTGAGGTCATCCCTCAACCGGCCGAAGAAGAAGTTGCTGTTAGACGATCCTCTCGTAACAGACGACCGTCCGTTCGCCTGTCTCCCAGTGAATATGTTATGCTTACTGATGCCGGTGAGTCTGAAGACTATGAAGAGGCTGTAAACGGCGAAAGCAAGGAGAAATGGTTGGAGGCCATGAAGAATAAGATGAGTTCTCTTCATGAGAACCATACTTTTGATCTTGTCAAACTTCCTAAGGGAAAGAAGGCTCTGAAGAATAAATGGGTCTTCCGGTTGAAAACGGACGAGAACACCAAGGAGCCAAGATACAAGGCTCTGCTGGTGGTGAAAGGTTTCGGACAACGTAAAGGAATTGACTTTGATGAGATATTTACTCCGGTAGTGAAGATGTCTTCCATACGAGTGGTATTGGGTCTGGCTGCCGCCCAGGACCGTGAGATAGAGCAGATGGATGTCGAACTGCATTCCTCCATGGAGAGCTTGAGGAGGAGATCTACATGGAACAGTAAGAAGATTTTGAGGCTAAAGGAAAGGAACAACTTGTATGCCATTTGAAGAAAAGTCTGTATGGCCTAAAGCAAGCTCCTCGACATAGTACAAGAAGTTCGAGTCTGTGATGGCCGGCCAAGGGTATGAGCAGACTACTCGTGACCACTGCATTTTTGTGCAGAGATTTGCTAATGATGATTTTATCATTCTTCTTCTATATGTAGACGACATGTTGATAGTTGGACGAAATGATGCTTGAATAAAGGAGCTGAAAGAGCAACTTGGGCAGTCATTTGCTATGAAGGACCTTGGATCGGTGAAAACAAATTCTGAAGTCAGAATTATACGTGATCGGAAGGCCAGAAAATTATGGTTGTATCAAGAAAGCTATATTGAGAAAGTGCTCCAACAGTTTAATATGGACAAGTCGAAGCCTGTGAGCACACCCTTGGAGAATCATTACAAGCTGAGCACTCGTCAATGTCCATCCTCGGATGACGAGAAGAGATATATGAAAGGCATGCCCTATTCCTCTACTGTAGGAAGCCTTATGTATGCCTTGATGTGTACCAGACCAGACATAACTCATGTCGTCGGGACAGTTAGCCGTTTTCTATCGAATCCGGGAAAGGAGTACTGGTCTGCGGTGAAATGGATCATGCGATACATTCGAGGAACTTTCAAGAGGTGCTTATGTCTTCGAAGTGACAAACCGCAGTTGGTGGGATACTCAGACGCGGACATGGCCGGAGATATTGACACACGCAAATCTATATCGGATTACTTGGTGAAATTTACGGGTGGTGCAGTTTCTTGACAGTCCAAGCTACAAAAATGTGTAGCTCTATCTACAAATGAAGCCGAATATATTGCAATTATAGAGACGTGCAAGAAGATGTTGTGGATGAAGAAATTTATTCAAGAGTTGGGTCTTCAATAGGAGAAGTACAATGTATTCTGTGATAGTTAGAGTGCAATACATCTCTGCAAGAACTCTTCGTTTCACTCGAGATCCAAGCATATTGATGTTCGGTACCATTGGGTGAGGAACGTGCTGGAAGCTGGTCTATTGTCACTGGAGAAGATCAGTACTGAAGACAATGGGGCAGACATGATGACTAAGATTCTACCAAGAGGGAAGAATGAAGCATGCTACAAGATAGCAGGGCTAATGGATCCAACTTCCTCACGGTCGTGAGGGGAAGTTTGTCGGGGATCACTCCCGTGAAGAAATTCTTGTGATCGAAGAACTTGGGCGAAGCACAAATATGCTGTTTTATAAAGGAAAGAAGTTCTAGACAACGGGTTGTTGACCGGATGAACGGTCAACGGAGAGTTGACCGGATTGGCGGGAAGCGGAGAGTTGACCGGCCGGTTTGGCGGTCAAGTAAGCCGGTTTCATTGAGAGATTTCAGAAGGGCAAATCTCAGACGGTCAATAGGGTTGTTGACCGGTTTCCTGAAGAACGCGGGCGGCCAACGGTTAGCCGCCCACCAGGAAATCCCGTACAATGCCAACTCAGCAGATTTTCTAGAGATACGTGATCTCAGACGATTATTTTGGAGGCGTTTTGATAGCGAATATTCATATTGTTGGCAGGATTAATTATGTCCTTTTCAAAAGGGAAAATTACCCTAGATCTCTCGGTGTGCGATTTTATTGTAACTTGCTATATCGATGTATGTGGGAGTGCACCGGTGTACTACAGAGAGAGAGAGAAAAACGGTGAAGGAAGGAGAAACTGAAAGCAACTGTGTGTGTATGTGTTGCAATTGCTCTATTCTTCAATTTCTCTTCACTCTCTACTTAGTAATAGGGAAAACTTGTTCCCAAATCTCTCACATAGTGAAATACGTTTCAATGGACGGAATGTCCCATGATTTTTCCCTTGATTGATAAGGATTTTTCACGAAAAATTCTTGTGTTCATTGTTCTTCTTCGTTCATCTTCCTTACTGTATTATTTGTGTAGGAAAGTCTGTTGACATATTTTCCCAACATGCAATGCCTGCAATGTCTTGTAATTCTTTTCCGGCAAAGAGAGAATTTTCTTCTACTTGAAAATTATTTAGAACATTTATTATAAGAATTATGATTACAATATTTTTTTTAGCGATGTATTTATGATTTTGGATTTTTACGTGACGGTTTTGGGTCGGGTCGGGTGACTCAGGCTTGGGGCATCACAAATGGTATCAGAGAGGTTTGGTTTTATGCATAATACTTGGGGACTTAAGAGTTATAAATATTTGAGGTGTATTAGGATTTTTAAGCAATTAAGGATTTAGAATATTTTAGGGTATTCTAAATTAGAAATCTAGAGTTAACGGACATTTTAAAGAAAGTCAAAATTTTAAATTCTTAATTTGTTGCAGGATGTCGGAACAAAATAGTGCTAATGCTAGAAGGTCTATTGGAACTCCTCTTAGCAACAATGCTAAAGAAATAGCTGAGGTGTGCAGAGCACTTCGCGAGATGGTGCATTTAGTAAATCAAGCTCTTACTGCTCAAGTTATGCGTCCAGAAGCGGCAACACTGCCTACTACGGGTGATGACTCTCGTGCTCGGGAAAACAAACATCGATTAATGCGAGACTTCATGGACCAAAGAGTTCTAAAATTTGCAATATTACCAGATCACATGTTGGTTGAAGCATGGATTGCTCGACTTGATAAAGCTTTCGAGGTTATACGATGCAGAGCTGATGATAAAGTTCGTTTGGCTATTTATCGTTTTGTGGGAGAAGCAGATCAATGGTGGAGAATGCTAAAAAGGGAGCTCGGAACTATGGCCGATGATATTACTTGGGAAGACTTTCAACAACGTTTCTTTGGTAAATATTTCCCTTCTTGTGTAAAGAAGGCAACAGAGTTTGAATTTTTAACCCTAGTACAGATTGATATGACCGTGGCCGAATATGATGCCCGATTTACAGCACTCTCACGTTTCGCTCCTTATCTCGTATCAAATGAAGAGCAAAAGGCACAACGATTTCAAGTTGGTCTTAAAAATGCAATTTAAATGCAGCTAATCCCATTTGATCTTGTTGAATATATTGCAGTGCTCAAATGTACTATGATAATTGAGCAGGTAATAAACTGGCATAAGCAAATTCAACCAACTTTGCAAAATCAGCTCGAAGGCGATTGATTGCAAGACAAGAATTCGAGCAAATTGTAGCAGGAAGTCTCTAACAAGCGACAAAAGGTGGATAAATTCAAAGAACGTTGCGAATGTTATATATGTAAGAAAATTGGCCATGTAGCCAAGGACTGCAAATTTGCGGAGAAGACCGCAAATGCTCCTACCGTCCCCACTTCTTAGGCGCGGCTGGCAAGACAACGAGGACCGTTGTTATGTTATAATTGTGAGAAGCCTGATCATTTTGCTAAAGAAGATTGTTGTGCTCCAAAATGCGAAACTCTGAGTCAAGCAGGACAAGAGAACAAATCTCAAATTCTTAGTCGTGTTTATACGATGACCGGGCAGAAGGCTCAAGAATCTTCTAATGAAGCATAAGCTACGTATTTTGGAGACGAAATTCTTTTAATGGAAAGAATTATAATACCCCGGTATTTCAATTCGGATTATCAAATTAATAATAAATAATATTATATTTTAATAAATATTAATAATGGATTATTAATTATATTAATTATTAAATAAATAAATATTAATAATAATATTAAAACGTAAATAATTAATAATAATTAATATAATAGTTAATAATTGCCACCTCGCCTCACCCTTGTTCTCGATTCTTCTTTGCCCTTCGTCCCTCTCTCGTCTCTTGTTCTCTCTCTCGCTCTAGCCGTCCCTCTCTTTGCCCTTTCGTTTCTCTTCTCTTCTTCTTCCTCTTCCGTTTTTCTTTCGATTCGTTTCCCTTCTCCTTTAATCGGTGGCCGATTGCTGGGGATTATAAATAGAGGCGTGCGGTAGCGGCGTTGGTGGTCCGAGCCTCAGCAGACAAAGCTTCCTGTGCCAGAGTCGCCGTCGTCTGGAGCCGTGGTCGCCGTTGAAAAGCTTGAGCCGAGGAGGTGTTGCTGTCGTCAATCGGTGCCGGAGCCACCATCACAAACCCTAGCCGTCGCCGCCGTTAAACCCTCGCCGCCGTTAACCCTAGCCTCCACTGTTCAATCAGGCAAGTTATCTTCACCTTCTCTTGCCATCAATCGTTATTCTTCCTTCTTGATGTTTAATTTGGTGCTTTGTCACCGAGTTGATTTTGTGGGAACTGATTAATCTGGGCTGGAATTGGAATCGGGAAATCAGGGCCTCATGCTCGGTTGAGGCGTCAGCCATTGGCAGAGAGGAATGGTTTGGGAATCGGATGTACAAATATGCGTATATGTGGAAGTATTATGTAAATATTTATGTGTGTGTATATATATATACATGTGGCTGTGCGGGTGCGTTTACAGTGTGCAGTGCGTGGGTATGTGTTCGGCAGCAGTGTGTACCAACAGTTTATACTGGCTGATACGTACGGCTGTGGGTATGGGTATACATGTACGTGTATTTGTGTGAGGAGCCGTGTGTATACTTACGGCATGTGTGTGCGTGTGGCGTGTGTATATATGAATAAATATATATGTACATTCATGCTGTGTGTTTATATATATATTTATATACATGTGAGTGTGTGTGTGTGTGTGTGTGTGTGTGTGTGTATGGCAGTGTGCCGGTGCGGCTGTGTGTGCACTGTGTGCGGTGGGTGAGTGCTGTGTTGGCAGAATTTATAAACGGCAGAATATATGGTTGTGTGTACTGTGCTCGGTTGGTGTGTGTACTGCCGTGTGGCAGGGTATGTGTATGGATGATATATTTATATATATTTATGATAGAATGTGTTTATAATGCATGGGCGGTAGGTATGCTTGAAATACTAAATGCTGTATGGTTGGTTTAGTCTTTAATCCTATATTTTCTTGGTATATTCCGGAAATCTGTTATTTGCGTTAACTTTGTTGGCGTGTGTATATTTTATTGGCACTTTATAGCTAAGTTAAGGAAAGCGTATGAAAACACTATGGTATCGAGTTAAATGTGAGATTGCGAAACCTTAGTGTAGTTTACACTTTTTCGATACATAATCCATATTTTGGAGGTTGAGGTTATTTGGATGGACGCTATAATCCTGTGAATTGACTGGTGAGATATCAGTGGATGTCGAACCGAGATGGTGCTGGGTTTTGACTTGTTAATGATATGAATATTCTGTTCCCGAAGGGGTGTGGTTCAAAGGATCACAAAATATGGCATTATTTAACCTAATCTGCTTCACACTTGAGACAGAGAGTGCAAGAGAGAGAGAAAGAGGGGGGGGGGCAACCAGAATGTTGAGTATCCTAACCTATTGTCAGTGGATTTTGTATCTCCCCGAATTCCCTCATGCTGTAAAATATACAATGTTTTATAGTTATTTTTTAAAAATATATTATTTTAATAGATAGTTTTAAAAAGCATTTTTTTAAAAAAAAAAACCCTAAACTTGCTAAACCCCATACCCTATTCTCTTTCATGGCTTGTCTCCCTCCTGGCTCATCGCCCACCCCAAAGCTTAATTCCTCTTTTTTATCGTCTGCCCAGCTTCGCTGATTTCCGAGCTACTTTTTCCATATAAAGAAGCAAAATGGCGGGAGGGAAAATGAAGAAAGAGAGGCAGAGGGGAATGGAAAGCCACTTCCAAGGGGGAATTCCGTTTTACAAATCGAAAGGGCAACATATTTTGAAGAATCCTTTGTTGGTGGACACAATTGTGCAGAAAGCAGGAATCAAGAGTACCGATACAATCCTTGAAATCGGTCCCGGTACTGGTAACCTCACGAAGAAACTTCTCGAAGCCGGTAAGTCGGTGATAGCTGTTGAAGTTGACCCTCGTATGGTTCTCGAGTTGGAACGCAGGTTCCAGGGCACTCCGTTCCATAATCGCTTAAAGGTATTAGTTTGTCATTGCCTCTGTATGTTTAATTTGTTTATGACATTTGGGCTGAGATTTGTAGATTATTTATGGCATTTGAATTTGGGTTTGTTTATTGAATTGGGTTTATGCTTCTTTGGGTTGCTTCGAGGGAGTTTGTTTTGGAATGGTGTAATTGAAGCTTTGCCTTGAAATTTCCAATGACAGTGAAATTATGTAAGATAAACTTGTAATTGGAATTATAGATAAATTATTAGTGATTTTGATTAGATTTTGTTAAACAAAATTACGTGAGTGTCAAGCTTTTGATTAAAGTTGCCTGGTAACTTTTAATTACTTGTTTTAAAGCGTTTAGTGTGGTGGGATGCTTCCAGGGGAAGGTTTTATCAAACAGATGGAAGGAAATTAAAATAACCGAACGGGGACGAAATTGCAACATACTAGCCTCAAGGTGGAGGTTCAACCAAAGTCCAATATAAATCCCCAAAGCACCCTAACCAATTAAGCATGGAACACAAGTTAAATCACCTTGTTCATGTGACAAATTTCAACTTGGAAATTGTTTGTGCAAATGAGCTCCAAACTAGTTCTTTTGCTCCTAGCCCTCCATAAGATCATATCTGTTTCTTGAGAAGTCAAAGTTGGATCAAACTCATTAGCTCAAACCCCATCATGATTTTTTGAAAAATATGAGCATGGTTAATTTTTTTCATCACATTCGACCCATAATCTAAGCACTTTAGAATGAAGATTTGCAATTTCAAAATACCTTTATATTGTATTCCAAAAATTCTGTTACATCTAGATGTTTTGAAGTTCAGATGATATATTCTTCTGAGTTGAAAATACATAATGCCATTGAATTGTATTTCATTCCTTGGAGTTATGTCATTTTTGGGTGTTCATGTCTGAAAGGTTTCTAAACAAATCACAGGAACTAGTAGGTCAGGAAACATCCTGGAAATTATGCATGCCTATTACCTTAGAATGTTGGCGTTGATGCTTTCTCAGGATGGCCTATAGTCAGCATTGCGATCCTGTTTCTGTTCAAGTTATTTGTTTTAAAATATGCAATATTATATCCAAACTCAGCCTTTAATCTGAAGAAGACTCCTTTTTTATCTGGGAAATCTGGTTAGTAGTGATGAAATGCTTAGTTTGTATGGTTTTCTGGAATGCTATGTTAGTATGACTAATTATTTGTTCTCATTGTGATCATTTGCAGGTCATTCAAGGTGATGTTCTCAAGTGTGACCTTCCCTATTTCGATATTTGTGTAGCTAATATCCCTTACCAAATCTCTTCTCCCCTCATTTTCAAGCTGTTAGACCACAAACATTGCTTTAGATGTGCAGTCATAATGTTCCAGAGGGAATTTGCCATGAGGCTGATTGCTCAACCTGGTGACTCGCTCTACTGCCGCCTCTCTGTCAACACCCAGCTTCTTGCCCGTGTCTTCCATCTCCTTAAAGTAGGTAGGAACAATTTTAGACCTCCACCCAAGGTGGATTCATCGGTCGTCCGAATTGAACCCAGAAAACCTCTTCCACTTTCACCAGATAAGCTAAAAGAGTGGGATGGCATGCTACGAATATGTTTCAGTCGAAAGAACAAGACCCTCGGAGCAATTTTCAAGCAGAAGAAAATTCTCTCTTTGCTGGAAAAGAATTACAAGACATTGCAGGCATTGCACCCTTCCCAGAATGGACAGGAGGAAATGGATTTGTCAATGCTGCATGATGGTTTTGAGGATGCAGTTATGGATGCAGATGATGGAAAGGACGAAGATGATGAGATGGAGTTGGAAGGCTCAGATATGGATTCTATGGCAGAGGCTGGGGAGACAGGTTCTGCTTTCAAAGATAAGGTATCAGGTGTGCTGAAGCAGTATGATTACGAGAATAAGAGATCTTCCAAGCTCAGTCAGAATGAGTTCATACATCTCCTCTCAGTTTTTAACGAAGCTTGTATACACTTTGCCTAGTTCATGGTTAACATTTTACCTCCTCCCTTGCGCCCTAATTACACAGCAATTTTGCTCTCTGGTTTCTGCTCTCTTGGAAGCCTTAGTTTATGCTGCTATTTTGCATTTGTTTCCTAGTATGGAACGGTTGACCACAAAATAGCATTTGGATGTTATTCAGGATACCCATCTATCGATAGATTTCCCTGACACTTTTTAATGTTATAGATGTTTTATGGATGGAGTGTGTCGTAAACAACCACCTATCTGATTCAATGGTTAATCAGAGTTGAGCTACCGAGCTTTTGGTCCTCACCCTGTTGAATTATTGGAATTTTATGTTCTGCCAAGTCCTCGCTTCTATTGGGTTTGACAGCCCTGATTGCCAACAAGAAAGCCCCGTCAACATGCTGGAGATAAAGACTGAGACATTGGGATTTCTCCGGTGCATAACTGACAGGGCACTCTCATCAGCATCATCCATCACCCCAAGGGGGGAAATTCTAGGCTGCTGGCTGGATCCATCACCCTCAGTAGCACGGCTGCTGAGCTCACACTCCTGAGGCGCCACCTTGGGTTGAGCCTTCCCGCAGCTTCCTTCAGGATTACTTGTCTTATGCCCAGGCAATTCATGTATGCCTTATCCATTAACCCTTTTTTATTGATCTGAAAGACTTATGGCTGGTTATAGTTGCATTCAACCTGGCATTTTGTAGTGGCAGAAGGGATTTTCTTCTTTTACTACTAATTGAGATATGAATGGAAGTGGTGGTTTATGGGTCACTTATGCATAGGTTTTATACCTATTTAATGTGTTACTCGATAGCACATACAAAAATGCGTGTGCACTGAACTGATCTAAGAAAATGTAGGATACTGTGCAACAAGTGCTGCTTGTTGTATGCGTGTGTGCCGATTTCGGAATGGGGCCGCTTGAGGAGCCTGCAGGGGGCGCACAAGAGGGTTTTTTTAGATGTCTTAGCACCTAATGTGTGCCAGAGAGGGAGTTGTGTGCTGATTGCAGTGGGCTCACATGTGATGTGTGTCCTATGGGCGTTCGAGTGTCATTTTTTATATAAATACGCTTGATGTGATTGTAGGGTTATTAATTTTGTAAATTCTGATATTTTGAGCACTAATACTGTGAGAAAAGGAAGAGAAAGAGAGAGAAAAGGAATGTTTAAGTATCCGATTGTGTTCCGAATCATGTTTTATTCTTCACCAATTCTGAATATGTTATTTTTGAAGTTGAGAATGACATTTTATCAATCTTATTTTTGCTTTTTTGTCTTGTATTTATTATTACTTGGTTTTATTTATTACAATGTGTTGTGGAATTATATTTATTTATATTTTTGTAATATATTACATGATAGAGATAATTCGGACGCGTAATCCTGTGATTTTTTTCTCTTATTTAAATGAAGATTTTGCACATAAAATTGTGTATTTTTATTTTTTGTAATTATTATTATTTTGTTGTGTATTATCGGTTATTTTCTCATGCTTCAACAAACAATCCTGTTTCCAACCGAAGAACAATAGATTGCAGCTAAGGAGGGGAGAGAGAATCAAATAATATTCCTCAAATCTTAATGATTTTTAAGTATTTAAATATTCACATAAAGCTGTATTTCTCTAATGTCGTTATTATCACTACTTAACCCCTTATTTCTTTAAATACAAGCCTTCCAAAAGTATAATGCGAAAATATATAAAATTATGTATCTCAAAATAACATCAATAATAGAGAAACATTCATCTCATTTTATCAATAAAATTTAAAGTTTATAACTTTAATTTACATAATAATCTAAAATTATGAAAAATAAAAAATATACATAGTATTGTTTACTTTACAATACAACAACAAAAAAAATTAAACATCAATGATTAGAGACTTCATATCAGTTTTAACATCTTTGATGTTCTACATAAATAAGTTTTCACATTACTTGCATTTTCTTTAAAAAAATTTAACAAAATAAGTAGGAGCGAAGTAAATGCCCAATATGTTTTATAAACAATAATATAAGATGTGAATTCTCATATCAATATATTAATATAAAATGAATCATTAATATGATCAAGTGTAAGAAAAACACAATATACGATCGTATGTTCGAAAGATATACACACAATAACATGAAAGAGAAGACTCAAGATTTTCAAATGAGATGTAAGAAAATCGGATTTAGCCATCCTATCCAACTGAGATCATAAAACTTAAGAGCTATATTAATAATCTCATATGGATCTTACTAGCCATTTACCAAAGGCTAATGTATTTACCCTCATGACTAGCTAAATAAATAATACAACATAATTAGTATCCCATGGCCATCAATGAAGCAAACTCATATGACAATGTCAACTTATGGCATGGCATCATGCAACCAACTCACTTGAAAATGTAGTGACTGTCAACCAATTCACAACGTATGCATTTAAATTCGATGTCTCCCACTAATATCCCATTGATATCATATTATATAACATCTAAAATAAACAAAAGTGAGAAGATTTAAAATGACGATTATATATCCAAAAGACATACCAACTAATAATTTAAATAAAGACTCGAGAATTTTGTATAAGATGTTAGAAGATTGGATGTAATTAATCTATCTAACTGAGGTCATAGACTCAAGAGTTGTCTCAAGAGTCTTCCTTTAATTCTAATAGCTATCGACAATGTTAATGTATTTATATTCCTACCTACCTGGATAAATAATATGAGATAAACGACATCCCATGATCATCCATGTTGCTAACTAACGTAGTATGTGGTATCATGCTACTAAAGACACACGATAAAGTAGTAGCTAGCAACAAACTTATATGGTATGCAATAAGATATGATATTTTTAACCGATATTCAACTGATATCACAATATAATGATCATACTATTTTAAGCATCCCACCACAATAGTATGACATTAGCATTTACCAAAATATGGAAACGAATATTAGAAAACTATAGAATATATTAGAGTACTGCAAATTTTATATATCATAATATTTTTATATAATCTTTTTAACTTTATCATAATTATAAGTCAAAAGAAATAATTCTAATATTTAAAATCAAGTGTCAATGATCAAAGATCAAAATTCAAGAATATAAGACAATTCCAAGCATTGGACAACAAACTATAAAACTAATGTTTAAGTGCTGGCTCACATGTCAAAAAAACAAAAACCAACATTTGAATGGTGGTTGTGCCATAATAAAATGTCAGGATATCATAAATTATTATTCAGTTTTTAAATGAACAAAAATTTGAAGATCTTTTTAAAAAGTGATTTCTACTCACAGATTAAGATTTAAAATACTTATAGGGCATTATACACAAAAATAGACAAAAATTATCTGTAATAACTAATAAATCCAACAATAATTGAAAAAACAAAAAATGGATAAAACTATCTTGAAAGATAATAGATATTTGAATGCTACATCTAATACTAAATCGAAAATAGATAACAATAATTTTGAATCTGAACAATTCTTGAATGTACTTAAAATACAATTTCGATTACCTATCAGATTATATATCATTATACTTGAATAAAATCGAATATGAATATGGATTTACACATAATCATACGGTTTTATATTGTATTTCTACTATCATGCTTTGTTCTTCATTTATTCATTAATTTAAATAAATTATACACAATCCCATTTACATATTAACATATATTTTGAAATATAACATTTCATATTTCAAAAACAATAAAGAAAACTATATAAATTAGATTATATTATGATTGTTTGTAAGAAAACAAGAAAAATAACCAAAACCATACATGCTTTATAAAAAGTATAAGATAAAGAAGAACGAAGAATGACATATGATACTAATTCATAAGAACATCATCTCAAAAATTTATAGAGAAAATAACACTTTAATTTTTCTTCCCAAGAGGAGAATTCGGATATTCAATTACAGTGAAAGAAACCATAAATAACAAGAAGAAATGCCTCATAACAAGAAGGATGATGGCTTATATGATAATTGATCATTGATCTTTTTACAATTAATTTCAATGAAGTCTAATAAATTAGAAGTCAAACGGTTGTTTTCCTTTTTCTTTTGAGCTTTTCTAATTTCATTCTTTTAATTTCTAGCTTGTAAGGATGATAGCTTAATGAAAAAAAATACTGTGGGAGGTCAAGATCTACTGATATTGATTTAGATAATTTTCAACATTTAATAATTGAGCTTAATCAAACATTTTCTAACCATATTGGCTACTCTATTATCAATCTCATCCAAACCCCCAGAGGTAAAAAAACACACCTTCCTCCCGAAATTCAAACCAGAAATTGACCTATTTTCAAAACAGTCATCTAGTGTTTGAAAGATTGTTTTAATACTGCATCAAAAGTCATAGCCGAAATAACAAATTTCTCCAAATTGATTCATAAAATCTTCTAAGTCCTGAATATAACAATATAAATCATATTTATCAAAAATAATTATTATATCAAAATTCTCATAATAATTTTAATAACTTAGAAATATCTAGGATATTACAGTACAGATGTGAGGCAAGTCAGTCTTAAGCTGTGACACACACGATGAGTCAGTCTTAAATTGTAAAGTTATACTTTTCAATTTAAAGAATATAAGGGCAGCATACTGGTTACTTGTAAATAAGATACTTGCATAATAAATCGAGCACATTGTGAGGCTTATATGGATGATATGCTAGACTTTTGATATCCATAGAACCTATTGGATGATTTTGAATCCAACCAAGTGCGAATTCAGAATGATTTTTGAAAAGTTCATAGGATTTATAATATCTTTGTGAGAGACCAAAGCCATCCTAGAACAATTAAAGTGGTAAAGTATATATAGTTTTTAAAATCTATCAAAGACATCTAAACATTAATAGGGTGATTGGCAATAGTGTCTCGATTTGTGGCAGAAATGGCAAAAAATATTTATTGTTTTTTAATGAGTTTTGGCGGAGCAAAAACTAATAGGATTATCTAAGCAGACTTTCCTCTATGAATTAAAATAATATATTTGACATCTTTCTCTCCTGATTTGGCCTAAGGATAGAGAAGACCTATTTCTATATTTAGCTATTTCAGGTACTACCCCTTAATTCAATTCTTATTAAATAAGAAAGAATACAAAGCTAGCCTATAATATCAGTAAAGTTTTGACCAATCTATAAAACTAGATAATTTGGTAGATGAGCCATCATTGGCTCTAGTGTTCTTTGCAATGAAGCTTTAATTATACTTTGAGGCTCATAAGATAATCTTTTTTACTAATCGACCTTTAGGATAAACTTCTAGAAGTAATAATTTTTAAAAAGACAGATCAAGTGATTCATTAAGTTATGAGAATTTGATATTAAAATCTGAGATTAACACACTATAAATGGACAAGCTTTGGCATATTTTGTTATCAAAATATTATTTTATAAATTTTTAAACTGACCACTAAAAAAAGACATATAAGAGAGGAATCAATTGATTCCCTAAAATTATCACCTTGGAATCTCCATATAGATGGAACAGCTTCCCATATTAGAGTAATAATAATAATAATAATAATAATAATAATAATAATAGAAATAATAATAATAATAATAATAGAAATAATAATAATAATAATAATAGAAATAGAGATAGCAATAATAATAATAATATCTCACCTGCCTCTCAATTTTCCTCAATTTCTCCCGATCCTTCCAAACAGCGTCACCCCTCCTACCTAACAAGCCTTCTGGACTACGGGCTCGGGGGCTCCATCGCCAGCCGCCGACGTCGAATCCGGGCCGCCAGATTCTTTTAGGCGGGATTCAATCGAAACTCTCCGATTTCTAATTTAATTTAACGGCTGAGATTAAATTCATCCGGATAAGATCTTGGCCGTCTGTTTTATTAAATCCGACGGATGAGATTATTGAACAGTAAACCCTCAATTTTTAGCAAGCAAGAGGAAAGAGAGACATACGGCGATTTACGATTTTTACAGTCTCCCGAAGCTTCTTCCTCTGCTACTGAAAACTCCTCTCTCCTTTCTCTCCAGCTTCAATCTGTTCTCCTGTGTGCTTCGCTTCAAATCTCCAGCGGCCGGCGCTCTAATCTGGTAATTTCTTCCTTCTCTTACCTCAGTCAGCGTTGTTATTTGTTGTGTGCCCACCATATCTGCCCTAATCTGCATGTTTGAGAGAGAGAGAGAGAGAGGGGGGGAGAGAACTAGAAGCCTCAGAACGAGAAGCCCTCAATTTCTTTGGGTTTGCCAGATTTACCGGATGTTTTTTTGCCTGGCTAAAAAAACCCCAAAAAAAAAAAAAAGTTGAGGGGCATTTCTTTTCCCGTATGAATTTTTAGTGAGTTAAATTTTCAAGCCACAATTTTTTTTATTTCTGTGATGTTAAAGATAAAATATTTTATTATCAAAATTAAAAATTGCTAAATAAAGAAAAGAAGGGGAAAATGCTGAGTCGCTGTTTGGATATGGAGTTTGAAATCGAAATCTTAGACGTAATTTTAATTATATTCTTTTTTTATTAGAAAGAATTAAAATTCTAATTCTAATATCAAATTTCTTAAAATTAAAAAAGAGTATAGAATATTTCCCTGACCTAATCTGCTGCATGCTTGAGACGGAGAGCGTTCGCACGAGAGAGAGTGTGATTAAATTTTCGAGAGGGAGGGAGGGAGAGGGACAACCAGAAATGTTGATTTCTGGATTAAAAAAATCAACATTTTTTGTGGAATTTATATTCTCTCTCTCGTCGTCCTGCTAGCATACATTATTTTTGTACAAAGAGTAAATACAGGGCGTGTATATGAGAAGTTTGTTTTGATTTTTTGAAAACTATTTCCAGGTTCTGGAAATAGTTATTTGCTCTAAATTTGAAAATTGTTCAATTGATTGGATATGAAACTCAGGTTCTGGATTACTCTAACAAGCTCAAAAAATTGAAACTATTCACAGAAAAAGGGGAGATAAATAATTGTTCTAGCGGGAAAAAATAGTTATTTGTTTGGGTTTAGGGTTGTGATTTTTTGAATTAATTCATTTGTGAAAATATTAGTATTGTTTTGTATTATCATATATTAATGCATCTGTAATTATTGAACAGCTTCAAACAGAATTTTACAGATTATGGATGATTGCATACTATCAGTTGGCATGGAATTTGATAGCATGGATGCAGCGTGGGATTTTTGGAAGGAATATGGTAAAAGAATGGGTTTCGGTGTACGGAAAAATTTTTTAAGAAGGTCTAAGATTGATGATGTTGAAATTTATAGAATGTTTACCTGTGCAAAAGAAGGTCAGCGAAGAATAAATAAAAAAAGAGGGGAAAATTCAATGGAAAGGTGGGAAACCCGATGTGGATGTGAGGCAATGCTTGAAGTGGTGCTTGTTAGAGAGAAGATGAAAGTTGTTGTTAAAGCATTCATTTTGGAACATAATCACGAACTTGAACCACCTAAAATAAGACATTTTTTGATATCACAAAGGGAAGTATCTGCTGCACAGGGCCAACCTAATGAGATTGCTAATGATGCCGGATTGAGGCCAAGTTCAACATCTGATCTCACAGTGATGGAGGCTGGTGGTAGTAGGTTGGTTGGATATATAACGGAAGACCAAAAGTCATACCTTCGTACTAGACGGCAGCGGCATATGCAACACGGTGAGGCAGGGGCTATATTGACATATTTTCAAAAGAAAAAAATGAAGAATTCTGGGTTTTTCTATGAACTGCAGTTGGATTCCGATGATCGTATAACAAATATCTTTTGGGCCGATGTGGAGATGATTATCGATTACCAATATTTTGGAGATGCTGTCATGTTCGACACCACTTACAGGATGGATGAAGGTTTGAGGCCTTTTGGTGCATTTACTGGATTTAACCACCATAGGCAGATCGTGGTGTTTGGTGCTACGCTATTGTATGACAAGACAGTTGATTCGTTTGCATGGTTATTTGATACTTTTGTGCGTTGTCACGGTGGCAAGGCTCCCATCACCATCTTTACTGATCAAGATGCCGCTATGGATAAAGCACTTAAGTTGGTGATGACTAGTACCCGTCATGGTTTATGTACATGGCATATCCTACAAAATGCTATTAAGCATTTAGTAGCCCGTTCTGACTTATTATCTGCATTCACATCTTGTATGTTTTCTATAATTGATAAGTCCGACTTTGATAATGCATGGGCTAGTATGGTATCCAATGTAGGAGAGCCTCATGTGAGCACGTGGTTGGATGGAATATACGTGCTACGTCATAAATGGGCCTACTGTTATATGAAAAAAACTTTTTCATTGAGTATTAGAAGTATGCAGCTTTCTGAAAGTCTAAATAATGATTTGAAGGCATACTTAAAATGCAGTACTAATTTGAGAGACTTTTTCCATTATTTTGAACGAATTGTCGAGAAGAAGTGTGAAGGAGAATTATTTGCAGACTACAAATCAAAGCAAAAGTTACCGAATTTAATTATGCCTAATTCTCCCTTGATGATACAATTAGCAAAGATTTATACGCCAACTATTTTCAAGATGATGCAGGATGAGATGGTGGAAGCATTCGCTTGGCGTCTTGTATCACGACAGGGTCCCGAATATATCCTCGCATCCCATGCTAATCCGAAGCTTTCAGTAAAGGTTGTTTTTGAGTGTGAAACTGAGGTGATTGAATGTGAATGCCGGTTGATGGAGACTAATGGAATCCTTTGTGCACATGTCTTTAAAGTTTTCATTATTCACGACGTGACTGTTATGCCTGATAAATATATACTTAGTAGGTGGACAAGAAAGGCAAGATTTCACACACCTACCTTGTGTTCTGATCGTATAATATTAGATGAGGACTCACAGACGTGGGCAGGAAGGATGATGTTTAAGGTTATGAGAAATTGTTTGTTAGTTGGACGTTATCCTGGGGCAAGAGAAAAAATAGAGGACTGTATTACCAAAATGGATGAGATAGTGCAGAATCTTTTAAATTTATATGTTGATCAAGGGACAACAAATGTGCATATTCCAGAACAATTTGCCGATGAAAGTGTGAAAGTTGTAAAAAATTGTGATGGATGGAGAACGACTCAATGACTCAAAAGTTTTCTAGAAAGACGTAAGGGCAAGAAAAAAAGGTCAGGTTGGTGTATTTTTAGTTAGAAAACTTATCTAATAACTTTTATTATATTTATGTAGTTTAATTCTATTTTTTTCCTTAGGTAACGATTAGTGCTCCTCATTTATTGCCGGACACCCAACATCAGCCGGTTGTACAACTGTCGTACCATTGTTGTCAATCACCTCACCTACTATTAGATCATCAACATCAATCGTTTGGAATGACCTACATGTAATTGTTACAGGTACCTTGTTGTGTATCATGTCCAGCTTGCCTTTTTTTTTTTTTACATGTATGTGTCATATTGCCAGTTTTAATTTATTTGATCGTTTTGTAGGAACAACATACAACTGTATCCTCAAATCTAGGGAGCACCAGTTATAATTTCTTAGAAGCTGATGCAGGGATTTTGAATAGTGAAGCTGATGATTAAGTAACCCTTCCTGATTTCCTGATATTCATTAAGTAACCCTCTCTGTTGAAGTCATAATTTCTTAGAGTATTTCCTAATATTCCAGGCATAGGAATGATGTAAAGGTAGGCGGCAGAGATGATGATGAAATTCTTTCTCAATTCTTTTAACCTAGGTCCAAAGTGAAGGCAATGCTGTCACCAAAGCTACTAACATCCAAATACTCAAAAGCAGCTTCAAAACTGAAGGATTCTGAAATTGCTAGCACTGGTAAGCTTCTGCTTTGTGGTTTATGTGTGTCTCCAGTAGGTCAGTAAAAGCGTCTACCAATATTTATTATGGAAATTCAATGTTTTAACAGCTGTAGAAAGCAGATTAGATCACATTTACCACAAATAAGAAGTTGTGCTATGAACATGAAAGATCTCAATGTAACACCCCTTTCAAGAAAAGGAAGTTGTTTACCAATCTCAGTAGTACCGTCTGATGGAGGCATCAGTTGTGAAAGTGCATCTCACTCACTTGAGATGGGCATTGATAACAAGAAGAGAGGTTTGGCTGCAAAGTTGCAAGCAGGTTCTTTTCTGCAATCACTAGATAGACATAATTTTCTCCTCATTTTTCTCTGTTTCAGTACTTAATTGTATTGATACCATATATGATGTCATCTATTATCACGGGTCATCAAATGTCACACAGTTTAAGAAATTCAAATGGTACACAGTCCTTCAATGAGCTTACTACATTCATCTTTTGGCAGGACAAAGTTCTATTGCTCTCTAAGAGATCCTTATATTCATTTTGTTTGTGTTTTTTTTTTCACTTACCATTCAGTCGGTCAAAAGTGCCTGAGCTTTTCATCGAGGTCCCAGAGAGTACAACTGTAGGTTCACTAAAGGTACTGACCACTTCTCCTACAACCTCTCGCTATATTATCATGTCTGCATTGCATAGGCACTGCCCTCTACTTTTCAAACCAGGTTCCCCTATTTTTAAGCTGCTTTCATTATCATTCATAAAGTCCATAATTGTTTAGGTTTTACCAGGTTCCTCTTAGTTGGTATGGACTATATATGACACGTAATCCGAATGTTTCACAGAGAACTGTTCTTGATGCAATGACTGCTTTACTCAGAGGTGGATTAGGTGTTGGAGTACTTTTTCATGGGAAAAGGATTCAAGATGACGAAATAACTTCACTGCAGAGTGGTATCTCTCACAATGGCAATCTTGGTACTCTGGGATTAATCAAGAGCCGAGCAGTCCTGGTCAACCTTCTCCACCTCTATGCTGCGAAGTTCCTCCTGTTCTGCTTGCGTTCAACTCTCCTAAAAATTGTGTAAATAGGTGATTTATCTTATCCAGTTAAATCTCATTCTATTATTGTGGCTAAGTCCGGTATTTGTTCTGCTAGATTATAAAATCATTCTTAAAATTTCACTTAACAGTTTAAGCTTTTGGACATGTTGGTTTCTCCTTTTGTTTGGAGAAAACTTGTTTAAGTATTTTCTCTCATTCCCTTCCGCCAGTTTCTCCTTTTGTTTCTCTCTAGGAAAGCTTGTGTTTTGATTTTTTTTTTTTTTGGGTATTTTTAGCCGGGTTTCCCTCATCTGATTTCTGTTAGTTTTCATTTTCAATTGCTGACAAGATGGTAAACCGAGGGGTATGGATGTTTGCATAACGACTACAGATCAAATGGATAAAGAAGCCTACCGGCATCTCACCTTAATGGTAATCCGGAAGAGCCTTGTCTCTTCCACCAGGAATTTCAGTTCATTCCTATTATCTCCTTGGCAACCTGGGGGAAAAAACACCAAGGTATGTTCAAATTCAGCCATTCCTTCCTGAGGCAATGACATCCTATCTTCTTTAAGCTGATGATACCAAAATTCATGGTTGTTAAACATGCCATTATTGCCTGTTGGCAGCAATCTCAGTTGCTGCAAATTATGGAAATCCCCTGCCTCTATGTCCAAAAAGTTTTATGTGGTTTGACTGGTGGAGCAATCGGGTGATGTGGTTGGTAGTGCATCCGATTTGCCATTGATTTGGGTGATGTGGTTGGTTTGACTGGTTTATGTGGCCTCTTACGAACAATGCTTTGAAATTGTGTCGGACTTATCTTGGTCTTAGAGATGGAGCTGCATTATTATGTAAGTAATTATTTTTTAAATATGTATTCGTACATAATTTGCACTCTTTCTTCCTTTTGTTCATGCTTTTCAAGCAGTATGAATACATAAGCTTTCCTTTTGTTCATGCATATTTCTAATTTGTTTGCCTTTTGCCTTTGAAGCTGATGATTAAAATTTTCAAGCTCATGATGATTACAGTCCTTGTATTACCGCAGCAAGATAGTAGTTTCATCATGCCCTCTGGACTTGTGAGCTTTGATTTTCTTCACTTGTTTATTGCAACTGTGTTTTTGTCTTGATGTTTGCATTTTACCGCAGCCTCACTTGCATTTTTTCTCTACCCTAATTTTACCGCAGGAGTTCAATAATTTCGGAAGTTTATGCCCTTTGCAAAACTAATGTTGGGAATTACTTTCGGCTGCTGGAGTCTACGTTGATCTAGTTGTATATTTCTCGAATTGGTATTGCCATTCAAGAGCTCAAACGGTGAATTGCCAGATTATTCCGATGATAGTAGGGTGCGATTGTCTTGCTGGTCTGGAGCGCATATTTAATATAATTAGGGCCCTGCATATGGGGTTCTGCTTGCCCTGCATCTAACTAGGAGCCGTTACTGTTCATCGGCTGCTACAGGAGTGAGGAATAGGAAGAGTTCTGGTTTCCTTTCTGGATGTTTGTCAGTTTGCCTATTTTTAATTTTTTTTGCCTCTTATCCGTTGAATGGGAACAAAGATATCACAGGCTGTCTAATTATTGTCTAGTTTCTTTTTGACTAATTGTCCATTTTTAATTACTGTTAATTAATTGCAAGCCCAGTTTGATTATCTAATCAAAACTATTGCTTTTTAAATGGATGAACCCTTGATTATTCAGGCTACAAGAACAAAGCGGAAATCAGGCATCAAAAAGGCAAAGGAGCTTTTTGTAAGGAAACCAGTCTGTTCTCGAATGGGAACAAAGAGTCAGCAATGGTTCCACCCCCTCTGGAAACTGAAAACCATCATCATCCTCATCTACATAAACTTTCTTCTCACGCTGATCCTTGTGGGTTGTGGTTATGGGATGTATCAGGGGATCATAATAAAAAGCATGCCAATGCTTTTTGAAGGGATGAACCCTTGATTATTCAGGCTACAGGAACAAATAGGAAATTAGACATCAAAAAGGCAAAGGAGCTTTTTGGATGGAAACAGGGTCAAATTTCATCAAGAATGCTGGTAAACTTAATCCATATAAAAGGATGGATAAAATGACAAAATAGGACCAAAGAAAGCTGTCCTCTAAAAATGTCTTATGGACTCCCACACCATGCTTCATTCCCCTCTTCAGCCACCCTAAGCATGGTTATGACTGTTGCCCAAGTACAACACCTAGACACACTCATGTACAAAGTGGTCCACTATTATTCTGTTTCATTAGCATGAAATCACGCAGAGACTTCATTGCTAAGGATCTCTGTGGGTCACAAATATAATAGCTTTCTTTATCAAGGAAATACAAGACATCAAAAATAATTGAATAAATATTATTACAATCAACAAAATATGTTCAGTTTAACGGGCTTTAGTTGACAAGTAGCAAGAATATGTTATAAAATATATACTACAGATTATAGGACTAATTAATATTTTCATATCAAGAATAAGTTGTGCAACGTGAGAGGATGTCATAGCCTCTCCGACACTCTTATAGTCATTAGATTTGTTCTCAGACGGCCCCTATTTAAAAATATATATATATGTTTTTTATTTTATTGTTTTTTTTAGGAAAAATAGGGGCCGTCTGAGAAAAAATCGGACGGCCCCAAGGGCGCCGGAGAGGCTGCACCGCCTCCCGCCTTGCAGCCCCCCTTTCTCATACTGAATATGGCACTTGCTCATGATCTGAATCATAAATCATAACAGAGGAAACTGCAAAATTTTGATTTTTCTCATTCATCGACTCTTTTCGGGTACCAAGGGGAAAATATGCAGCTTGCACTCGGCGGATTCAGATTCATTATCCACCTCCTAGAGACGAAAAACCAAATTACAAACAAAACCCACCTCGGATTAGAATAAGGGAGCCACAACGCAAAAAGAAATTCCCAACCCAGTAGCAAAATCTTACCTATCCCCTGATTTTCTCCCACAGTACAGATTAGGAAAGAAAATAAAAAACGATTAAGAAAGTCCAAAGATCCTACATCCGCCTGGAGACGGCAACCATTCACTGTTGTCGCACTGCTAAAGGGAAAATCCTCGAATACCGATGGGACTATTCCTTTTTCCTTTGTCTCCTTATCTCTATGTATATGAGTTTCGTCTCACACACAGATTTCCTGCCGTTTTACGGCCAGTTTTCCCGAGAACTAGACGATATCAGATTTCCAAGAGTGGAGAGGAGAGCAGGGGAGAGAAGGAAGAAGGTTCGGGGGGAAGAGAAATGGGCGGCAAAACCCATATTTCAGAATTGCTGTGCATGAATACCAGCCGTCGGATTCTACTAAACGGATGGCTCAAATTATAGTAAATGTGTTTTAATCTTGGATTAAATTTAATTAAATCTCGTCCTAAATACACCTGCTCCCTAACCAACTCTTCCAAATCCCCTTCCTCCCTCCTTCCTCCCGTATCATGCCATCACGCTAGCACATTATGCCCATTCCAAAGGCGATGCTGCCTCCATGCTCACCATACTCATCAGACGATTTTTTCTCCAAACCATTCCCTGTGCTGCAGCACCTGCCCTCACCAACGGAAAGAGTTGTTTTCAAAAATTCTATATAAGCCGTTCCTCCTTTCCCTCACAGGGGACACGAGGTGCGGCAGAAAATAGAGAACGAAGCAGAGGGAAAGAGAGAGCAGGGATCAAATCAGAGAGAGTGAGGGAGGAAGAGAGTGATGAGGAACTGTGAGAGCAGTGGTCGAAAGAGTAGAGTGAGAAGTGTTGGGGTTAGAAGACCCGAATGACTTAATGAGTGGGAGGAAACGATCAAGATCTGATCATTTGGATTCACAACCCTCCACTTCATATGATAGGTTGATTGATGTACACAACACCCCTCAAGATCAATCTGGTGTTGAACAACCAATCAATGTCATTCCACAAAATGTTGATTCTATTCCGGTTGACCATGAAATTCAGGATTTATCTGAGATAGTTGTACAACATACTCCTGTTGAGGATGATGATACAACATTAAGAAGGTCTTCTAGAATGAGAAAGTCAGCAATCCCTAGTGATTATGTTGTATATTTGGAAGAGTCTGATTACAATGTGGGAGCTGAAAATGATCCTGAAACATTTTCACAAGCCATGAGTTGTAATGAATCACAATTATGGCACAATGCTATGAAAGAAGAGATGAGTTCCATGAGTAGCAATAGAGTCCTGGGATCTTGTTGAATTGCCAAAGGGGCGAAAGCCATAGGGTGTAAATGGGTCTTTAAAACAAAGAAAGACTCATTAGACAATATTGAAGATATAAGGCAAGACTCGTTGCTAAAGGTTACACTCGAGAAAGAAGGAATTGATTACAGGAGACTTTTCTCTCGTATCTAAAAATGACTCTCTTCGTATAATTTTGGCATTGATTGCTCATTTTGATATGGAATTGCAACAAATGGATGTGAAAATAATATTTTTAAATGGTGATCTAGAGGAAGAGGTTTACATGAAACAACCAGAAGGATTCTCCTCTAGTGATGGTGAGCAATTGATGTGCAAATTAAAGAAGTCCATATATGGATTGAAACAAGCATCCCGTCAATGGTATTTGAAATTTGATGAAATTATCTCTTCATTCGGTTTTGAAGAGAATATTTTGGATCAATGTATATACCAGAAGGTCAGTGGGAGTAAGACTTATTTCCTTGTCTTATATGTGGATGATATTTTACTTGCATCCAATGATAAATGGTTGTTGTATGAGGTGAAACAATTTCTCTCTAAAAATCTTGAAATGAAGGATATGGGTGATGCATCTTATGTCATTGGCATAAAGATACATTGAGACAGACCGCGTTGTGTTCTGGGTTTGTCTCAAGAGACTTATATCAATAAGGTTTTAGAGAGATTTCGGATGAAAGATTGTTCACCGAGTGTAGCACCCATTGTGAAGGGTGATAAGCTCAATTTGAGCCAATGCCCGAAAAATGATTTGGAACGGGAATGGTCAAGAACATTCCGTATGCTTCCGTTGTTGGAAGTTTGATGTATGCTTTCGGTATGTAAGACTGACATATAGCATTTCTGATTGGAATGTTGGGAAGATTTCGAGTAATCCAGAATCGAACACTGGAAAGTTGCCAAGAAAGTCATGAGGTATCTTCAAGGTACCAAAGATTTCATGCTTACATATAGACGGACCGATAATCTGGAAGTTTTGGGGTACTCCAATTCAGACTTCGCTGGGTGTGTTGATTCTCGTAAATCAACATCCGGTTACATATTTTGTTTCTTAGGTGGAGTCAGATCTGGCGGAGTGCAAAGCAAACTTTAATTGCTACTTCCACTATGGAGGCCGAGTTCGTTGCTTGTTTCGAGGCTACAAAGCATGGTGTATGGATGAGGAATTTCATGTCTAGGCTTAGAGTGGTTGATTCCATCTCAAGGCCATTAAAGATATTTTGCGATAATTCGATTCTTTGTTTTCTGGCTAAAAATAACAAAAGTAGCGATCAAATGGGCTTTAACACATCGACATTCAGTTTTTAGCCATAAAGGAGCGCATTAAAGGAAAGGAAATTGCTATTGAGCATATCAGCACTGAGTTAATGATCGCTGATCTCTTGACTAAAGGCATGCCACCATTAAGGTTCAAGGATCTTGTATCTGAAATGGGGTTGAGTTCCATTTTGTAATTTTCATTGTATAGACAATGATATTGTAAATTCCTAATTTAATGTTGAGATATTTCTCAAAATTGTGTACACATTAATTGATTAATTTGAGAATATCATTAAGTTGGACAAAGAATAAACATAGGGTTTATTCATAAACTAAAGTTCTTAGGATGACTTGAGAAATTAATATATTAGTATATGGAAGATATTACTCATTATTAGAGGACTTATCGCCATGATTCATATATTTGTTTCTTAAAGTTTGAAAAATTGATGATCTTAGTTATCACATCAAGTTAAATATGGACCAAGTGGGAGAGTGTGGGCTTCAGCCCAAATGATGAGCTGGCCCAAGCAGTTGAGCCGGCCCACGAGTCCACAAGCCGCGAGCCAGGAACGGCGTCTGAAGCCGTTTTTGAGCCGTCAGAAGAGTTTCGTTCTCTTCATCTTCCTTGATGGATTTGTAACAATTTGGCGTTTTTCTCAGTTAATTGCTGAAGTATTTGTGGTCCATTAAGTAGTGATAACTCTCCCATTAAGTTAATTCATCAATTTTGGCCGGTTTGAGTTCCAAACGCTCGGTTGAGACGGGTGATGGTTTCGCCTATAAATTGAGCATTTTGGCTTTGTCCCTGGCACCCAACTCAAGCAATACACCATCTAAACGAGTGAAGGAGTGTCCAGAAGCACGGAGCCCGTCCGAATCGCAAGTTGGAAAACAGAGCATCAAATGGCCGGAGGTATACTTAATCGATTTTAAATTCCGCATTTGTGGTTGTTTTAGCCACATAAATATCTAACATAAGGAACAGAGATGCAAAGTATTTTTTACGTGGAAACCCCTTTTTAATTAATGGGAAAAATTACAGGACAAAATCTACCAATAGATCCAGTATATAAAATGGTTACACAAACCCAGTGACAGAGTACAACAACCACCCTGGCTACACAAGCCCTAGAAGTGAAAACGAAAAACAGAGCACAAGAATACAAAGCCTCACACCCTTTGTGTTTCATTCACTTCTCTTTCATTCTTCCACTCTCTCCTCACTGTGGTGCTCTCTGCTCTCTCATTTTACAAGTGTTGGTGAAAAGGCAACTCCCCGCACACATGCGGCCGACGCACGGCGCCCCTGGTGTTGTCTCCCACACCAGCCCGGTCACCACTGTAGGCCGCCTCTAGACTGTCTTCTCCTGAAGCTCCTGGTGCTTATATATAAACGTCCTGACTCCACCTAATCCCATCTGCCCAACTGGTCATTTTGCAGATAATAGGTGCCACGTCTTCATTAATTTCTGAGCTTCCTGCAGGCCCATTCCCTGCAGACGGCGCATGCTTTGTACTGTGCAGACGCATGCTCTGCAGCCTAACTGCCAGCCTGTCGACTAATCCTGAAAATATATCTGTCCACTGCCAGTTGCCACTTTCCACAGTCTTTAAGGCCCAGTTGCTCAGCCGATTAACTTCTCGTTGACTGTCTTCAACATTCATCCGGTCAATTTCTCGTTGACCGTCTTCAGCATTCATTTAGTCAACCTCCCTGTTGACCGTCTTCTGCTACCCGTCTGCCATCCAACGGCGCTCCTGCAGCCCACAGACGGTGAACCTCCTGTTGACCGGATTCAATTGGCCGTCCGCCGGTCAATCTCCATTGATCGTCCACTGTTCTCCTCCGGTTAACGGGACACAGTTCTCCGGATTTGTTCTCCACAAATCCTCCAATGACAAATCAGTTTGTTGGGTTACCCACAAGGGAGTGATCAGACCCAATAAACTTTCCCTCACGACCTTATGGGGAACACTTTCGCCTCTACCCGGCCACCGTCATCGCCTGCTTTCTAGCAGCTTCCCCTCAATTGGGATCCCAACGTCAGCTCCGCCTTTGGTCCTGTTGGCTCCACCCTTGGCCTTGCTGGCTCCGCACTTAGCCTTGCTCAACTCCGCCCTTGGTCCTGCACAGCTCCGCCCTTGGCCCTGTTCAGCTCCGCCTTTAGCCTGCTGACTCCGCTGTGCTTTTACAATTTCATCCGATTCCACACTAAATGGCAAACTCTTCCACGATGACTCCAGATACACTTCGACCGCCACAGACCTCAGCAACTCCACTTCTGCGGCACTTTACTCGGCGACTTCCCCTTGCGACGCTTCACTCCACTCCGGTAGTAGGTCAGCACCTCCATAGGTAGCCCTTTCCAGTCAGCACCCTCCGCAAGCAGCCCTTTTCGGGCCTGGGTTGAATTAACCTGGCTCTGAGACCACTTGTTGGGGTCGGAAGACCCGGATCCATCAGATCCGGCAATAGCGAAAAATCCGAACTCCCCTTTCATCGTCAGCCACCATTTAGTAGGAATAAGGAACAAATAGATGCAAAATATTTTTTACGTGGAAACCCTTCACAATTAAGGGAAAAAATCACAGGACACAAAGTCCACTAATAGATCTACTATGTAAAATGGTTACACAAACTAAAAAACAGAGTACAGCAATCACCCTGACTACACAAGCCCTAGAGGCAAAAACGAAGAATAGAGCACGAGAATACAAAGCCTCACCATCGGTGTTTCACTCACTGCTCTCTAATTCTTCCACTCTTTTTCTCCTCACTGTGATGCTCTCTGCTCTCTCATTTTACAAGTGTTAGTAAAACGGTAACCCCCCGCAGACATGCGGCCGGCGCACGGCGCATATACAGACGTCCTAGCTACTCTGGGTATTGTCTTCCACACCAGCCCGGTCACCACTCTGGGCTGCCTCTAGACCATCTCCTCCGGAAGCTACTGGTGCTCATATACAGACGTCCTAGCTACACCTAATCCCATCTGCCCAGCTGGTCATCTTGCAGATAATAGGTACCATATCTTCACCAAGTTTTGAGTTTCTGCGCAGCCCATGCCCTGCAAACGCAGACATGCTCGTGCTGCTTTGTAAACGCGCGTGCTCTGCGGCCCGATTGTTAGCCTTTGTCGACCAATCACGGAAAGACATCCGCCCACGGCGCCACTGCCATTTTTGCGGACTCTACGGCTTAGTTGCTTTCCCGGTCGATCAACTTCGTTGACCGTCTTCAGCATTCATCCGGTCAACCTCCGTTGACCGTCATCTACTTCTATCCGGTCAACCTCCCTGTTGACCGTCTTCTATTTCCATCCGGTCAACTGCTTCGTTGACCGTCTTCTGCTGTCTATCCGCCATCCAACAGTGCTCCTGTAGCCCTCAGACGGTCAACCTCTTGTTGACCGGATTCAGCTGGCCGTCTACTGGTCAATCTCCATTGACCGTTCACTGTTCTCCTCTAGTTAACGTCCCGTTGATCGGAAACAGTTCTCCGGATTTGTTCTCCACAAGTCCTTCGATCACAAACTAATTTGTTGGGTTACCCACAAGGGAGTGACCAGACCCAATAAGAAGTAAATCAATGTAAGTTACTCTGTTACCAAGGTGCTCGCCGTCACTTCCATTGCCGGAGACTTCGCCCTCGACTGTTGAAGTTGCTGCCAAAAGCTGCTGCGCTACATTGCTGCTGCTGTTGCCGTGGAGCAAATTTAAGGCATTGAACTCTTCTCTTCTTAATAAATTTTGGAAATTCCTTCTCGAATTTAATCCCCACGTTACTCCTTCCTAGTTTTCCTTAAGATTGCCCACTTATCTAACAAAAAGAAAAACAAAGAACAGACAGAAAGAGAGACAGAGGGAGAGAGAGAAGAATGGCAGAAATCGGAGAAATCTCGTTGATAGTGAAAAAGATCTAAGTTACCTAGAGGTCGTGGCTACCAGTGCCGTTGCACCTCAGCGAGTAGCCACGGTGGCTCCTGTGTCAGAGGAAAAAATAAAAAAAAGGGACAGTGTTAGGGAAGAAGAAAGTCATGAGGAGAGAGAGTATATATATATATATATAAGATAATATTAATATTATATTATATTATATTAATAGTTAAATAGATGTATTATATTAAATGATAATTTAGATTAATAGCTATATATATTTATATGTGATGGGTACACCAATAATGGGCTGGCCCGAAGAAAGGTCAACAGAAGCCCAGAAAGGCTGGTCAACGTTTCTAACGGCCCAGTAAGAAGACGGGCCCAGGAACTGAAAGGTCCAAGGACGGTCAACGTTGGCATTGACCGTCCTGGTGGCCAACTTGTTCGCAAACGGTCAACTCGACGTTGACCAATTTGTTGGGCCTTCAGAAGTTTTGCAACAGTGATGGGCCTATTCCATTCTGGCCCACAGCCCATCAGTTGATCGCCCGCCGCTCTCCCTTCGTTCTCCACGAAGGCGGCCAACAAGCTGACGGTCAACTCAGACGTTGGCCGTCTCTCCCCCATCTTTGGGCCCAAACGAGGCCCTTCTACAAAAATGGGCCTCGACTCACTCGTGCCCATAGCCCAAATGGAGGCCAACGACGGACGCCTTTCATAAGGGCGGCATACATGCCTGTGAGACGGTCAACCAGCGTTGACCGTCCGCGCTTTGCACATTGGGCCCCAAAAAGCCTTCTAACAGTAACGGGCCTGACCCGTTTAGGTCCATTAGTCATAACAAGGCCGGCCACGATCTTCCAAGGATATTCCACGACCTCAAAAGAAATATCTGCAAGATTGGCGCCCTTCAAATAAGGAAGGCGCCAGATCCTCCCAACTCCTTGCTAGCCAAGGAACCTCAACGGTAACATGCTGGGAAGGAAAGAAGCCAACTTGAAAAGTGGTTGACCACCTCAGAAGGAAACAATCCTCCACAATTGGGCAACAAGCATCAGCCTCCGGAAGGAAGGCCAACGGTAGAAGATTGGGACGATCACTCCTTCCAAAGGAGGAGGATCGTCATCTTTGCCATAAAAGAGGCCCTGGATCCACCATCCAGTGCACACTTTGATAGAGGCTTTCACTCACGCTTTCAAACGGACTTTCAGACTCTTTCTTCAAGCTCAGACTGAGACAGAAAACCCTAAGTGCTCTGAGAAACAAGCTCTGGTTTCCAGCAGCCAAACTCTCAAACACAATCCAACTCCAAGGCAACGAACGGGTCTTTACACACGTTCTCTGCCTTCCCACCAGCCAGATACGAGAAAGGACTAGCGCCTTTCTGACATCTGGAACAAGACACTCCATTCCCCTCTCCCATTGCTTTCTCTCACTTTCAGTTCCTTCCATTGAAGGCTGGTTTACTGACTTGAGCGTCGGAGTGTTTTCGGTGGGATTAAATCCCGCCGTTAACGCTGACCTCTTGTTCGTTTTAGTGGTGTGCAGGATTCGTACTCGGTGAACGGAGCTTCTGTTCAAACCATCCGTAAGAATCCGAACTGCTCAAGCCGGATCCAGTACGCATCATTGGCGCCGTCTGTGGGGAAGCGTTTAAAAAGCCTACCACAAAGAATGCGCACAAACCCTCTCTGTCACCTTCGCTTCAACAATGGTGAACATGAGAGCACAGGCTAGCGACCCTGCTAGAGATACTGCTAACCCCGACCAGGGCCATGTTGCTGATGTCCTGGTCAACGGGGCCACAGGCGAAGTTCCACCGCCTTACATTTAACAACTGGTGGAGCAGATGCAGGCTAACAATCGCCTGCTTCAACTGCTTTGTGAGTAGAAAGAACAACAAGCGGCTCCACCAACCGTTATTCCCGCTCCTGCCACCAAGAAGGGTGGCCAGAGGAAGAAGCCGGCTAAGAGGCCCGTAAAAGCTGGAAACAATCTGGCTCCAGCATCCTCCCGCGTTCTGGCCGCAGGCCCAATGGAACGCTCCAGAGTACGTCCCGACAGAGAGCCCGAACGGAGAAATCCTTGATACTCTCTTGGCGTAAGATCACCACACGATCCGGGAGCGAGTCTCGTGATTGCAGATCCACGGGAGGCGGTGGCCACCTGCCGAACCCGCGGGAAACAAGACGGAGTTGAGGAATTTCCTCAACTCCAAGAGATCAGCAAACTCCACTCGTGCCGATCCACGAGTGGACCAAATCTGGAACCACGTGTTCCCGGACGATGGCCAGCCAGCGCCATCGACTTGGACAGGTCACCTTTCACTGCAGAAATCCTGAACCGTCCACTGCCGTCCAAGTTCAAAATGTCGACTTTTGACTCATATGATGGGGGCAGTGATCCGGTTGACCACCTGGATCACTTCCGCACCCATCTAAGTCTACAAGGGCTGGAAGATTCGACGATGTGCCGCTGCTTCCCACTTACGCTGAAGGGAGATGCCAGAATTTGGTTTCACCATCTCCCTTCAGGCTCTGTTAGCAGTTTCCGTGAACTCACGGACCACTTCCTGGCTCAATATGCATCGAGCCGACGGGAAGAGAAATAGCCGTGAAACCTCTCCCACATAAAGCAGAAACCGGGAGAGAACCCACGGCGCTTCCTGGAGCGCTTCATGGCTGAGGCCAGAAGGATTCCCAGGATTACTGAGGAGATGAAGTTGGCGCCTTCATCTCAAAGATCGACTTATGGAGAATTTTTCAAGCACTTGGCCCACAAAATCCCCGAGACATTCCGCGAGGCGTAATCCATTACTGTGGGCCTACGCCGTGCTGAAGAGGCCAACGAGGCAAAACGTCCAAGACGGGCGGATCGGCCTCGGCCGATCCTGGAGAAGGAAAAGAAAGTTTGCTGGCGGAGAACACCCCCGCCAGAAATAGCGCCGGACTCGGCCCTCAGAACGCAGAGATTACGGGCCCACCACTTTTACACCCTTGACAGACACGCACTCCAATGTCCTGATGCAGATCCGTGGAGAAAAGTTTCAAGTGGCCAAGACCAAAAAAAGACTCGAAATCGGGCCTAAGTATCTTGACTTCCACCGCTCTGTGCCACTCAACCAAGACTGCAAGACGCCGCAGAGGAAAATCAAGACCTAATTCGCAGAGGACATCTCACTCGATTCGTCCAAGGACTGGGACAACCCGGGAGCAAACTGATGAAGAGGGGCGGCGCGACGCCTCCCGAACCGGGTTGCGGCAGGAGTAGTCAACATGATCGCCACCCGACACGCCAGAGCCGGAGGAGGACAAAGAAGGAGCAAAGAGATCGGGAGGAAGAAGCAGCGCGTAGTAGACAACATCATTAGCTTTAGTGATGGTGATTCGAACCATGTAATCTCCCCCCATGCTGACCCCCTTGTAATTTCGACACTCGTTTCAGATGGTACTTCGGACTACCAGCTGAAGCAAGTCTTTATTGATAATGGTAGCTCTAAAGATTTGCTTTATTTGGACGCGTTCTTTAGATTAGGCCTAAAAAGAATCAACTAAAACCTGCTGAAGGACTTTTATACGGCCTTGACAATGAACCGGTGCCCGTTCAAGGGACAATCCAACTGGAAGTTACCCTGGGCACCTACCCAAAAACAGCAAGTCGTATGCTAACCTTTCTAGCGATTGACCTGCCCTCTGTGTACAACGCGATACTAGGCAGGCCGTGCCTAACGACGTTTGGGGTAGTCACGTCAATTCCACGTCTAAAAATAAAATTCCCGACCGCCTACGGCGTCGGAGAAGTTCTAGGAGATCAGGTCACTGGACGGACCCGTTACATGGCCCAGATTGCCCCTAGTGGCAAAACTGGTACGGTGGGAGAACTCGATCACCGAGATGAGACCACCTTGCAGCCAGCGCGCGCCTGGTAAGCCACTTCGATCTGGTCCCACTGGACCCGGGGGAACCGGATAAGTGCGTCCAGATTGGCGGCTCACTCACCGGGCCGCTACGCGATGAATTAATCGCGTTCCTACGAAGGAACGCGGACCTTTTTGCCTGGACTCCTGCGGACATGCCTGGGATTTCAGCTGAAGTGATGGTCCACAAGTTGGGCCTTGATCCAGACCGCAAGCCGGTCAGACAGAAACGGAGGAACCACTCTGTTGAAAAATTAATCGCCATCCGAGAGGAGGTGAAGAACCTGCTGGACGCAGACTTCATTAGGGAAGTCCAGTACCCGTATTGGCTCTCAAACGTTGTCCTGGTTAAGAAGAGCAACGGGAAATGGCGAATGTGCGTCGATTTTACCGACGTCAACAAGGCCTGCCCGAAGGACAGCTTTCCCTTGCCCCGGATTGACTTGCTGGTTGACTCCACGGCAGGGCACGAGCTGCTAAGCTTCATGGACGCTTATTTGGGCTACAACCAGATCAGAATGAGTCCAGAAGACAAGGAGCATACCTCATTCATGACGGACCAGGACACCTATTGCTATAGGGTCATGCTCTTCGGGTTAAAGAACGCTGGAGCCATCCGAATGTGCGTTGAAAAACTAATCGCATCCGAGAGGAGGTGAAGAAGCTGCTGGACGCAGGCTTCATTAGGGAAGTCCAGTACCCAGATTGGCTCTCAAACGTTGTCCTGGTTAAGAAGAGCAATGGGAAATGGCGAATGTGCATCGATTTTACCGACGTCAACAAGGCTCGCCAAGGATGCCTTTCCCTTGCCCCGATTGACTCTTTGGTTGACTCCACTACAGTGGCACGAGCCGCTTAAGCTTCATGGACGCTTATTCGGCTACAACCAGATCAGAATGAGTCCAGAAGATGAGGAGCATACCTCGTTCATGACGGACCAGGGCACCTATTGCTATAGGGTCATGCCCTTCGGGTTAAAGAACGCGGAGCCACATACCAGCGACTAGTGAACAGGATGTTCGAAAAACAAATTGGTCGCAACATTGAGGTCTACGTTGACGACATGCTCGTCAAGAGCAGAGTCACGGGCGACCACATATGTGACCTGGAAGAGTCATTTGGGGTGCTCCGCCACCACCAAATGAAACTAAATCCAGCCAAGTGTGTCTTCGGGGTAACCTTAGGGAAGTTCTAGGGTTTCATCGTCTCTCAGCGAGGGATCGAGGTAAACCCAGAAAAGATTAAGGCCCTGGCTGACATGGCTCTCCCGAGAAGCGTAAAGACGTCCGGCCGATTGATCGACGGGCCGGGTCGCTCTGTCCCGCTTCCTCGCGAAGTCTGGGGACAAGTACCAGCCCTTCTTTAAAGCCTTAAGAGGGACAAAGTCTAACGGATTCCAGTGGATGGCTGACTGCTAGACCGCCTTCGATGAATTAAAGCAAAGATCTCGCCCACCACCGTTGTTAGCATCACCTAAAGACGGAGAGGAGTCAGACCTTTACTGGGCAAGACGGAGGCATCCTCGGCTCTCCGTCTCGTGCGCCAAGAGTCCGATATCCAACAACCGGTCTATTATCCGAGCAAGACATTGACCGCCCCGAAACTCGCTACCCACGTCTTTGAAAAATGGCATCAAGCGCTTATCTTCAGTGCGAAAATGAGGCCATACTTTCAGCGCATCGCGTAGTGGTCCTTAACGGACCAACCACCGAAAGGCATACTCCAAAAGCCCGACGTTTGGGGTGATTGGTAAAGTGGGCCATTGAATTGGGTAGTTCGACATTGAGTTCGAGCCCGGACACGCCATAAGGGCGCGTGCTCGCCGACTTCATCGTTGAGACCACGACACCCATTCAAGAGGAACACTGTAGAAAACGAAGAACACGGCCGGTGAGGCCCTGAATGGGCACTCCACGTGGATGGATCATCCACCTGACAACCAGGAGCAGGGTGATCTTAACGACCCTTGACGGATTTGAGATCAAGTATTCCCCGAAACTTGATTTCCCGCCGACAACAACGTCGCCGAGTACGAAGCCCTACACGGGCCGGGCTGCGATTAGCAAGGAGTGCTCACAAGAGGTCATGATCCTCACAACTCGAATTAATCGTCAACCAGGTCAATGGGGGCTTCGAAGTGAACAACCCTTCCTTGGCCAGGTACCTGGCAAAGGCAAAGGAAATCATCCAGGGCTTCGACAAGCTACCCCTGGTTCACGTTCCTCGAACCAAAAATTTAAAGGAAGACCGGCTGGCTAGAGCAGCTGCTGCCGAGAACCCAGAACAGTATTCGAGGGACATGCGGGAGGTCTTGAACACTCCTAGCATAGAGAAACAGGAGGCCATGCAGATTTTCGAGACGGAAAACTGGATGACTCCTTACCTTAGATACTTGGCCGACGGATCACTTCCGAAGGACACTGAAAAGGCCAAACAGATTAAAAAGACAGCTGGCTGGTACACGGTGGTTGACGGACGGCTGTATCGCCGCGGATACTCAACTCCGTATCTCCGCTGTCTATCTCCCGAGGAGGCAGACTACACGTTGGGCGAAGTTCACCTCGGGATCTGTGGATCACACGTAGGCGGGAAGAACCTAACGTTCAAAATTATGAGGCAGGGCTACTACTGGCCCTCAATAAAAAAGGACGCGCTAGAGTTTGTTAAGAAATGTGAGAGCCGCCACTTCATGGCAACCTCCATCACCACTGGTCCGTGACTTAAAGTCCCTTCAGCCCTATGGCCCTTCGCGCAATGGGGGCTTGACATTCTCGGCCCATTTTCCATTGCCACGGGACAAAGAAAATTCATCATAGCGGGCATCGACTACTTCACTAAGTGGGTCGAGGCTGCCCCGCTTGCAAAGATCACAGAACACAATGCTCTAGAGTTCCTTCGCCAGAGCTTTGTCTGCGATTTGGCGTCCTTGAGGTCGTGGTAACCGATAACGGGACCCAATTTTCGGAAAAACGCTTCACCAAGTATTGCACCAGCCTTGGAATCGACTCGAGAAGTATCAGTAGTCTTACTACAAGAAATGAAGTGAGCCATTTTAGAAAAACGATCCACAACGACAAATATGGAATCGTGTTTCTAAGGGGTACGGGGAAGCTCTAACACAAAATCTATGCTAACATCCTACCAGGGACCTTTAGGTATAGGTAGAGGGGTGTAGATGCCAGTATTTTGTTTTGGGTGTTTGGCAAGTTGGCATATTCGACAAGTACTGACGATTCTAGCCACATCTTTCTTCAAACTAGGCCAATAAAATTGTCGCTCAACCTCCTCAATGGTTTTATCACGTCCAAAATGGCCAGATAAACCTCAAGCATGAACTTCCCACACTATGAAATCTCGGACAAGCGTTTTCGAGATATAAAGTTTATTAACTCGGAATAAGTACCCATCTTGAAGACGAAATCCGTCCGTGGTGTCCAAGTGCCCACACTGTAAAGCGAGGAAGAATTTGCTACAATCAGGACAGGACTCATATTCTTCCTTAAGCTTTTCAAAGCCAACAATTTTAACTTGAACAGTAGAGAGGAAGGTCAAACGACGGCTCAAGGTATCAGCCACTTGATTCTCAACGCCTTTCTTGTGCTTCAAAACAAAAGAATATGCTAGTAGATACTCGATCCACCGACCATGCCTATAATTTAATTTCTTTTGAAAGTTGAGGAATCAAAGAGTTTCATGATCTGAATAGAGGACAAACTCTTGAAGGAGCAAGTAATGGCGCCAGTAGCGTAGGGCTTGTACGACGGCATATAGCTCCTTATCATAAGTAGAATATCGTCGAATGGTATCATTGAACTTTTTGCTAAAGTAGGCAATTGGTTGGCGTTCTTGACTGAGAAGTCATCCTATTCCTACACCTGACGCATCACACTCGACTTCAAATACCTTGAAAAAATCAGGAAGTCGCATGACAGGAGCTGTTGTCATCCTATCTTTGATGAGTTTGAAAGCTTTGGCAGCATCAGGAGACCAAGTGAAATCACCCTTCTTCATGCACTCAGTGAGAGGAGCCATGATTGTGCTAAAACCCTTGATGAACCGACGATAGAATGTGGCCAAGCCGTGAAAACTTCGAACTTCGTAGATGGATTTGGGTTCCGGCCAATTTATGATTGCCTGGATCTTTACAAGGTCGGCAGAAATCCTGTCAGAAGAAACAACAAAGCCCAAGAAAGCTACTTTGTATGAGAAGAAGGAACATTTCTTAAGGTTAGCAAATAAGCTTTCTTTTCTCAGAGTAAGGCAGACCTGTGTGAGGTGTTCTACGTGTTACTCCTTGGCCTTACTGTAAATGAGGATATTATCAAAATAGACTACTAGAAACCGTCCCATAAAATGCCGTAAAGTCTGGGTCATGACTCTCATGAAAGTGTTTGGTGCGTTAGAGAGCCCAAAAGGCATGACCAGCCATTCATAGAGGCCGTCCTTTGTTTTGAAAGCTGTTTTTTATTCATCCTCTGGACGAATTCTGATTTGGTGGTAACCATTCTTTAAATCAATTTTGAAAAAGATTCTGGCACCAACCATAATATCTAACATGTCATCAAACTTAGGAATAAAAAAATGATATTTTACGGTGATTTTATTGATTGCTTTACTATCAACACACATTCTCCAAGACCCATCTTTCTTAGGTGTTAAGAGGGTAGGTACTGCGCAAGGACTCATAGTGTCTCGAACGAATCCCTTACGAAGGAGTTCGTTCACTTGTCTTTGGAGTTCAGCATGTTCAGTAGGATTCATCCTATAATGAGGGAGATTTGGGAGTGACGCACCTGGAGTAAAATCAATAGTATGTTGAATTTTACGTAAATGTGGTAAGTGATTGGGTAGGTCCTCAGGGAAAATATCTTGAAAGTTTTGAAGAATTTGACGGGCCTCATCAGAAATTGGTGTGGAAGAGTTCGGAAAGGTTTTGAAGATGATAACGGTGAACACAACTGGCTCGCTGATAGCGACCCGTTCAAATACTGTGGGACTACCAAATATGATCTTTGTACACTAAAAATTGAATCGGTACAAGACAACATTCTTTAACGGATATAGAAGACGTGTTAATCCAAGAAACACTGTAAGGACTAGGGTGTGGGACCGCCTTTAATCCCAAACGAGAAATAGTGTTAGCAGAGACTACATTGATGCAACTACTGCTATCCACGATTACCTTGCAAGCTTCTCGTTCATTTTGATGTAAGTGTGAAAAATAGTGTGACGACGCCAATCATTAGCTTTGTTGGATTATGTCAATGTGCATCGCACAACGCCTAAAAATGGTGTATAGAGGGAGGAAGAATCGGAGTTTAAATGAGAGGAAGTAGGTCGAATGCACTCCACAAATGTGTCAAGGTCATCATCATTCAAGTCATCAAACTCCTCTAATTTGGGTTCATAGACTTGTTCTTCAATGAGTTTCTCATGTATTTTATTTTGTCCGTTAATGAATAAAGTTTTACTCGAATGTTTGGAAGAAATATGCCTAAAACCTTTACAGTTAAAACACTGTAATTGAGAATGTCTTTTCGGGGCTTCAACATCCTTTCCTCGAGGTTCCCTTGCAGGGGCGACGGTGGAGGAAGGGGTTCCTAAGACAGACTTGGAATTGATGGCAGGAGTGTGTGATGTGGATTGACGATACGACATCCTGGTAACAACTCAAAGTCACGGACCAAATTATACGTATGGTCTAAAGTCGTAACTCCACGAAGGATAAATTTTCTCCTAAGATCCTCGTGTAACCCTTGTCGGAACCTACTCAACGTCATGGCTTCATCCTCAATGATGTGACATCTCATTTAAAAATCATCAAATTGAGTCACATTCAGTTACGGACCGATTACCTTGCCGCAGGGAATTCCATTGGTCGAGTAAGTGGCTACTGTAGGAGCTCTCGTGAAGGCATTGCTTTATTTTAGCCCAACTTCGAACAGGGACGACTTGACACCGAATCAGGAGGTCCTCCACACTTTCCCAATATAATTGGACGCTGTCGGTCAACTTAAGGCTGACAAATTGAACTCTTCTGTCTTCTGACACGCCGTATCATTCAAAGAAACGATCCATGTCGCGAACCCGTTGAGTAAAAACTCGAGGGTCCAAGCAGCCATCAAAAGTAGGGACATCCAATTTGATATTTTTGAAAAAGTGGTCATCCGGATCCCGCTCTTGATCATAGTATTGAGGCCTGCGATCGTGTCTACTAAGGGTTCGTCTGTTTTGCTTTCGTCGGTGAGCTTTGTTATGTGATGCATCAGAGTTTTCAGCATCTGATGAGTGAGGCCCTAGTTCTAAAGTGGCAACTCGATTTGCAAGATCCAAATTTGTCTGATGAGTGGTGGCTATGTCAGTTTGAATGGCAATCATGTAATTTTGTAATTGTTGTTGACTGGAAGCTAATTGTGCTAATTGTTGACTCAATGTTTCAAATTGGGTAGAGTCCATGCTTAGGTCAAGGGTATTATGAAAAATAATTTGACCATTTCGTAAATGCATACAACACCAAACGGAATTGAGATCAATAAATAATTGAGGCAATTCAAAATTTTTTTTTTTGTTTTTCTTTTGTGAGATTTGTATGGTTCCGATCAGGCAAACTTGTGCTGCTAATCTATTAAAATTATAAAGCGATAATCAATTGCGAGAGGGTGTGTCAAATGGTAGTGAGAGGGCGTGAACGATTTTTTTTCAATAAAATGTCACATGTAGATAAAACTAAATACTATTAAAGATAAACAAAATATGCTACTCAAAAGAAGATGGAACAAACACACCTGAATATGATTTGACCAGCTTGTTGAAACTACCTCGAAGATGATCTGACCCAATTGTTTGAGATTGGACGAAAATCTACGAAAATCTGTTATTATTTGATTTTTTTTTCTTTTTTTTCCTCCTATGTTTTTTTTCTCTCTCTTTTTTTCTCTCCTTTTTATTTTCTTTTTTTGTTTTTTTTTCTCCTTTTTTTTCCTTTTTTTTTTTCTCTCCTTTTTTTTTTCTTTTTTTCTCTTTTTTTTCTTCCCTCACTTACCGTTGCCCCCTTGTTTTCTTTACCTGTACGGCCTCAAAGCACACCGAGAGAGGGAACGAAATGGTGCGGCTGCTCAGGCGGGGACGGCAGCACTCGCTCAGTCCGATGACACCGACGGTGGTGAAGGTGGGAGTGACGGCGACGGCGATGAAGGCGGTAAAGAGGATGACGACAAAGACGAACTCAGACGAAGAAAATGAGGAGGAGATGAATTTGATGAAGCGATGAAGACGAAGAAGAACGAGGGCGAAGACAAAGACAGAGAATGAAGACGAAGATTTGAGACACCCAATTCGTGACTTCTCTTTCTACTCCCTTTCTTCGTTTTTTTTTTCTTTTGAAGGAAGGTGGAGGCTAGCGTTTTTGGGGTGGGCTGTGGCGCAGGAGTCCGGGTTAGGGTTCCTAGTTTCGAGTCGCTTGATGAAGGTGGTCGTTTACGGTTTCGGATCAGTTCGTAGTATGGTAGAATTGGATTTGGGTTTGGGTTTGGGCATGGTTTGGCTTAACTAGACGGGTACGGGAGTGTTGGAGGTTGTGGTGGTTAGCGGGGATGTGGGCTTTTCTTCCGGTTGTGGCAGCGACGCCGGCTACAATGGCTTCGTCGGCGTTGATTGCTGCTTCGACTAGTGCTACCTCCTTGGTTGAGGCAGGGTTGCAGATACAACTCTCTGCTTCTGTGCCTGCTGCTTCTTCTTCTGCCTTTTTTTTTCGTTTGACAGAGGTGGGCACAAGAGAAAAAAAATCACACCTTTTTTTTTTCTACTGAGACAGAAACATTTTTTTTTTTGACAATATAAGAAGAGGCAGTAGTGGTGGAGATGGACTTGCCGGCAGATACACAGAAGAACTTTGTAGAGTGGTGGGACACTGGTGGTGGTCGTAGGGTGGGCAGTTGGTGGCAAGAAGTTGTGTGGCTGGTTATTGGGTGCGAGAAGGTGTTGCTGGCGGCAAAAAGATAGAATTTTTATCTCTGATACCAATTTGATGTAGGGAGGAGGGAAAAAATAGAGAGAAGAGTAATAAAGAGGTAGAGACACGAATAAAGACTAGAGGGGTAGAGACAAAAAAGTAAAACAACCAAGGGAGAGAGGGAGGGAAGAAAAGCAAAATTACTCAATTGCTATCAATTTCTCAAACATTTATTCATTAATCAATCAATTGTCCTCCAAATAATAGCCATAGGAATTCTTATATAGAGAATCCGATGTGAAAGAAAATTAGAAATAAAATCACAATCAAATAATTGAAAAAATAAAAAAGGAAATCAAATAAAATAAAATAAATGAAAATAAAATCACAACTAATTTGAAAGACAAATAAAAGGGAATCTTCATATTTAGAAGGCAAATAAAAGTAAATATTTACCTTGGATGTCCACGTCACAATCATAATTGGTAAACACTAGACACCCATTGGACATGAAAAATATCTTTTCATCTACTTCTTGTGTACTCTATCACCCCAATTTGATTATTTTCAACCAATTTAATTCTTTTGGGCAGATTTATTCGGTTGCATTCGTCTACAAATTCAAATGATGACATCTGAAATCACTTACACTCTGGAACTTGTGTTATGGATTGAGATTGATACATGAGAAAGACAGTTGAAGAAGATACAGTTGAATTGAACTCAGATTAAAAGAGAACTTGGACGAGAGAGCAAATGGTATCAGTTGATGGTCTACTGTCAAATATTCAGTGCTAGTATAAGAATTTCCAAATGTATGTGACAAAAGAAGAGAAAATGGAGAGGAATTGTCATTATAATTGGCAGAGATCTACGACTTGGATATGCTTGTGAACTGTTTATATAAATGACTTAATGAGATATGGCAAGTTTGTCTTTTCAGATGCATTCATTGAGGTTATGTGATAATATTTATTTGGTCCATTTGTTATGTACCATCTCAAAGAAGGGAAAATTCTAGGAAGCCCTTTATCTCAATGATTTTCCATTCATCCACACAATGAACAGCTAACTACATTTTTTTTTTCTTTTCTTTCCTTTTTAACAAATTTTCACTTTATTTTATTATCTAACAAACTTCTCTAAATCCAAACAGAATGCAAAAGAAAATTTATTTACCCTTCAAAAAAGGGCAAAAAAGAAGTTCAACAAACATATAACATCACTGGGGCCAAAAAAACAAGGAATAGAGAAGAAAAAGAGACAGAGACAAGAACCATCACTCTGGTTGTTCTCAGTCTGCTAATCAGCTTAAATTTGAGATTTCAATCATCTAATTTTTTGCTTCTGCATAATATTCAGTCACATTCTTCTTTTGCTATTTAAGATTGCTAGGTTAATGGCAGATGCTGAATTGTACTTGTCCTTATTGCTATGAGAAATAATTCTCTGCAGTGACCTGAAACATATTTTTCCAACATAGAAAACTTCACTCTTAATTGGCATTTGGCATGGGCACCTATGAACATGTTTATTTAATTATTCATTTTTGCCTGGAGCACATACGAAGATGTTATTTCAGTGTTTTTCATCCATGGAAAATCTAGTAGGGCATGGCTTGAATGTTGAATGTAAAATTAACTTATATAAAACTTTTTGTTGATCAGAATGTATACAGTACTTTTAGATACCTTGAGAGCTTCAGCATGTAGTCTGACATTTTCAGTGGACTTCGGTAATTTGATAGAATTATTTCAAGAAAATCAGAAGTTTTACTGCTTTGCCCCCATTCTTAACAGAGGACCAATTTGTGCATAGTTACTGTCATTCTAGAAACATGACACAAACTTTCCAATTCTAGCTATACTATTACAAAAACCATTTCTTAGGACATAATTCTTCTTCCCGTTTTACTTTGCACTTCTATCAAGATTGACAGTTGGTTTCCAGTGGGAGGGAAAAATAAAGTGAATCCGCCGCATTTGCAGTACACGGGATTAATCTCTAAGATTATAAGACATACCTGATAATCATTAAGCTGCACCTTCTCTAGAATCTTCTTGCATGCAGTGACCTCATCGCAACCGTAAAAGAGTCAAGAGTAGGAAGAGAGAGAATAGGAAGGAAAGAAGACAAAGAAGTCTTCATCCTGGCAACAATGAAGCCAACGATTGATTGAAAAAAAAAGACGCAAGTGAAGCAAAGGACTACACATTCCATCTGAAACTTCAGGTGCAAGAATGCCAAAATGACTAAGCAATCCATCAAATATTCTTCTAGTCAGATATCTAGCACAGCTAATTCTTATGGCTTCCGTAACTCCCTAAAGAAGATCAAGATAAAAAATCAGAAACAAGTCAGACAAAAAATAGAATAGCAATAGAGATAGCAGCTTGCATAAAATGACTTCAAGTAGCAAATTACCCCACAACGAAGTTGCTGAAGAACACTACTGTTCTCGAACATTGCAGGCCTATGAAGATTATTGGGCTTTACACAATGTATATAATGCGGCTCTTTGGCATTAAGTGTTTCCAGCAATGCTTGCAATTGTTGCTAAATAAAGAGCAACACACAAGTCAAGATAGAAGACTCAACAGCACTTGTTTGATCAGTAAAGTTCAAGTGCATCATTTTAATGTTGCCAAGGGGGGCACCATCTGTGTACAAGAATAGTGTGCATGAACTCAATAAGACATACAGATAACTAATGCAACTTTAACAGACCTTACAATGGGAAGCTATTGATGATAATTTGAAGATTCGGCAGACTCCTCAGGGAGCAATGGGAACAAGCCTGCCACAAAAGGGCACTTGGAATGCCTGACGCTCAGCAATGACACAGTCTCTGTTCTTATCCAGAAAATGCTCAGTCTGTAAGTCACCTAAACCATTAAAGTTATCAAAATTAGTTTTCTGCCCCAACAGATTCCATCAATCAGTTGATGACATTAGGACCATAATAAATAACACAACCTACGTCAGCAGCATAATGGCATATGGTGAAGTCCGTAAGTGATAACTTTGGATTGGTGAACCATTTATGGTTGCTAAATATCTGGTAAAGCTTCCGGGCAAATGATTTATATGTCAATCTTGGAAACATGCTACACGAATAGAAAGATCTTTGTCAGCATCACATGACATTAGCAAATAATATGATTGAAATTCATGAACTACAAAAGATAGATATATATGGGCTCTTGATGTGTGACAAAATGTCAGTGTGTAATCATTACAACTCCAAGCATATACCATGTCTCATACAGAAGAGCAATGATGGCGCCAGGTTTCTGCAATTGTTACCGATGAATATGAGCGATAGAAAGCCAAAAAAGAGAAAGCCAAAAGTAACTAATAATATGTTTATGAAAAAGGGAGAAGGATGTCAGATGATGCTTCGCCAAGTCTTTTCTTCAGATATTTGAGGACATCTATTAAAAAATATAAGAGAACACAATATGTCTCATAGAATCCAAGAGGTAATTTTTTTTTACGGAAAAAACCATACTTAGAGAAATCAAACCTATCTTGCAAGCAATAATTACAAAAAATAAATTGCAGTGATATGGGCAAAAACTTGCAAGTGGGAGCATGGGGGGATAATACCATATGATCTCTCAAATTCTCGAAAAGGTCACAGATAATTTGGCTTACTTTCTAATTTGATTGTCCAGCAATTTTTTTTTCATTATGCTATAGGTATGTAGTGAACATTTCTAAATTCTCTTCCTAATAAATAGTTGAAACTTCAAAGATACAACAGAAGTTGTTCTCTTTTACGTTTTGAGTTCCCAACGTCAAAAACATATTAGACTTTCAACAGGACTCAAGCAAGAAATCACTTAGAAGAGCTTTTATATTAAAAAGTGAGGATGTAAGTCACAAATAGAGGACTAATGGAACTCGATAACAACTAAGAGGACTTCCTATAGGTGTTGCGCCAATGTGGTGGTCGTAATCACTTGTACATAGGACTTCCTATGGGTGTTGCGCTTTAATGCAGATCAATTGGGACAACTAGGGAACACTTCTCGTTTGCCATAACCATTTGGTACATATTATCCCATGCACCGTTATACATTGGCAGGAGTTGAGAAATGCCTCCTTTTTCAGCAAATTTACCGTCAACATATTCCATGTTTGTGTAGGGTAATGTTGAGATTAGATTTCTCACAATTAATTTCTTTTTCATAAATCAGTCAAATTGTGTTATCTTTATACGTGTAGATTTATGTCAGTCAAAACATGATGTATGAAGAATTTATTAGAGATCAAACATCACAAAGTAGATCGTATCTCAACTTTTTGACGTGAAACATCTAGGAAATACCAAGCAATTCCGAATCAGGCAGATGAGAAGAGCTTGTAGATGGAAAAGGAAACAACATTAAGGGAGAAGGAAAGAAACCAAGTCGAGAAATAAGAAGCAACTTTTACAAAAATAAGAAAATATGAGAAGCAGCAATTGAAGATACAATAAAAAGAACAGCGAAAGATAGAATGTTCATGCAGCAAGCAACCGCTTCTCAACCCCCTAACCTTTCTGTTCTATTAGTAAAGCACTAGTACATGTATGAAATATCAGCAGCAACATGGACATCACAAAGCAACCAAATGAACAATGTTATTAATCTAATACCAATATATTATGGTCACAACCAATGGAATACCAATGGTTTCATCATAGGATACACAGGCGGCACTGAATAGGAACTCCCAAGAGCAATGAAATTAAAGCAAGCAACCTCCTTGATAACCAACAATATTTGTCACATATTTGGTAGTTCTTTTTCTTTTGCCTTTCTAATTTTCTTTATATCTGCCCAACCTTTCTGTAAGCTCATCATACAACTACGAACTGTCGAAACCCAAAACAACTAGAAACCGCAGTCACAAGTCCTGGCAACGGGTGTAAACTGACTATCAGTTGTTAGCATAATATTTGTTCTTTTCAGCATAAGATATATGACCCAATCTTTTATGCCACAAGAAAGAAGAGTTTTCATTCATATATTTACGTTTCGTTCCAACATTATGATGCAGGGTCATGAGAGTTTCAGCAAAATTTTAGTCAAGGTTTATTTTGTAGAGACCATCAGAAAGAATTCCAGAACCAAAGAAGGTTTTATTTTTGTATATGCTTACTCTTTTATTTTCAAACTTTAAAGAGTAGCCTTGGACATCAAGTTTGGAAATAGAAATAAGATTTCTAGAAATAGAAGGTACATAAAGTGTTTCTAGCAAATCTAAATACATCCCAATATCAAGAAATAAACGAAAAGTTCCAACAGCAGAAACAGGAACTTTGACACCATTTCCCAAGACAATGAAATTTTCATTTTGGTTTAGCATCTGGGTTGTAAGGAATCCCTGCATCGATTTAGAAACATGAACGTTAGAGCCTGAATCAAACCACCAGGTATTAGAAGGTACTTCAATAAGATTTGATTCAAAACATACATAAGCCAAAGGCTTACCTTTCTTTTCGAACCAAGCCTTTCTTTTATAGCAATCCTTCTTAAAGTGTCACACTTTCTTACAAAAGTGACACTTTGCATTGCTTCCCTTCTTTTGAGTCTCTGTACCAGAATGGGGCTCATTTTCTTTTGATGATCCAGCCTTAATGCTCTCTCTTTTTCTCTTCTTCTTTCCTTTACCACCATAACCCGTTAAATTAATTGAATGAATTCCTTATTGTTTGAGCCTTGCCTCCTCTTGAACTAACATGCTTCCCAATTCATTAACACTCCATTTATCTTTGATAGTATTGTAATGAATTTGGAAAGATCCATACTGAGGAGGAAGAGAATTCATTATAAACTGAACAAGGAACGATTCATTCACATCCATACCAAGGGCTTTGAGTTTGGCAGCCAAATTGGTCATCTCAAGAATGTGTTCATGCATTCCTTGAGTACCATCAAACTTTATGGTAGTAAGTTTTGCCATCGTTGTTCCAAAGAAGAGACTTATCCCGCAGATCGGAAAACGATTTTCAATAGTTTTCAATAAGTCCTTAGCGTTTTGATTTGAGAAAGTGTAAACTTAATATTATTCGCCATAGTCATTCCTCATAAACATCATACTTATTACATTCGATTTTCCCATACTCTAAAATAAGATTTTCCTCATCACCGCTTGAATCGATATGCAAATGAGACTTATCTCGATTGTAATGCAATATCAAGATCCAAAGACACCAAGATGAAACTGGACTTGCTCTCAAGCCAATCGGAAAAATTAGTTCCATTGAATATCGAAATGAGAAGCGTGAGAATGTAGCGAAATCGGAGCATAATCGTAATAAATTAACATGCTCAATATTAATACTTTGAATTAAAATAGGAGGAACATAAAACATAAATAGCGTCATTATAATTCACCTTTGGGTGTAATTATAACACACTAATAAACTATTATAGTGATTCCCAGTCACTTACAGAAATAATTAATAATATTCCAAAATTCAAATAAGTCTGTTACCTTTGGGTATCCAGGATCCTATTTGAAATAATGAATACTTATTAATCATCCTATTCAATTAATCAATCACGTAGAAGTTGGTGCACCTTTGGGCCTACCATAATATTTACTGATCGAGAAATTGTAACACTTTAAATATACAAAGCAATTAAATTAATATATGGGATAACTATATCAATTTTCTATTCTATGATTTAATATCTATAAAACCATTTAGTCGAGGCCACTTTGGCGGCTACCAGACTACATCAATACATAGATATTCAATCATAATTACTTTGTACAATAATATCTGCACAAATCTAAACATTTAATCATAATAATATGACAAATTAAAATTTCACATCACATATACAGATAATTAAATTACAGATATTAAATAAACAATTAAATAAATTATATTAATAAATAAACAATTACTTTTATATATAATATAATATATATTAAACAAATATATATATATATATTATATTATATTAATATCATATTTCTTTCACGTTAACATGAAAACAAAATATATATATTTTTATTTTATTCCTACATTTCAGATTTCTTTTCCATTTCCTTTATGTTTTCATTTGCCACTGTTCATCTTCTTCCTTGGTTATAATTGGCGCTTAAAAACGTAAACAACCGGCGCGTTCCCCTTGCCTCGCGCAACCGTCGACAAAATCGGTAACAAAACCGAACACTTTTTCATGTCACCGGCGACAATCGGCGATGGGTTCAATAAAACTACCAATATAATTCAGCAGATATAAAAAAAAAAAAATGGTGGTGGAGTTCTTAAACCTCTTTCTTGATCATTTCATTATCACAATGAAACGCGGTAGGCAAAATAGAAGACGAAAGCGGAATAGACACAGAAAGATTACAAACTTCGTTTTCCTTCAAACTTGTACGGAAAACAGAATGTATAAATATGAATTAATATTGTCGAGAAACGCACAAGATGATGCCATAAGATTATACAATACCTGTCGCTCACGCTACTTTTCTTTCTGTTTCTTATGCAGAAACGGTTTGTTTGGCGCAAACTGATAAAATGGCCATGTATGGCCGGGAAGAATTTCAGGTATCCAGAAAAACAAAATATGGATACTGAATTCATTAACAACGCAAATCACTTTACGTAGAAGAAATACAATAATTAGAACCAATTGCTCTGATACCACATATAAGAAATCTTTAGTGAGATAATACTTTGATTTACAGGATCTTTATTACCATATTTCTTCAACAATCAATCATATATAAAGAGTGAATAAACATACCTGGATCCATAAGCGATAATCCTTTTGCAATACCGTAATTGTTCTTGTCTCGAAGAACTAGGAGATGATTTCTCTCTCTTCTCCTTTCTTAACTTGTGAAAACAAGTTATGTGAATGTCCCCAAAATGATGGCCAAGGACTTCCTTTTATAGAGGGAGAGAGGACCATTCCCAAATTACCAAAATGCCCTTATCCTTTCCATCAAAGGATATGTCTTGAACAGGCATGTCTTTTAGGAAATTTCTCTAAATAATTAAATATATATAAACTAATCGGATTATTTAATTAATTCAATAAATCAATAATTCATATGCCTCGTCATGTGGGACATATTTCTAACAAGCCGTTCCTCCTTTCCCTCACAGGGGACACGAGGTGCGGCAGAAAATAGAGAACGAAGCAGAGGGAAAGAGAGAGCAGGGATCAAATCAGAGAGAGTGAGGGAGGAAGAGAGTGACGAGGAACTGTGAGAGCAGGGGTCGAAAGAGTAGAGTGAGAAGTGTTGGGGTTGGAAGACCCGGATCCACCAAATCTGACAGCAACGGAAAACCCGAACCCCCCGTCGTCGTTAGCCACCATTTAGTAGGAATAAGGAACAAAGAGATCAAAGTATTTTTTACGTGGAAACCCCTTTTCAATTAACGGAAAAAACTACAGGATACAAAGTCCACCAATAGATCCAGTATATAAAATGGTTACACAAACCCAGTGACAGAGTACAGCAACCACCATGGCTACACAAGCCCTAGAGGTGAAAACGAAAAACAGAGTACAAGAATACAAAGCTTCACCCTTTGTGTTTCACTCACTGCTCTCTCATTCTTCCATTCTTTCTCTCCTCACTGTGGTGCTCTCTGCTCTCTCATTTGACAAGTGTTGGTGAAAAGGCAACCCCCCGCACACATGCGGCCGACGCACGGCTCCCCTGGTGTTGTCTCCCACACCAGCCCGGTCACCACTCTAGGCCGCCTCTAGACCATCTCCTCCTGAAACTCCTGGTACTCATATATAGACGTCCTGGCTCCACCTAATCCCATCTGCACAACTGGTCATTTTGCAGATAATAGGTGCCATGTCTTCACTAGTTCCGAGCTTCCTGTAGGCCCATTCCCTGCAGACGGCGCATGCTCTGTACTGTGCAGACGCGTGCTCTGCAGCCCAACTGCCAGCTTGTCGACTAATCCTGCCAGTTGCCACTTTCTACAATCTCTAAGGCCCAGTTGCTCATCTGGTCAACTTCTCGTTGATCGTCTTTAGCATTCATCCGGTCAACCTCCCTGTTGACCGTCTTCTGCTGCCCTTCTGCCATCCAGCAGTGCTCCTGCAGCCCACAGACGGTAACCTCATGTTGACCGGATTCAGCTGGCCGTCTGCCGGTCAATCTCCATTGATTGTCCACTGTTCTCCTCCGGTTAACGGGACGCAATTCTTTGGATTTGTTCTCCACAAATCCTCCAATGACAAACCAGTTTGTTGGGTTACCCACAAAGGAGTGACCAGACTCAACAAATTTTCCCTCACGACCTTGTGGGGAACACTTTCGCCTCTACTCGGCGACCGTCATCGCCTGCCTTCTGGCAGCTTCCCCTCAATTGGGATCCTAGCGTCAGCTTCGCCTTTGGTCCTGCTGGCTCTACCTTTGGCCCTGCTGGCTCCGCACTTAGCCTTGCTTAACTCCGCCCTTGGTCCTGCACAGCTCTGCCCTTGGCCCTGCTCAGCTCCACCTTTAGCCTACTGACTCCACTGTGCTTTTACAGTTTCATCCAATTCCACACTAAATGGCAAACTCTTCCACGATGGCTCCAGATACACTTCGACCGCCACAGACCTTAGCAGCTCCACTTCTGTGGCACTTCACTCGGCGGCTTCCCCTTGCGACGCTTCACTCCACTCCGGCAGTAGGTCAGCACCTTCGCAGGTAACCCTTTCCACTCAGCACCCTCCGCAAGCAGCCCTTTCTGGGCCTGGGTCGATCTCAACCTGGTTCTGATACCACTTGTTGGGGTCGGAAGACCCGGATCCATCAGATCCGGCAGCAGCGGAAAACCCAAACTCCCCCTTCATCGTCAGCCACCATTTAGAATGAATAATGAACAAATAGATGCAAAATATTTTTTACGTGGAAACCCTTCTCAATTAAGGAAAAAAATCACAGGACACAAAGTCCACTAATAGATCTTCTATGTAAAATGGTTACACAAACCCAAAAACAGAGTACAGCAACCACCCTGGCTACACAAGCCCTAGAGGTGAAAACAAAGAATAGAGCATGAGAATACGAAGCCTCACCATTGGTGTTTCACTCACTGCTCTCTCATTCTTCCACTCTTTCTCTCCTCACTGTGGTGCTCTCTGCTCTCTCATTTTACAAGTGTTGGTAAAACGGTAACTCCCCGCACACATGCGGTCGGCGCACGGCGTCCCTGGTATTGTCTTCCACACCAGCCCAGTCACCACTCTGGGCTACCTCTAGACCATCTCCTTCGAAAGCTTTTGGTGCTCATATATAGACGTCCTGGTTACACCTAATCCCATCTGCCCAACTGGTCATCTTGCACATAATAGGTACCATGTCTTCACCAGTTCCCGAGTTTCCTGCGGGCCCATGCCGTGCAGACGGCGCATGCTCTGCACTGTACAAACGCGTGCTCTGCAGCCCAATTGCCAGCCTATCGACCAATCCTGGAAAGACATCTGTCCACTGCCAGCTGCCATTTTTCACAGTCTCTAAGGCCTAGTTGCTCAGCCAGTCAACTTCTCGTTGACTGTCTTCACCATTCATCCGGTCAACCTCCGTTAATCGTTATCTACTTCCATCCGGTCAATCTCCCCGTTGACTGTCTTCTGCTGCCCATCCGCCATACAGCAGTGCTTCTGTAGCCCCCAAACGGTCAACCTCTTGTTGACCGGATTCAGCTGGCCGTCCACTGGTCAATCTCAATTGACCGTCCACTGTTCTCCTTTAGTCAACGTCCCGTTGATCGGAAACAGTTCTCCGGATTTGTTCTCCACAAATCCTCCGATGACAAACTAGTTTGTTGGGTTACCCACAAAGGAGTGACTAGACCGAATAAGAAGTAAATCAATGTAAGTTATTCTGTTACCAAGGTGCTCGCCGTCACTTCCGTCGCCGGAGACTTCGCCGTCGACTGTTGAAGTTGCTGCCAAAAGCCGCTGCGCTACATTGCTGCTGCTGTTGCCGTGGAGAAAAGTTAAGGCATTGAACTCTTCTCTTCTTAATAAATATTGGAAATTCCTTCTCGAATTTAATCCCCGCGTTACTCCTTCCTAGTTTTCCTTAAGATTGCCCACTTATCTAACAAAAAGAAAAACAAAGAACAGATAGAAAGAGAGACAGAGAGAGAGAGAAGAATGGCAGAAATAGGAGAAATCTCGTTGATAGTGGAAAAGATCGAAGTTACCTTGAGGTCGTGGCTACCAGCGCCGTTGCACCTCAGCGAGTAGCCACGGTGGCTCCTGTGTCGAAGGAAAAAATAAAAAAAAGGGCAGTGTTAGGGAAGAAGAAAGTCATGAGGAGAGAGGGTATTATATATATATATTAATAGTTAAATATATGTATTATATTAAATGATAATTTAGAATAATAGCTATATATATTTATATGTATTTTAGTAAAATATATATATATAAGCAGTAGTTAAAATACATTTTATGTTAACTGATTTTAAACAACGGTGAAAATTTTAGGATTATATTTAGTAATAATAACACTTATTTTTTTTATTTAATGGTTATACAAATGAGTTAACAAAACATATTATTGATAACAATTGCTTAAAATCACACGATAATGGATGTTAGAAGAATCAAACTAGGAAACCTCGAGATTAAACCATTGATATGTTCGCAAAATCTCTAAGTAGTAATTAACTGAAGTTTTTTTATTCCAAGTTGGGATTAAATGTCATTCATACATCAGGTTGAGAGGGATTGTTACAAAATCTTCGTATATTAGTTAAAGGCATGATTACATAAATTAAGGAAGGACTATCATTTTTCATATTTTGTACCCCTTCATTGTAGTTTGATCAGATATTGCACTTTTTTTAAGAATTGTCAGTCAATTTATGTCCTCTCCCCATTCCCACACTAGAAAACTATCATGTATATTATATAGTGCTTAAGGGTACACGAGGATGAGGCTTACAATATAATGATTATAGTTACATACAAGTGGAAGGTTTTTCAATTAGATATTGCTTTTTTCGTAAGAATTGCTAGTCAATTTATGTCCTCTCTCCATTCCCGCACTGGAAGACTATCATGCACATTATATAGTACTTACGGGTACACCAGGATGAGGCTTACAATATAGTAATTATGGTTACAAACAAGTGGAGGGTTTTTTTGATGCTAAATGACAAAGATCTACTAATGACAAAAAATCCACTATAGGTTATTATGAGTTTGTTAGAGGTAATATAGTATCTTAGAAGAGTAATAAATAAAATATAGCTGCAAGGTCAAGTAGTTAGTCAAAATATCGTGCATTGATACATGTTATATGTAAAATAATGTGGATCTGATAGTTACTAAAGTTATTCGGATACAATGGCATTTGATCATTTTAGGTATGGTGTGATAATAAGTTAGCAATTTATATTAAGTCAAATCCAATATTTCACAAATGTACCAGGCATATAGAAATCGATTGTCATTTTGTTTGTAAATCGTTCAGTAAGGAATTATACATGTTAAAGATACACGAATCAGAGAACAACTAGTATGCATCTTACCAAGTCTCTAACTAGTACTCGAGTTGAATATATTTATAACAATCCCATCTATATTCCAACCTAAAGAAAAGTGTTCAAATATGCCTCTTATTTGTGTTAAAATATATTCTTAAATATGCCATGGCATATTCCTTTTTATAAGGAGATTGTACTAATGTAGCAATTGTGTAGCTTATAAATCTCCTTATAGATATTAATAAGACTAAACCCTAGTGTGTGTGGGGGGTTCTAAGCTGATAACTTCCTCAAGGTTAATGAAAGAGGGAATGGGAAAAGTGATTCTTGATGAGAAAGAATCTGACTCACCATACTTGCAAAAGAGAGGATTTAGCTTGCAAATGGATGCTTTCTCAGCAAAACTGAACTATAAACCATCCGATCCAAGGTTCTTGACTATTCCTTAGAAATCTGCCGCAAATGTGGAATAAGAATTTATTACATGAGAATGTTTTTAACCATGGAAAGAAAAATCAATTGATTGGTTTTGATCCCTTAATCAGTTTGATGGAGAATGAAAGAAATATTCTTGGCTTCAACAATGGTTGCATACCCAATCAAGATTTTCACGTAGGTTGGCAGCATTTGTTTGTATTATGAGACCATGTTTTTTTCCTTGTCTTATTCGCATCTTCTTGAGGTTTCAGATGTTATATTTAACAGTGTCAGATTTTGTTTCTTTGCTGCCCTTATGACATCAATTTCACATACAGATGATGCCTTTTGGTGCCAAAATAGATATGCTTGAATCTAGGGAAGTCAAAAGAAATGAAATAAAAAAATTGAAGACAAATACTTTTTCACATTGGGATCTCATAGAAAACAAATAATTAAAAAAAAAAAAAAACAATGGGGGATAATATGGGTGAAAACATGACCTAATTGGTGGATTTCATTTTCCTCTCCTTGAGGAATGTTGGTGGAAATGCTGATTGAGGCCTATCTATACCCCTGTCTCTCCAACACAAACCTGTTTAAACATTAAGTGATCTCAATCTTCTTTCTTGCTCATCCCCCACCAATTTTTTATCAAATTGTTTTGCATGCCTAGCAATCATAATTGGTAAACACTAGACACCCATTGGACATGAAAAATATCTTTTCTTCTACTTCTTGTGTACTCTATCACCCCAATTTGATTATTTTCAACCAATTTAATTCTTTTGGGCAGATTTATTCGGTTGCATTCGTCTACGAATTCGTATGATATCTGAAATCACCTACACTCTGGAATTTGTGTTATGGATTGAGATTGATACATGAGAAAGGCAGTTGAACATACAGTTGAATTGAACTCGGATTAAAAGAGAACTATTTTGAGAGAGCAAATAGTATCGGTTGATGGTCTACTGTCAAATATTCAGTGCTAGTATAAGAATATGCAAACGTATGTGACAAAAGAAGAGAAAATGGTGAGGAATTGCCACTATAATTGGCAGACATCTATGGCTTAGATATGCTTGTGAACTGTTTATATAAATCACTTAATGAGATATGGCAAGTTTGTCTTTTCAGAAGCATTCATTGAGGTTATGTGATAATATTTATTTGGTCAGTTCGTTCTGTACCATCCAAAAGAAGGGAAAATTCTAGGAAGCCCTTTATCTCAATGGTTTTCCATTCATCCACACAATGAACAACTAACTACATTTTTTTTTTCCTTTTCTTTCCTTTTTAACAATTTTTCACTTTATTTTATTGTCTAACAAACTTCTCTAAATCCAAACAAAATGCAAATAAAAATTTATTTACCCGTCAAAAAAGGGCAAAAAGGAAGTTCAACAAATATATAACATTTCTGGGGCCAAAAAAACAAGGAATAGAGAAGAAGAAGAGACAGAGACAAGAACCATCACTCTGGTTGTTCTCAATCTACTAATCAGCTTAAATTTGAGATTTCAATCATCTAATTTCTTGCTTCTGTATAATATTTAGTCACATTCTTCTTTTGCTATTTAAGATTGCTAGGTTAATTATTGCTATGAGAAATAATTCTCTGCAGTGACCTGAAACATATTTTTCCAACATAGCAAACTTCACTCTTAATTGGCATTTGGCATGGGCACATATGAACATGTTTATTTAATTATTCATTTTTTGCCTGGAGCACATACGAAGATGTTATTTCAGTGTTTTTCATCCATGGAAAATCTAGTAGGGCATGGCTTGAATGTTGAATGTAAAATTAACTTATATAAAACTTTTTGTTGATCAGAATGTATACAGTACTTTTAGATACCTTGAGAGCTTCAGCATGTAGTCTAACATTTTCAGTGGACTTCGGTAATTTGATAGAATTATTTCAAGAAAATCAGAAGTTTTACTGCTTTGCCCCCATTCTTAACAGAGGACCAATTTGTGCATAGTTACTGTCATTCTAGAAACATGACACAAACTTTCCAATTCTAGCTATACTATTACAAAAACCATTTCTTAGGACATAATTCTTCTTCCCGTTTTACTTTGCACTTCTATCAAGATTGACGGTTGGTTTCCAGTGGGAGAGAAAAATAAAGTGAATCCGCCGCATTTGCAGTACACGGGATTAATCTCTAAGATTATAAGACATACCTGATAATCATTAAGCTGCACCTTCTCTAGAATCTTCTTGCATGCAGTGACCTCATCGCAACCGTAAAAGAGTCAAGAGTAGGAAGAGAGAGAATAGGAAGGAAAGAAGACAAAGAAGTCTTCATCCTGGCAACAATGAAGCCAACGATTGATTGAAAAAAGACGCAAGTGAAGCAAAGGACTACACATTCCATCTGAAACTTCAGGTGCAAGAATGCCAAAATGACTAAGCAATCCATCAAATATTCTTCTAGTCAGATATCTAGCACAGCTAATTCTTATGGCTTCCGTAACTCCCTAAAGAAGATCAAGATAAAAAATCAGAAACAAGTCAGACAAAAAATAGAATAGCAATAGAGATAGCAGCTTGCATAAAATGACTTCAAGTAGCAAATTACCCCACAACGAAGTTGCTGAAGAACACTACTGTTCTCGAACATTGCAGGCCTATGAAGATTATTGGGCTTTACACAATGTATATAATGCGGCTCTTTGGCATTAAGTGTTTCCAGCAATGCTTGCAATTGTTGCTAAATAAAGAGCAACACACAAGTCAAGATAGAAGACTCAACAGCATTTGTTTGATCAGAAAAGTTCAAGTGCATCATTTTAATGGTGCCAAGGGGGCACCATCTGTGTACAAGAATAGTGTGCATGAACTCAATAAGACATACAGATAACTATTGCAACTTTAACAGACCTTACAATGGGAAGCCATTGATGAAAATTTGAAGCTTTGGCAGACTCCTCAGGGAGCAATGGGAACAAGCCTGCCACAAAAGGGCACTTGGAAGCACTCAGAAGTGCCTGATGCTCAGCAATGACACAGTCTTTGTTCTTATCCAGAAAATGCTCAGTCTATAAGTCACCTAAACCATTAAAGTTATCAAAACTAATTAGTTTTCTGCCCCAACAGATTCCAACAATCAGTTGATGACATTAGGACCATAATAAATAACACAACCTACGTCAGCAGCATAATGGCATATGGTAAAGTCCGTAAGTGACAACTTTGGATTGGTGAACCGTTTATGGTTGCTAAATATCTGGTAAAGCTTCCAGGCAAATGATTTATATGTCAATCTTGGAAACATGCTACACGAATAGAAAGATCTTTGCCAGCATCACGTGAGATTAGCAAATAATATGATTGAAATTCATGAACTACAAAAGATAGATATATATGGGCTCTTGATGTGTGACAAAATGTCAGTGTGTAATCATTACAACTCCAAGCATATACCATGTCTCATACAGGAGCAATGATGGCGCCAGGTTTCTGCAATTGTTACCAATGAATATGAGTGATAGAAAGCCAAAAAAAAGAAAGCCAAAAGTAACCAATAATATGTTTATGAAAAAGGCAGAAAGATGTCAAATGATGCTTCGCCAAGTCTTTTCTTCAGATATTTGAGGACATCCATTAAAAAATATAAGAGAACACAAGAGGTAATTTTTTTTTGCGGAAAAAACCATACTCAGAGAAATCAAACCTATCTTGCAAGCAATAATTACAAAAAATAAAATACAGTGATACGGGCAAAAACTTGCAAGTGGGAGCATGGGGGGAACAATACCATATGATCTCTCAAATTCTTGAAAAGGTCACAAATTATTTGGCTTACTTTCTAATTTGATTGTCCAGCAATTTTTCTTACATTATGCTATAGGTATGCAGTGAACATTTCTAAATTCTCATCCTAATAAACAGTTGAAACTTTAAAGATACAACAGAAGTTATTCTCTTTTGCGTTTTGAGTTCCCAACGTCAAAAACATATTAGACTTTCAACAGGACTCAAGCAAGAAATCACTTAGAAGAGCTTTTATATTAAAAAGCGAGGATGTAAGTCAAAACTAGAGGACTAATGGAACTCGATAACAACTAAGAGGACTTCCTATGGGTGTTGCGCCAATGTGGTGGTCGTAATCACTTGTACATAGGACTTCCTATGGGTGTTGCGCTTTAATGCAGATCAATTGGGACAACTAGGGAACACTTCTCGTTTGCCATAACCATTTGGTACATATTATCCTATGCACCATTATACATTGGCAGGAGTTGAGAAATGCCTCCTTTTTCAGCAAATTTACCATCAACATATTCCATCTTTGTGTAGGATAATGTTGAGATTAGATTTCTCACAATTAATTTCTTACTCATAAATCAGTCAAGTTGTGTTATCTTTATACATATAGATTTATGTTAGTCAGAACATGATGTATGAAGAATTCATCAGAGATCAAACATCACAAAGTAGATCGTATCCCAACTTTTTGACATGAAACATCTAGGAAATACCAAGCAATTCCGAATCAGGCTGATGAGAAGAGCTTGTAGATGGAAAAGGAAACAACATTAAGGGAGAAGGAAAGAAACCAAGTGGAGAAATAAGAAGCAACTTTTACAAAAATAAGAAAATATGAGAAACAGCAATTGAAGATACAATAAAAAGAACAGCGAAAGATAGAATGCTCACGCAGCAAGCAACCGCTTCTCAACCCCCTAACCTTTCTGTTCTATTAGTAAAGCACTAGTACATGTATGAAATATCAGCAGCAACATGGACATCATAAAGCAACCAAATGAACCATGTTATTAATCTAATACCAATATATTATGGTCACAACCAATGGAATACCAATGGTTTCATCATAGGATACACAGGCGGCACTGAATAGGAACTCCCAAGAGCAATGAAATTAAAGCAAGCAACCACCTTGATAGCCAACAATATTTGTCACATATTTGGTAGTTCTTTTTCTTTTGTCTTTCTAATTCTCTCTATTTCTGCCCAACCTTTCTGTAAGCTCATCATATGACTACGAACTGTCGAAACCCAAAACAACTAGAAACCACAGTCACAAGTCCTAGCAAGGGGCGTAAACTGACCATCAGTTGTTAGCATAATATTTGTTCATTTCAGCATAAGAATGTAAAAGGGCCACTTAGCGCATTTCAGCATAAAGTAAGGCCACCTTCAGTTATTTATTTATGTTACCAGGAAAAGCTTTATGCAAGTTTTTAATCCTTGTAAATGACAGGAAAAGATAATAACGTTGATATAAGGAGCCAAAAGTGTGGTCTCTTAGTAACATTTAGGTTAATGTCTAATATCTTCAATAAATTAGTAATATCTTCACCAAATTAATAATATTTATCATTTGTGCATCATCAATTAAACAATAACATACTCATTACATAATTAATAATTTAAAATATCTTTATTATTAAGATTCAGTGAGCAAGTAATTATTACAATTGACTAATTAACAACTAACAACCATAGGTAACGTTGTAAATGAAATTGAGTATTCCTTTGCTTAGACTTTAATTGTCAATTTAATAAGCTTAAAATTGGGCTTCAACTCGTTACATTTACTTCATGAGTTAAACTCAAAGGATAAGAACTTAACTTTTAACCGGGCCATCAATTCACGTTTGAGTCTTAACAGTTCTGATCATATATCAATGGGAATATTTTTAAAGCCTAACACTAAACACTAAATGTGGCGTGGACACTGTTGCGTACCGGGACTCGGGGTCCACGTGCAACATGTTGGGGTCACTCCCGAGTGGCATGATGTCCGCGGACTCCGTTGAGAAGAACGGACGAGGACTTTTGTTGAAGCGTCAAGTTCGAGAGGACTTGTGGACGAGGACTTCTTCAGGCGTCATATCCGAGCGATTGCTAAGGACGAGGACGAAGAGTCTAGAATCCTAGGCGCTGACTCTATCAGCGTAGGCCTGCATGTGGCCGTTTTTGCAGGTGGGTTGGTCACCCACTCTGATTGGATGTTGCAGCCGGGCCGCAACTGACTTCCCAGGACGAACTGCCCGTCCGACACGGCAAGCATGCGCTGTCATGGCGAGCCTAGGACGTAGGTCCGAGACCTACGCCCGAGAGGGGTGGGCGGACACGCCACCCTTGTGTATATAAAGAAGCTTGTTGCCCTTGCTGAAGTGTGTGTTAGAGCTAGGACATTCTTGAGTTCTCAGAGCCTTGAGAGAGCTGTGGGAAAGTTTTGTTGTAAAGATAGTGAGAGATACACTTTGAGAGAGAAAGGTTGTACACTTGAGATTGTTTTCTTTCGTTAGAGCTTGAGTAGCCAACACTTGTAAACAATTTTTTTATAGTACATTTCTTCGTGATTTTTCCCTTGGGTTTAGAAGGGTTTTCCACGTTAAAACTTGTGTGTTCTCTTTTCTTCTCTATCCTTATTTTTCCTTGCCGTCCGAGTGCTCTGCTCTGTGCGCTGTCCGAAAACTCTTGTCCGCTCGGTCACCGTGCTGTCCAAGCACTTTTCGCGTTTTGCGCCAACAAGTGGTATCAGAAATTTTGGTTCTTTGTCTTGTTGCTGGCTGCGATGGAGTACGGAAACAAAATGCCTTGTTTGAACGGATCCAACTATGACAGTTGGCAAAGCAAGATGTCTGACTTGCTATATGTGAAGTCCATGCATAATCCGGTTTTTGCCACAGAAAAGCCGACAGGAAAAACGGACGAGGCATGGGCGCTGGAACACAAGCAAGTCTGCGGTCTTATACGGCAGTTCGTTGATGACAACGTGCACAACCACGTTCGCAGAGAAACGAATGCCAAGACGCTTTGGGAAAAGCTGGAGAAGCTTTTCGCCTCTAAGTCCTGGGAATAACAAAATTTATCACCATGAAATCGGGTACATATCCGCTACAAGGACGGATCATCTGTTGCGGACCACCCGAATGAATTTCGTGGTGTGGGACCGGGCCGACCGGCATGGGTATTAAGTTCGAGGATGAGGTGCTCGGACTCGCTCCTAGCAACCCTCCCGACTCTTGGGAGACCATGAGGGTCACCATCGCCAATCTGACTCCAAACAACAGTGGTGAGTTTAGAGATGGTCAAGGGAACCGTGGCCGAACGAGGAGGTGCGGCGGCGTTCTCGGGGAACGACGACCTCTCGGCCAATCCGAGGCCCTTGTCACTGAGTCAAGGGGAAGAGGACGAGGATGTGGCTCTAAGTCTGAAGACAAAGGGCGGAACAAGTCACGTTCTCGGTATCAGAATATGGAATGCCATCATTGTGGCAAGAAGGGCCACATCAAGAAATTTTGTTATAAATGGAAGCGTGAGAACGCTAGAGGAGATAGGGGCATAAAGAGACGCGGCGAGGAAGAGTCCTCGGTCTCTGTCGTCACAGGTGGTGACCTCCTCTTGGCTTGCGAGTCTGAAGACTCAGTGAGCATGGCTGAGCAAGCCTCTGACTGGGTGGTGGATTCTGACGCTTCTATCCATGTCACTCCCCAGAGAGAGCTGTTCTCCACTTATACTCCCTGCGCCCCAGGAGTATCGAAGATGGGCAACTTGGAGACGTCCAAAATTGTTGGGCGAGGAGACATCTCCTTGATAACCAACACCGGTGCCCGACTTTTGAGGGACGTCCGACACGTCCCAGATATTCACATAAATATCCTTTCAGCGGGAAGGCTCGACGATGAAGGCTACTGCAGCGTCTTTTGTGGCCAGCCAAGTCAAGAAGGGCTCAATGGTGGTTGCCCGAGGAGTAAAGGCTTCAGGCTTTTACACTATGAACGCCCAGGCCGAGGTAGCAGAGGTGAATGCTACGGGGAGTGTGGAGTCCTCGGGCCTGTGGCATAAGAGACTCGGACACATGAGTGTGCGTGGCATGAGTCATCTGGCGAAAAAGGGTCGCATTCCAGAGATGGATGGAGAAATGCTGAGGACTTGCCCTCACTGCATGACGGGGAAGCAACGAAGGGTCTCCTTTTCAGAGACGATCTTCCAGAGGTCCGAGGTCTTGGAACTCGTCCACACAGGCGTGTGTGGGCCTCTACCGGAGAAGTCATTTGAGGTGTACAATACTTTATGACCTTCATCGGGACGATTGTTCAAGGAAGTCGGGTGTTCCGTTGAAAACCAAGGACCAGTTGCAGGGAACCTTTGAGCGATTCCATCGCTCGTTGAGCGAGAAATCGGGAAGAGGTTAAAGGTCGTGCGGAGCGACACAACGGCGTGAGTTCATTGAACGTTTGATGCCTATTGCAAGGCGCTCGGCGTCAAACATCGAAGACTCCACCAAAGACGCCGCAATGAATGGCGTGGCCGAGAGGATGAATCGCACACGATGGAAAGGGTCGTCTGCATGTTGTCCGAGGCCGGCTTCCGGATCTTTTTGGGCCGAGGCCTTGAAGACGGCCGCCACGTGATCAACCGGCCGCCTTGTAAGCCTCCTGGAAGGGAAGTTCCGGAGCGGATTTGGACCGGAAGGAACCATCTTACAACCATCTCGGGACTTTTGGGTCAAAGAGCCTTTGTACATGTTCCGAGAGATGAGAGAACAAAGCTTGAGCCAAAGACCATGCAATGTGTCTTTCTCAGGCTATATGAGATGAGTTTGGGTTCAGATTGTATGACCCAAAGGAAAAGAAGCTGGTGCGGTCCCGAGACGTGGTTTTCGTTGAAGACGAGACCATAGAGGACTTTGGGAAAGAGTTGAAGTCTTTGCCCAACACTTCCCAAACGGACAGAAGTGACAGTGATAGTGTCCGTCCAGTACGTCTTGCGTCCGACGTCAGCGGACCAAGAGTAGTTGCCAACCAGGATCAGGCGATTCCAGCGCCTCGGGATCAGGTTGAAGATTTGGTGCCTCAAGTGGATGAGGAGGCACCTGTGAGACGGTCGTCCAGGTCGAGACGTCCGTTCATCCGCCTTCTAGCCAGTGAGTACATCCTCCTCACTGATGCTGGAGAACCAGAGGATTTTTGCGAGGCTATGAGGAGCTCCCAAAAGGATAAATGGTTTGAGGCCATGGAAGAAGAGATGATCTCACTTCATGAGAACCATACCTTTGAGCTAGCCAAACTGCCTAAGGAAAAAAAAGCCCAAGAACAAGTGGGTCTTCCTATTGGCCACGACCGAGGACCCGGCGCCCCAAGACACAAGGCACGACTTGTGGTCAAGGATTTGGTCAACGAAAGGGTGTTGACTTTGATGAAATTTTTTGCCCGTTGTGAAGATGTCCTCGGTGTAGTGCTCGGAGGGACCCAGTGTTGGACACGGAGATTGAAAGCAACCGGATGTCCGGACAGACTTTCCTCCATGGAGATCTAGAGGAAGAAATCTACGTGGAGCAACCAGATGGTTTTGAAGTCAAAGGAAAGGAGGGACTGGTTTGTCGTTTGAAGAAGAGCTTGTATGGGTCAAACAAGCTCAGAGACAGTGGTATCGGAAGTTTGAATCATTATGGTGAGATAAGGATACCATAAGACTTCTTGGACCACCGTGTCTTTGTGCGTGTTTCTCGGAAAACGATTTCGTCATCCTTCTCCTTTATGTGGATGACATCTTGGTGGCCGGACGAGAATAGTGCTCGGATCAAGGAGTCAAGAAGCAACTTCGGGACGTCTTTCGCCGTGAAAGACCTCGGACAGCCGAAATAGATTCAGGGATCGAATTTTTTGCGGCCGAGATGGCAAGAAGCTTTGGCATCCCGGGAAGGATATATTGAAAAGGTGCTTGAGATTCAATGGAAGGGTCCAAGCCTCACAACTCCTTTGGCCAACCATTTCAGTGAGTAAGCGGTGTCCGTCCTCGGACACCGAGAAGGCGCGTATGAGTAAGATACCTTACTCCTCGGCCGTTAGCGCGACCTTATGTCGCGGCCCCGTTTGTACGCGGCCGACATTGCTCATGCGGTTGGCCTTGTGAGTGATTCCTCTCAAACCCGGGTATGGAGCATTGGTCGGCGGTGAAGTGGATCTTGAGATATCTTCGCGGACCTCCAAGACGGGTTTGCATTGAAATGAAAAGCCTCGGTGATTGCGTACAGACGCACGAGATATGGCGGTGACGCGTTGATTCTCGGAAATCAACGTCCCAGGATACTGGTGAAATTTGCGGGAGGGCGGTCTCTGGCCAGTCAGTTGCGAGTGCGTCGCTCTCTCCACGACGGAAGCAGAGTTTATTGTCGTGGCCAGAGGCCTCAGTAAAGAGATGCTTTGGATGCAGAGGTTCGGTCAAGAGTTGGGTCTAAGACATGAGACGTATGAGGTCCTTTGTGATAGTCAAAGTGCCGTTCACTTGTGTAAAAACTCCTCATTCCATTCTCGGTGAAAACATATTGACGTGCGATATCATTGGGTGAGAGATGTTTTTGATGATGGGCGGTATCAATGGGAAGGTCCGCTCAAAAGAAAATGGGTCGAGATATGTTGACGAAGATTTTGCCAAAGGGAAGCTAGAAGCTTGTTGTGACATTCTGCGGCCTAACTAACTTCACTCGGTCGTGAGGGAAAGTTTGTTGGGGTCACTCCCGTGGCGTGATGTCCGCGACTCCGTTGAGAAGAACGGACGAGGACTTTTCTTGAGCGTCAAGTTCGAGAGGACTTGTGGACGAGGACTTCTTCAGGGCGTCATGTCCGAGCGATTCAAGGGAGACGAGGACGAAGAGTCTAGAATCGTGGGCGCCGACTCTATCGGCGTAGGCTGCGTGTGGCCGTTTTGCGGAGTGGGTTGGTCACCCACTCGATTGGATGTTGCGGCGGTTGAACTTCCCGAGGATGAGCCCCGCCGTCGACACGGCAAGCATGCGCTGTCATGGCGAGGCCTAGGGCGTGGGTCCGAAGACCTACGCCCGATGGGAGTGGGCACACGCCACCCTTGTGTATATAAAGAAGCTTGTTGCCCTTCTTTGAAGTGTGTGCTAGAGCTGGGACATTCTTGAGTTCTCGAGCCTTGAGAGAGCTGTGGGCAAGCTTTGTTGTAAAGATAGTGAGAGATACACTTTGAGAGAGAAAGGTTGTACACTTGAGATTGTTTTCTTTCGTTAGAGCTTGAGTAGCCAACACTTGTAAACAATTCTCTTATAGTACATTTCTTCGTGGTTTTTTCCTTGGGTTTAGAAGGGTTTTCCACGTTAAAACTTGTGTGTTCTCTTTTCTTCTCTATCCTTATTTTTTCTTGCCGTCCGAGTACTCTGCTCTGTGCGCTGTCCGAGAACTCTTGTTCGCTCGGTCACCGTGCTGTCCGAGCGCTTTCCGCGTTTTGCGCCAACACAACACAAGTGTTTGGGGTGGTGGATGTGGAGAGGGAGAAATTGAGACTAGCTTTTTACGTGAAAAATCTCCTCTAAAATGAGGATGAAAAAACCACGAGGCTCTGGGCCTTTTTAAAATGCTTCACTATTTTTATGAAGATTTTTACAAAGTACAAGTGTTCAGGGTGGATCCCTTTCTTATCTCTTGCAAGTGTTTAGGGTGGAACCCTTCCTTGTCTCTTGTTTTGCGTTTCTCTCCTTAGGGGCTTCTCTCGTTGGGAAGCTTTGTCACTCCTTCTGTTCCTTTTAGCTGGAAGAAAGGGATTAAGGGACCGAGAGAGAACGAGGGAGCTGTGGTCTTTTCCTTTTTTCTCGAATGAGTTCGGAGAGGAGAGATTGTCCCTTTGAAACGGATTTCGCTGGGTATTTATAGGGGAGAACGTGCCGTTGGGGAGGAGACAAGTGGCAGCCAACGGGTGGCCGAGAGGCTGTTCACCGTCCCATCAGCCACATTCAATACTGTTGACGTGTGCGGGAGAGCACGCGGCTGGCGCCGTTGGTAGGCCTGGGTGTGTCAGGCGCATAGGGTCCAGGCGTCAGTCTTGATTTGACTAGGCGTGCCCTGTTTAGACGGCGACTAGCAGTGGTTGCAGATTCCTTGGGAATCAGCGAAGTTGCTTAGCTGGCGTTCTCGGCTATGTAGGATAGTCCTCGTCCTTGCGTGGCATGCCTTGTTGCTTTGTGGGTTCGTGGACTCATCGGAGAAGACAACTCTCGGAGGATCCTTGATCCGCCGTCCCTATGTGGCGGGGACTCGGATCTTCTTGGCTTCTTCGGACTAGCTTGAAGCTTGGTAGAACTTCTGAGGTTCTCGAGCTTTTTCTTCTTGTCCTCGTACCTCAATGCCGTTAGTGATGTCCTCGAGCTTCATTGTGGGCTGACGGGACCTCTCGGACCTTTGGTGTGACTTTAGCCTCTGTTTTGGGCCTCTTGGGCCGTTCAGCTCTCTTGGCTCGTGGGCGCATTTCTGGGCCTCTCTTTCGGGGCCGCGTTTCGTGGGTCCTTATATTGGGGCCCAACAGACACATTTCACACAAACAAATAAACACGCTTGCTAGGAAAATAGTAGAAATATAAAAGTGAAAAAGAAAAGAAAAAACATAAAATAGTTTTCCAAAATGATCAAGCCATAATACTCATTATTGAAGCTTCAACATGAAATACACCTAAGAGCCTCAGTTTTCCTGCTGATGCTTCCTCACTTAACATCAATCAAACTGGGAGTTTAGGGTGGTTTCTCATGGATAAGCAAATAGATTTATTGGATATTTGTCTTATCTTGCAACGTGTATCTCTTTTTATGTCCCAATCAAATGAAACTCCTTTGACCTTTTGTACCTTTTCCATTATGCTACATTTGTACTTCATTACATAAACAAGATTACTGGAATTCACAAACACGCTGCATATTGCATATAATTGAATATGGTTCTTAATGGTAATGTCCTATGCAAAATGAGACTAGCTTACAAACAATACTGAACCATGCCCAATGATAACTATGTAACATAAACACATAATGTCAGGTGCATGTGCGTGTGTGCAAACTTGCTCACACTGGAAACGGCAATATCAATAATCTCTATATGAGGGTTGCCTGTTCTTGAAAAAGACAATATTAACCACTTGTGGAAAAAAGGTTCAAATTTTTGACTAACTGATGGTTGTTTCAATAAGAAGCTTTGAGAGCATATTAAGACCACAACCAGACACAGCAAAAAGGTCAAAAGTCAAACTTTTTGATGAGGTCAAGTACATCCTGATTGGCAATGAACTCTACATAACTCCAATCAATCTTCCCTTGTGTATTCTTCTTGCTCCATTTTAAAGACGTGCTGTGAGATATGAAGTGACAAATATAGGTATATTAACCAAAGGTTTGACAGATGTATGGAATTCTTAATAGCAAAGAGAAGTAATTAATGAATAAAACTGATTGAAATGCTGCTGCAGCTTATCATTGGTTAAGTTAATACAAAACTGCTCAAAGCTGCAAATAATAAATTGGAGGTCAGAATTCAGGTATTGAAAATCAAAGTGCCACTAAAATGAACATTGGGTCATGATCTCTAGCTCTGTGAAAAATCTAAAAGTCTTCATCTTTGTGCACATATATAAGGAATTTTACCTTTCTATATAGGAAAATAACGATTATCATCCCAAAAAATCCATCACGCCTACTATGACCATATGTTATCATTTTAGACCCTTCCATGAGGGGAATTTGTGGGGATGAACCAAAAAGCCTCTTGTGAGAAGTTCCGCAGATACAAAGGGCCACCACGATAGCCCTGTTTCCTTCTGCTTAGTTTTTGAGATTTATAGCTCATAAGACTACTTTTCCAGAATAACGTTTTCATTCACTAGGTTATAAGACTAACTGTAGTTCTTGTCAAAAGTTGTTTCCATACAAGAGCATCTTATCAAGCTCTTGTAACCACTTGCAAAAACTTCCTGTTTCTTGTGAACCACTTTTTAACACAAGCAATGACTTATATAAATTTGTGTCTTAACTTACTGTAAAACTTAGATTTTTTTTAAAACACAAATGAACAGCTGACCTATAAAATTTTTGACAGCTTTCACAACCTCTTAAAATTTTAGACAGAAGAAACCAGATGAGCAAAATCAGACAAATGTCTTTGCATTCATAAATCAAATCACCAAGTATAAAAAATGTCTTTCTGTAGTTCTCTGAAGGCAAATATTTCAGTATTTAACAAAAGTGCACCAGTGAAGCACCTTTGTCTTGAAACTTCTGAAACCATAAATATCTGACACCCCAACGAGAGACTTCGAATCAGGATATTAGCCAATCGAACTATTTATCTTGTCCACAAGCCTAGGGAAACAAGAAAGGAATTTCAGAATCATCAACAGGTATAATACATGAAAAAGAAGCAGTTCATAAAACTGGAACTGAGGCTAGAAATGTGATTTCTGTAAATATTAAGTGCTGAATTTGAGTATTTAATCGATGAACTTCGAAAAATATTAGGAACTACAACGTATAGCATTGTCCAATACCAGCTATTATTTCTTGCATTTTTTTTTTTCAATAATTTTTGTCCATTGAGAGAGTATTGGTTTTATCCACCCCTAGACAAGTACCATGACTACGCCTATATGCATATGGGATTTGAAGATGAGATTTTCACACAGGAACGTTTGAACTATTGAGCTGTCCTTATGTGGACTTGATTATGAATGCCTATTAGATGCATATTTTATAATGAGGAAAGTGACGGATACATGGTCTTTTCACTAAAAAATTGGCTTAAATTGTCTGTTCAGTGTAAAGCTCATGAAGCCAAATCATTTTCCTTGCTTAGGGATATTCAACGAAGATTTATTGACATAATTATTACATAGGCATCTTCAGCTACTTGTTATTTTAAAAGAGTCTCCATAAAGAATGCCCTAAGGGAAATAGGTAAGCTGTAATGTATATACACATTTTCAAAAAAGTTTGTCACTTCAGTCCAAAATCACCCTTCATTAGGAAAATGATCACATTTGATGCAAAACAACCTTCCACAAAATAGCACCTTAATCATTGCCCTTGACGCACTTGTTAGGGCACCTGTTAGGAAAAGAAAATATTATGAAGGCTAGATATAATAGAATTACAAAATGCATAGATATCATTAAGGTGTCGAAGAAATCAATTAAAAATTACCAATAGTTATTTCATATAAGAAACACCTTCCAACATACTCCCTATGTTTCTTTCCTTTTTAGATCATGACCAACATGCCTAGAGGTGCAAAAAGACAACATCAAAAGCCTAGGACAGTTCAAATTGGAAAACTATTTTTATGCTTGCAGCATTTTTTTCCTGTTCTAGTCTCCCATTTCAATTGTTTTCCTAAAAAACGTGATTATTTGTTTCTATTAAGAGTATTCATATTAATTGTTAATCAAGCCAATTTACATGGAGCTCAGCTTGCAAAGCTTGTTGAAGGTTGTTTGAGCATGGCTCAATAAGTTTAACCAATTAATCTAAGTATGTCTTATGAGCTCGTTCAGGCGATGAAAAAATTTTAGACAAGGGATTCCTTGGTCTCAATTTACAACAAAACAACTTGAACTTACATTATGATAACTAAGTTAGAACCTTGAATTGAAATTGTACAAGCTTAATAAGTTAACAAGTTGATCTTGAGCCTAATTATAAAATTACTGAAATTAACAAGTCGATTCTAAGTAATACTTAGATCATTTATAACTTATTTACGGCAGTTAGTTATCTATATGTTAATGGCCATTAATAACACATTAATTCTTAAAATCAATGATCTTTTATTTTATTAACAATATATTACTTTAATTTGGTCATTACATTACTGAGGCATAAACATAGAAATATTAGATAGTAACTGAATGTTGATTAAAGGATCACACTTTGGATCTTCATATCAAGTGATAAAATTGCATTCCCCAATCCGTAATAAATATAATTAATAACAATTAAAACTTATACAAAATTGTTCAGTAATTTGAATGAAAAAGGTATTTAAAAAACTACATTAATAATGAAAATAAATTAAAAATTTTGTTATTTATCATTAAAAATACCACAAAATTACAATATATTTACATTTATAAGCTTATAAAATGATGTTTCCACTATCACAAATTTACATAAAATGGTTAAGCTAGATTTAAACTATTGAAAAAAATTTTGTATGGCCAATCGAAAGTTCCAGTATATTTTCCAAAATACAGTTCAAGTTGAAAAACTGAAACACAGATAGATTTAAACATATTTTTCACACGTGGCAAATTCAAGCACCACAGGTGTCCACTGGGACTTCTTTTTTGCTAAATAATAGTGAGTCCACTAACACTACTTAATGAAAATGGAAGATTCATTATTTGATTTTCATGTCTAGCAAATTAATATTGTTCTAAACATCATACCAATTGAATAAGATAGAACAATCGATTTTGGCCAAGGCATCTCTACTGGTAGCAGCTGCATCTGGATCAAGACATTTTGCAATGGACTCGTCATGAGTTACAATCACACATTTGTGGTGGGAATCTTCTAGGGTCTTCTCATCACACCTAAACAATGAAGATCACTCCACTAAATTTGCATAATATATCAAGCTGGAAAATGGGACAAACAAGATTAAAGCTTAAATGAAATGATCAGCTGCTGTTCTCAGATGAGACCGAGATTCTCCATCCTTAGGTTCAGAAGAATCAGTATCATCCCCTTTACAAACTCTATATTTCCTAATTGAAGGATTGCTGCAACAACAACAAACATTGCATCTTGGGAACGGAAAGTTAAATATATGTTCATCTACAGTACCAAAAAAAAAAAAAAAAACTCTGTACACATGATCCGTAGACATGTTACTATGATCCGTAGACATGTTACCCACTCATCAGGACTGATTCCAACATTATCCACAGCCCTCCTAGTTCTGAGTACTCTTTGGCATCATCTATACCATCAAGCTCATAGCAGTCACATTGATTTAGATAATGAAATGTTGTTGGATTCTTCAATTAAATCTTTCAATATTTCGAAGCAAACATAGGAAAATTCAGAAATCAGAAATACAGAAGGTGGAGCTAGCAGCAATCGGGAATTTACTGCAAATCTTAATATTGTTATGGAATTGAGTTCTACCACTCTCTGAATTTGAATTTTGTTGGCCGTGTGTTTTCTTTGGGGAGTCCTCCAAGTTGTACAGGCAGCACTCTTTTTCTTAGGTATATGGTATTTACTGCATATCCTAGAAAGAATCAAATGCCATGCAGTGCCAATTCCAATCTGACACTGGCAATAATCGTGGTTGATGTAAAAGCACTGAGCTATCAAGGAATCTAAACATTGAGTGTGCCATAACTAAAAGCATGTCCAAGGATTCCATTCCTACTCAAGCAAAAAAGTTTCTCCAAATAAATGCACGATCTAGAACATATGGGTCCTTATGATGAATCCTTAAGGCCCTGTTCGGTTCTTTAGTTTCCTGCTGAAAATAAATTAATTGCCCAACTCCAATGAGCTTCAGAAGCATTGAGAAATATGCAGGAAGTTTAATTTATTTTAAATTGATTAAGTCTTGGTGCAATAGCAAGGTTGTTCCATTGTAACCAAAAGTCACATCTTCAAACTAGGAAAACGATCTTTTGCAATTGTGTATACCTTACCCTTCTCATATCCCACAATATGTGAACCTTATGCACTGTGTGATCCTTTTTCTCTACAAATGTCAATTGTTGGATCATTGCAAAGTTCTTGAAATGTAGTTTTGGAAAAAAAAAAAGGCATATGATTATATTTTGAACGATGGATTTATCCATTTGAAGAAAGACAATAAGTGCAGCAATAGATGGGTAAAACAAGCAGAAGTAAACAAGGTATTATTAGGATTAAGAAGCTGAATCTACTAAGTTTAAAAAAATACAAAAATAATCAGGCCTCTAGCTAAGATAAAATATATGAAGTCCATAATAAAAGCAGGATTCTTAGAATAATTATCAATCTAACATAATCACAATGACTGTTGTGAGTCTTGGCACAACAGTCAGTTGGCTCCATTTCAATCCGAAAGTTATGGGTTCAAACCATGTAAACATCATCTCTACAATGAAAGACTACATATATTTGGCCCTTCCTAGATCACACAATATAAGACCTAGTGCACTAGATCATTCTTTTTAATGTTTAAACCCCACTAACTCTGCAACTTGTGGAGAGCGCTTTAGGAACTCACTAGAATGCAGGAGAACCCATCTATGACATAGGATAAACCAAACCAAGCCTTTTTTGACTAAGTGCAGTCCACTACTTTGATTATTCAGTCTAAATCAACTCTGTTGTAGATTGTGTCATCCATTGAGAACCAAATATGCTAGATCATACCAAAAGTTTTCCTTAAGTCTTATTAATTCTTCCTTTTTCTTCTAGTATGGTTGCCATCTCGAATTTCTTCTATGTAGAATAATTATGAATCACAAGTTTTCTTGTATAGCCACAAACCGTCAAAACATCTCCATCTCCCATTTTTTGCTCATGCTAGTGCCCAACAACCCAACACTACACTCGATGCAACATAATTGGCTTAATACCCACCTTTATATATTTTTCTTTTAAGTTTGAATGGTATTATTTGATCATGTAAGACCCTTGAAGCTCTTTCTACATCATCCAACCCATTATAATACAATAAGCAATAGCCTCCTTGATTGCCCCATTTATAAAATATTTAACCAAGATATTTAAAGGAATTCTTTTTTTTGGTAGGCTTTCAATCCCTATCCTCACCGCCCCACTGTCCACTTCTCTATAATTAAAGAAAGAGGTCATGTGAGACTGTGGGTAGAATATTTAATAATATCTTAGTTACAATAATACGTCTACAAGTGCACTTGTTTAGATAACCGGAGCCCATCTTTGAGAACTCTATAGACGAACGATGGAAATGACTCCCAGTAGGATAACATTTTTATATATTCATTGTTATATATATAATATATGTACTAGAGAAATCACTCAATTTGATGTATACTTGTAGAATTGTCTAAGTATTTTAAATGGGACATACATAAAAATTAAGGTATCTATTATAGACAAACCTAGATATCGAACTCGTAAATGAGATATAGCCACAAACGTATTAGGGGCATGTACCCATGATATGCAATTCGTATATGTGCTTCCTAGTTGGAAATGATTTGTTGTAGATTCTAGAATTCTGCAATATGTACTAAGTAGAAGGCATGGACTAACAGTTTCTAATGGTACGATTTTAAATCATCGAAAGAAGTATAATGTTTTGCCTAGGATGTTTTCTTGTGTATTGATATAGAGTTTTTCAGTATAAGTACTTACTACTTAGTTGATGCAAGATATACAAATTACAATAGATTTTGTGTGCCATTTAGAGCTTAGGGTACCACTTAAATGAATGGTGTCAAAGCCATCAACCAAAAACGGCTTAGGAATTGTAATGTACCGGTTTTTGAATATCGTAAATGTGGATAATTGAGTTAATATAATTAAGATTGAGTTTAATTTATATGAAAAAATTAAATTTCGGGACCGTGGGGAGTGTCGGCGGGGGAAGGCCCACTGGGTGCCTCGGGTGGTGCCGCGGTGCCCGAGCCCCTGGGCTAGCACCTGCCGGGCCCGCGGTAGCGCCAGCCTTAAATATAAAGATCTGTGAGGGCTTCACTCTGCTCATTTTCAGCCTCCACGCACACGGAGAGAGAGAGAGAGAGCACAAGGAGAAGAGAGAGGAAGAAGAAACAGAGGTCTCGGGGTCCGATTCCAAGCTAGAGATAATCAAAAAAACAATAGATTGGGTCGAGGTAAGTGCACCTATACCCTCCTCTTTCGTTTATTTGCACTTTTGTTCTGTTTTTTCAGGTATAATCGTTCCGATCCCCGATTAAATTTATATTTTGTGTTACCCATGACTTGAACATGCATATATGTTAATTTCATGTCCGATTTCGTAATTTTGATCGATTTTCAAATGTGGAACCCTAACCCCGCGCTTGAACGATTTTACCCATTTATTTTGGGATTTTTGCATAAATTAGCTTTAGAATATTGTTATTCATGCCTTGAACATGCTAATTTATCAATTGGGTGTCCAATTTGATAGTTTTATGCGGTTTTGTACACCCATAAACCCTAACTCGCGCCCCGGCGTTTTTACCCACGAAATTTAGGGTATTTGCATGATTTGGTTTTAGAATTTGAAAATCCTAACTTCATGGACGTGGGTACTCCAATTTCTTGGTATTTATGCACATATAATTTGTATATGTTAATCTTACGTATTTTGGGAATATTATCGGATGTAAATTAAGGTATTTATCCGCATGTACGTTTCGCGTGTATCTTGTATATGCCCTGGAAACTATGTTGCATGTATTTGTGAATGAATTTATCATCCGAAAGCTTTAAAGTTAAATTTGGCTCACACTGGTAAGAATTTCTTATATATTCCAAACTTTATGATGATTTATTCATGTATTATGGATATGTTGATTTTGTAAGCTCCAAAAATTATGTCATGAACCGTTTGTGAAAGAATTATCGTTCGGAAGCTTTAAAATTCTATTTGGCTTAATGTGAAAAGAATTTCCTAATTCTTTTAAGCTCCAAAGGAAATTATGCATGAAATTATGATCACGTGATGTCTTAAGCTCACAAGGAATATGAAAATATATATCTGAATATGCCTATGGAAAAAGGATTATTGAAGGATATTCTGCGATTAAGTGATATACTAACGAACCGTTCTCTAGCAGAGTGGGAACGAAGAGTTTTGAGCTTAAGATGAGAATTTCCTAAAGAAATAAATAACTAAGAACTTGGACCGAGGATTGTTCAGCAAATAGTGTATTTTGACATACCTTAGAACATTATAGCAGAAGGTCGTTGTTTACTTTGGTGCCCCGTGCGGCTATTGGTACCATCTATAGAGATTGTATGTAGACAGTCCACCTCTGGGTCTTGAATAGGAGGATATAACTTTTGATTGTGTAGGAGCAAACACAATTCAGGCTACAACCGACCGCTCATTTAGTCAGTAAGGCCTGGTATCTCTAGTTCCCGACGAAATAAGTTTTCGGTATGATTTGATAATTAAGAAAAGAAAAGGAAATGAACTAAAAAAATTTGGAACGAATTATGAAAGGATTCTTTTTCTGAATCATATTTTATGATCTTGTATGCATCTCTGTTCCCTCCTATTTGCATTATTATGATTTTGAATATGAAATTTACATGTTCCTTGTTACATATGTGCATTGCTGAGCATTTGACTCACCCTTATTGCTTTCTTTCCTCAAATGAGTATGAGTTTCCACTTGATGAGGTAGAGTAGAGGATTTGAGTTGACTAGGCTTGAAAACGTGGAAGATGACCTTATAGACTTAGTTATGCAGTCTTTTGCCTTCTGATCGGATATTTTATATTTCTAATGGATTTTATATATAGATGTATGCATATGATGATGATTATATACCCCTAGTATAGTTTTCGCTGTATTGATAAGTGTATATGCTTCCGTAGGTTATTATGATTAGTTTGGATACTTAGTGGTATCTATTCTGAGCTAACGTCATACCAGAGTTATGACGCTAGTGCCACATGTGATTTTTGTGGCTTTTGGATCTTGTGTGATGAATTGTGGTCATATATGTATGTTGTACAGGATAATTACAGATTTTGTATTAGGCCAACGACTGTATTACAGTCAGAGCTCTGCCGTATTTTTGGTTGGAAATATGGTACATCACAAGAATTCTTCAATATGAAACATGCCACTATTTGTTATATAGAGAGGTGTTTTGGATTGCTTAAAATGTGTTGGGGGATAATATACAATCAAATTATTATTGCTTTTTTTTTGCTACATAATTTTATTAAAAGTGAAATGACTTATGATCCTATTGAGGATGATTATAATGACATGATAACACAACTTCATCCGACTAATAGTTAGAGTAAATTAAAGAATAACTTGGCCAATACAATGTTCAACAAAAGGGAATATCATTGAATACTACAATTTGAGTGCCATTTTCCATGTTATTTAACAATGTGTTGTGTTTCTAATGCAATGCTACTTGATGATGTGCCATTTTCATTGAATAGTAGGCTAATGTATTGGATGAAATTTTGCTAATCAAGAAACTATCATAAAATTTTTTATCAACATATCGTTATTTGTTTATTATAAATTAATGTTTAATACGATATTTTGATAGATAGTTGTAAAAAATTATACAATGGAGGCGAACATGACACAAGTTAATAAAGACACTAAAAGAATATGAGAGCTTCATGAAGATGAAACTCTTATTGCTTGTATGGTTAAGTTGTATAATATTGGCACACACAATACTGATAATGAATTTAAATTGGAATATTTACATGAACTAGAGAGGATTTGAAGACAAAAATCACCTATTTCAAGTTTGAAGGCAATTCCAGACATTGTATCTAAAATAAATATATTAAAAGGGGATTGGATTATCATTTATGATATGATAAGGGGTACAAACACTTCATAATTTGAGTGAGATGATGCACGAAAGATAGTTACTGTAGAAAAGCGGTATAAAAAGCCAACATATCAGTAAGTTTTGTACTTTATCTACTATATTTATTATTTATACTTCATCTACAACACACACTAGTACCTATTTTTTATTGATATAGAGCCACAAGGGAGCCGTTATTTGGCCAAAAAAGGCATTCCCATATTTTGAAGATTTGTTGATGATTTATGTAAAAGACCGTGCAACAGGAGCAAATGCACAAGCAGCAAAGAATATCATTATGGAGCTTCAACAAGACGAACCGTCAAACAAGTAGCTCAATGTGACTAATGTTCTGGAGATGGAGAATGAAGATGTACATGGCAATGACGAATCGCCAACCTACAATGAACCACTTGTTATAGCTCCAGTTATGAGGAGCTCCTCTAAGGGAAAAAAATGAAAGGCTAGTGCAACTATGAAAACATTATCCAAGTGTATTCTTTAAGCTGCCAATATTTTGAGCACAAATATGAATAAAGTTGGTGACATATTGAATAAGAGTTTAGGGATTAACTTAATGGTTCAACAAAAGACGGAACAACTATATGCTTTGTTGGCTGATATTTAGAAATTATTAAAAAGTGAAAGGAACGTAACTTATACCAAATGCATACTTGATCCAAGACTTATAATGAGCTTATTTAATCTTCTACTTGACCAACAATTAGATTAGATCAAACAATATTTATAGTAAAATTTGTTGTACGTAATCGTGATTATGTTTATTAGAAAAATAATATTTTTTGGCACGTAAACATGTTGATTAAGTTTGTGTAATATTGAAGTCATTGATATGCTTATCAAGCAATATGTTTGGATTAAAATTTAACTTTTTTATCATAATTGTGTGTATAATATTTTTAGTATCGATTGTGTAGTGCACAGTATAATGCTATTTTGTGTAGTGTACAGCATTATTTTGTGTAGAACTATTTCATAGGGTTAAATATTTAAGATGTAAGAAATCAATGTTGAAATAATATTATTTAAATAATATATAATTTTGGTACAATAAATTATCCCAAACCCAGTTATGAGTCTTGTTCCGTGTAACATAGTGGTGATTGACAAAAACAGTTTGTGAAAATATTGTGAATTAATGGTAGAAAATATTTTCTTTGAATAAGGATAAAAAAATCATTATCATAAATTACTATCTTATTCTTCTTACTATTACTACATACTAAATATTAGAAAATTAATTCAACTTAATTATATTGATTTCAAATCACTAACCAAACATGAGAATAGTATTTCTCAACTCTATTCTATTCCATTATAATTGTTATTCAATTTCTATATTATTCCATTACAACAACCAACCGTGCTAATAAGACTGTGTCATATGCTTTCTCTAAATCAACAAACGCCATATAAAGCCCTATCTTTCATTAAATTACCCTAACAACTCCATTAGCAAATATATTGCTGCAAAAGTAAACCCACCTCACATGAATATTAATAGGTTTTCGAATATACTTGTACCTCGCCTTATTCTCCCTTTAATCATTATTTCCTCTAACTTCATTGTATGACTTATTAGCTTACGTTCTATCGTCAGTACAACTCTATATATTCCATTTGTTATTGTAAATGGCTATCATCTTGTATTTATCCTCTCATCTAACATCTTTATGCTATTGAAGATTTTTTTAAAACAATCTATTCAACCGCAAAATTCCCCTTCCCCTCCTTTCTAAGCCGTCATTGGGACATCTGGTCTAATTATCTTCCCAGTTCCAACCATTTTCAATGCTTCTTTTGAGTTCCTCTTTTTGATATGCCAATAACAAGATCAGTTGATATTCACATCAGAATCACCAAGGACATGTGCAAATCAAACAGTGTTCTAAATAATTTCTAGGACATGGAAAATTTAGAAAATATGTTTAAATCTATCTGTTTTTAACTTTAAATTGAATGATGAATCAAACATTGAAATATGATTATAACTTTTAAAATTTGATACGGAGAACCAAAAGTTTGGTCCTTTTACCAATATTTAGGTTGCAATCTAATGCTTACCAAAAGTAACAAAATTTATTATTTGTGCATAATTAATTGAATAGAATTGTCAAACTAACTATAGTGTAATGTTATAATGGAGAGTCATTACTTAAAATAATGGGTCATTAATAGGAACATTTAACTTATTGACAATTAAACATCATAGGTAAACTCTAAATGAATAGAGCATTATTTTACTTAGACTTGATTCATTAATTTTACAAGCAAAAAATTAGTTATGAAGTCGACTCATTAACCTAATGAGTTAACTTCGACTAATATGAGATTACAATTTTAACCAAACCATAATTACTGGTTCAATAAATGGTACACATAGCACGACGCATGACATATAGGCACGTGGCATTATCTAATAGATTCTTATTTTAAATCACATCAATACACATGTCATTACATTGTAAGTAGCAGTTTTTTGAATTCCAATAACTCTAAACCGAACCATTACAAATTGAGTCGAGCAATTAGCCTATTATAAAAATATATATACCAAGTAATGTCATGTCTAAAATTTGTTCCTTACATAGACAAACTCATAAAATAGGCTTAATTCAATTTATTAAACTTATTGAGTTGAGCTGAAACAAGTTTTAGTAAATAGTTTCAAGCCATGTTTCAACCAAATTTGTTTGATTTATAACTCTAACACGATGTCCAATGATTGATAATTTACTAAACCGGAATTGATTTGTTGAAATGCTTTAAATTCAATAGCATCAAATGAATGCACTTTTAAGAAAAATTGCAAAAATTGAGAATTTATAAGGACAAAAAAGTGAAAATGGAAAATAGAAAACTACTTTCCTAGTTAATCAAACCCTAAGCTCCCCAAGCACTATGGTATTATTCCTATCCCAATTTAAAAATAGAGAAAATAGTCCTTCATCTTCATTTCAAATCTAGCACCCAACCATCCTTGATACACTTCAGTGTCATTCATGTATTTTGTTCTCCTATTCGTTGCTTTGGTAATCTAAAGACATCATTCTTTATCATGTATGTTAAGTCGCTTATACAAGTCCTTCATATGCTTTAGGCCTCAACACAATCTCTTTTAGAACACCAATACCTCAAACTATCACTATTTACCCTAGCCAAATAATAATCTCTCCTCACTTTTGCTTTCTCCTAATTCTCTTGGCACCACCATCAAGCTTTCTTTTGGCATGGTACACTCCATTTCAGTTTCCCTACAAACTTCTTGAATGCACTTCAAAAGCAATTAGTCATATCATCTCACATCTTGTAACTACCCACGCCAAGATCCAAGTGTCTTCTTTCCTATAAAAACTTAGCTTGTCAACCTTCAAGTCCTGCCATTCAGTTCTTTGTTGATTGCACTTTACCCTCTCTCTTCCATTTATCAAGATGCATATCAAAACCCAAGGTGGTATTGTGCAGTCAAGCTTTCCCCAAGGATAGTCCCACAACATATATAATTCATGTACGGTAAATGATCACTTTCCTCTGGATAAACTAGTCAATCTAAGTTTTCAATGAGTCAGGAGATCAAATGCACTCTCTTCTGCTAAAGCCTTTTATCCATAACAAGATCATAACTTACAGCAAAATCCAAAATATCAATTCCTTCTTCATTTCTTTACCCATAACTATACCCATATGCATCTTGTCCAAAATGACCATTTAGATCCCACCTATGAAAATCATCACACTTCATGGAATCTCTCGGATTACCTCATCTATTTCCTCTCAGTTTCACTTCCAATAGTTTCCCCAACCCCACTTGGGGTGCATATGCACTAATGATGTTTCGAGTTTCTTCTCTAGCACCATCTTAGAAACCAATATTATATCCCCACTTCTCTTCACTCGCAATACATTATATTTTAACTCTTCATCAACAATTAAGTCAACTCCATCTCTAGCTTTATCTTTCAACCGCACTGTAATTTGGCACCACTCCTTGCTCAATTTGGTTAATTTTGGTTTGGTTCTTCCTTGTTATTATTACAATTCCAATTCTTCAATATATTTATAATTACAAGACAATTTTACAACCAAAGCAGTTCAACCAGCATCAAGGCTAACAATCAAGATATAAACTTTGGGATCTTGCACACAGAGATCACAGCCATGCACAATATAGTGTCAATCATGCTGAAACAAAGAAAAGAAAGAAAGAGAAGAAAAATCGAGGCCAAGTAGATAACCTTTTCATCAACTCTTGGGAGAGTGGTAGAGTGTCCATGAAATACAAAGAAGATAAAGGAAAGTAAATAATAAAAATAAAAACAAAGGAACTTCTCCACCACATAAACAAAATCCTATAGCCACACAAACCATTAAAGACATGTGTGTCCTAGTAAAGAAATCTAATAATTAATCTATGTTGCAACAAGTTATTCTGCATCCCAATATGATATTCTCAACGTACATCTATAAAACCAAGGACCATTTACCTCTGGTGGTGTCGCACAAAGCATGTAAAAACTATGATAATTTCTCTTAGGATCAGACACTTGGCAAACTTGTGATCATTGATCAAACTTTATCTCCAAAAACTTATCAAATCAACTGCAACTAAATATCATTCAGATCGGTGAAATCCACTTTAACAAAGGAAGACACAGAATACAGCATATATCAGAAGCCAACTAATGTCAACATAGTTTCCATACCTTGAGTTATTGTTTCTCATGGTCTTAGCATTGCCAAATTCTTCAAGAACAGGACTAGACTGAAACAAGGTAGAAGGTGATGAGAATAACAAATAGGTCATTGACAAATTGTTTTCTGTTTTTTTTTTTTCAGAGTCACATTGCAACTTAATGGTTAATGTAGCAACTAATATTCATAAGCTCTTGGAAAATATCAGCATTTTGACAAAAAAATCTAATCGAGCTAGACCATAAACAATCTCTCTAACCTCCAGGACTTGCTGCTCCACAGTCCGTCCTTCAGCAGCAGCTCTTCCCCAAATATATGCAAGATAATGCATAAGCATTTTTGTGCTCTCTGTTTTACCAGCTCCGCTTTCCCCACTTACCAAAATAGACTGATTCCCTCATTTGTCATCTGTCTGCATTTAGATGTAATAAGAAGGCCAATATAAAACATCAAAGTTTCAACCAAGCATAAGAGCACAGCATCTACTCGTATGCAGCATCTGCAATTGCAAAAGGATGAGGTCTCAGCTCTCCTAGATCTGCCCCTTTATACTGCTCCATCATATGAATATCGTGCAAATGAGATAGCTTTTGGAAAGGGTTCACAGCAATGAGTACATTTCCTGTGTAAGTCTGCGAAAATTTAGGTCCATCAGCCTTTTTTAGACAAATTACTGTTCACTTAGAATTGGAAAGTGATATTTGACTTCAATTTATCAAATCAAGAGAACAATTTAATACAGAAGCATATAAAGGGCAAATATCCAAAGTTGGCACGTGCAATGTTAATACAATGAATTCCCAATTACACCCAATGGTACTAAAATAGTAAATGGAGTTCCAATTCTATGCAGCATATGAGCACAGCATTTGCAACGTTGTTATGAAACATCAAGCGAGAGGTTTGAACAAATGCTGGCAATTGAACCACCAGGACAGTAACAATTCTTTGTTAGCATGCATATGTAGATAGAAGTGGGTGGGAGAGAGAGAGGCAGCAAGTAGGCAACATGTCACGACCGCAATACGAGCAAGTTTGACCTATCATACCAATAACAAAACATCAAACCACATTATAAACCATAATTAACAATGAACACACGATATGGTTGAATTGAATCCCATCCGGCCACCAAACAATAAATAACCTACTTAAACCCAAATAATCTACAAGGAAAATTATCTGAGCAAATTTCTAAAATATCACAGTAAAATACAGTATCAAAGATCCATCTGATACAGCCATCCAAAATACATAGACTGTGAAAAATCAAAATGTTTAGTAATTCCAAATGTTTCTTAAGATACAGACACAAATACAAATATAGTTAACAAATTCTTTAAATATACTCCGTCCATATATTGCAAGTATCCATAACCCACTAATTTAAAAGGGTTAGAAAATATTACAAGCCATGATTTTAGAGTTCAACAAGTATACATGATATACATATATACATGTCTAGAAAATAAATGGAAGGACATAAAATTGTAAATACATGTAAAACCAATATGCCGAACAATCTAAATATTACAATTCAAATCGTGATTTCATACACACAAATTGTTGTACATATATGAATATCAAATCTTACAAACTACGCGAAATCATTAGAAATCCAAATCATGTAAATCCAAAAATCATATCAAAATCTGCAAATTTCAAAAGGTCAAAGACATCTTAAAATATAATGCAAGTCAAATCCGAGAACCAAGGATCAAAAGGCTAGTTTTAATGAGGGTTACGTATACTTCCAGTAACCTAAGGCTGAAACACGACTATTTAGACCTGTAAATGGTCATTTAGTAATTATTCCCTATAGACAGGATCAAATACCACTTTTTTTACTACCTATGAATGATAGGAGCAATCCTTAAATGCTTGATACACCAGGATGTCCAAATATATATTCTGTTAATTTCTTATAATTGTTCTAAAAAAACACAGACAAAGGACTCTATAGCAAATAATAATTGTTTTCCACTTTGTGGAAAAAATGCAAATATCAAAACTTTTCCACCATATGGGAAAAGTGCAAATCAAATCAGATAACAAAATAAAGTCCTCACTAAAACACTTGTATGGTGACACATTATGTCAAATGCTCAATGTTCATGACTTTTCTTCATAAATATTTTCAAATATGAATATAATCCTTCAAAATATTCACTTATTCTGTGAAAATAAACAAAATCTTCAAAAATTTAGTAAACCCAACAAAATAACAAAACGTTTAGTGAAAAACACATACATGCAACAATACTCAAACACATGCAACATCAAAATTGGAACAACACTCAACCACATGCAAATCAAAATTTTTTTTCTTTTGGTAAAATCACAGTTTTGTAGATATAATAAAATAGTTACTTACAGACATCCCCCATTTGTACATTTCACTTTAATTTTTTCACCACTGAGTTCCATATCTTTCCCATCAATCCAAGCTACATTTGGATCCTCTACCCAAACAAGGGATCCCACCATTAACTTGACAGGAGCATCCTGCATAGCTAAAATTATCTTAGAAAAGTTAATAATAGAGAAATGAATGCCATTATAAATTGCAGATGCACAAAAAATGTTGGATGTCAATAAGCAAAAATCTAGAACCATAGGAAGGAAAAAGTAATTATTACAATAGTCTCGATGAAATCATAGAACACATTGATTTTTTTAAAGTAATTTATTTGGTAAGGCCCTTTGCAATGAAGATGGAAGGCTGCATACATCTTATCCTCTCAAAACCAGAAACCTCATGCATTGGGTGACCCAATTCATTTGGTCAATAATGTTGACTGGATAGTTGCATTACATGCAACATGTCAGTCCGACAAATACATAATGGGGCAATGGCCCAGGGGCAACTACCCCCTAATCTATCCGTTACCTATTAGCATGCATGTTTTGTTTGCCCCCTGAATGCAAGATGAAATTTAAAATTAACGCATATAGAGACGACGAGAAATGAGAAGGCAAAAGGTGAAGATGTAAACCTAATCAATAAGGGATGAATGCAGATGGAAATCCAAGACCCAAAAATTGTGAAAAAGGAAAGTGAGATTCAATGGGTATTAGACACAAAGATATTATCAGGAAATAGCAAAAAGGTAAGGGGAAGAAATGTTCTCCGATTTCCATGTAGATATGTTGCGAAAAAGGAGAGAGAGAAGGTCTAAGAAAAGATGAAATTGATATGGAAAAAAGTGTTATTTTAGGAAGAGAAGGTGAATAAAATCCAACTGAAGAAATAAATTGAACTCTTGAAATCTCTTGAACTTTTGGATCATAAGTTAGGGATATCTTTCTTTCATTTAGGGTGGTATCGAATCTCTTCAGCATTAGGATAGAAACTGATGGAACTTAGCTTGTTTTGTTAACACATAATTGGTTCTAACCCACCTAGATATAATTCTAGAGCCATCCTTGGTGTGAGTTGCACACTTAAGGGCATGCATAGTAAGCCAAATGGATAACAAAAAATATATAGATCTGACTTAAAGCTTCCAACAAGGTGGATTGATCGCATTGCATGCAACTTAAGCTATGTCCACCGAACAAAATATTGGTCATAATGAATTGTTTCAGCGGATATGTATAAGTACTTGCAAAAGGTGCATTGTTACGATATGCCTATAATGGCCATGACACCATTAGACTTGCTTAACACTTAGATCACTTCTTCCAAAGCACACCATTTCTTTTGGCTCACAAAAAGCACTAGACATAGGGTCATTCTAACCCCTTTTATTTGAAAGGCGTGTGATTTTTTTATATCTATTAGTTCATAAAGGATTCAACTTGCATTATAGTTAGCTCAACAGAAAATCAATAATCCCATGAAATTCCAAGAATTCCTGATATACCATGGTTCAATGAAAAATGAATACAAATTTGTGAATGCTACTTAATATCGGCAACATGTTAGAAAAACTATCCAAAAATATTCGTTTATTGAAGGAATTGAGTTTAGATATTATACAAGGAAAAATTGTATGCAATGAAAAATGCAAGCATAACTTATGTCAAATGTTGATATATACGCCCACAACCGCAATAACAAGACAGTGCAAAACCGCAGATTAAAACTCGATTTATGCCTAGCTAAGGATTCCATGCCTTCATTTTGTGGCTTTACCTGCAACCGGGTGACCCCGTTAGGACACATGTAGAGGAAATAACATAAGAAGAAAATAGTGAAATACAAGAAAAAAGTTAGTACAAAATAGAACTAAAATAAGACAATGGGAAATGGAAAAAATGGGGAAATTAGGAAAAAATAAAATTTGTTATTGTGATTGTGAAAATCATTCTGCTTTTAGTGGGATGGTAATTTAAGGTAAGTGGTAATTCATTTTTTAAGTAGTTGATAACAATGCTATTTAATATATAAACTAAACTTCTCAATTAAGTAGCATTATATATCCTTTGAGAGGCTTTGTCAACATTTCGATATGCTAGCATTTTGGAAAAGGAACCATCAAAGTTCTTTATTTATTGTCAAAGTGAGATTCTTATTGTGGATTTATAAAGGGAATTTCCAACTTCAAATTTCACAAATATTGGAATTTACATACTTCAGTGTATCTAGTTTTAGAAATTAGAAAGTGAATGTTTTGCAAAGTATTCAATGAAGAAACATGCTATTGAATGATTTTTAGAGTCTCAAATGGAATTGTCCCAATGAAATTCACCTATGCCTATTGGAACTAACAAAACACCATTGAAGAGGCCCATGTGAATTGACGAAAGATATACATGGAACCCTAGCCAGTGGTATTAATTTATAAATTTTGTCTATTGGTTAAAATACCCATCCATTGAGAGTTCTCCTCCATTAAATAAGAAAAGTATTTCCTAATTATATTCTAATTACAATCTATCAAATACCTAAATTACAGCCCTAAAGAAAATAATCCTCAATTACAAATAAACAAGATTTGCTAAATAGGAAAACTAAATATGATGTAATATTATGTACAATTCAATACGACTAACACCCCCCTCAAATTAATGTTGGGAGATCAATAAGTATCAATTTGTCAAATATAAATTGGGGTTGTGCCAAGGCCTTGGTGAAAACATCCACCGCCTAAAGGTTGGCGGAAATGTGTAGCAAGGTAGTCACATGATGATCAAATACTTCATGAATTGGTTAACTATAACATCCAAATGTTTCGATTCAAGTTTATTAGACTCGTGACCTGAGAGGGTCATTAATAGGGGTAATTATGAAATAATTATTGCAGGGGAGATTAAACTAATTCTGTGTTGAGGTCGGGCATATTAGATGATTCGTGGACTATCAGAATTGTATTTTGGTATTTTTCCATCAACAGCCAGCATTCATTTTCAGTACCTTAGAATAATAATTAGAATTTACTATAATATTAATGCGTGTTTAAGTGTATATGTGTGAAATTAACAAAATAAAAATTAATTAAATTAGTTTACTAAATTTTATAATCAAAATCATTAAATACATTTAATCTCGTCCCTTCATCAACTCAGCCACATTCTTCTTCCCTCATCACCTCGACTGTTCCTCTTCATGCTTTGAACTTGTGGAAGGAGATTAACGAGAGAAATCGGTATAGCTTCCTTGCACACCCCTTTCCTCTCCCTTATTAGTGTGAGCCACTCCTCCCTCCATAGCATTCCTTTCAATTTTCTAAGAAGAAGGAAAGGGAGCCGAAGCCCTGTTTCGTCCACTGCTACTACCCTGTGCCAAGGAAGTAAATCAAGCAAGTGAATTCCCACTTCTCTTGTTGCTACCATGCTGCAAATGGTTCTTCATTTTGTTGGTTATCATTGCACCGTGTAAGAGAGCCCTTAGCACCTTGCTCTGTTTCAAAAAAAAAAAAAATCAATGCAAACTTCTTAGTGTAGGTGCCTTCTGATTATAATATTTTGCTCAAATTTTGTAAAATACAGTGGTTTATCTTATTAAATGAGGATAGCAAGTGTTAAAGTTCATGATAATGTAAAAAACATGAGTGAACAGTATCGGTTCATTGAGGAAGACAATGAACAATACCAAAGGGGGTAAAACTCAAGTCCCAAGCAATTTTTAGATTGACAGTTTTTATACTATGATATGTGTAGTTCAATTGTTTATTAACAAAACGTGATTTTGATTACCCAAAGTGATAGTAGTCAAGGGACAAGATACTATGCCTTCGGTTACTGATGAAGATGAATAGGATTTTAATAATTTAGCCTTACAAAATATGTTAATCCATGATTTTTTTGTTGTTAATAAATTGTTGATGATTTAAGATATTTTATCCTCTTGGTGGGGTCTCTCAGTAATTGACAGTTTGAGACACACGTGTTTATTCAAGTTCATTTAATTTGGGTTTAAAGTATATGTTGTTTTTAATGCCTTACTATTGGATTATAATGTAGACTTTTATTTTCCTCAAGCTGATGATTCAGTGCTTGGGTGGCACTAAACTGGCACTTGAATGTCGGAACGTCAACTCGGTTTGGACTTGGTGTTTAGCTTTAGACTTAGTGTCTAGGAGGCATTGTGTTTGGGCCATATAGCTTAGTGTGTCGTGGTGGGCTCAGTGGGATAATAAGAGCCAGATACTCAGCTTAATCATAATTTTTTCTTATCTTCTTGGTGATTGTTTCTTTACGTTATCTTAGGTCATTTGTATGACCTTCTTATTATTTATTATTAAGGTGAAAAAAATTATATGAAAACATTACAATCTCAAGGAATATAAAACTTGTGAAACCTTAATATGATATATAATTATCCGATACTCATTTCCATATCCGGGTAAATTGAGGTCTTGTTTTGTTGAAGGGAAGCTTATAGTCTTATGAACAATGCACGATAAGATATCAAAAAATATCGTAATAATAGGTGTTGGGTTTAATATATGGATTGAGATAGAGTGTTTCTGACCCCTTCGAGGTGAGAATCCCGGTTGGATCACAAGAATACGAATGTGTTATTTTGGACTTATCTTGAGGGGATAACGAGAATATTAATTGTCTTAGTTGAATTTGTACTCATGCACTGAGAATGGCATGGTATAACTAAATCATAGAGTTGGTCGCTTATTAAACAAGTAAGCATCAGTTACCTTACGATTATTACCCAACCATTGATGATGAGCATGCAATCGCTGGTTCACAATGGTATAATAAGATCCAATGAGATTATTGTGGTATCTCATATAGTTGTAATCTTTATTAAGCCAGGTTTAGTAGAACCTATATCATTGTTGTTACTTGAATTTGGTGGAATCCCCTTTGCAATCATATTCTTATATCTCTTAAGTTGTATTTACAACATGGCGTAAAGTCTCGGATAGTTGTAATTGGTTACATACTATTATTATTCTTATATTGATTGCTAATATTATTGATTATATCATTTGTTAGGTGTTTGGTTCACTTTTACTTTTTTATTACTCCATAGTAAAGCAAATTAATAGCTTACTAATAGAGATCATACAGTTGTTATGAAAGTTTCAGGTAGAGGCAATTCTGCATTCTAATAGTTTTTTTGATGAGAGGTGATGAGACTTTATTTTATTTTATTAGATATTAGATGTTTTATCGGGATTGTGTTCCCTAAACTTTTGTTTTTATTACGAACATTTATGTCATTCCATATTTAAGAACTTTGATATTATGATGAATGTTGTATTTATAAGGATATTTGTGATAAGCATTGATAGGTTGAGTTTTCCTACATGGTCAATTTGAGCCGACTCGTGTAATTTGAGTCCAGACCGCCACATTAATATTCTATTTCAATATGCTTGGTACACTCATAAAAGACTGAATTGGAGGCAATCTAAACAACACTAGTGTTGTCGGTATGAATAGGAATAGGATAAAGTTGAGGAATGCCAAAATCGCATAATAGACTCCAAAAGCCTTACAATCTCAAGGTAAGTTGAGGGCATAGCATGACACTCGGACTTGTCGAGGACTTCAAAATGAGGTCTTGCTTCTTATTCTTCCAATAAATAACCACATTACCAATAAGTATGCACCAGCCATTAATTAAACGACAAGCATTCACGCATCCAGCCTAATCAACATTGTTGTAGCCCACCGACTGCAAAGTGGATCATGTAGGAAAAAGGCCCCGTGACTAGAAGTATCCTTAAGATATTGAACAATTAAATGCGTTATAGCCAGGTGCGTGTTATGGTGCCTACAAAACTAAATAACCTACTGCTGCAAAAAATATATATATGTGGCTTGATAATTGTTAAATAATTCAAATTGCTAACTAGCTATCTACACACAGTTGAATCAGATAATAATTCTCCCTCTTGTCAAAAATTTACGTTGACCTCCATAGGTGTAAGAACCAAGTTTCTAAATTGAAGACCAGCCAAAATAAAAATCTATTGTGTATACTTGTGTTGATGTAAAAGTGTGCCTACAGGAGTAGGATGCACCTTAAGACCAAGAAAATACTATAACAGATCAAGATCTTTGATTTAAGGAAGTATTGAGGTACAACTATAGCTGCGTAATCAACTGAGGGTCTAACCTACTTATGACAATATCATCAACAAAACAATAAGCAAAACAATCCCAAATTTTCTCAAATAAAAAGAGAAATCATATTGGCTTTGAGTGAACTTAAAATCAAAAGGAGTGGTTTGAATTTTCTCAAACCATGCATGAGGTGCCTATTTTAACTAGCACAGAGACCGCTTCAACAGATAAACTACTAAGGTGAAGTAGAGTTTACATGTAGGGAAGAGGAGTCAAATAAGGTTATTCTTTGAGATCCCCATATAAAAATATATCTTTCACATTCAACTGTCAAAAAGACCAACCTTTCGAGGCAACAATAACAATAAAAGTTTGCATGGTAGTTATTTGGCTACAAATGTGAAAGTCTCATTGTAGTCAAGTCAATATTCCCACTGATTCCCAAAAGCCACCAAACATGCCTTATCATTGGCTAGTTTGTCATTGGACCTAAATTTGATGATATAGGTCCATTTGCATCCAGTAGGTTTCATCATAACAAGACAAGGTACTATCCCAGACATGATTATCCTAAAGAGACTGAAGCTCTTCTTGTAAAACTTGTTGCCAACAAGTTTGAGTAGATGCCTAAGAATAGGTTAAAGGTACAGAAATAATATCCAAAGTTGCCTAAAGAGCTGTACAAGAGAAACCATACCTATCGGGTGGTCAAATGATCCAAATTGAGTAGAGGTTCTTTTGCAATAGAATTAGGCAGTAGGCCAGTGTCAATAAGGGGTCATGGGCAACTTGTACGGTACACAATCATTGGCTTAAATCGTTCAATAGTAAACAATTCATCAAAAGTAGGAAGACTAACTAAAGTGGGGTCGTGGATGATATGGGATTCAAAGAAATATTGGATTTTTCAAAGTATACCACATGAAGAGAAACTCAAAGCTTGTTGGAATCTACATTACAACACACAAGCACTTTATAAACAGTATTATACCCGTGAAAAGCACACCTAGAAGCTTGAGCTCCAAGCTTGTGACATTCAATTGAAGATAAGTGAAAAATGCACACAACCAAATGTAGAAGAGAATGACATTAGGAGTAACTTTAAACAAGCAAGCATACAGAGAGTCAAAATGTAAATTCTGTTAAGACAAGCGATTAATCAAATAGACAACAGTAGACAAAGCTTCAATCCAAAATTTAACAGGTACAGAAGATTCAATCAATGAGGTACAAACAATGCCTAAAAGATGATGATTCTTACATTCTACTGTCCCATTTTGTTATAGTGTATAAGAACAACTATGTTAAAAAGTAATAGTCTTTGTGTTTTTAACATATAATCCCCTTCATAGTCTGAGAATAAGATCTTAATACGTAGAAATTGTATCTCAACAAGGACAATGAAAGTTTGAAAAATTAAAAACACTTTAACCTTCAAACATAGAAGTTACACACGAGTAAAATGACTATAGTCATCAATGAACCTAACAAAATGCTTGCACACAGTATGCGAGGTGACTAAACTCATGCTTCATACATCAAAAAGAATAGTATCAAAATTTGTAGAAGCATGATTACCATACAAAAGAAGGGTAAAGTTTATTTTTATCAAATTTACAATAGCACAACCAAATGATATATTCTTATGCCAGACAATACTATCATTTGCAATAGTAGTACAATCTAAAGAAATAATGTTATGGATAGAAAACTGGATAGGAAATAGACATCCTACTTTAGGCTCTTCGCAATCAACTTCCTCGATGCTTAATCATACACAAGATAACCATTTTGATTAAGATGAATTTCACAATTGTTATAAACTAATAGTCCAATAGATATCAAATAGGTATATAATCCTAGTAATACAAAAAAATATTTAGAAAAGAGTTCAGAGTTCTAACCTCAATGACTGAAAGAAAATTGTCATTAACATCCTAAACATGCTAGTCACCATTATACTTATGAATATCCCGTAAGAACTCCATACTACCATTGACATGATTTGACACAATAGAGTTAACCAATCAAGTAGAAATGGGCAATTTTTTCTTACCTTGTGAGCATAAGGTGGAGAAAGCAAATATAAGCGTTTGTTGTACCATCTTGAGAGTAAGAGAAGGCAAATGAGTACTTATAGATGGCTGGTCATTGGTAGAGATGCCCTAAACAACAGCTGAAATGTGCTAGACAACAATGTAAAAAACAATGATCATACCAATGCGGAGGTCGTATCCGATGGTCCATAATTATGCGCCCCTCTTTCTTCCAATAATTACAAAATTTTTTGCTACAATTCTTTGCAATATGTCCAAACTCTTCACAGCTATAACATAGAGTTGGAAACTTGAATTTTCCTTTTCATGAGAGGCATAGGCCACATTAACCATCTCATAAGTTATTATTCTTGTGTCATGCTAAGTTGTGAAGCTAGTAGTTGCCCTTCTCGAAGAATTCCCCCAAATATGCATCCAAAGAGGAGACAGGATTGCGATTAAGTAATCGGGCCCTTATAGTCTTAAATATTGGTTTTAGTTTCATCATTAACTAATCCCTAAAGCCATTAGTATGAACTTCTTGAAGTGCCATGAATACTACCTTTGGAACCTTAAATAAATTATCCCGGTAAAATTCAGCATAGAATTGTTCTATAGAGAGATTATCCTATTTGTAATTAGCAAACTCTAATTTCAATTAAAATTTTTGGGCATTTTTATCTTAATTATAAGTATGACTACGATAATCCCACGTCTCCTAGTAGTAATGAAGCATCAAAGATTATTTATTTGTAGTTCAATAGAACTCATCAACCAAGATACAATACGAGCATTCTTGCTTTGTCATTGCTCATGCTTCTTTGACTAAGCAGGGTTTTAGATGTGATTCATAAAAATGACTCCAGAATTCTTTTCCTTTAAAAAATATTTTAATTTAAAAATCCATAGAGTTTTCTCCTAACATTATAGAAAAAGGAGGGTTAAACTCTCCAAAAAAAACAGCAAGAAGGTGGAACAAATCATGTGAGGTTACGTGCACCACGCACACCACATCACTCAACAAAATAACTCAACATAGAAATGGAGCCGCGTGAAAGAGATTTTAAATAAAGTCTAGATGTAAGCAATGATTCCAAAGAAAATGAGAGAATTGTTCCCAGTTCATGTGCTCAGGTTTAAGTCTGGGACAATAAAGATTGATGAATCAATTAAACTTCTCAATAAATAGTGGAAGCCGATAATGGACAACAATCCAAATCGAAGACAACAGAAGATTTTAGGTTGAAGCCATTAACAAACAACACCTCAAATTGAAGCCAACAAAAGATTTCACAAACAGAATTTTTAGAGCAAGAGAAGAAGTACTAGAACCTAGCGATGGCAATGGCAATGGAGAGGGTAACGGAGATGGAAAGAGAAGTGGGAGATACTGGAGATCACGATAGCAATCAACGAGAATGGAAACTACAACGAAGAAGTCCATACAACCAGAGATGCCAGCAACGGTGAGTAGAAAACCACAGCAAAACTCCAATCATGAAGAACATCAATTAATCAACAGTCAAATGATTCAACTGTTGTATGAATTACGGCAACAAAACATTAAGCCACGACCAGAGTGTGAGAAACTAAAGATAAACTCAAACTAGAGCCACAATCCAAAGAGAACACCAGAAGACTTGGGATCACAAAGTGGATCATGGTTTAGAAGTATTGTCTAATACCATAATAAATTGTCTCTATTGGTCTTAATACCTTCCATTAAGAGTTCTCTTCCATTAAATAAGGAAAGCATTCCCTAATCACATTCTAGTTACAATCCATTAAATCTCCTAATTATAGTCCTAAATAAAATTATCCTTAATTATAAATAATTAAGACCTACTAAATGGGAAAACTATATATGATGCAATATTATGTACAATAATGTTGGCGTTAATTGGCCCATGCTTTAGTGATTTCGAATCAACCTTTCTCGTTTTCATGCTAGAACAATTGACCTCACTACACATGATGGAATTGGCTCCAGTCATTTAAGTGTGGAGAATCGAAGCCAATAATAAACAACATTTAAAATTAAAGCCAACAGAAGATTTCAGGTCGAAGCCATCAATGAACAACATCCCAAATTGAAACCAACAAAAGATTTCACAAACAGAACTTCTAGAGTATGAGAACAAGTACTAGAACCTGGCAACGGCAATGGCAATAGAAAGGGCGATGGCTATGGAAAGAGAAGTGGGAGATCCTAGAGATCACGATAGCAATCAACAAGAATGGAAGCTACAACCAAGAAGTCCAGTGATGCCAGCGACGGTGAGTAGAAAACCAAAGGAAAACTACAATCATGGAGAACATCAATTAATCAGTAGCCAAAGGATTCAAGTGCTACATGAATTACAGCAACCAAACATTAAGTCGCGACTAGAGTGCGAGAAACCAAAGAAAAACTGAAACTAGAGCCACAATCCAAAGAGAACACTAGAAGACTTAGGATTACAAAGTGGAGCACAGTTTAGAAATATGGTCTGATGCCATAATAAATTGTGGCTATTGGTCTTAATACCTCTCCATTAAAAGTTCTCTTCCATTTAATAAAAAAAGCATTCCCTAATCATATTCCAATTACAATCCATTAAATCTCCTAATAATAGTCCTAAATAAAATCATCCTTATTTACAAATAATTAGGATCTACTAAATAGGAAAACTATATTAGGTGCAACATTTTGTACAATTTAATATTGCTGATGTTAATTGGCCCATGTTTTGGTGATTTGGAATCAACCTTGCTTGTTTTCATGCTAGAAGAATTTACCTCACTACACATGATGGAATTGGCTCCACTCATTTAAGGGTGGAGAATTGGCCAATGAGATCTAAACATTAGCAAATGCGTTGGCATGATATGAAACTGAATTATCAGAAGTACCATTGGCCCCATCACTGCGTATATCCAATGACACATGCAGACCACAACTTTAAACAGAAAGCTTGTGAAAAGGAATAGTATTTTATTAGCATTTTAGATAATCACGTGTTTCAAATGATATGTTTTTTACAAGAACATTATTGACCTATTTAATAATCTATTTTACTACTTATTTTAGATTGTTTTGTTGTCTCAAAGTAACTAATCAAAAATTATATTGACATGGAATTCAACCTATTCAATCATAATACTTTATTTGGAAATATTAAATTTTCTTTAACTCTACTTGACAGTCTATTTTGAAGAGAAACAAGGGCCCAGATGAATCCAGGCTTGAACATTTGCTTGCGAATGCTAATCTTTCTTGTTTGACATTTTTAAGTTGATTAGGAAGAATGCAGATTGCAGACACATTGTACAAGCCTTACACAACATATTTGATGATATAATATTCAATTTCTGCAACGCTAGTGACACCCATATTTGCTCACTCATTTTCTTGACATGCATAGTATTTGGCAAGAGAAGGTCAGGCAAGTAACCGATTCAATGACAAAGTATTCAGCATTTAAAATGAAGATTTTATGCACATTGCAAGGGCCACAATCAATGAAATCATTGTTATTTACATAATTACCTCTTTCCTTCTTCTTTCCTTTATCTATACTCTTTGGTATTTCACCTTGAATCACAATAGAATAAAATTGACAGATTAATTCTAGCCTGATCATTTCTTTTCAACCTAAGAAAAGAGTTGTGTCAAATTTTCTCGGGATTCTGTCATAAGGCAAATTATATCCAACAGACCGGTTAAAAGACCCGAGTGGCAATCGAATTAATTCCTAATAATAGGAGGATAGCTAGCCACCGAAACTAATTCGATTAGCAACCAAACTAAAACCCGATTGCGGAGAAAGGACCCGAGCAACAATGTGACTAAAGTCTAATTATGATGGCAGACAAACTTCAGTATAAAGGGCGCGGCATTAGCAAGTAAAGGTAGGACATTAGCATGAACAACTCGGGCATCAATGTGATTTAAAACTTCAGCTAAGGTGGTACTAAAATTCAGTAAGGGAGCAGACTTAAAAATTTGATTTTTCTCCTACTCCATCAACACGGCAGCAGTAGCAGCCTATAAGTCACAAGAAGGGGCAGCAACTCACCAACACTAAGCAAAAATTTGGGGAAACTAAGAAGCAGCTTATGGCTGCTTATTTTAGCAAAACATCAGCAGCTTCCCACGCCAGCTGCAGCAGCTATTTTAAAGGGCACGGGCAGCTGTTTAATAGCACAAGAGCAGCTCAAATATTTAGCCAAAATAATTGAGGGCAACAGCTCACAAGCTGCAAGCTGTGAGCTGCTGAAATGGGCAGCAGCTGCAGCCAAGTTGGCAGCAGCAGCAGCCAAAAATTTCAAGGAGAGCTGCAGCCAATTTTGACTTCAGTTTAACTAGAAATTGTGGAAGGAAATTAGGGTGATACAGGCAGCACACATCAGCTAATATTAACCAATAAACAAGCAACAAGAGGAAGCATAATTAAATGCCAAAACAGATGATGATTCAACAAAATTTGGGCCACCCGGTTGTTAATGCAGGAAGGAAAATTTGAGGTGTAAAAATGAGACTCAGCACTTCCATCCTAGGTCTATATAAGAACATGTAAGGAAGTGAGGAGAGGAAAAAGAAAGAAAAACGTGAGAGATAAGGAGAGAAAACAGAAGAGAAAGCAAAGAGAAGTAGAGAGAAACCAAGAGAACCAAGAGAGCAGAACAAGAATCAGTAGGAGCAGCAAGGTGTTTAGCTAAAATTTCGGCAAGTGTACTTGATCCCTTTCTTCTCTTGGTGCTATTTATTGATTATTCTTTAAAGTATTATTGATCTAATACTTGCTAGTCTCACATATTTGTGCATATCATCATATTGACATAGAATATACTCGGTTGCATCTTGGAGGTGAATTTCAGTAGCAGAATGGCTGCTGAATTTCAGATGAACCAGTGACCAAATGGTCACCAAACCGGCCCAAAATTGGTATGCAAAAAGTTTAATGTCTTACCTATATCGTGACCAAATAGCTCCTAGAAAAGAGTTGAACTGATCACTGAATTGGTTTCCATATCAATAACAGACCCAGTTTCAGTAGCCTTGCTGATACCCGAATTTGCAGCCTATGATCCGGGCTCCAAATTGGCCAAGCCGGTCATCATATAAACTTAAGTGCCTTATGATCTTGTTCAAGTGTCACCCTAGAAAATTTGACCCCAAATTGGTCACGAATTGGTCACCAAAAGGCAACCAAAATCGGCTGCATTAGGAAATACTGATGCGGAATTCTTACCTGGGAATTATGACCCGAACCAGCTAAGAAATGAACTTGAACCAGCCAGGAACCGAACATAACCTTAAACATGAGTCTCTTAGCTGTAATAGGATTCTTTGGACTAGCCAAGAAGGGGTCTAGAATTGGCCATAGGATCGGAAATAGTAGAACTAGTCCCTGAGTACCTCTGCTGATACTGAATTGGTAGCTTGGGGAAAATTGGACCAAACCGGATCCAATTCGGCTGAACTGGCAGCCGACCCGGCCAACGTATAATGTACTAAGACTAAACAATTTACCGGTAAAACGGCCACCCCAAACTCACTAAGATAGGTACTGAACCCGCCACTTAAAATGAACAGAACTGGTTTCAGCACCTTGAGTGCTGAACCTGGCAGCCGGATGAAATAGACCAAACCGGCCCGAACAGGTTGAACCAGACCAAATTATTAGGTACTAAGGTTAAACTGTCAACTTGTAAATTTGTGGTCAAAAATACCTCCGAAACAATACTGTACTGGGCCCTAGAAGTTGCCAAATCCCTCCATTGGCTTTCTGGCACATGCTGGAATTAAGGCCTTAAACCGGTCCATTTTGACTTTTAAACCGGATAAATCAACACCCAAATTTTTATTAGGATAATATAAGATAATAATAAAATGTGTCACGGTAAAAATTAAGACCCGAACCGGTTCTCAAATCAAGCCTCGAACCAGCCGGACGAACTGGTTACTATGCTGAAATTCAGCTCACAAATAGTGACTAGGTTCATATAGCCAACTTAAATTATGGAAAAATTAAAGTGGACCGGCCCCGGACCAACCGTTAACTTGATCTCGAACTGGAAATTAAATCTTCAGAAAATTATATTAGAAATTGACTAAAGAAATTAACCGAGTCAGCCCTAAAGACAAATACCGAACCGACAACCGAACCAGCCAAATATAATCTATGTTAAATCTAAATTTTGAACACATGTAAAAAGTTTAAGGTTAAGTTACTAAAATGGACAATGCATTGGTTTCTGTTACGATTTACGATTGTTACTATTTATTTATGATTGTATATTCAATTTTATGAAAAAATTATGTGGAAGCTTTTAAGTTCGATTTGAATAAGTATTTTCTCCCGAAATGGAGGAAATAAAAAAAGAAGAATTATGAATAATGTGAAAGCTTCCATATAAAATGTTGAGCATAGATTAAGAAACTGGACTAAGGATTTATTTTTAGCAGATGATATTTTCTGGCATACTCTAGGATATTACAATGGAAACTCGATGACTGCCCCTCGGCTGTGAGGGTACTTTTGGCGGCATTTCTGTTATTTGGCCTCGTATACTGGGTTAAAAATATACCGCTCATCACGGGTGTTGAATTGCGTGGGTCTATGCCTTAAATTGTGTAAAAGTATACACAATCCTTTTCTTGAGTGACCCTCCATTAACCAATAGGGCCTACTAGCCCTAGTCCCTAAAGATAGATGATAAGTAAGAAGTTAGAAGATAAAAGTTGAAAGTTCATTCATATTTCATATGGATCATTATGTATATGTCTATTTTTAAGTATAAAAATTTGCATCTCTTTATTTATTTGTACCTTATTGAGTATTTGGCTCACTCTCTTGCCATTTTTTAACTCTTCAGATAGCGATCAGAAATTTATACTAGATGAGCAGGAGTAAAGCGTTAGGCTAATCTGTCTACTGTATTTTAATAGAATATAGTATATGTATGAGAGCATGTAATGGATTTTGTAATGGAATGAACACGAGTTATGTTTCTGTAAATTGCTATTATGGTTATTAGTTATACTTCCGCAGATTTTATGATAATGAATTTTGGTCCTTAGTAAGTATCTTTGAAAAGGCTGACATTGTATTTTTATGCATATAGTGTTGGCGCCACTTATGGGCGTGGTAATAATATGGATCCTGTGTACTATATATATATTAATTATGCATATATATATTATCTGGCATAAGTATTCACAGATATAAGTAGTGGGAAGGTGATCCGTGACAGGTGATATATGCTAAAAATATAATACTATGTATCAACTTTGGCATTTTTCATCTAGTGAGAATTTAAGCTCAATTCAATGACAAAGTATTCAGCATTTAAAATGAAGATTTCATGCGCATAATATGCTAACAATAACTAAGTACCAATTTCCGCATTTTTCATCTACTGAGTATTTAAACCCGAACATGACATCTAAACAACTCATTCCATTGAGTTTGCACTTTGCAAGATTAATTTAACTCTTGTGCTTCGTTAATTTTCAACACATGTTGATACAAATAATTCGAAAGGAACAGAACATCAAAGACGATGTAAAACACGGAAAAACAATAAAAGATTAAGATAATTACCATCGTTGTAGACAAAGGATATCAGATTGAGTGAACCTTAAACCCTATAGGGTCTCCTGAACAAGAATAGCACAATGCAGGAGAAACCATAGACTCGTCGATCCGTCCAACAATGCAACTATAGAAGATCGTCCTTTCCCTGTATTCCAATCAACCTTCCAACATGAACAACAATTACTAGCAACGCATATATCCTCACTCCTCTCATACTGCACTTTTTTTCTCGATAAACGAAGAGTTTTAGGGCAAAGAAATGAAAATGCAGCTACATGTATTTCGTGAACGCATAAATGCAATATCATGTTGAAAGTGTGATTACGTTGCGGATGGATAAAAATGGCGGACCTCTTTGGATCTGAAAAAATCGAGCCAAAATCTCCTCTGCAACTATGCCGTCGTTTTCTCATTCGTATTCCTATTATCTCTTTCAAATATCTTCTCCTACATTTCCTCTCCTTTCTCTCTCATTGTCTCCGCTTCGACAACGTGAACTCTGCTTTCAATCTAGCCGTTTGATGCAAGTTCAAAATAAGGTATTTTATTTTATAAATATTATTTAAATAATTATTTTAAAATTTTTAAAAATACTAACAATTATTAAATGTAAAATATAAGTGTGAAAAAAAATAAAAAATTATTTTAAATGGTTGTTTTTAAATTTCAAATATTATTTGTTGAATTTACCTCATTTTAAATGAGAGGAGCAGCTATCCAAGGGCCAATGACAATCCAAGAGTCACCTTCATGATGGTACTATCTTTAGGTGAACCCGAGGTTCCTGCCTAGTGAGATATAAATTTTTTAATTTTTTTTTGTTTTTTTTAGCTTTTTCCCCGTAACACAAATTTATAAAAAAAATCTAAAAAAGAAAAAAATTACAAATTAACAGTTTCGCAATTCGGGATCCCCAGATGCATCTTTAGGTATATATATATATATTGTATATTATAGTTTTTTAATTTTATATGTGACGAAAAATGTAATACGTCGGCAAGGCAACACCACCTTTCAATTTGTTATATATTAAAATGATTTTTTTATACGTTAAACCGTCTATACCGCTATAATGTTATGTGCTGTTACTATTCACATGCGTGGAACAGGTCATGCACATTTTATAGCTGCGCCTATTACTTATGCATGCGCTACTTATTAATAACAGATCTATGTAACTGGCACGTGACGCTTGCATGACATTTAGCGTGATTTTTTTATAGCTTTTTTTTATTTATTGTTAAATAAAGACACCATTTCCTTATGATTTTTATGCCAACTTCGTGTGGGATAAATCTAATACCATATCATTCAAAATCTAATTAGCCTTTAATGTTCAATGTTTATTTTTCATATTTAAATTTTAATTATATTATTAATAATTATTGTATTATTAATTTTATTTGTGTAACAAAATTACCCAAACTATTTTATAAAAACTTTAAATTTGACATTTATTTATTTGCATTATTCTTGTTTGGTATCCAATGCATATTACAGTAAACTAAGATATGATCAGTTTAAATTATTTGTTCATATATAACAAAATTGATAATAAAATATGTTGTGTCCTGGGTCCGCGGTTGCCGTACGAATTAGAGAGCCTTCGGATTCCCTAGCACGCAATGGCGTCAGGAGAAGGGTTCGGTCTCCGTCTCTATGAACCTGAGCCTGCACAACACAAACAACAAACAAGAGGTCAGGGGTCCGGTAGGATTTCTCCCACCGAGGCCGCTCCGACGTTCAAGTCAGCAAATTCCCGCAATGAACGGAAATGGCGCACACTAAGAGCGGTGCGCGGATGAATGCTGTAATGGCGTGAGAGATGCGTGTAGGATGGTATGGAGAATGCAGTGAGCAGGTTATGGAAGGCCTGGCTTCCTCGATGCATCGCAATGGGTGGCTAACTTTCCCGTGGTCTGAGTAGATGAAGGGATTGTGATCGTGAGCTAGCTCGTGCCAGAAGGAAGTGAGAGCGTTCTCAGTCCCAGCTCTTTTCTTTCTTGTGATCGAGATGAGAAGAGGGAGACTCAGAGTTCGTAAGCGGATTGCAACTAGGAATCTGAGTTGGAAAAATTGGATCACTTTCTCTGCGGGGTGTGGGAGCTCTTATAGGCCCCTCCCCATTGGACTCCGGGCGCCAAGGTGCCCGTTGTGAGGGCTCCTTTACCGTTGGTCGCTGTCATGTCAAGGGTCGCTTTGCCGTGGGTCGGGTGCTCTCGACGTTACGCCACGCCCGGTTTTCCCCTGTGGATCGGGCCGGGCCTGCAGGCGGTTGCGTGAGCCGTTGGCACTGTGCCAGCCGCTTCCCCATTTGGCCGCCTTTCCGCCTTTTTCGGTTTTTAGCCAGATTAATGCGCCGCAGAAGCCGTCGCCGCCGCGCCGTGGCTCTGCATATGCTTCCTGGACAACTGGGCTGGGCTCGTCATCCTGCGCAGGCTTTGTCTTCCCTTTCATGGGCCTCCAAACTCTTCATGGGCTTGAACATGGGACCCAACACTAGCCCCCCATGCCTGGGCCGGCCAGCGGTCGGGCCTGGCATGTTCCTTGGGCCCATGCCGCGACTTCATAGCCCTCCTCGTGCCGCGCCATCGTTTGTCATTTTCTGGACTCGCGCCTTCCCCAGGAGACTGGACAGGCTTTTTAGGCGCTGCTGTGATTCGTCACTCCACTAGGTGGGATTCGCACACCTTGGGTTACGTTTGACCGGGGGTCTTTCCTGTTCCGTGAAAGCCGTCTGCTGGTTGCCGTGCTGTGTTAGAAAAAAGAATGGCTTGCATCTCGCCCATAAATAGGAGGGGCACTCGAGCGAGTGAAGTTCATCCCTTAGCAACCATTGGAGAGGCAATGAGAAGATCCTGGCTTTCCTCGCCCCTGGCGGGTGTCTGAGAAGGAGTTGGATGGATCGACCGAATGCTCAGAGTTCTTGATGAAGACCGTTTTAACTCCCGTGCTGCAGTTCGCTTTTCATGCTAACAAGAGTGGCTTAGCCATTCCGCTGTCGTCGTGTACTCCTTTCCGGGTTGTGGCTCAGCCGACGCGGGGTAGAGCCTTGGTGGAACCTCCGCGGGTACGTCTTCTGCCAGTGGAGGCTGCCGCTCATGCTCTTCCAACTCGTCAGGCTCGAGCGCGGATCGCGGAGGGTCTCGAGGCCAGAAACCAAGCGAGGGAGTCACGGGGTCCCGCCCCTACTACCTCTGAGGGCTTTCCTGGCCTCGGTGCTAATCCCTCCCTAGCGGGTAGCGCTTCGGCGACTTCCGTCGGGGGGAGTGCTTCCTGTGCCCGCCCTAGTCCACTCGGCGAACCACCGACGGCTCCAGCCGTGGGGATCTCATGTAGATCACGTTCGCCAAGCTCATCTAAGGCATGGCAAGGGAGCATCCGGGGCCTCGCACCGTCGTCTTTCTCGTAGCACCATAGCTGTTGATTTTGTACTTTGTAAGAAAGTATTGATTAATAAAAGAAGTAGCCCTTTTTGCCTTCATTTTCCTCCTTCCTTTGTGCGTACTTCTCTTTTTGCTGGGCGCTTTCTCCTGCTGATTTGTATTTGACTTTGCGGGAGCAGAAGAGTCACTGTTGGCTGTCGTGTCTCCTGGCGTGACCGGTGCATTTAGTGTCTGCGTGGTCAGAAGATGTCGAGTCGCGGAGTCTTGCCTAGGAAACATGCGAGGCTTTATGGGCCTTCCATGTGGAAGGTCTCCGTTGGTTGAGCTCTGGTGCCTTCCGCCTTTTCAGGGTCGTCGTCTTTGCAGGAGAAAATTTTGCCTATTTAAACGCGCCATTTTCTCCTAGAACCTTGCATTTCCTTGCGCCTGTGTGCTTACCGGTAACTTGCTTTCTCCATGCGCGTCTTCTTGCTGCGAGGTTGATGGAGGACTCCTCTTACGACTCGGAGAGCTCTTCTGACAAATCTGAGTTTGGCTCACACGCTCCCAGGACTTCGGGAGCTGACACTTTAGGAGGGGCTTGCTCTGAAGCCACGGTTGCGGGTCCTTCTCAAAATCGGAGAGCGCCTCCGGGATTCGAGAGGGTTGAGCCGCGTGTTGGGGCGGCAGCAGCTGAGGTGGAGTGGCTGAGGGCCCGCGTTGCACACCTAGAGGGCGCTTGGGCCGAGTCGCAGGCCAGGACCACACGTCTCGTTGGTGCCAATGTGGGGGCTCAGGCCCGCATACTGGCCCTTGAAGGAGAGATCGAGTAGTTGAGGCAACAACATGAGGCTGAGGTTGTCAGGCTGCGGACAGAGTTGAGGACGAGGCTCCGGCCGGAGGGCGTGAATCCTACTCTAGAGAGGAGTTACCTTGACGCCATCAGGCTTTGCCGGAGGCTGGCCTCGCTAGAGGATTCGAACTTTCGAGTTGGCGTTCTAGATCCTCGCAACTCACATGCCCGAACGCGCGAGCAGTTGGTGGATTATCACGTCCCGAGCTCTTCCACGGGCCATTGGGATTGTTAGCTGATAGCTACTTTTATTGCTGTCGTACCCTCCTCTTTTTTTTTACATACGTGTAGCCGTTGTAACGGGGCCCGTTACTGCAATAAAATTTGTTATTTCACTGCGCCGTTTCATCTTCTGAATTTCTCGTTTTTGGATTGGCCTTTTCCACTCTGTGTTACCGTGCGCCCCTTCATGGGCTTCACTATCGTCAGCCCTCATTTAATGCGGAGGCGTCGGCGTGGATTCCCGTCAGACGGCTAAGGCAACGCACTTGTCAGTCTGGCGTTTGGCCATGATTGCGAACGATTTCGAATCCTACGATGCGTTGCCAAGCTGGCACGTGTCCCGATCTTCTGCGGTGGGTGCCGCTTTGGCTTCCCGCCTATCGGTCTTCCGTTGCCTATTTAAATCAGTCGGACGGCTTACCCCTCCCTGCTGAGATTTTTTCTGTAGTATACTTGTGTCAATAGAGAGAAACATGGTGAAAAAGAGAGAGAGTTCTTCTTCTTCCCAGGCTCCTAGAGCGAGTCGTCACAGTGTTCATAACACCAAGTCTGTCCTGATTGCGGGCGCCATTGCTGCCCTTGTGGTCGATTACAGTCTTCCCAGCGATTGGAGTTATCGTGCCCCAGACGCACAGGATAGAGCCAACACCCCCCAGTGGGCTACATCACAGTGTACAAACACCATCTGAGGGGGGGCTTCGTTATCCTATGCCTTGCACGCTGTATGCGTTGGTGGACGCGTTGAGAGTTCCGGTGGCGAGGCTTCATCCCAACGTCTTGCGTTATTTGGTGTCTCTGTGTATCTTTGCCCACCTCCACGATGGTTCTTTTAACGCCAAGGCAGCAAGGCTGATTTTTCAGTTCATAGAGTTGGAGGATTGGGTGTCGATGTCGCCAAAGGCGGGTTTTCGCTTTCGCGGAACCAACCCCGATTCGATGAAGGGTTGGAAAGATCACTTCTTCTTCCTGCAAGAGCCCTCCGACTCCGAGCTTTCACGGGTGTGGGGCCTAATTTCGGGATTCTTTCAGGAAAAGCCGCCGGCTGAGGTTGCTGTGGAGGCGGCGGAGCTGGTTTCGGCCATCAAATCTGAGGAGGCGAAGTTCTCTGTCCAAGGTTACTTCTTGACTTCCATCACGTTCGAGGCCTCCAAGTGGGGGCCTCCCTCGGGGTGGAAAATCACTGTCCCTAGCAAAAGAGAACCCGGAGATACGGCCACTCTTCGATCGTCCGGGGGGGACGAGGAGGAGAGTTGCTCGTTGTTGGAGTCGTTGACAGATGACGAAGAGGAGGAGGCTCCCTTAAAGAGGTTGAGGGAGACCGGAGGGACTTCCACACGGAGGTCCCAAAGACAGGTCGCCAACTCTTCGGTTGTGGTGGGAAGTCCGGCTCTGAAGGTGGCCATGAGCGTGGGTCACCAGGGGGAGACTGCCGCGCCATCGTCGACTTCAGTCGCGGGACTAGCCGTTCACGAAGTCTGCGAGGTAGAGTCTCAACCCGCTGGGGGTCCCCCCGCTCGTTCCATTGCAGAGATGCTTGTGGACGCTGTTCCGGAAGTGAGGGATGATGTTGTTGTCCTTGACGACCTGGAAGGGCCGCTTTAGGCTGCGCCTGTGCTGACATCGGAGGCCAGGGGGCCTGTGGAGCCGAATGTGATCTTTGTGGAGCCCATATCGAGGACCGGGGTCCTCGAAGGCATGGCTCCATCTCCGGAGGAAGGAGTCAGGTTCCCCGCTGACCCGGTCCAAGCTAGCGAGAGGGCAACCAGAACATCCTCGTGGCAGGAGCCCTCGAGCGCTCCTACTGCCGCCACCCTTCCAGCCAGCTCGCCTCCAGCAGGCGAAGGAGAGGAACCTCAAGGAGAGGCTCTGCCGGGTGATCTCGCACACTCTCTGAGCGCTGCCCCTACTCAGGTATGGTTGCTTCAATCTGGCCTTCCTTTACTGTTGCATGCTTTGGGAGTACTTCTGACATCGCTTCTTATGCATGCTCTCGGTGATGCCAATCCCTTCGATGAGTTGACCTCCCTCTTCCACGGGGGCTTGCAACAGGTCATCCCTTGCGCACGGGCCCAGTTCGCCTCTCTCGAAGAGGAGAACGGACGCTTGCAGCAGAGAGTGGCGCAACTGGAAGCCCTGCTCGTCGCCGCCGAGGACAATAACGCACGGATGTCAGAGACATGGTTGGTCGGCTCTCCCCATTGGAGTCGCGGTTTGCTCTAGAAACTCAGTATTGGGACGGCATCCGCCTATGTCGCAAGATCGCCTCCTTGGTAGCTCCCCACGTTCCGGAGGGAGTCTTTCATCTGGGGAACGCCAGGATCCGGGAGGCGTCTAGCCTGAGAAACTTTCATGAGGAGGCTGCTCCGTCCTGTCTGCCCTAATAGTCTCCATCTGTATAGAACGTTAGACTGTCTTTTGCCGCCATCCCTTGCTTTTATATCTTACTTGCTTCTTGTTACTAAGTGAAAAGTGGCTATTTCTTCTTTGCACTTGTACTCTTCTGGTGTTCTATGTCGCTTTCAATCTTCGTTTAATGTGATCTATGGGATCACCTCCTGTGCTTGAACGCTAAGCTCTCAGAGCTATTGTTGCTAAGGCCCTATCCAGGCGCCTTCTTGCACTGTGCTCGTCCTTCATCAGAGGATGTCGTCGCAGCTCATGCGTTTAATGGGAAGCTCGATCCGGTAGAGCGGATGTCGTCGCAAGTCCCGTGGAGCCACAACAAGGGTTAGCCGGGGCTGTTAGGCCACGGCAACCGAACTCCGGGGTCTAGGCCTTGGTCGCGTATGATTGCGGGAGGTGTGTGGCCCCTGCTCAAGGCGCTGTAATCACCAAGTTTAAGGTCCTAGCCCACGACCATGGTAGGCTGAGGGTGCTCTCTTCTTGTTCAAGAAGGTCGCCACATGCCTGCATTTTTTGCCCCCTAAGGTTTTGCTGGCCATATATTGGGAGCTTTAAGAGCCCCCAGGTCTAATGTTTTGACCGCCTGGGTCGTTGGCGCGAAGCCTGTTAGGCGGACCGCCTGGGTCCTTTGGACGAGGTGTCTTTAGCCTGCGGGTGGCTGCTTCAGGGCCTTTTGGAGCGCAGCCAAAGCGCAGGGGGGCCGCTCAAGCCTACTGGCACGGAGCCAAGTTGTATGGGGCCATCCCCGGGCCATCTGGCGCGAGACGAAGTCCTGAGACGGTCGATTTCGGACCGCCTGGCGCTAAGCCAAGGACTGATTTTACGGACGAACATTTGTCCTCCCAACTTAGGGGCAGTCTAGGTCATATGATTTAGGGATGCGATGCATGTCAACAATTCACACAAATGAAAATGCAGGATGACTGGAAAAGTGATTTTATTAACAAAAGGTAACACACATGTCCAAGCATTCATCATGATGCACGTGCTCGTGACTTACCTAGGCTGATATAGCAATACTGGTAATACTTTCTTAAGTTGGCGGCATTCCAGGTCCACGGGACCAGTTTGCCGTTCTGGGCGCACAGCTTGTACGTTAACTTCGGAGGATTGCGGAGACGAGGAATGGCCCCTCCCACCCAGGGAGAGCTTGTTCCTGTCCCCGGTCTTTCCCGCCGCCTCTACGCTCCGGAGGACCAGATCTCCAACTTCCAGAGGCCGTGCCTTGACCCATTTATTGTAGTACCTTGTGACGCGCACTGATAGGCCGCGGTCCTGTAGTCGTGCGCCGTCTCAAACTTTCGAGAGTAGGTCTAAACTTTCCCAGAGCCTCTGTTCGTTGGTGGCTCGGTCAAAGTATTTGATCCACAGGCTTAGCATCCCCACTTCCACGGGGACCACAGCCTCAGCCCCAAAGCAGAGGTTGAAGGGCGTTTTCCTCGTTGGCTCCCGTGGGGCTGTTCGATACGACCACAATACGGACGGTAGCTCCTCAGTCCAGGAGCCCCCTGCGTCTTCCAGCCTGGTCTTCAATCCATGCAGCAATGTGCGGTTGGTGTCCTCGACCTGTCCATTGGCCTGAGGGTGCGCCACGAACGTATGTATCAGCTTGATGCGGAGGTCGCGATAGTACATTGTAAAGTGCTTGCCGGTGAACTGGGTTCCGTTATCGATCACCACAACCTCAGGAATCCCAAAGCGGCATACAATGCCCTGACGGAGGACCTCTGTTGCATTCTGCTCGGTGATCTTGGCGAGAGGCGCAGCTTCCACCCACTTGATACAGTAGTCGATGCCAACGATCAAGAATTTTCTTTGCCCAGAGGCCAAAGGCAGGGGCCCAAGTATGTCAAGCCCCCATTATGTGAACGACCACGGGGATTGGAGGCAGTGCAGCTTCGTGTGCGGCTAGTGCGTCGCGTTGCCATGGACCTGGCAACTTTCACACTTCTGGATGAACTCCATAGCGTCTTGCTTCATGGTGGGCCAGTAGAACCCTTGCCGCATGACTTTGAACGCAAGGTTTTTACCCTCACCGTGCGAGCCGCATAACCCTAGGTGCACTTCGGCCAGCGCGTAGTCGGCTTCCTCTGGCGTGAGGCATTTCAGGAGAGGAGTAGAGTACCCTCGCCTGTACAGTCTTCTATTCAGGATCGTGTACCAACCTGCCGTCTTCTTGATTCGCTTGGCCTCGTTGCCTTCGTCGGGCAGGGTCCCTTCGGTCAGGTACTCCACGTATGGCGTCATCCAATTGTTTCCTGTGTCGACCCGCAATACTTCTTTATCTTCGGCGTCGATGCTCTGTGTGGTCAGGACTTCCCTGGGCTCTCTCGCATACTGCTCCATGGATCCGGCAGCCGCGTCCCGGGCCAGTCGATCGGCACACTCGTTATCCGATATTGGGATGTGCTCGATCACAAACCAGTCGAACTCAGGGATCAGGCCCTTGCTTTCGCCAAGTACCTCACAAGCTGTGGGTTCGAGGCGTCAAAGTTTTCCTTCACCTGATTGACCACAAGTTCGAAGTCACTGCGCCCAACCAACGACCGTGCGGAACATTTCTTAGCCAGTCGCAGGCCTGCGAGGAGGGCCTCGTATTCTGCTACGTTGTTTGTGGCCGGGAAGGCTAGTGTGACGGAGTACGCAATCTCCATGCCTTCCGGTGTCTTTAGCACGACATCGGCTCCGCTGCTTGATTGGGTGGATGATCCGTCCACATTTACAGTCCATACAGGAGGATCGCGGTCTTCCACGCCTCCTGGGTTGTCGTCTTCTTCCGGTGCTGGTGTCGTCGCTTCTACGATAAAGTCGGCCAGAGCCTATCCTTTCACTGCTGGTCGGGGTCGAAACTCCAGATCGAATTCTCCTAGCTCGACAGCCCACTTAACCAACCATCCGGACGTCTCCGGCTTCTGCAAGATTGACTTCAGTGGCTGATCCGTCAGTACGACGATCCGGTGCAACTGGAAGTAGGGTCGCAACTTCCGCGCCGCATAGACAAGCGCGAGCGCCATCCTTTCAGCGTGTGGATAGCAGGCCTCCACGTCCGTCAGCACCCGGCTTACGTAGTACACTGGCTGTTGTCTGCCTTCGTGCTCCCCAACTAACACTGAGCTGAGGGCCGCTGTTGACGTAGCCAAGTAGAGGTAAAGGTCTTCTCCCTCGCGCGGCGAGCTTAGGAGCGGTGCGCTGGATAGGTAGGTCTTCAATTCTCTGAAAGCTTCGTCGCATTCCTCATTCCACCTGAATCCCTGCGATTTGGTGCCCCTTAGCGCCTTAAAAAAGGGCAAGTATTTTTTTGCTGACTTAGCGAGGAACCGCAAGAGGGCTGCTATTCGCCCGGTCAGCTTCTATACTTCTTTTATCGTTCGTGGGGGGTTCAGGTCGAGGATGGCCTTGATCTTCTCCGGGTTGGCCTCAATGCCGCATTGGGACACGATGAAGCCTAGGAATTTTCCCGAGGTCACTCCGAAGGCACACTTGGCGAGGTTGAGCTTCATCCCGTACCGCCGAAGGACCTGAAACATCTCGTCTAGGTCGTTGACGTGATTGCCAGCCACCTTGCTCTTCACGAGCACATCATCAACGTACACCTCCACGTTCCATCCGATCTGGGCTTCGAACATCTTATTCACAAGGCGCTGGTAGGTCGCTCCAGCATTCTTGAGTCCGAAGGGCATCATTTTGTAGCAATATGTTCCCTGATCTGCCATGAACGAGGTGTGCTCCTCGTCCTCTGGGTCCAGCCGGATCTGGTTGTACCCCGAGTACGCGTCCATGAAACTCAGGAGCTCGTGCCCGGACGTGAAGTCCACGAGCTGGTCGATCCTGGGGAGTGGAAAGCTATCTTTGGGGCAAGCCTTGTTCACGTCAGTGAAATCGAGGCACATCCGCCACTTGCCGCTGCTCTTCTTCACTAACACAATGTTGGACAGTCATTCCGGGTATTGGACTTCTCTGATGAATCCAGCGTCCAAAAGTCTCTTCACTTCCTCCTTTATGGCGACCAACTTTTCGACGGAGTGGTTCCTTCGCTTCTACCGAACGAGCTTTCGGCTCGAGTCAAGGCCCAGCTTGTGGATGATAACTTCGGCCGATATCCCGGGCATGTCAGCGGGAACCCAGCCAAACACATCGGAGTTGGCCCTAAGGAAGGTAATCAGCCGGTCGCGTTCTGTGGGCTGGAGAGATCTGCCCACATTGATGCACGTTTTCGACTCAGAGGGGTTTAAAGGGATTGCCTCAGTTTCTTCTCCGGACTGGGCCTGTTATAGCAAGGTCTCGTCGCGGTGGTCAAGGTCTTCGTCTAGGCTGCGCGGTACCGCGGGGTTGATCTAGGACAGGTAGCACGTCTGTCCCATCTCCTGATCTCCGAGGACTTCTCCCACGCCCCACGGGGTGGGAAACTTCACCTTCAGATGCGGGATGGATGTAACAGCTCCAAAAGTGGTCGAAATGGTCTTGCCTAATATGGCGTTGTAGACGGACGAAAGGTCAACGATGAGGAATGCCAGCTCTTGTGTCACAGAGCGCGGGTGAGTTCCCATAGTGACTTCCAGCCGAACTATCCCTTGTACGAGGACCAGCTCATTGTTCAGGCCGTACAAGGGTCTGTAGGCAGCTTTCATCTGGCTTTATTTTAGTCCAAGTTTAAAGAAAGCATTGAGATACAACAAATTTTACGAACTTTCATTATCGATGAAAACTCGTTTCAGTTGGTAGTCATCCCCACCGCCTGAAACAAGAACAGATACAACAATGGGATCGGTATGGGGAGAGGTTACATGAGCCACATCGTCACTGCTAAAACTAATGACATCATCCCTAACCCCTATCCTTGCTCGCTTGTTGCTGGAAGTTGGCTCCAGCTTCCCGCGCCTAGCATTCATGACGGCCGTGGTGGAAATCATGTTGACCACGCCGGCGGCTGTGCGGGCCCTCGGAGGCTGGCTGGCTTCACCGCTAGAGGTTGCTGGTCCCTGCCTTGAACTCTTCACGAACCGCTTCAGATGTCCGCGCTGGATCAGATCCTCGATCTCCTGTTGCAGGGTCCAAAAGTTCTCGGTCGAGTGTCCCAGGCAGTGATGGTATTGGCAGTATTCGGTCTGGTCGCTGCCGTTGGGACCCTTTGGCTTTTTCGGCCACTTAAATAATTTTTCATCTTCAATCTGCATTAGGATGTTTGTGCGGGCTGTCGTTCAGAGGAGTCAGGGAAGCTCTGCTGTAGTCCTTTCTGGGCGCGGCGGGGGCCGCTGCTGCTTTCGGCTCTCTGGGAAGCGCTGGCCGTCGCTATCCCTCTTTCGCCCACTAGATGTTCTGGGGGCTTTTGGGGGCCGGTCCGCTCACTTGGGGCGCTTTACGCCAGGGCGATGGCCTCAGCCTCTCGGAAGATTTGAGGGCGCTGGTGCGACAGGTGCTTGAAGAAATCCCCCGACGCCAAGGTGGCGGCGAAGGCGTTGAGCTTCAGCTCGTCAGAGAGCTGGGGGATCCGCCGCGCCTCAGTGATGAAACAGTTCAGGAATCACTTCAGGCTTTCGTCTGACTTTTGGCGGAGGCGGACCAAGTGCCATGGTTGCCTCTCCTCCCTACGGCAGGAGGCGAACTGGCTTAGGAAGCTATCGACAAGCTCGTCGAACGAGCGTATGGAGTTCGGGGGGAGGCCGTGGAACCAGAGCAACGTGTCCCCCTTAAGGGTGACGAGAAAGCACTGGCACATTAGGGCCTCGCTCGCTCCTTGCAAAGACAAATGAGTACGGAAGCAGTTGAGGTGGTCCATCGGATCCTTGCTTCCGTCGTACCCCTCCAGGACCGGCATCTTGAACTTGTTTGGCAATGACTGGGTCCGCAAGTCCATGGAGAAGGGCGATCTCCGGAGGTCGGCGGAGGAGGGCGTGGGCTTCTCCTTATGCAGGATGTCCCATAGCACTTTGACTTTGTCCTCCATCGACGGGTCCGTAGTGCCTCTCCGCGCGTCGATGACATCGCGGAGCTCCGTAGGGTCCTGGAGGTGCGGCCGAGCTCGTTGGGGATGGCGACACTTTACCTGAGTGGCTCGCTCGCTGTTGGAGCCTGCTGCCGTTGGCCTCCCATTGCCGCGTGAGTTGCGGAGGTTACGCCCCTCTGGGCTCTCCTCCTGGTCGTCGTAGGCGAAATGACTTTCCACTTCGTTAGGATCATTTCCGCTTGGGGCCGCCCGAGCTGCGCCGTTGTCGAGCTGGTTGGCTCGCCTCTTGCAAGCCGCTGCACAACGCTTTGCTCTCTTGGCGGTGGAGGCCTGAGACGCTGGAGGAGCAACTCCCGACCAGAGAGTTCTCGTGTTCTCGCACAGGGCGCGGAGGAAAAACTTGATATCGCCCACATCCGCAGCAAGTCGGTGGACGTCAGGCTCTGGTCAGTCGTTCGCGAGGTTCCCGACAGGGGGGTCTTCATTTTGGGCAACGACCTCCATTGCCAGAGCGCTAGCTTGTGCTCAAGTGTTCACCATTTTCTTGTTTTCAGGAAGGAAGTGGGAAAGAGACGCTTGGCTTCTTGTCAGTTTTCCACAGACGGCGTCAATGTTGCGTCCCGGGTCTGCTGTTATTGTACGGTTTAGAGAGCCTTCGAATTTCCTAGCACGCGATGGCGTCAGGAGAAGGGTCCGGTCTCCATCTCTATGAACCTGGGCCTGCACAACACAAACAACAAATAAGAGGTCAGGGGTCTGGCAAGATTTCTCCTACCGAGGCCACTCCGACGCTCAAGTCAGCAAATTCCCGTAATGAACGGAAATGAAGCACACTAAGAGCAGTGCGCGGATGAATGCTGTAATGGTATGAGAGATGCGTGTAGGATGGTATGGAGAATGCAGTGAGCAGGTTATGGAATGCTTGACTTTCTCGATGCACCGCAATGGGTGGCTAACTTTCCCGTGGTCTGAGTAGACGAAGGGATTGTGATTATGAGCTAGCTCGTGCCAGAAGGAAGTGAGAGCGTTCTCAGTCCCAGCTCTTTTCTTTCTTGTGATTGAGATGAGAAGAGGGAGACTCAGAGTTCGCAAGCGGATTGCAACCAGGAATCTGAGTTGAAAAAATTGGATCCCTTTCTCTACGGGATGTGGGAGCTCTTATAGGCCCCTCCCCATTGGACTCTAGGCACCAATATGCCCATTGTGAGGGCTCCTGCCGCCGGTCGCCGTGTGGGCGCCGCGATATGTTGGCTGTCGTTTTACCGTGGGCTGGCAGCTCCTCGACGTTGCGGCCACGCCCGATTTTCCTTAACGAGGATTGGCGCCTCGCCACAGGGGTACAAAGGTGGCCGTTAGCGTGTGCCAATGGCTTCCCTATTGGGCCGGGCCTTTCCGCCTTTTCCAATTTTCCTAAGAAATGCATTAATGCGCCGCAAAGTTCTCGTCGCCTTCTGCCAGCGTGGCTCTACATATGCTCCGGACAACTGGGCTGGGCTCGTCATCCTGCCTGGGCTTTGTCTTCCCTTTGACTGGGAATGGAGGATAATTATTATATCTTTTTTATTAAATAAAATTATCCAATTCTTTTGACTGGGCCATTGGATCGACCTCGAGGGGCACTGGATGACGTACGACACCTGTCCCGTGCCACACAATATTTGTTAGATTAATGTCTAATATTCATCGTTAATCTTAATAATAAAAAAATATTTTTGTTATTTTAATAATAAAAAAGAGAGCCGTGAGAATTCAAGACACCCGTACCCTGATCTCCGTTGGAGGGTAGGATTGATCTAATATATTTACCATATTATTATAGTTATTGTTGTTTAAATTATTATAATAAATTTATTATCATTTAAATTATTAAAATAATAAAAATGATAAATTATAAAAAGAAGACCCGACTATTGCCACGGCAACTTATTATTAAAAAATTAAATATAAATATTTATTTGAAAAATAATTAATTTCTTTTATTTTTTTTCAAATTAAAAAATTAATGTAAAAAAGAATAGTGTTAGTATTAATTTTTACTAAATCTAGCACCAGATCGAGATTATATATATTATTAAAATCATATAAAAATATATAAATAAATATATTTTATATTTATTTATTAATTAAATATTTCTAAAATATTTTCCACTAAAAATGGTGGGCCATGGTGGTGGGCCCCACAGCATATCCGCCAGCACCATTTTCTGAACCTTTCCGCCTCCCCTTGAAAGGTCAGCAGTCATAAATACTGAACGACCGCAGCCCCCGGATTCCCATATCTTTTCAAAAAGATTTAAAAGATTATTTTTTAAATTTAATTATTTATTTTTAAATAAATAAGTATAATTTAATAATTAATTTTTTAATTTTTAAAAATGATAAAATTATAATTATTAATTTAAAAATAAATAATTTAAATTAAAAAATAATTTTTTTCTATTTTAAAAAAATAAAACTCCCTCATTTCAGAACTCTTAACCCTTTCTATTTTGGCATGAAAAATAGTCAAAAACACCTTTTTCTTTTTTTAATAAATTATATATTTCAATTTCATTCTAGCACACTTTTTTGTATTTTTTTGGACATTACATGCACAATAATATATAGTCTAAAACTGATCCATTTGACATATTTAAAAAGTAATACAAAATTAAAAGTTAAGAATGTAATTTTAGAAAATTAAATTTGAGAATGAAAATTTAAAAGGAAAAAATTTAATAACTTTTTTTAATAATTTTGAAGAAATACATAAAAACATTCCCATTTATTTTTAATATTTTTAAGTTTAATATTGACGCATCCTGGATTTAAATTTTAAACAGATTCAAATTAAGTAATCCGCCTGAATTCGATTTCGTCCATTGAATTTGGATCCTACACACTACAATTTCAAATAAGAGGTCAGGTAACTACGGGATGTAATCCTACCGAAAATATTCTGACGCTCAAATTAGTAAGCAGCCTTCAAAGAGAATGTGGGTGCAGAGAATGTAATACGAATGTAAGGTGAGTGTTTGTTGACGTGGGAGTGCTCTTATAGGCGGAGAGATTTGGGATACTTGTGAGGAGTAAGTTCTCTAAATATTATGTTCACTGGGAACTAGTGGCAGAGAGAGAGAGAGAGCATAGAGTTGCTCGAGTTTTTGAGAGTTTGAGAGCTTTGCAAGTGTTTGTGTACAAAAGAAGGCTTTTTGGTAGGCAAGTGAAAGCGTGCCTATGGGGCGAATCTCCATAACCATTTATAGTCATGGCCCTGAGCAAACTTCCTTATGTAGAGGGGCGTGATACCTTCACTCTACTAGGATCATTACATTTTCTGGGGTAGGCGCCATTATGGCTTTAACAATCATAGGGTTGATTCCCATCTTTCTGCGTTCTATAACCGTTAGGATTTTTAGTAGATGGGGCGTGGATTCTTGTTCCTTTCTTCAAGGATGCACCTTGATTTTAAAGGTGACCGAGATAGTGGAGGTTGCCTTCTTTGGAGGTGCGCAAAATCAGGAGAAGAAACCATGGTGCCTTTAGGACAGTCACATTGACCAATCTGGGCTTGAGCTATATGAGTCCCGATCCTCAACCAGTTTGCTAGCCACTCTTTTGATTAACGGAATCGTTAACCTTCCTGGGCATCGATGGGCCGTCTTGATTTTGGGCCTTTACCGGCTCACCAGCCTTTAATTCGGTCAACGGCAACGTTGACCATCCAGGTACAAATGGATCGCCGAGAATTTATGTCATTTCCTTCCTCATGCGCCAACACATTTGTAACACCCCGATATCTTAACTCGAATTATATAGTGATAGAATTAATATAATAATAAATAATCTAAAATATTGATATTAATAAATATTATAAATAATAATAGGTATAAAATAATTAATAACAAATAACAAATGATGATAATAATAATAATAAATTGGAGCAATAATATATACTAATAAATAATAATAATAATAATAATAATAATAATAATAATAATAATAATAATAATAATAATAATAAGGAGTGAAAACAGGGAGAGACAGTGAGAGAGACGGCTGAAGGACAAGAAGAGGAAAGATGGAAAAGTTGCTGGCCAACTTGTGCTCCACAGCGGCTTCCTCTTCTTCAGCCAAACAGTTGAAAAAATTTAAATTTATAAGCCGATTCCCTTCTTCCTTTCAGTGGCCAACCTCATGGAAGTTGATTTCTTGGAGTAACAGAGAGAAGAGAAGAAAGTTAGGCCACTGTTAGTGTTGTCATTGCCGCCAGAATCGATGCCAGAGAATATCACCGTGACAACTCAAAGCCGCGGTCATCATTAATCCACACCATTAATACAATGTCACTACAATTTGAAGTAAGTTGATTTGATGCATGCACAGTTGTCGTCGACACCGGCAAATGGAAGAAGACGAAATCGGAGAAGAAGTCTGGGAAGGGGGAAGTTTAGCAGAGAACAGTAGAAGAGAAAAAGGGAAATAGAGAGGGAGAGGTAGAGAAAGGGGAAAGGGAGACGCAGAAAGACAAAGCCGAGAGGGAGAGCAGAGAGCAGAAGATGCCAGAAGGAGTACGGGAATATTACTTTCTGCCCATTCCTCAACTTGAACAGCACATATATATAAAAAAAACTAACAGAATTGGTTGGCATCCAACCAAATTAAAAATATCAGATAACCGAAAATGAAAATAAATACATATCAGAAAAGTAATTGAAATTAGGCACATAACATTGTCCTTCTCATCAAGAAAACCTTGTCCTCAAGGTTAAACAAGAGTGAAGTATTGCTGCTGCAAAATTGCCTGAATTCCACCAGCTTTGTCCATGCTACGGAGATGTGCAAGACACCGACCCAACCATTTTCTAACAGTAGACTGTAAATTGTCCATGGCCCTGTTGAGAAATGGCCATAAGCCTTCTTGTCGTTTGGGCATTAGAGGAATTAGGAGCAGTATGATAGTCTTAGGAAAAGTGTCCCCAGCCTTGCTTAACATAGTAGTGGGCAGTGTAGCCCCTGACAATGAGAGTAGAAGGAAGCAGTAGAACATCCTCGGCTTGCTGGAGGGAAATACTTCAAGGTCACTACTAGTGGTCCGTACATTTTCCTTGTTATGGATACAAGTGGGAAATTGCATATCATTGATCCCGTTGGGTACCAGAACATATCTGTTAGAGGGCCCGCATCCTCCTGACAGGCCATAGATTGACTGAATGAGAATTATAACCAATTCGGTGAGGAACACAAGGTATATCATTGAGCTCACAAGCTTGGGAGGACCAGTTTCCACGTAAGGCTCGTTTCTAATTGGGAACATAGTGGTTTGGCAATCTAAATCGGGACCGGTTTTGTTAGGAGGACCCTGTAGCTCATCAAGTGCCCCTCTTCCCATATCGCCCCCATGTCCATTGGCTACCACATTTGCTGGATCTCCTTCGTTGCAAGAAGAGGGCTGAGATGATGAAGTTCTGCTCTGTCTGAAATTAAGAAGGGCAGTTGTCCCACTGTGGAATGAATCAATTTTTTGATGCTGCTTGAGCTCTGGATCGACAGCAGCACAAATCTTTAAATAGGAATGCTTCTATATAGCGAACCAGTACAACTTCTTATCATTGTCGATGTCAAAATCTAAGTCGAGTGAAGATTGAGCCAGAGTCCTTTGCCAATTTCTCATCAATGAAGATGGCATCCACTTCCTAGCTGTTATTACCACAAAATATCCCCAGAGGCCATGCTCGTCAAAAATCCCACAAATTATCATGTCTAGTTGACATCCGAATGCCTTCCAAACAATGCAACAATCTTTGTTTACACCTTTATTGCCCCTCTTCATGAAGACAAAGGGCAAGTTATTCGACCCAGTTGCAAGAACAAGGTGCTTGAAGACCTCAATCTGTCCCTTCGCACCGACCCATGACAAAGAATTTACACAAAATTGGGGGCCACGTTTGGGGAAATAGTTGCAGGAGAATCGAATTCACCATAAGCCAGCTTTGGAGGAATGGTGAAGATGGTATACTCACCTTTCTGTTTCGGCTTGATTCCCGGGTCCCATCCCAAAATAACTTGACCTTGTCCAAGAGGAATTTGAAAGGCGTTCTCCTTTCACGGCCTGAATTGAACTCTGTTCCATTAACCTCTTCACCATATTCAAGAGTGGCCCAACCTACTCCATCCTTTTCAAGCATCGTGGTAAGGCCTTCCTTACCGACCTCCTTCAGCTTTGCAAGGGTCACAACCTCCATGGGTCGGTGACCTAGGAAATCTGCAACCTCTCTCACCGTTTGTGTAAGGGAAGTATCCAATTCTAAAGGTGGATCACCTTAACATATGTCAAGCAGGGAAATAAGGAACACATTGGAAAATTGGAGTATCCAGAATAATCCATTCGGGCCCCCGTTATAGTCTAGGAACCAAACGACATCACCTACCCTTCTGAATGAACACAGTAAGGGTCCAGGAAGCAAAAAATCACTGCATTGCTGCACGCCTGATATGAGGAAAGAGCAACCTCCACTCTTCCTAGGTGAAGAAAACTACAACCCGTGGCAGTTATACAAGAGTGAAGCCAAACCAGCAAATCGAAATCTATCAAACTTGTATTCTCCTAACCACCATCTGGCATTTAGGTGGGGAAACCATAGCACTTCACTATTTTCATAACTGAAAAGTCGAGAATCCAACATTTTCAAAACAGCATTATAGACAAGTCTTTGAAGGCAGGGAAACATACCATATCTGAAGTAGGAGTAGGTGTTAACAACATGCTTCGTAACGCTCATGCCAACATGGGGCTCATTAAAACCATCGAGGCAACATGAAGCAATAGAAGCCTCTACATCTACTTTATCATCTTCAGCTTTAGATGAGGGAGGAAGGTCATCTTGCTGGACACAACTCTCGGTTTCAGGGTTGACATCATGCATTGCTTGAGCATCAATTAGAATTACCTCAGACATTTCTGATTGGTCAAGAGAGGATGAAGAGCCATCACTCTTGAGCCCTGGATCCAGTGCTGTTGCTGAGGTAGCTATTATTGCAAATCGAAAGGAAAACTCAGAAGAGGACTTCTGAGCAAGGACCGATCCTGAAGTTCGAATAACGAAGGACTTGGACTCAGCCCTGAAAGCAATAGTCGTAGAAGTCTGGCAGAATTGGGACAGAGGAGCTTCGTGATTCAAGGCGGAGGGGTTGTCAGGATGTGAGGATAAAACTATGGGTGAGATTTGTGTTGGAGGTGGAAACTGCAGTGGTGGTCTCGTGGTCATGGGAGCCATGAACGGAGTAGGGATTGGTAGCAATGGTGAGGAGGGAACACCAACAGATGGAGAAACCATGACTGTTGAAGGGGTCGGCAACCACGAAATAGATTGTCGCTCGATTCGAGCTAGAGAGAGGGGGATTTCATCGTGGGTTTTCTGGAGTTGTGCCTTGGTGGGAGCCATGGGGGTGAGTCGAAGGGATTGTGGTGGTATGGTCGCAGCAGAGGACGGAATTTCAGGGGGAGGAAGATGAAGAGGAAGAGCGATTGTGGTTTGTTGGGTGATGGTGTGGGTTGGAGGTTGCGGTTGTGGCTGTGAAAGCAGTGGTGGAGGGTAAACAGTCGCCGATGGAGGAGCCACTACTGGTGAAGGAGTCAGCGGCCATGAAATAGGTTGTCTGCTCTGTTTTTGTTCGATCCGGTGGAGTGATTGGAGAATTTCAGCAACGGAGTTCCGGATTTGTGCTTTGGTGGAAGCTTGGGCAACGATGGTGGCCGCGCGTTGTTGGACGGTCTTCTAGAGCTTCTTCACCTCCATCGACAGCGATGCGATGGAAGCATCGAGGGCGTTGAGTGCTTGTGCTTCAGTTGCGGGTGCCATGTCCTCTGCTGTCTCAATGAAAGCACCTATGATGCATGCACAGTTGGCGTCGACACCGACAAATGGAAGAAGAAGACGAAATCGGAGAAGAAGTCTGGGAAGGGGGAAGTTTAGCAAGAACAGTAGAAGAGAAAAAGGGAAATAGAGAGGGAGAGGTAGAGAAAGGGGAAAGGGAGACGCAGAAAGACAAGGCCGAGAGTGAGAGCAGAGAGCAGAAGATGCCAGAAGGAGTACGAGAATATTACTTTCTGCCCATTCCTCAACTTGAACAACACACATATATAAAAAAACTAACAGAATTGGTTGGCATCCAACCAAATTAAAAATATCAGATAACCAAAAATGAAAATAAAAACATATCAGAAAAGTAATTGAAATTCGGCACATAACAAGATTTGAGGTTCTTGATAAAAATCCATAACACTCATTCCTATTATTGTCGATTCTTTATTTGTGTGTTGAGATTTAGTGTGATTTAGTTGTAAATGGGTGTTTCGGAGGAATTCGCTGAATTTGGGCAGTTGGTGAAGAAATCGGGAAAAACAGGGCACTTAGCTTATGTGGTGAGTTCCCAAAGAATCCACATGATTTTGGGCCAAAATAATTAGAATGTAAAATTTACAAATCTACTGATTAAATCTTGTGAGTTGAAATTTTATTTTTATGATTTGATTTTGAAAAATTTTGTTAAGTGAAATTTGGGATAAAAACAGATCCTTCGGCTTAATGGAGCTACGAATTCAGACTGCCCATTAAAATTAAGGCTTAAGGCTTAAAATTTTAATACAATGACGGTACATAATCCTTGATTTGTGTATTAGTTAGTTTAAATTGGTGAGAAGCTGGTGAATAGCAAAGAAATCGTGTGCATTGTATCCTGAAAATGGAGGTGAACAGTGTACTGTGTTGTGTATGAGGAACTGTCGTATAATGAGTAGCTCGTATGTGGGCATATGGAATATATGTGTATGTATATCCATACGTATTGGGTATATTGGTGGGTGTGTGTGTGAGTTGTGTGCTGCTACCGTATGGGTGTGTGTGTAAGTATGATGTGTGTTAATTGTGTGTATGGTGCAAGGCGTATGCATAGGTGTGTGTATATATGTGTGTGTGTGTGCGTGTGTGTATATATGCAGGGTATAACATATAGGTGAACACAGAGGTATAGTATATACAAGTCATGTATATATTTTGATGTAAATGTATAAGTATTGTTGGACATCAAAGTTTATAAATATGGGCATATTAAAGTATAAGTTAGATGAAGGAGAAAATGTGAATAAATTGTTATGATTAGACTCACATAGATTTAGTAGAATAGTTGAATAAGATTTAAAGGTTGTGGATATCTCTCGGTATCATCAAAATAAAATGAACTTTGTAACCTTAAAGATAATATTATGACTCCGAATGAATCAGAAAGGATTTAAAGAAATATTAGGGCATTCGATTAAATATTTAAATTATCCTTGGTACTGTTACTTTCTTTCCGATAATTATATTATTTGCGTTATCTTTGAATTGTGTGTGTATGATCTTTATCAGTACCGAACGATAATTCTTTCATTGAAATTGTAAAGTCTTCTTTGTATTATACTTAATTTCATGAGTAGTTGAATTATTGGCTTCCTACGGTCAAGGTTAATGAAAGCGTATGAAAATACTAAGGTATCTAATCGAATAGGATGTTACGACACCTTAACGTGGTCTACACTTATCTGATACTGATTTTTGTATCATTGTAATAATGAGGTATATTGTTTATTATAGATGGATACTTATAGCCATGTAATAATCGTAAGAGATGATATTAGAGATATCATTTTGCGAGGAGTATCACGGATAGTATGAGTATACTACGGATATATCTTTTAGTAGGACTGTATGGATAGTGAAGATACCATGGATAACCTCGTTGTACTTACCCAACTGTTGGAGGCGTAAATATGCGACATTTGATTCACAGTGGCAGAATAAGGTCCAATGAGATTCATTGTGATATTCCGTCATTGATCATACCTCTTGAGTTTGGAATTTTTAGAATCCATAATTATATTTGGTAGAATCCATGTATTAGGTTTTATGATATTCGAATTCAGTAGAATCCATATTGTCTATTGTTATTTAGTTTTCTGGTCATTTACGCTAATATTTGGATCAAAGGATCCCTTTTTATTTCTCATAAGATCGGATTATGAGAGATTCTTCCTTTTGTATTGGTAGAATCTTATGATCTTGTCACATCAGAGTTGGAGTGATCCACTTATGTATTGGTATAATATACTTTTTTGACATATTTATCAATTCGATATTATATTATTCATGATTTTTGTTATACTTTATGTATTGTTGCTACCTTTTCCAATTTGTTTTGAATTTATTATCACTTTTTGGGTATTTTGCTTTCTCTTACATTTTATTAGCTCCAAATTAGTTGAATGCGTAGTGCGAGCTGAGGGATCCTACTTTGGCTATAGAAAATTGAGATAGAGAATATAGTGAAGATAGAGACTCGTGAGAAGAAGTTCTAGAGACAGTTCATCGATTGAGGTTCTATTTGGATATATTATTGGGACTGTAATCCCAAGATAATAATATTATATATATATTTATTATCTCGAAAAAATTTATTATGAAAATTATATTTATGATATTGAATTTATGATGATAATTAAAATTTTTAGTTTCCTCGATGTCAGTTTAAACTGGGTCGAGCGACTCAGTTTCCCATGAGGAAACCAAGAGGGCTCGCTGGGGTTTGCCTTCTCCGGTTCAGAAGATGAGACTCCCATCCTCCCAACGTAAGAGGAAGGTTGGTGCCATCGCCATCAATTCTATCGGTGCACTTTCCACCGAAGATGCTCCCAGAAGTCCAAGGCAAAAGAAGACGACAATGATAGAACCTTCTTCTTCTTCCTCCATAGAGCCGGACTACATCGTGGAATGCCCTCGGGTTGAGGGCGCCTTATGAAGTATCGGACAAACTGACAACTTGGGCTTCTCAGGTCAAATACTCGTTTCCTTACCCATTCTTTTAGGGACCCCGGGTATTGGAACCCAACAATTATATTATTAATTTTATTTATGTAAGAAAATTACCCAAACTATTTTATAAAAACTTTAAATTTGACATTTTTATTTAAACTATGATATGATCAGTTTAAATTATTTGTTCATATATAAAAAAATGATAATAAAATAAAATTTCAAAATAAAATAAAAAATAAAAATGGAGGATAATTATTATATCTTTTTTATTAATTAAAATTATCCAATTCTTTTGACTGGGCCGTTGGATCGACCTTGAGGGGCACTGTATGACGTACGACACCTGTCCAGTGCCACACAATATTTGTTAGATTTACATCTAATATCCATCATTAATCTTAGTAATAAAAAAGAGAGCCGTGAGAATTCAAGACACCCGTACCCTGATCTCGTTGGAGGGTAGGATTGATCTAATATATTTACTATATTATTGTAGTTATTATTGTTTAAATTATTATAATAAATTTATTATCATTTAAATTATTAAAATAATAAAAATGATAAATTATAAAAAGAAGACCCGACTATTGCCACGGCAACTTATTATTAAAAAATTAAATATAAATATTTATTTGAAAAATAATTAATTTTTTATTTTTTTCAAATTAAAAAAATTAATGTAAAAAAGAATAGTGTCAGTATTAATTTTTACTAAATCTAGCACCAGATCGAGATTATATATATTATTAAAATCATATAAAAATATACAAATAAATATACTTTATATTTATTTATTTATTAATTATTTCTAAAATATTTTTCACTAAAAATGGTGGGCCATGGTGGTGGGCCCCACAGCATATCCGCCAGTACCATTTTCTGAACCTTTCCTCCTCCCCTTGAAAGGTCAGTAGTCAAAAATACTGAACGACCGCAGGCCCCGGATTCCCTTATCTTTTAAAAAAGATTTAAAAGATTATTTTTTAAATTTAATTATTTATTTTTAAATGAATAAGTATAATTTAATAATTAACTTTTTAATTTTTAAAAATGATAAAATTATAATTATTAATTTAAAAATAAATAATTTAAATTAAAAAATAAGTTTTTTTTTCCATTTAAAAAAAAAATAAAACTCCCTTATTCCAGAACTCTTAACCCTTTCTATTTTGGCACAAAAAATAGTCGAAAACACCTTTTTCTTTTTTTAATAAATTATGTATTTCAATTTTATTCTAGCACACTTTTTTGTATTTTTTTTGGACATTACATACACAATAATATATAGTCTAAAACTGATCCATTTAACATATTTAAAAAGTAATACAAAATTAAAAGTTAAGAATGTAATTTTAGAAAATTAAATTTGAGAATGAAATTTAAAAGGAAGAAATTTAATAACTTTTTTAAATAATTTTGAAGAAATACATAAAAAACATTCCCATTTATTTTTAATATTTTTAAGTTTAATATTGACGTATCTTGTATCCAAATTTTAAACAGATTTGAAATAAGTAATTTGCCTAAATCTGGTTTCATCCATTAAATTTGGATCCTACACACCATAATTTTAAATAAGAGGTCAGATGACAACGAGATATAATCTCACCGAAAATATTTTGACGCTCAAGTTAGTAAGTAGCCTTCAAAAAGAAGGTGGATGTAGAGAATGCAATTTAAATGTAAGGTGAGTGTTTGTTGATGTGGGAGTGCTCTCGTAGGCAGAGAGATTTGGGATACTCGTGAGAAGTAAGTTCTCTAAGTACTATATTCACTTGGAACTAGTGGCAAAGAGAGAGGGAGCGTATAGTTGCTCGAGTTTTTGAGAGCTCGAGAGCTTTGCAAGCGTTTGTGTGCAAAAGAAGGCTTTTTGGCAGGCAAGTGAAAGCATGCATATGGAGTGAATCTCCATAACCTTTTATTATCATGGCCTTGAGCTGACTTCCCTATGTAGAGGGGTATGATGCTCGCACTCTACTGGGATCATTACATTTTTTGGTGTAGGCGCCATTATGGCTTTCACAATCATAGGGTTGATTCACTTCTTTCTGCATTTTATAACCGTTACGATTTTCAATAGATAGGGCATGGATTCTTGTGCATTTCTTCAAGGATGCGCATTGATTCTGAAGGTGACCGATATAATGGAGGTTGCCTTCTTTGGAGGTGTGTAAAATCAGGGGATGAGACCGTTGTGCCTTGAGAACGGACACGTGGATCAATTTAGGCTTAAGCTGTGTGAATCCTAGTCCTCAACCACTTTACTAGCCACTCTTCCGATCAACGAAATCGTTAACCTTCCTGGGCACTGATAGGCCGTCTTGATTTTGGGCCTTTATTGGCTCACCAGCTTTTTATTCGGTCGACGATAGCGTTGACCATCTATGTACAAATGGATCGCCGAAAATTTAGGTCATTTCCTTCCTCGTGAGACAACCCATTTGTAACACCCCAATATCTTAATTCGGATTATATAGTGATGGAATTAATATAATAATAAATAATCTGAAATATTGATATTAATAAATATTATAAATAATAAATGGGTATAAAATAATTAATAATAAATGATAAATGATAATAATAATAATAATAATAATAATAATAATAAATGGGAGCAATAATATATACTAATAAATATTAATAATAATGAGTAATAAATATTAATATTAATAATAAACAAAAATATAATGTAGAGTTCCACATCGGATGGGGAGGTGAACGAAGCGTACATTATAATAAGGGCGTGGATACCTTCTCCTTGACGACGCGTTTTGGGGGCGGTGGATTTTGTCTGCCAGGAACAAAACCGTGCGGGTTGCGTGTTGGCCTGGGACACCGTAAGCTCTCCCAGTCAAGAGCGGACAATATCGTCATGCGGATGCGCCAGGGACGTTACAGATGGTATCAGAGCCGGGATCCGGTCCGGTGTGCCAGCGGGGACGCTGGGTCCCCAAGGGGGGTAGACTGTAGAGTCCCACATCAGATGGGGAGGTGAACGAAACGTGCCTTATAAAAGGCGTGGATACCTCTTCCATTGTGGACGCGTTTTGGGGGCGGTGGATTCCGTCTTCCAGGAACAAAACCGTGCGGGCTGTGTGCTGGCCTGGGACGCCGTAAGCTTCCCCAACCCAGAGCGGACAATATCATCATGCGGATGCGCCAGGGACGTTACATATAATAATAATAAAATAATAATAATAATAATAATAATAATAATAATAATAATAATAATAATAATAATATAAGAAGAAGAATAATAATAAGGAGTGAAAACAGGGAGGGAGAGTGAGAGAGAAGAATGAATGAGAAGAAGAGGAAAGATGGAAAAGCTGTCGGCCGACTTGTGCTCCACGACAGCTTCCTCTTCTTCAGCCAAACAGTTAAAAAATTTTAAATTTATAAGCCAATTCCCTTTTTTCTCTCGGTGGCCAACCTCATGGAAGCCGATTTCTTGGAGTAGTAGAGAGAAGAGAGGAAGGTCAGGTCATTGTTAGTGTTGTCGTCGCTGCTAGAATGGATGCCGGAGAAGATCGCTGTGACTACTCAAAGCCATGGTCATCGTTAATCCACACCGTTAATACAGTGTCACTACAATTTGAAGCAAGTTGATTTAAGTTTCTTGATAAAAATCCATAACACTCCTTCCTATTGTTGTCGAGTTTTTATTTATGTGTTGAGATTAAGTGTGATTTAGTTATAAATGGGCGTTTTGGAGGAATTCGGTGAATTTGGGCAGTTGGTGAAGAAATTCAGAAAAATAGGGCACTCGGCTTATGCAGTGAGTTCCCAAAGAATCTACATGATTTTGGGCCAAAATAATTAGGATGTAAAATTTACAAATCTACTGATTAAATCTTATGAGTTAAAATTTAATTTTTATGATTTGATTTTGAAAAATTTTTTTAAGTGAAATTTGGGAAAAAAACAGATCCTTCGGTTTAATGGAGATATGAATTCAGACTACCCATTCAAATTATGGCTTAAGGCTTAAAATTTTAATACAATGACAGTACATAATCCTTAATGTGTGTATTGGTTAGTTTAAATTGGTGAGAAGCTGGTGAATGGAAAAGAAATCATGTGCGTTGTATCTTGAAAATGGAGGTGGACGGTGTACTGTGCTGTGTATAAGGAACTGCCGTATAATGAGTAGCTCGTATGTGGGCGTATAGCGTATATGTGTGTGTATACCCATACATACTGGTATATTAGTGGGTGTGTGTGTGTGAGTTGTGTGCTGCTGCCGTATGGGGGTGTGTCTAAGTATGATGTGTGTTAATTGTGTGTATGGTGGAAGGTGTATGTATAGGTGTGTGTGTATATAAGTGTGCGTGTGTGCGTGTGTGTATATATGCAGGGTTTAATGTATAGGTGAACATGAAGGTATGGTAAATACAAGTTATGTGTATATTTTGATATAAATGTATAAGTATTGTTGGACATCGAAGTTTATAAATATAGGCATATTAAAGTATAAGTTAGATGAAGGAGAAAATGTAAATAAATTATTATGATTGGACCCACATAGATTTAGCAGAATAGTTGAATAAGATTTGCAGGTTGTGGATATCTCTTGGTGACATCAGAATAAAATGAACTTTGTAACCTTAAAGATAATATTATGACTCCAAATGAGTCAGAAAGAATTTAAAACAAATATTAGGACATTTGATCGAATATTTAAATTATCTTTGGTACTGTTGCTTTCTTTCCAATAATTACATTATTTGCATTATCTTTGAATTGTGTGTGTATGACCTTTATTAGCACCGAACGATAATTCTTTCATTAAAATTGTAAAGCCTTCTTTGTATTATACTTAATTTTGTGAGCACTTGAATTATTGGCTCCCTACGGTCAGGGTTAATGAAAACGTATAAAAATATTAAGGTATCTAGTCAAATGAGATATTATGACACTTTAACGTGGTCTATATTTATCCGATACTGATTTTCGTATCATGGTAATAATGAGGTATATTATTTATTATAGATAGATACTTACAGCGATGTAATAATCATAAGATATGATATTAGGGATATCATTTGGCGAGGAGTACCACGGATAGTATGGGTATACTACGGGTATATCCTCTAGGAGGACCGTAGGGATAATGAAATACCATAGATAACCTTGTTGCACTTACCTGGCCGTTAGGGGTGTAAATACAAGACCTTTGATTCACAGTAACAGAATAAGGTCCAAGGAGATTTATTGTGATATTTCGTCATTGATCATACCTCTTGAGTTTGGAATTTGTAGAATCCATAATTATATTCAGTAAAATCCATGTGTCAGATTTTACGATATCCGAATTTAGTAGAATCCATATTGTCTACTGTTATTTAGCTTTCAGGTCGTTCACGCTGATATTTGGATCAAATGATCTTTTTTTATTTCTCATAAGATCGAATTCTAAGAGATTCTTCGTCTTGTATTGGTAGAATCTTTTGATCTTGTAACATCAGAGTTGGACTGATCCGCTTATGTATTCGTATCGTAAATGCAATGAAATACACTTTTTTGATATATTTATCTATTGGATATTATATTATTCATGATTTTTATTATACCGTATGTATAACTGCTATCCTTTCCTATTTGTTTTGAATTTGTTATCACTTGTTGGGCATTTGGCTCTCTATTACATTTTATTGGTTTCAAATTTAGTTGATTGCGTAGTGCGAGGTAAGGGATCCTACTTCGGCTACAAAAAATTGAGATAGAGAAGATAGTGGAGATAGAGACTCATGAGAAGAAGTTCTAGAGACAATTCATCGAATGAGATTCAATTTGGATATGTTATTGGGACCGTATTTCCAAGATAATAATATTATATATATTTATTATTTTGAAGAAATTTATTATGAAATTTATACTTATAATGTTGAATTTATGATAATAATTAAAATTTTTAGTTTCCTCGTTGTCGGTTTAAATTGGGTTGAGAGACTCAGTTTTCCATAAGGAAGCCAAGAGGGCTCGCTGGGGTTTTCCTTCTCCGATTCAGAAGATGAGACTCCCATCCTCCCATCGTAAGAGGAAGGTCGGCGCCATTGCCATCGATTCTACCGGTGCACTTTCGACCGAAAATGCTCCCAGAAGTCCAAGGTAAAAGAAAATGACAACGATAGAGCCTTCTTCTTCATCCTCCATAGAGCACAACTACATCCTAGCCGGTTGAGTTGTTGGGATCGAAGAGCCCTCCGGTGTAGAGGCTATTGTGGAGGCGTATAAGGCCAGGTTGCGCGCTGCTACAATTGGCACTGTTCTTGGCTACCGCAACCAGCCAATTGTAATTGGAGACGCCTGCGGAGCTACTAGCTGAGCCAGCTGTTGAGCTGCCAGAGGAGCTAGCTGGGGAGCCTGATGAGCCAGCTGCTGTAGAAGTTCTTGAGACGGTTGACCTCAGTATTGAGTTGGCGGAGGAGATTGCTGCTGAGGTTTCAGCAGAGCTTGCTTGGGAGGCTGCTGCTTCCAATCCTTTGCCATCAGGCCCAAGGTCGCGAAGCGGGCCAGTGAGGAGGCAGCGCAAAGTTTGGCTAGTAATTTTTTAAAGTTTTCATTTTCTTTTCTTCCTCTACTACTGTTACTTAACGTTTTTGGTCATTTACAGGAGGAGAAGATCATAGGCATAGTGAGCAAAGGGATGCGTCAATGGGATATGGTGATCATAGACCGTGAAGAAGAGGTTGCCTGGTTCAAGGAGGAAGTGGACCTATTGAGGGCCCAGCACTAGGAGGAGAAGGCCGCTCTCCAATCGGAGTTGCATGAACTGAAAGTAGAGAATGCTAGACTGGCAGAGAAAGCGGTATGGGCAATGGGGCACACTGACAAGCTTTTGGAAAAGATAGCTTCATTGGAGAACGAGCTATCTACTTGTATACATCCACATGAGATCTCTCAGATACTATGGGCAAGTTTGTGGAAAGATATCAATATTAGTCACCGCATTACATTGCTGATGGACCCTAACTTTCCTATTGGTGTCCTTAACCCAGCAAACCACACTGCTAGGTGTTGTGAGAGCCTTGTGGACCAGTCCCAGGGTGCACAGGAGCCTCTTACACCTCTTCCTGAGAGCTTTGCTCCTCGGTAGTTATTTTGTACCCTTACATTTTTTATATGTAACTGTAGATGTTATCAATAAAACAGCCGTTTTAATGATATATTGTGTCCAGTGACTTCGGTTACATTTGCTGTCCCTTTAATTATTCGTCCTTTGCATTGGCCAGCCAACTCGGCATTCTATGCACAAGTTGGCCGTCCATCTCGTAGCACTGGAAACATTTACTGTACTCTTAGATGGATTTAAATCCTTGAGGGGACATCAGGGTAAATTCTGATGTCGAATCAAGTCATTTTTTATAGTCAAGCGTGAGTTGAGACTTGATGGCGCTACCCATGTATAATCTTGGATGGCTAGCTTTTGGACGGAGCACTTCATTCCTGTTGATCGTCGTTAACTGATCACGTTATCTCCTGATAAAAGATATTGTCACGTGTACTGTTTAAGCCCCCTAAGGTTTAGAATCAGACCGTGAATGGGTCATTTGGATGACTAAGGTTTAATTTGACTACTTATGAGGCGCCTGGATAATTAGGATTTAATTTGACCATTTACGGACCGCCTGAATAATTAGGGTTTAATTCGACCACTTACAGACCGACTAAATTATTAGAGTTTAATTCGACCGCTTATCGGCTGTCTAGATGACCATGGTTTAATCGTGAACAGGTCAAAATTCACCCGACTTAGGGGCAATCTAAGTTGTTTATTTGTGTAACTTGCAAACAAACATGCATATAGAACGGAAAAGAAAGGAAAGGAAAACATGGCACAATGTAGATAAAAAGAACTTTTTTTTTATTAATGACAATACATATTATAAATATGCTCATGCAACATAGATGACCTACCTGAGTCATCACAGGAAGTAACGCTTTAGGTGGACCACTATCTATATCCATGGGGCCAACTTACCATTTTAGGTTCAGAATTTATATACTCCATTCTATATAATGGTTGAGACTAGAAATGGGCATTCCTAATTCGAGAGAAACTTGTTCTGGTTGGTAATCTTGTATGTAGCCTCTATACTTCGTAAGACCAAGTCTCTAACTTGAAATTGCTGTACTTTCACTTTCTTATTGTAATAGCAGACGACTCGTTATTGGTAGGCTGTTGTACGCATCTTGGCTACGTCGTGGGCTTCCTCCAATAAGTCTAGGTGTTTCATGATCCTTGGGAGTTATCTAGGAGATCGAAAGTTTCAACCCTAAAACTTGGTAGCCCAATCTCAACCAAAATTATCGCTTCAATTCTGTAGTAGAGGCTAAAGGGTACCTCGTGAGTTGGTTCCTTTGAAGTCGTCTAGTAAGACCATAGGACGGAGGATAGCTTGTCGACTCAGGAGCCCCCTGCGTCCTCCAACTTAGTCTTCAGATCGCAGAATAGTATACGGTTGGTGACCGCCACCTATTCGTTTGCCTATGGGTACCCCACCGAAGTGTGGATCAATCGATACTTAGACTAGTATAATACTTGGTGAAGCGCTTCCCTGAGAATTGTGTTCCGTTGTCGGTCACGATGACCTCAAAAATGCCAAATCTACTCACTATATTCTGGCGGACGAATTTTAAGGCATTGTGCACAGTAATCTTGGCCAACGGGGCGGCTTAACCTATTTGGTAAAATAGTCTATACTGCGATGATAAACTTTCTTTGCCCAATCATAATGAGAAATGAGTCGAGAATATTGAGCCTCCATTGCGTGAAAGGCCAAGAAGTTTGAAGAGATCTCAGCTCCGAGAGCGACTGGTGATAAAGATTGTCGTGGAGCTGGCAATTCTCACACTTTTTTAGGAATTCAAGGGCTTCCTTCCTCATTGTTGGCAATAATATCCCTAACACATGGCTTTCAAAGTCAGGTTCTTGCCACCAATGTACGATCCGCATATCCCAAGGTGGACTTTGCTCAATGTACAGTCGTCCTTCTCAGGAGTAAGGCACCGGAGATACGGAGTTGAGTAACTACGGCGATATAGCCGTTCGTCGACTATGGTATACTAGCCTACCGTCTTCTTAATCCGCTTGGCTTCGTCCACGCTATCTGACAATGTTTCATCTGCCAGATACCTCCAGTAAAGTGTCATCCAATTTTTAGAGTCGAAGACTTGCATTGCTTCCTATTCTGCTATGCTGGGAGTGCTTAAGACATTCCTCATGTCCCTCGAGTACTACTCTGATTTTTTTTGCCGCTGCTACTTTAGTAAGTTGGTTTGCCTTCCAGCTTTCTATCCGGGAAACATGGACTAGGTCCAACTTGTCAAATCTTCGGATGACGTCCTTCGTCTTAGCCAATTTTTTGATCAAGAGAGGATTGCACGCCTCGAAGCTCCCGTTAATGTGGTCAACGACTATTTCTGAGTCGCTATAGATGGTCAGCCACCTAGCTGAACTCTCTTTGGCTAGTCGTAATCCGGATAATAGGGGTTCGTACTTGACAACGCTATTGGTGGCCGAAAAGTCAAGTTTAATGGGATACTTCACCTTAAACCCATCTGGGGTCCTCTAACTACTCTGGCACCGCTGTCTGAGTTTGTAGACGATCCATCCATGTTGAGAACCCATTCCAGCTCTTCTAGGTGGTGATTAGTGTCCTCTGTGGGATGCTCATCAACGATTGAGGTCGTGATCTCAATGATAAAGTCAACTAGGAACTATCCTTTGATGGCCGGTCTAGGTCAGAATTTAATGTCAAACTTTTCTAACTCGATGACCCACTCAACCAGCCGTCCAAAAATGTCGGGTTTCTAGAGGATGCTCTTCAACGGCTAGTCGATCAGGATGACCAAGCGATGAGCCTGAAAATAAGGTCTCAGTTTATAGGCTGAAAAGACAAGCGCCAAAGTAAGTTTCTCAGCTAGTGGGTAGTGAATCTCTGCGCTGATCAACGTCTTACTCACATAGTAGATCGAACGCTACGAGTAGGAGTCATGACATATGAGGACAGAGCTAAAAACTACATCTAATATTGCTAGGTAGAAGTACAGCTTTTTTCCGTCCTTGGGTGACGTTAGCAATGGTAGACTGACCAAGTATAACTTTAACTCATTGAAGGCTCCTGACACTTTGTAATCCACTGGAAGTTGTTTGCTTTAATCCCCCTCTGAGCCTTGAAGAAATGCTGATATTTGTCCTCCGACTTTGTTAAGAAGCGGGATAGTACTACTAGTCGTCTGTTAACCTCTAAATATCTTTGACGCTCCGCGGTAGAGACATGTCTGTGAGGGTCTTGATCTTCTCTGGGTTTATTTTGATCTCTCATTGAGAGACGATGAAACCCAAGAACATCCTTGATGATACTCCGACTACGCACTTTGAAGGATTTAATTTCATTTAGTGCCTGCGGAGTACCTTAAAAGATTTAGCCAGATTGCGAATATGGTCATTGGTAGTCTTACTTTTGATGAGCATATCATTGACGTACACCTTCATATTACAGTCGATCTGGTTCTCGAATATCTTGTTCATGAACCTCTAATAAGTAGCGCCTGTGTTCTTAAGACTAATAGGTATGACCCTATAGTAATAGGTGCCTTGATTGGTCATGAACGAGATGTACTCCTCATCTTCTCGGTTCATCTAGATCTGGTTGTAACCCAAGTATACATCTATGAAACTTAACAACTCGTGTCCAGAAGTCGAGTCCACCAATAGGTCGATCATGGGTAAAGGGAAGCTGTCTTTCGGGCAGACTTTGTTGACGTCGACGAAGTCGAGCACATTCATCATTTTCCATTACTTTTTTTACTAGGACGATGTCAGAGAGCCAATCCTGGTATTAAACATCTTTGATGATGCTGGCGTCCAACATCTTCTTCACCTCTTCTCGAATGGCTATGAGTTTCTCCACATAGTGGTTAGTCCGCTTTTGTTTGATGAACTTGTGGTTGGGATCGAGGCCTAACTTATAAACCATTACTCCGGTCGGAATCCCAAGTATGTCTGTGGGAGTCTATGCAAAGATATCAATATTCTGTCGCAAGAACGCTATCAACTCGTCATGTAGTGGTCCGATGAGTGAGCCCCCAATTTGCACACACCTTTCCGGGTCCTCCGAATTTAGTGGCACTAGATCGATTGCCTCGTTGGACTTGCCTATTACAAGGTTGTTTCATCTCGATAGTCTAGTTCTCCTGCTATCCTTACACCGCTGCGTGGAGTGATTTGGAACATGTAATATGCCCGCCTAGTGACTTGATCACCTAACACTTCACCGATACTGCATACTGTTGGAAACTTCATCTTGAGATTCGGTACTGAGGTGAAAGTTTTGAATGCTGCTAGGCGCGACCGGCCTAGAATAGCGTTGTACATGGAGGGGAGGTCAACGACCAAAAAGATGAGTGTATAACGCGCCGTTCTTGGGTAGGTACCCAGGGTGACCTTCAACTGGATTGTTCCTTGGATGACTATTGGTTCGTTGTCAAGGCTATAGAGTGGGCCTTCGGTAGGTTTCAATTGACTCTTTTTAGACCAAGTTTAAAAAAGGTAACAAGATAGAGCAAGTCTTTCGAACTTTCATTATCAATAAAAACTTATTTCAGTTGGTAATTTATGGTACTATTTAAAATGAATGCAGATACAAAAAGGGGATCGGCGTGAGGAAAAAAATACATAATCCTTGTCATTATTACTAAAACTAATGACGTTCTCTTTCACTTGTTGCTTCTTTCGCCCAACTTGCCACTCCTTGTAATCTATGTTGGTCTTGACCAACCGGGTTGTAATCATATTGACCACTCTGACGGTAACCCGATTCCGTGGCTGGGATGGCTTTGGTCCTTCCCCTCCTGAGGTGCTAGAATTCTACTTAGGGTTCCTGACAAACATAATGAGGAGGCCCCTCTGGATGAGTTTCTCAATATACTATTGGAGCGTCTTGCAGTCCTCCGTGGAGTATCCAGGAGATCGATGGAAATCGCAATACTTAGTTAGATTTTCTCACTCTGCTTTCTTCAATGGCTTGGGCCAATTGAGGAACTTCTCCCTACGAATTTACATGAGGGCATTGGACCACGTGTTGATAAAGTGAGTTAGGTTGATCAGCCCGTACTACTTTCGCTCTAATGCTCCGAACCTGTGTTGCTTCCTATGGGGATGGTCGCTGCCACCGTACTTCCTCATTCTTTCAGCCGAAAAAAGTAAGGCTGGTCGGTCCTCTCGAGAAGTTTTGCCTCATTAGCTTCTTTGGCCATCACGTAGGACCTGGTGATAGACTTCACTTCTCAGAAGGTCTGCAGGTTCTTATACGCTAAGTGCCTGAAAAAGTCTCCGTGTGTCAACGTATAGATGAAACTACCAAGCATCATCTTCTTAAAAAGCCTAGGAATCCTTTTAGCCTTTGGTACGAAACAATCCAGGAACTTCATCGGATTCTCTTCCTGCCTCTACTTGATATAGGAGAGATGCCACAGCTATTTCTCTTCTCGACAGCTGGAAATGTACTGTGCTAGGAAGAGATCGGTGAGTTCACAGATGCTCCGGATCGAGTCTGATGGGAGCCGGCGAAATCATATGCGAGCGTCTCCTTTCAAAGTGAGAGAGAAGCGACAACACATCTGTGGCATCCTCCAAGCCCGGAGACTCAAATGGGTGCGAAAGTGATCTACGTGATCCATGGGATTAGCACTCCCATCGTAAGATTACAGAGTTGGCATCTTGAAGTTTGCAGGCAATAGAAATATCAAGATCTCAGCCGTAAAGGGAGATCTGTCTATCAAGGGTGTGTTTGTCGTCTTTGAACTCTTGCCTCCACTTGAGAGGCATTTTCAGATCTCTTTAAGTTGAGGTAGGTCCTCAACTCTGTTCTCTCAATAGTGCGGCGTATATATTGTCAGCTACTGCAGCTAGTAGATCATATGACCCTGGAGGCTCCCTCTTGAGCCTATGACCTGGGCTCTCCCCAAGAGTATCGAGGATTCCTCCGCTTTGGGCTCTTGTCCGGAGTCTCGCAGCTCAAGTATCCTTCTAGCCTTGGACGGCTCTGGGCATTTGAGGCATCTGGAGCTTAAGTGTTACCCAGCCTCGTTGCCTTCTTAGCCAGCTTCTTCTTCCTCTAGCCTCTCCTCTTAGAGGCCGGAGCAAAAACTGCGGAAGGTGGTTCCCCATGCTTCTTCTTTTCCTGGCCGGTGCACAACATTTGGAGTATTCTGTTCATGTTGCTCCTTTGCACCACCAGGTTTGGAAGAACAGTGCGGGTACCACATTGACTAGGTTACTAGTAGAGTAGTCCTAGTCGGGTGAGATAGTATCTCTAGCGGAACTGCTAGTTTGTACTCTGGTGTTCACCATTCTGATTGTTGGTAATGACTTAGAAGATGAGAGTAGTTGTGGAGATGAAAGTGGTAAGCTTTTTGTTAGCTTCCCATAAATGGCACTAATAATGTGTCCTAGATCCAAATTTCGTACAAATTGGGTAAAGTAGTCTGTTTGAGTCCGACTCTATCCATTGAATCTGGATCTTGTACAGCACAACTTTAAATAATAAGTCAGGTGACGACGGGATATGGTCCCATCGAAAATATTCTGACGCTCAAGTTAGTAAGCAACCTTCAAAGGAAAAAAGTTGGATGTAGAGAATACAATACAAATGCAAGGTGAGTGTTTGTTGATGTGGGAGTGCTCTCGTAGGCAGAGAGGCTTGGGGTGCTCATAAGAAGCAAGTTCTTTAAGTATTGTGTTAACTGGGAACTAATGGTAGGGAGAAAGAAAGAGCATAGAGTTGCTCGAGTTTTTGAGAGTTTGAGAGCTTTGCAATCGTTTGTGTGTAAGAGGAGGCTTTTTGGCAGGCGAGTGAAAGCGTGCCTATGAAGTGAACCTCCATGGCATTTTATAATCATGGCCCCGAGTTGCCTTCCTTGTGTAGAGGGGCATGATACCTGCGGTCTATTGGAATCGTTACCTTTTCTGGCATAGGTGCCTTTATGGCTGTAACAGTCATAGGGTTGATTTTCTTCCTTCTACGTTTTATAACCGTTAGGATTTTCAGTAGATAGAGCATAGATTCTGACACCTTCTTTCAGAGATGCGCCTTAATTCTGGAGTAATCGTTACAGTGGAGGTTTCCTTATTTGGAGGTGCGCGAAATCAAGGGAGGAGATTGTTGTGGTATCAGGACAAACACGTAGACCAATCTGGGCTTGGGATGTGTGAGTCCTAATCCTCAATCGATCTACTGGCCACTCTTTCAGTCAATGGAATCATTGACCTTCTTGGGCTCTGATGGGCTATCCTGTTCTTGGACCTTTGCTGGCTCACCAACATTTTATTCGGTCAACAGCAGTGTTGACCATCCATGTGCGAATAGGCCGTTGAGAATTTGGGCAATTTCCTTCTTCGTGGATAAGCCCATTATTGGCGTCCCCATCAAATATCTTTTTTTTATTATTAATTTTATTCTTAATATTATTTTAGTGGTAATTCTATTTATGCCAAAAATTAACTTCATTCTTGACATATTTTTCATTTTAGTCAAAATTATATATTTAACTTTTATTGAGGTAAATTTATTGATTTATGTATTTTTATGCTTGTTATGACATTACATACCAAATGATATATGATTTCAAATATATCAATTCAATTTAAGATGTAATATTAGTAAGTGCTTGAAATCTAAATTACAATTCAAATAAATTTAGATTAAATTATTGAATCTTTTATCTGAATCCTACGCTCTATAATATCAAATAAGAATTTAAAATATATAATTTTTTTGATATATTATTTGATATTCAAATTATTGACTTTCTTTAAAGTACATACAGTGGGAGACACTATGAGAATATAATAGAGAGAGAATCAGAGCACTTGGCTCTGTAATATGCAAAAATGGTGCTTAGTGAACTTTTTTCCCAATAATTGTTTTTCAACTTCTATTCCCCTTCTATAGGGAAAATGAAAATATTTATAACCATGTTGTCACTTAATAGCTATTTTTTAGAAAATAAGCAATAGACCATGATTTTAATCAATTATACTCATCAAAAACTAAATAATTCAACTATCTTTATGTATGTATTGAATGAAAAGGTTTTTAGAGGCAATTTATTCGATAATGATGTTGAACTATTGACCTTGATTAGAAGATTTTTGTATACCCCGCTTGATCACTCGGTTAAGTTAACCACTTAACTTAATTAACCACTTAGTTTGATTAATCAATCTAATTAACAATTTGGTTTATCATTCGAATATCTGATCATTCGAGCTTACAATTGAATCCTTTCCATGTCTTTTTAGCCACTCGCCCATTTGTCCTTTGGATTACACTTTTGATTATGATTCTTTTTAATTACAACGAGATTTTGCTTTTCGAACTAGTGTTTAATGGGCTTGTTGCGTCCTGGATCCGCGGCCCCCAAGAGGAAGCTCGTTGATGAGGGGTGTTCCTGAGTCTTTGGAACCACGAGGTCCAGTCGGAAGCGTTGGTTCCGGGCAATGCGAGTGTATGCGATATTGGATACGAGAAGAAGATTGTGACCAGATTTTACGTGGGAAACCTCCTCGTGAATGGGGAGGAAAAAACCACGAGGCTCTAGGCCTATTTAAATGCTTCACTATATGGGTTGAAGTCTTTACAAAGTACAATTGTGAGGGTTAATCCCTTCCTTGTATCTTGTTTTGGTGTTTCTTACGTGAGAGGATTCTCTCGTGGGGGGAGCTTCTATCACTCTTTCTTTTTCTTACAGGGTGGTCTCAGTGAGAGTGAGAGTTTTTTCAGTGGTGGTGGTGGAGATGTGTTCCGGCCCCTTTTGAATGGAGCCTCCCTGGGTATTTATAGTGGAAAATGGGCAGTTGGGGGTAGACGCGTGGCGCTTGCTGAGTGGCTGACAGGCTATCCTCTGGTCCCCCAGCTGCATTTATGACGGCTAACGTTGGCGGAGATCACGCGGCTAGCGCCGCTGGTAGGCCTGCGTGTGCAGGGTTTGAGTGACAGTCTTGATTTGACTAGGCGTGCACTGTTGAGACGGCGACTGGCAGTGGTTGCAGGTTTGTGGGGAATCGACGAAGTGGCCTACCTGGCGCTCCCGGTCGTGAATGAGCAGTCCTCGTCCGGATACGACGCTCCTTGTGAGTTCGTGGTCTTATGAGAGGGTCTGACTTTTGGGGGATCTCCTAAGGAGAGTCCGTGAGCCTCTTTTTGGCCTCTTGGGCGATTCTGAGACTCATTAGGGCTTCCACGTGTCCGGGCACTTGGGTGTTGCTAGCATGTTCTTGGGCCTCCTTTTGAACGGACTGGACTTCTCGTTTGGGCCGCTTTCTTGGGCCGTGCTTTTATGGGCCTTTTCATTGGGGCCCAACTAGCCCCCATGCCAAAGGGTCCGAAGTTCTCGGCCGTTTGGCATGAAGTTGTTGGCCTGCTGGAAGAGTCGACCGTTTGATTACGTGCGCTCTGGTTGCGAGTGCCGTGTTGAGCTTGATGGGAGGTGGTTCCAGGACCTCTTCTGGGTCCGAGGCTTCCCTGCCGCCGCCGCTTCGCTTCTCTATAGAGCATTAAATGCGGGGTTTGGTTGATGTGACGTGCTAGCTGGCGTCTTGGGAAGGAAAGGCTATCATTCTCCAAAAGTGAATGGCCAGCCGACGCGTGGCAAGGGCAATGAGCGCGCCCTTTGTATTCCAGGGTTTATTTAAACGCTTCCTTACCCTGATTTTTCATTTTCGCGCCTATTCTTTTGCTTTTTCTTCTATGCGTTAGGGCTTTTTCGTTCCTTCCTCGTTTGAGCTTCTTCTTCGCCTTTGCTCTTTGGCGTTCATGGCGCCTGGGGTGAGACAGATCGCCTCCGCGATGACGCTCGATTGGCTCACAGAGATTCGAGGCCGATATCGAATCCCTGAATCTATGGCCATGATGATTCCGGAGTCGTATGACAGGGCATTGTGGCCTCAGGACTGTTTCATCACCGTTTATGAAGTCCACATCAAAGGTGGGCTACGATTTCCCATTGCGGAGGAACTTTATGCCATCATGAGGGCACTTGGAGTGCCCCTCGCCAGGCTCCAGCCGAATGCAATGAGGTATCTAGTGTCCTTGTGCGTTTTCTTCCGGTGCCATGAGAAGCTTCTGAATGCTCTTACGGTCAAGGTGATGTTCCGCTTTACACAGAACCTTGACTGGATCGTGATGACTCCTCGCCCGAAATTTTTCTTACTGTGCGGAGGTAACCCGGACTCCACAAAGCGGTGGAAGGATAAGTTTTTTTCCCACGGCGTCCATGAGCATTGGGTCGTTCCCCTCAAATGGGGGAAGGTGGCCATTCAGTACAGTTCTGACCATTCAAAGGAGGACAGGGAGAGTGTGAAGGTGTACACGGACTTGGTGCTGGCCAATCTGTGGACCTTTCACTTGAACAAGCGCAACATCTGGCTGTCTCCTGAGAAATTCAAGGAAGCCAAATGGGGACCGCGGGACGAGGCTCCCGGCACAGCTCCTTCCGTGAAGGCCAAGGAGAGATTGAGGATGAGAGCTGGAACACTGAGGATCGGAGGTCCCGTTGCTGAGCCCTCCTCTGGTGACGACGATGACTTTGACATCGAGGACCTGAGTGGTGATGACGTGACTGCTTCTCCGATTAAGAGGCCGAGGATTGGAGTCCTTTCGGGGTCCTCGGGGTCTGAAGGTCGTCTTCGCTTCCGCTGCTAATCCTCTTGCTGCACCCGTGGAGTTGCCCGTTCAGGCTACTGAGTCTTCGAACGTCCAACCCCCCGGTGATGATCCTATCTTCGAAGCTCTCGCTGACCCGCCTGGTGACGCCTCAGGTAGAACTTATCACCCTCCCGAGGACATAGGAGGCGGGAGCGTCATGGTGGACTCTGAGAGGGGGAAGACGGCTGAGACCGCCCGAGTGGTGGTGGAAGTCGAGGACCTAAGTGTCGATGAGCTCATAGCTCCCGAGCGCCAGGCCATGGTGGAAGCCAAGAGGTCGTCCGAGTTTTTTTGAGGACGCTGATTTTAAGGTAGGCTCATCGGCGCCTTTTATAGCCGCTAAGTCTATATCTGAGGCGGTGCCTGCAGAGCCTAGGAGTGGTCTTCAGGAGTCCGAGGTCCATGGGGAGTGTGGCATAGAGGATGATCCTCTCATTTCTAAGGTAATCCTCTGTTTCCTTTCCTGCCTTGTTCCCATCTATCTGCATTTTGATGAACCTTTCTGTTGCAGCTTTGGGGCCTAATCAGGGGCCTCAGTGGATTGGTGGGAGTGATCGCCCAATCCCGCCTGGAAATGGGGTCTTCGAGAGCCGCCTATGAGGTCGCGCAGCGGGCGGAAGCAGAACTGGCTGAAGCTAAGGAGAAGATTGCTTCTCTGGAGGACACTGTCAAGCTTCTACAGCTTCGTCAGGGTCTCCTCTAAGATCGGATCCTTCACCAGGAGGAGAGGTTGAGGACGTCTGTGCAGGTTGCTGAGATGGCTCCAGTGCTAGAGGGTAAGTTTTGGGACTGCATTCGTATGTGCCGCCGGGTTGCGCGACTTGTCCGTCCGTAATTTCCTGTAGCCGTCCTCGATCCCAGGAACGCCAGTGCCTTGAGCATAGAAGACTTATATGGCGTCGCTGATAGGCCTTTCCCCGAACCTCCTCGGGCAGGGCCTGATGGCGAGCCTCCACGCCTAAGGAGGCAGCTCCAGTGGGCCAGGTGGAATCTTCAGGAGCCCATGAGGTTCGAGGAGGGAGCTGCGGGACGCTCCCTTGACATATTTTTTTTGGTTGTACTCGTGTACAAATTTATTTTTATGAATAAGACTTGTCCTTTTTGCATCAGAACTTCGGACGCTTCTTTTGTCTTATTTACATGGGCGTGTCTTTTTCCCCTTTCTCTCTCTCTCTATTTTTTTTTTGCGGCACGTTGTGCGGCGCCTAATGCCTTAAGGTCGAGTGCGTGACCTTTTTCAGGTGCTCGACCCTTTTAACCTTTTGGATTTGGGGATGCGATCCTCTTGGGGACTCCTGGCTTTTAACCTATTGGTTTTGTTTTTCTCGCCCGGCCTTTGGGGCCGCTCGAGTTGGCACCCGAGTTTTTCTTGCCTGACCTTTGGGGTTCGACCGCTTGGGCCGCTCGGGTCGGCGCCCGAGTTTTTGTTGTCTGACCTCTGGGGTCCGACCGCTTGGGCCGCTCAAGTTGGCGCCCGAGTTTTTGTTGCTTGACCTCTGGGGTTCGACCGCTTGGGCCGCTCAGGTTGACGCCCGAGTTTTTGTTGCCTGACCTCTGGGGTCCGACCGCTTGGACCGCTCAGGTTGGCGCCCGAGTTTCTGTTGCTTGACCTCTGGGGTCCGACCGCTTGGGCCGCTCGGGTCGGCGCCCGAGTTTTTGTTGCCTGACCTCTGGAGTCCGGCCGCTTGGGCCGCTCGGGTCGGCGCCCGAGTTTTTGTTGCCTGACCTGTGGGGTCCGACCGCTTGGGCCGCTCAGGTTGGCGCCTGAGTTTTTGTTGGTGTTGCGAGTTGCGTCATTGTCGATGCGGGAGCATGAGAATGCTTCAGAACATACATGATGAAAGGATTCTCTCATTGACATGCATGTTTTACATTGAGTGGCCTCCAGGGCCTTTTCTTTCTCGTTTTTTTTCTTTATTATTACATTAGTCCGCGCCCATTATGGCCTTTCCCTTTGAGCGGCGCGACCGGGTGCGCCTGGGTCGCGGCAAGAAGCGGTCGAGATAGCCCTCCATTGCCAGCCGCTCGACTTCCGCCTGGAGCTTCGGGCAGTCTTCGGTGTCGTGGCCACGACTGCAGTGGTAGTGGCAGTACTCCCACTGGTCGCCTCCCTCTGGGTTCTTCAACGCCTTGGGCCATCTTAGGAACTCCTCGTCCCTGATCTGCCTCAGGATGTTGGTGAGGGAGTCAGTGAAGGCCAATGGGATGGATGGCCGCTCTTCCCCGAGGACCAACCGCTCGGGATTGTTTTGCCCGGATGGTCCTTGGGTCTCCAGTTGGGTGCTCGCCCTTCTTCCTTCCCTTATCCTTGGGGACAGGGAGTCTTTTCGTCCTTCCGGCTGACTGGCATCGTCGGCTTTGGGTCCAAAGATAGTCCTCCAAAGCCTCTTGAGCCCCTTCTTCGTTGGGGCCTGGCTCATGGTTTTCTTCCTGTTGTGGTAGTCCCTCAACTCGCCAGGAGCCCGTGCCGAATGCTGTCTTCGGAGCGTCATTTGGCGCGGGCTCTCAGGGTGCGCGCCCCGAGACTGTTCGCCCACCTTTTCTTGGAGGGAGCGAACAGCTCTTGAGAGGCTGTCCACCTTCTGTACTAGCTTATGCACGCTAGTACCGGGGCCGCCACCTATTCTGCCACCCGACGGGAGGCACCTGTCGCGACGCTCTTCCTCCCGAGTGGACGTGCTATTTTGCCTGCTGATCATCCTTGGTGTGTTGGTTGTTGCAGGAGAGCAGGAAGTTATGAGTTTTTTTGTTCTTCCTTCCCACAGACGGCGCCAATGTTGCGTCCTGGATCCGCGGCCCCCAAGAGGAAGCTCGTTGATGAGGGGTGTTCCTGAGTCATTGGAACCGCAAGGTCTAGTCGGAAGCGTTGGTTCCGGGCAACGCGAGTGTATGCGGTATTGGATATGGGAGGAAGATTGAGACCAGATTTTACGTGAAAAACCTCCTCGTGAATAAGGAGGAAAAAACCACGAGCTCTAGGCCTGTTTAAATGCTTCACTATATGGGTTGAAGTCTTTATAGAATACAATTGTGAGGGTTAATCCATTCCTTGTATCTTATTTTGGTGTTTCTTACGTGAGAGGATTCTCTCGTGGGGGGAGCTTCTATCACTCTTTCTTACAGGGTGGTCTTAGCGAGAGTGAGAGTTTTTTCAGTAGTGGTGGTGGAGATGTGTTCCGGCCCCTTTTGAATGGAGCCTCCCTGGGTATTTATAGTGGAAAATGGGCAGTTGGGGGGTAGACGCATGGCGCTTGCTGAGTGGCCGACGGGCTATCCTCTGGTCCCCCAACTGCATTTATGACGGCTGACGTTGGCGGAGATCACGCGGCTAGCGCCGCTGGTAGGCCTGCGTGTGCAGGGTTTGAGTGACAGTCTTGATTTGACTAGGCGTGCACTGTTGAGACGGCGACTGGCAGTGGTTGCAGTTTTGTGGGGAATCAGCGAAGTGGCCTAGTTGGCACTCCCGGTCGTGAATGAGCAGTCCTCGTCTGGATGCGACGCTCCTTGTGAGTTCGTGGTCTTATGAGAGGGTCCGACTTTTGGGGGATCTCCTAAGGAGAGTCCGTGAGCCTCTCTTTGACCTCTCATGCGATTCTGAGACTCATTTGGACTTCCACGTGTCTGAGCACTTGGGTGTTGCTAGCATGTTCTTGGGCCTCCTTTTGAACGGACTGGACTTCTCGTTTGGGCCGCTTTCTTGGGCCGTGCTTTTATGGGCCCTTTCATTGGGGCCCAACATCTGATTGATTATTTATTTCTTCTAAGCTTACCATTCATAAAGTCATTATGTGATATGCTGGTATTTTTTTTTGGAATATTTGAACCCCAATATCATGTGGCCCAAGCTAGATTGAATTTAGAGGATCATGACGACTGTTTTATTACCTGTGCAGTCGAATACAATCTGGCCAATATGAATATTATGTAGAGTGGTAATATACTACTTTCTCACTCTCTCACAAAATTCACTATTTTATTACTCGACAAATTTCTTACTCTCACTAATATTTCAAACAATAACGAAAATTATCAAATTATATTCAGTAATGATAAGGTCGAGTATATTTTTGATATTCAATAATCATACGGTTGAATTCAACAAAATTAGAATATTAGTAAGAGTGGGTTAAAATCGTACTAGGTTGACAATATGGCAACGTGCAAATAGATGTTGGAATGTTAGAAGAATCGAGTTAATTTTAGTATAATATTGAAACTTGACAATTGGTAGCATAGTTAAAAGTCATAGGACTTATAGAAGGTTGTTGTCAATTAGTAGAGATAATGTAGATGGCTATTTAGTAGCCCATGGTTCTTTCTCTTTTTTCCTCCATTATGACATTATTTGTGTTAATTTCGATACCGCGTATATGGCCTTTATCAACACAAAATGACGGTTCTCTCATTATAATTGATAAGTTCTTTTACATATATACTTAGTTGCGTGAGTACATGTTATTGGTCTTTAATAGTAAAGGTAAAGAAGATTATATAAAAATATTACAATAATATAGAACCTGCGATACCTTAATATATTCTATAGTTATCCGATACTGATTTTCGTATTATTGTGATAATAAGATGTATTGTTTAGTGTGAAGGGATATTTATAATCATATAACTATCGTAGGAGATAATGTCAGTGATATTATTGGCGATGGGTATCGTAGATCGTAGGAATGTGTTACAAGTATAGCATTCGGGATGACTATAGGGATAGTGAAGATATATGGATGTTGAGTGACCTTGTGCTACTTATTCAGTTGTTGTGGTGTAAATATATGGTCTTTGGTTTATAGTGATGGAATAAGATTTAGGAGATCTTTCATAATATTTCACTATTATTGATATCTATTGAATTTAAAATTTAATTGAATTCACGAATTATATTTGATAAAATCCATTTATCAGCTTATATGACCTTCAAATTTAGAAAAATCTATGATATTTATTGTTCTTTAATATTTAGGTTGTTTACACTAATATTTAGAAGAGAAAAATTCCTTTTATTTCTCATGAAAGATTTTTGCCTATTATTATTAAATCTTTTTATCTTTATAATACGAAGGTCTAGTGGAACTTATCCTCAGTATTACTTTTGTGTCGTGATTATGATGAGTCGTTGATCCTCGGATAGAATTAGATTGCATATTACTATTGTGGCCTTTTTATTTATTTATATATAAGATAATTATTATTTATTATATATTTTTAATTATTTTCACTCGTTGGATATTCAACTCACATTTATATTTTATTGGCTCCAAATTTAATTGATTACATAGATTTAGAGTGGGATCCTACTTTTACTATAAGACTTTCAAATAGAGAAAATTTTAGAAGTTAATTATTATCATATCTGTAGGAGACATATAAGATATGCTTTGATAGAGATTTAGTAGTTTACTTTGAATTATGACCCATAATTTTTAATAGGTTTCTTTTAGTAAATATTTATTCGATGTGTAATTAAAATAATAAATTTATTATTAAAAATGTTAAAATTATGATAAATTTTTAATAATTTCATATTTATGATCTTCAGCGTGACCGATTTGAACTGAATTTGATTATTATGGTTTAGATCATCACACATTATGTTAATTAATTGGATTAATCTAATTTAACATGTATCTAGCATACACATTTAAAGCTAACCACAAAATAAAAGTTAGAATATAATTATGAAAAATAAAAAAATTGAGAATAAAATTTTAGAGGTACAAAATCAGGAATGTTTTTTTTATATTTTCTAACAAAAAAAATATAAAAAGTTATAAATTCAAAGATTTTTTTGAAAACTTGTTCTCAAATTTCTTTTTTTTTTTTAAATTATTTTATTAATATTTTATTTTAATATTAAACTATTTATGCAAATTTTAAGTTAAATTGACCATTATAATGTTGCATTAAAAAATTAATAGTCTTAAAAGTTTACCATAGAAGTTAATTTTAAAAGATAATTTGGTTAAAATTTTTATTACTGAATGAAATTAGTATTAAAATTAAATAAAAGAGTATAATTTAAATAATAAAAGATGAACCTAAATTTTAAAAATAAAAAACTCCACCCAATTTCTTAAATTGGTCCTACTTTTAAAAAATAGGGCTGCGTGCCAGTCTATTGATAAAAATTAATATTAAAAAAATATTTTTTTAAAAAAATAATAATAATATATTGTATTATTATTTTTATAATATTAATATTTTAATATTTTTTTCAAAAAAATAATTAAAATAATTATATAATATATAATTTAATATATTAAATATTGTCGGTTAAATCTGCGTTGCCCCCAACCTCCTCAGCCAGTCAGGTCCTACTTGCCGATGAGGCGAACTACTTTATATCTGTATGATGAGGATCCACATATTCTGCGGAGAATGGCAGCCCTACTTGCAAAATCGCAACAGCATTCCTCCGCCTCATTTTATCTTTCAAACTAATTTTCTCTGCCCCATCTCTTCTCCCCCATTTCCTTCCCTTTCACGCTGTATGGAGCGTATTTCACTAATTTCGGATATTGTTCTCTCTTTTGCTTCATTTGAAATATGATTCAAACCTACTTCTGGTTCAGTTGATATTTTAGATCTGATCTTTATTGAATTTGATATTTTTGTTCATCTGGGTATTTCGTATTTTTACTTCTTTGTTAATTTATTGTTCAATATCGATCTGGGCACCTTGGATTTTTAAAAATTTTGGCCGATTTTTGTTTGGTTTGATTGATCTTATTCATTTTGCCGTCATTCTGCTTCTGCGCACCTGAAAATTTTCAATTTTTTATGTAAATCATACTGCGTCTCCTCTTTTTCTCCATCTGGATATTACTGTTTCTTCTAATTCTTCAGCTTGGCTTATCGGTTCCCGTCTGTTCCGGAAGTTTATTCAAGTAGTTGATTATCAGACGTTTTGGCATTATTTTTTTTCCTGGGATTTGCTTCCTCTTTCAATGGGCGCTTTGGATGAGGGGCATTGTGACTCGGAACTCGAAAATGCTATTAAACTTGGTTTCATTCAGCTGGATGTTGAGGAAGAACCACAGATTGCGGAGATTGAGGACGCTGTGAAAATCCTGTTGCAGGAGTTGGGAGAAGATATCAACAGAGAAGGCCTGAGAAAAACCCCGCTTCGCGTTGCCAAGGCTTTTAGGGAAGGGACCAGAGGTGATAATTACGTTTAAAGTCTTTACCCACTGCATTAAATCTTCCTTCTGATTGATTACAATGTGAAAATCTGGTTGTATATAACAGACATTTGGATGTTTTCATCAGTTAGCTTGGCCCATTTGATGTCTTTTATTTGTTTCTCTTATTGTTCTTGTTGGTTTTTCGGGTCAGAAAAAAGTTGAAAACTGTTGTTTTTGGGTAAGAAATTGATTGCTTGTTAGTTTATGTGTATTAATGAAAAGATTTAAAAGAGCATAGGAGTGTAATTCAGTGTATAATCATACCTTTTACCCTTATTGAATGCAATGACAGATAACTTATAAGAAGTTTCCAGAAGTATATATTGAAGAACAGTTGCTTGCAAACATAAAGTAAGCCTAGTATGTCTGTGTAACAGCTTCATCAGTTGAGAAACGGTTGTTTGTTTTCCCTATAAATGGTTTACCCATGCTAGATAGCCATGTATAAGAAGGTACCAGAAGTATATATTGAAGAACAGTTGCTTGCTAACATAAAGTAAGCGTAGTATATCTATGTAACGGCTTTTCATCAGTTGAGAAACGGGTGTTTGCTTTCCCTATAAATAGTTTACGCATGGTAGATAGCCATGCTAATGACATGCTGGAAGGCCAAAGAGACTTTGGTGATGTTTATCTCTGATTTTGTCAAGGCTACAATTTGTAACTTCTCTGAAAAATGATGAGCACTTTTGCTATATACATGTAGAGAAAATCGTGTAGAAAGAGTATAGGAAGAAACAAAGGTTCATTCCCTAATAGATGCTTGTTATTAAATGGAAAAGTGGCAAAGTCCACTTATATGAAGATTTTGTGCTATTTTATAGATTTGAACCCAACTATTATGATTCATAACCATTGATGTAAATATTGATTGATATATATTAGTATTAGGCCCTTAATATCGATATTTTCTAATGCCGTAACAATATTATGATATGTTACCGTTTTAGTTGATATATTACGATATATTAGTCAATACGGTTCTATCAGTTTACAGTTTTTAAATTTTTTTTCTTCCGATATTTCTGATTTGAGACATATTATCTGATATATCTAATACTGATACGGTCATTCAAATATCGATACCAATCTTTTCATCTAATGTTTGAAACTTAACTTTCCTACTTATTTGATTGATACACCCTTCTTAGATGTGGAAAACTTACAATGTGTGCTCTTATGGATGGTGTTTTGTATTGATCTGGCATCTATGGAGAAAACAATATTTAAAGTTGGGTGAAACACGTGCCTTGTCCCATCAGTAATTTTCCCTGGGAAAGGCTGCTCTTTGGAGTTATGGTTCTTCCATTTTGATAAGGGTTGTCCCTTATCTTCAATTGTGAGCATTTCATATTGATAATTTGGACGACGAGGATAATAACCATATTTTAAAATATGTTAAACTCATTTTATACTTATAGCTGTTTAAGTTGTTAGGATGAAATACTTACTATTAAGAGTATGTGTAAATTTTAAAATGGGAGAACCCTAATAATTCCTGCTTTTAGATGTCTTGGGTTTGCTATTCAGAAGTTGTGCAAACCTGCTACACAGGATCTTTCTTGTTGTGCTAATCAGTGGGGGACTAAGAAGGTAAAGATATGAGTTGACTTATAAATTTGCACTTGTAAATATTGACCTGCAAACATAGGTTCTTGACATGCCCGTCTAGGCCGCAACTCGATATATGAAGCCTTTGCTATGCGTGAGATTTATGAAAGATCAGACCACTTTAAATCTATTATATACAGTATTACATTACATTATGCAAGAAACTATATACGTGACTGAAGCCCATGTCTACAAGGTCACACGACAACAATTTTAATGTTGCGCTAACACTCTCTGGCATGTCTGTTTTGGTCATATAGAAACACTAATACTAATTTAACAAACAATTGAGAAAATGTGTATACTCAGAAGTGGAATCTTACCCAAGTTCCCTTTGGATGAAAACACCGTTAACAATATTAGTCGCAATGGTCTTAACTGGTTATATCAGGTGATACGTATCATTATTAGACATACCAAACTTAATTTTGATATGTCGAGAGGCCAATACCGGTTAATATTATAACATAATGCGATTTTCTTGTGGTATTGGGCTCTTGATACAATATATGTCGGTCGATTTTTCATTCTATGGATTATACGATAAATATATGATGATAAAATATGTGATGATTGATAATGCTGTTAGTTTTACATTTTAGGTTACAGACAAAAGGTGAAGGACATTGTCCAAGGTGCTCTATTCCCTGAACATGGTTTGCATAATGGAGTTGGCCATGCTGGAGGAGCCGGTGGGCTTGTGGTTGTCCGTGACCTCGACCTCTTTTCATATTGCGAGTCCTGCTTACTCCCATTTCAGGTGAAATGCCATGTGGGTTATGTGTCCTCTGGGCAACGTGTTGTCGGCCTCAGCAAGCTTTCTCGAGTTGCTGATGTCTTCGCAAAACGCCTCCAGGATCCACAGCGATTGGCTGATGAAGTGTGTTCGGCTTTGGATCACACGATCAAACCGGCAGGCGTCGCTGTCATTCTTCACTGCCAGCACCTTCTTGTACTTGACCCGAGCATCCTAAGATGGAACAAAACTGTTGTGTCGTCCGGTTCGGGAGTTTTTGGAAATGAAGAGGCCGATATATGGAATGACCTCTTTACCCTTTTACAACTCGGAGGCTCGTCTATGGATAAACCTGCAAAAAAGTCATCCGATCACTGGTGTCTGTCCCTTGCATCTGCAACCAACCGAATGCCATCGAACCTGGCAAATGCAAACCCTGCAGCTGCTAATGCGGTTGTTTCGATCATCAGAGCCTTGGGCGAAGACCCATCAAGGAAAGAGCTGATTGGGACGCCGACCCGTTTCCTGAAGTGGATCACCAGGTTCAAAACTCCAAGTCTGGATATGAGCCTGAATGGTTTTGTCTGCACCCAGCTCGAACGGATCAAATCGAACGGTGAAGAAGCCAGGAGTGTTAACAAGATTCATTCCGAGCTGAACTTGCCTTTTTTGTCGCAGTGTGAGCATCATCTGCTTCCCTTTCATGGGGTTGTGCACGTCGGATATTTCTGTGCTGAGGGAGTAACTCCGGTCGGAGTTCAGCTTCTTCAGTCGGTCATAAATTTCTTTGGCTTCAGGCTCCAGGTGCAGGAGAGGCTTACCAGGCAAATTGCTGAGACTGTTGCACCGTGTCTGGGTGGAGATGTGGTGGTTGTCGTGGAGGCTAAGCACACATGCATGATGTCGAGAGGGATCGAGAAGCTCGGTAGCAGCACGGCAACGATGGCTGTCCTTGGTCGATTTTTGACAGAAGCCGGAGCAAGGTCCTCATTTTTGCAGACAATTCCCAGTGCTGATACTTCTAATTCTTATAGATGATGTTTCTTAATCAAGAATTAATTCTATAAATGTTTCTTCTGTTGGAATAAACGTCTTCATCCTCTCTTGTTTTCCTGGCTTCTTTCATTATTATATATATATATATAAATCAATCTTAAAATTTTAACTATTTATTTAAATACAGATAATTATAATTTAATTTGTTAAACAATTAATTTTTTAAATAACAAATAATTAAATTATAATTATTTATTTTCAGTTAAATTGTTAATATTGAAAGAAATACATAAGGAATAAGTGGAGGAAAGAACTTCTGTTTGTGAACTTCTTTTTTTTTTCAAAAGGAAATTAAAGTTTAAGGTAAACTGTTTTATTCTTGTTGGACTTTCAATTTGAATTGGGTACGCCCGACTCAGTCTAATATCATATAATATTAAATGCATATTTTTTATTTATGATTATATTTCGTACAAGAAGTAAATCGTCATGGCCATTCAATTGATCTATATTTTTTATTATTATTTAAGTCATAAATATATTAGTCTTATTTTATATTTTTGAATTATTTATAACCCAAATTTATCTTTATTGGTACTAGAGCCTTAGTGGTTATTTTTTTTTTTGAATACTTTGGGTATATCGTATTTTAGGTAAGTTAAATTTTATGTGTATTTCTTTTAGTAATATGCATGGCTATTTTTTTAAATTTAATTTTGATACATTATGAATTCGGGTTACTGATGGATTAGGATACCGTTTAGTCTTTGAGTCATATTGAAGCTGACCGGTCTTCATCTTTTATAACCTGAATTTTGTATACCACAACTAAAAAATAAGAGGTTAAAGGATTTATAAGACTTGTATCTAAATTTATCCTTCGACACTAAATCAATAATCTCCCTCAAAGGATGAAAAGATGTAGGAATGGTGATGATGTGATAATGTGAGTTTTTTGAGTCTGAGTTGGAGGTCGCGTTCGTTGTGAGGCAGCTTTGGAGTGGTAATGTACTCGCGGGGAGCAACTTTGGTATCGAGAGACCAAGAATTGTGGAGGAATTCTTGGGAGACCATTTGGACTGAGAGTGGTCTCTTGAGAGCTCTTAAATGTGGGTGTTTGCGGCAATCTGAGCAGAAATGTAAGCATGTCCTTTGAAGTTTGTTTCCAAATTTTTTATAACTATTGAGCCAGCTCAGTCTTATTTGGGCGTCAACGCTAACCACCAGCTAGCCATGAAAATTTGTCAGTCTAGTACGGGGATCGCAGATGCTGATTGTGGTAATCGTGATCAATTAAGAGGATCCATTTATTCTTTGAGGAGATTCTGGACACGGAGAATATAGGAGCTGATAGTATGTGAGATCTGTTGAATTGAAAGTTACCGTTATGAGTGATTCGTTGAGTTGGAGTTGTCATTCCTAGAGGGATCATGATTAAGGGCGATATTTGGAGTGTCGGGTTGGTTAAGGCAAGCAATCTCCAACCCGTGGAAAGAACTCTGTGGGCCGACCTTTTGGGTCGAGGCCGATTTGGGCCGCCTGGCCATCTGGGGCACTGTTGGGGTCAATTGAAACATTGACCGACCCCTGATCCAATGGACAAGATGCTTTCTGAACCCACTGCTAAGTACGTGGGCTTTCGTGCTTGGCCAATCCATTTCTACCGTCCCATCAAATTTATATTATGCAGATATTTTAAATTTATAGTGTTAGATGTCATTTTTTTATATTTTGGTGAAATATTTTAACATAATTTAAAAATTTTTAAAACTTGAAGAGGTTATAACTTTTTGCACATATTTTAATTTATATGGATTTTTTTAATATTCATAGCAAAAATTATGTAGGTCCTAAGTTTTGAGTATTTTAGATTAAAAATAATATTATTATATTTTAAAATATGTCTAAATATAATATTTTAATTTTATGAGTTATTTTTGCAGTGTCCCATCCTCCATCGCCTTTTATGGGTACTTTAAAGTATAGTTTTAGTTGTCATTTGGGTTAATTTGATCACACTAATAGATTTAAAATGTTTCAAGAATGAATGATTTAAAAATCTGGGGTAATTGGGGCAGGCGGGGAGGCGCGTGTACCACACTAGCCATAAGGGCGCGTGGGCCTTGTTCCCCGCTGCATTTTGAATTTTTTTGACCACCACCCAATCCATAATTTTAAGATATATATATATATAAATTAAAATTAATATTTCAGATTTTCAAAGTATTTAATAATTAATTTTTTAGAAAATGTATTTAAAATTATCAAAAAAAGTATTTTTTTGGGAAGAAAATTCTTGAAATTTTTTTTCAACTTTATTATATACATTGAAGGATGCTATATTATAGTGAAAAGATTTAAATAATACTAAATTATTTAATTTATTTTTTTAAAATTTTAAGAATATTTATTGTACATCCAAAAAACGTGATTTAAGTTTTAAAATATTTTTAAAACTTTGCCTACTCATTAAGACATAATTTCGACGATTATTTAGAACTTTAGGAAAGTGAGAATTTATGAAGAATAATGAATATATTTAAGATATAATAGATGGTTATATCTTGATGGGAATATGACTAGTATTCCCATTATTAGTTACATTCATCGTATCTTTGATTCTATGGAGTTGGTTTAGAGATAAATTGCCATATTTTAGATGATACTTAATAGGTATGGCTAAGAATGGGTCGGCCTAAAGTGAAAAAGAGGACCAAATAACGATAGATTAATAGAAGACGTCTCTAAACTCATCAGGCAAATGGCGTAACGTATAAAGAACACGATTTGAATAGCCGAACATTAAAGAATAATAACGGATTGCTTAATGAATTATTTCAAACGACAGCCATGCCGGTCTAATAGCTAGTAATCAGGAGGTACTGTTATTGAATGGAGGCGATCATTGCACATGCAAGTAACTCCCATCACTTAAAGAGATATTTTGCCGATACATTGATTCGAGGTGCTTACCATCTAAACGATGCTTCTTACTATCAATAAAGCCTCTCCCCCAAGAAAAAGAGAACGTAACAACAATGTTTGAGAACGACGATAGAGTTTGAACGACAACGACGAGAGGAAAAAGATATGAAAGACACTCATTTAAACAAATGCTCATATACACAAGCCATTCCACCAACTGAGTGCATAAATATTAAAGCCACTCTACTAGTCAAGTACACAAAAAAAAGGAGCATTACCCACCATACAAATACTTATTCCCATCTTCTCTAAATTCATGCAATTATTTTCACGCATCTTTCTTATCCGAATGGAAAGATTTTTAACTTAAATATCGTAGGATATATTAAGGAGTGAATTTCGTATACTTATTACCTCTTATTTATTTTATTGTGGTATGGAGAATCTAAATTTTGAATTACCAAAATTTGACCCATTACTATTCAAGTATCAAAGCGTAAGCAATCGGCTTTCTAATTCGTACATTAATTTCGGTCCTCAAGACGTATCAATACTATTTCACAATCTAAGTTTTGAAAGAGAGTATGATTAAACTTTGTCATTTATTTATTTGCAAATATAATATGTTTACGTGTACTGTGTTTGATAGCAAGTTTGTAGCTAACTGTTATTGTAATGTGTACATGTATTATGTGTGTTTACCTATACTCATGTATTTGTAGTATGTTGTATTATAAGCATATGTAAACTTTATTTTTTGCATTTTATGCTTGTTTTAGAGTGGGAATTATTGAGGCTTATCTTTAAAAAGAGATTTTGTATAGTAAAATTAAGCTAGCAATATTTGTACATATGGATTTAGGATGATAACTCAGAGTATAGTAACTTTTTGATTATGTGCCATATGTTAGAATATCATTAATTTAATTTATGTATATTGCAAAATACTTTGGGTCGTGTTATGCATTTATATTTCATTTAAACATTTCTATGATAGATTATCCATGAATTTATAAAATTATATCGTGAATATATATGGTAATATTTAATGAAGAATTAAAGGCATGTAAGAATAATATTATAGAAATTCAACACTTAAACATGATTTGTATGGATTCAGAATATATATCTTATAAAAATTTATGAAATAAAAGTATAATTTTGTACAGGTAAGGTCTAAAATAGTTTAGTTATAAAATTAAGGTTTGCATAGGTATTTAGAATTAAAAAAATATTTAAAATATTAGAAATAAATAACAATATAAGAAAAAATGGTTTGGATACACTTTCTTTACTTGATTTCTAGCAAATGATTATTGATTTTTAACTTAAATTCTCATTTTTTCTTCTCTCTCTCTCTTTTTCTCTTTATTTTTCTCTTCTCCTTCTATCTCATCTCTCAAATCTCCATAAAAAAAAAAAAACTCAAAATTGGCAAAGCGGCATACTTATAAAAGATTGGCGCATCAATGTCAATCAAATATGGATCAAGAGCTGAGACACAGACTATATCGCATACAAGAGCTTATCATACGTGTATCAGGTGTCAACATTTTATCTCAAATATGTACGTGCGGTAATAGAACAAGCATCAGGTGTGAACATTTTACCAAAAATGCACAAAATTGTCTAAAATGAGTTCATCAGACATGCATTTACCGTTTAAAACACACATGAGCATGGGATAACTGCTAATCAGTTGTCATTTGGCCTAACTAAATTCGGTCTGAACTTACATCATAACGCAAAACTTCAATTATCTTTGCTAAATTATTTGTTTAATTAGGTTAATTATTATCCAAATAATATTTTGAGATCCATATATTATAAGAGTATTAGATAGCTATCTATGTGTTAATAAAATATAAGTATTGTAGATTAGTCAATATATTAGCAATGAATTGATTCGAGAATAAAATGACATGCGGATATCATTAATGAACAAATCTTAATGACAAAAAATTAATTTTATTTATATGTTTTCGCATGATATTCGACGCGATATCTAAGAGTAGCAAGAAATAAATATTTATTGATTTGTCATCATTTATAGTTAAATTTATGATATGTTTAGCTACAGTATAAAAAGTTATTTGGTTAGGGATATTCCTTTTACTTTAAAAATTTTAAGTGATAACATGGGATGATAATTAATAATATTTTTATTGATATATAATGCTCATGAAGTCTATTATATAGATCCCAAAATGACACTATTAAATTGATTACATGAAGATCAATTATAATTTTATGAAAATTGTTATAAAAATGAGATATTTATATCATTTATATTTACACAAAGTTCTTTGTGAACCCTTTATAATGGATGTCGAGTTGCACATGTTTTCTTGGAGATGTCAATCATTGGTAAGTATAGACAATAAATGGAAGCATGATTGATGAACAAATGCTATGTGCATTTATAGTTTATTTGTATAAATTATGTTATATTTACCGAGGTAGTTTATGATATATATGGCGATATAAGTACGCACATATGATTATAATATGTTGAATTCATCTGTCACAAAAAATGTATGCCTAGTAGGCTTGTGATTGGGCCTATTATACAGACAATCACCTCTGATGCTTAAAAGCGTGCAGAGATAAAATAATTTTAATATTACAGATAACCTTAAAAAGAGTATAAGATCAATTAAAATGTATAACACCTTAATAGATGATCAAGATGGGGTCATTGTATTTCTTTATTTCCTAGCTGTGCCGAGATGGATTTTCTCACCATTTATTCTACCTGTCTGAAATTTAGATTTGATTTTCTAATTGATTTTGAGACAAATGCGGCCATAGAAAGCTCATGTTACACACTAGATGTGTTTAAACTAAAATATGCACTATGCTAATTTATTAAAAAGACGACATGTACACTATCAGGAAAAGGTATAATACTATAGCACCTGATTCACACCATGTGTACTAGAAGACCTAGAAGGAAATGTGAGTGAATGGATCTCTACTTCCTCACAATGTGAGACTCTTGAGATTAATTAATAATCTCTACTAGTACCCATAGTGACTTTCAAATGCTTCTTGGGGTTTTAGTTTAATATTTGCTATTTTAATATGTCTTCAATGGCTATAAGAGATTCGCTTTTATGGGATATGTTTAGGAAAGTAGTTAGACCGGAGCTGAATGATTTAATCTAGAAGGGAAGATAGTATTTTTATTTTACATCTATACTTGTATTTATTAACTAGATAATTATACTATATGTTGCGTCCCGGGCCCACGGTTGTCGTACAGATTAGGGAGCTTTCGGATTCCTTAGCGTGCGGCTGCTTCGGAAGAAGGGTCCGGTCTCTGTCCCTGTTAACCTGGACCTGCACAACACAAACGACAAACAAGAGGTGAAGGGTCCGGCAGGATTTCTCCCACCGAGGCCGCTCCGACGCTCGAGACAGCAAATTCCCGCAATAAACGGAAATGGCGCACTCTAAAGGGGTGCGCAGAGAAATGCTGTGAAGCGTAGATGTGATTGTGCGGTGATGCAGAGAAATGCAATGAGCAGGTGGTGGAAGGCCTGGCTTCCGTAATGCACCGCGATGGGTGGCTAACTTTCCCGTGATCTCAGAGGATGCTGGGATGGTGAGCGAGTTAGCTAGATGAGGCAATGCTCTGTCTTGACTCGTCACTCTCGTGTTTTAGAGAAGGGGGGAGCAGATGATCAAGGATGCTTGAAGCTATGTTCAGTAAAGATCCAAGGTTGATCGAAAGAGTTAAAGGTCGTAAAGTCGAAGATCCCAGATCCCTTTCTCTGTGAGGTGTGAGGGTTCTTATACACCTCACCCCATTGGACTCTTGGGCGCCAAAACGCCCGTTGCTTGGGCCATTGCGCCGCTGGTCGTTGTCATGGACCGCCGGTCACGCCGGCTGTCCTGTTGCCGTGCTTGGCACGCTGCTGAGCGTCGTTGACCACGCCCGATTTTCCCTGGATGGGGATTGGTTGGCCACCTGCAGACGGCAGCGAGTGGCGTTGGTGCTGCGCCAGCCACGCCTCTATTGGCTAGCCTTTCTGCCTGTTCCTGGCGACGCATTTAATGCGCTGCAGGTTTCCGTTGCCTTCTTCCATTGTGGGCTTGCGCCTTTCATCCCTTGGGTTGGGCTTACTGCCTCACGTGGGCTTCTGATCTCCTCACGGGTCGCGTCCTACTTCGTGGGCTTGGGCCTGTCTCATGGGCCAGGACATGGGACCCAACACTTGCCCCCCATGCCTGGGCCGGCCAGTGGTCGGGCCTGGCATGTTCCCTAGGCCCATTTCCACGGCCTCATACCCTTCCTCGTGCCGCGCCATTTTTGTCGTTTTCCAAGTTTGCGCCTTTCCCAGGAGCCAGGGCAGGCTTTTCAGGTGCTGCCGTGACCCGTCGCCTCACCCGGCGAGATTCGCGCGCCTTGGGTTGCATCTGACCGGTGGTCACTGCTGTTGCCCGAAAGACGTTTGTTGGATGTCGTGTCGCACTGGGTGAAGGGAGAGCCTGCGTCTTGCCCATAAATAGGAGGGCACTTGAGCGAGTTGAGTCCATCCCTTATCAGCGAACCGAAGAAGCAATGAGAAGATTCTGGCGGGCACTTGAGAAGGAGTTGGATGGACTACTTGCATGCTTGAGTTCCTTGGTTGAGACCGTTGTAGCCCACGCCCTGTGGCTTGCTTTCTTTGCTAACGAGAGTGGCTTGGCCATTCCGCCGTCGTCGCGTGCTTCCTTCAGGGTTGTGTCCATGGCTAGGTTGAGCGGATTCTTTGACTACCCCCGCGGCTACCTTCGCCTGTTAGGCGACGGCTTTCGCAGGTGTCCACTCCGCGTGCCACGCCAGGGCACTAACCGCGGGAGGAGTGCGAGGTCAGTAGCCCTCCGCGGAGGCTGACCTTATTGCCCGTCTCTCGCGGAGTGCCTGACTTCAGTGCTTCCTGGACCCCGGTGGATTGAATGCTTGAGACTTCCACCGGGGGATGCTCCTTGCTTCCTGCCCAGTTCGCCTGGCGAAATACCGACTGCTTCTGCCGTCGGGATCTGGTGTAGATCGTGTTCGTCGAGCTCTCCTGGGGCGAGGTACGGGAGCATTCCGGGCTTCGCACCGCAGTCTTCTTTCGTCTTTCTCGCAGCTTCACGGTTGTAGATCTTGTACTTTGTAAGAAAGCGTTGATTAATAAAAGAAGTAGCCTCTTTTGTCTTCAATTTTTGTCTTGTCTCCGTAAATGCTTTTCTGTTGCCGGGCGTTTTGCCCTGAGGATCCACGCGTCATCCTTTGGGAGCCTGTGGGGTCCTTGTCAACCGTCACGTCCCCTGGGCAACCAGCGCATTTAATTTCTGCGTGGCCAGGGGACGTAGTTCCGTCTTGGAAACGCGCGAGTCTTCAGGGGCCTCCTACGTGGTGAACCCTCATTGGCCCTTCCTTAAATGATTTTCGCCTTTTGGAATTGCCGCCTTTTCAGGAGAAAACTTGCCTATATAAACACGCCGCTTTCTCCTGAAATCTGGCACGTCTTTGTACTTGTTCATCCACTGGCCGTTCGATCTTCCTCTGCGTGTTTTTTCGTTGCGAAATCGATGGGAGACTCCTCTAGTGACACGGAGCGCACCTCTTACGAGTCCAAGTTCGGCTCTAACGCCCCCGTGTCTTCCGGAGCCCACACCTCAGGAGGGGCTCGCTCTGGGCTCCGATCGGCCGGCCCTTCTCGGAGTCTGGGAGTTCCTCCGGGCTTCGAGGGGGTCCCACCGCGTCGGGGGGCTGCGGCAATCGAAATGGAGTGGCTGAGAGCCCGCGTCGCACATTTAGAGAGCGCTCTGGCCGAGTCGGAGGCCAGGGCCATACGGCTGGCGGGTGCGAACGTGGGGGCGCAGGGCCGCATATTGGCACTTGAAGAAGAAACGGAGCAACTTGGGCGGCGACACGAGGCCGAAGTTGCTGCACTGCGGACGGAGCTGAGGTCGATGCTTCGGCCGGAAGAAGTGAACTCGGCCTTGGAGCGGAGTTATTTTGATGCCGTCAGGCTTTGCCGAAGGCTTGCTTTACTGGAGGATCCAGGCTTCCGCGTGGGTGTCCTAGATCCTCGTAACTCGTCCGCCAAGACCCGTGATCAGTTGGTGGATTATCCCGTTCGACGTTCCTCCACCGGCCACCGGGATCGTTGACCGTTTTGCTATCGTTGTGCTCTTTTCTTTTCTTTGCCAGCGTTGTAACAGAACTACTTTGCCGTAATGAGAATCTGTCTTTCATATTGTCTCTTCTGCCGAATTTTCTCGTTTCTTGGCTGTTTCTCTTCCTTTTTTTTGTTTTCTTGCGCTTTCCGTGCGCGTCTTCGGGGTTCTTGCTATCGTGAGCCCCTATTTAATGTTGCGGCGCCAGCATAGACCCTAGCCATGCTGCTGAAGGGTCACGCCCGTTAGCCTGGCGCCTAGCCATCATTGCAATCGATTGAGATTTTGCGGTGCGCCCTGATGCGACCACGTGTCTCAATCTCCGGAGGTGGTGGCGTTTTGGTTTCCCGCCTCTTGATTTGGCGTCGTCTATTTAAGCCAAACGACGATCGTCTCCTTCTTTCCGCTGATTTCTTCTCCCTTTATTCCTGAGGTTTTCGAGAGACAAATAGCAGCGAAAGTAGAGAGCTCTTCCTCTTCTCACGTTTCCAGAATTGTGCGTCATGGTGTCTGCAACACCAGGTCGGTTTTGACTGAGGGGTACATAGCCTCTTTTAGGGTAGACTATGCGATTCCCAGTGACCTGAGTTCCCGTGTTCCCGGCGCACAGGACAGAGCCAACGCCCCCCGAGAGGGCTTTATTACGGTGTACGAGCATCATCTGAAGGGGGGCTTCGTTTTTCGTTGACTGCTCGTTGCACACAGTGGTCGAAGCGGTAGGAGTCCCATTGGCAAGGCTTCATCCTAATGCCTTGCGCTATCTGGTATCTCTGTGCGTCTTCGCTCTTATGCACCAGTGCTCCTTCGATGCGAAGGCGGCAAGGATAATTTTTCGGGCAACGGAGTCGGAGGACTGGATATCGCTTTCCCCAAGCTAGGGTACAACCTTCGCGGCACCAACCCTGACTCCGTGAAAGGCTGGAAGGAACGCTTCTTCTTCCTGCAGGAGCCCTCTGACTGTGAGCTTCCGAGGGCGTGGGGCCCGATTTCGGAGTACTTCCGGGACAAGCCCACCGACGAGGACCTTGCAGAATCCTCGAAGCTGCTATCCACCATCAAGTCGGAGGAAAAAAGGTTCTCAATCCAGGGTTATTTCCTCACATCTGTTACGTTTGAGATCGGCAGATGGGGACCTCCTGCTGGTTGGGCGATAGCCGGTCCTGGTAAGGACCTTCCTGGAGAGACTGCCACTTCCCTTCCGCCCGAGAGAAACGAGGGGGGAAGCGGCTCGTTGCTGGTGTCGTCGAGCGACGATGAGGATGCGGCTGCCCTTAAACGGCTAAGGGAAGTCGAAGGGACCCCTTTGAGGAGGTCCCGGAGACGAGTTCCCGGTCCTTCCGTTGCGGGAAGTCCGGCTTAAGAGAGACTTGCCAGCGCGGGTCGCCAGAGGGAAACTGCCGCACCCTCGTCGACTTCGACTGCGGAGCTAGCCGCTCGCGAAGTCTGCGAGGTCGAGTCTCTACCTGCTGGGGATCCATCCAGTGGTGGCGCTGCTGAGGCGACGGACGACGTCGTCATATTGGAGAGCCCAGAGGGGCCACTTACTGCTACGTCTGAGTCAGCGCCGGAGGCCCGGGGATCTGTGGGGTCGCCTGCGATTCTTGTGGAGCCCATTTCTGTGTGCAGGCCTCCCGAAGACCTGGCTGCACTTTCGGAGGTTGGGACTGCTCCTGCTGCTGATCCGGCTCAGGCTGACGAAAGGGAAGCCAGGACATCCTCGTGACAAGAGCCCCCGAGCATTCCTACGGCAGCCAGCCTTCCAGTCAGCCCTCCTCTAGCAGTCGAGGAAGCTGAGCTCCAGGGAGAGGTTCTTTCGGACGAACTCGCGCGGGCCACATGTTCAGAGGTTGGCACCGCTCCTGCTGCTGATGCGGTATAGGCTGGCGAAGGGGCAGCCGGGACGTCCTCGTCGCAAGAGCCCCCGAGCGCTCCTACGGCAGCCAGCCTTCCAGCCAGCCCTCCCCAAGCAGTCGAGGAAGCTGAGCCCCAGGGAGAGGCTCTTCCGGGCAATTTCGCACGCTTCCTGCGCGTCGCCTCTCTTCCGGTACGGTTGCTTCTTTCTGGACTTCTTCCTTTGTTGTTTATTTTCGTAATGTTTCTGATCTTTCCTTCCATGCAGGTTCCTGGTGATGCGGTCCCCTTCGAGGTGCTAGCTGACTCTTTTCGCGGGGACCTGGAGCGGGCCATCATCAGCGGGCATCAACTCATCCACGGCGGCCTGGCCCAGATCCCATCTCTTACAGGGGAGATCGGGCAGCTGCGGCGGAGAGTTGAGCAGTTGGAGGGCCTTCTTTCTGCCGCAGAGGAAAGAATCGCCAGGTTGGTCGGAGATGTGGTTGGTCGGCATTCTCCATCAGAGTGGCAGCTAGCGATGGATACTCGCTATTGGGACGGCATCCGCTTGTGTCGTAGGATCGTCTCCCTGGCGGCTCCTCATGTCCCAGCTGGCATCCTCCATCCAGGGAACGCCGGGGTAGGAGAGGCGTCGCGCCTGAAGACTTTCCCTAAGGAAGCGGGTCCATCGAGTCTTCCTGATTAGCCTTTGTTGCTGTTGAGTTTTGAGATTGGCTTGTGTATTTGTACCACATCTGTTTTTTGCGTGAATGAGAAGCGTCTTTTTACACTTCGTGTCCATGCTTTTTCTTTTCGTAGAGTGTTGCTTGCTTTTCGCTTTTGTTTCCGTTCGTTGGATCATGCTTCGTGTTTGAGCATTGGGCTCTTTGGAGCCGTTGTTTTTAAGGCCCTATCCAGGCGCCTTCTTGCGTGGTGCTCGTCCTTCGTAAGAGGATGTCATCACAGCTCACACATTTGGGGGGCTCGATCCGGTAGAGCAGATGTCGTCGCTAAGCCCCTGGAGCCTCAACAAGGGTTAGCGCAGCGGTCAGGCCGCGGTAACCGGACTCCTGGGTCTAGGACTCGGTCGCGTATGATTGCGGGAGGTGTGTCGCTCCTGCTCAAAGCGTTATAATCACCAAGTTGAGGTCCTAGCCCACGACCATTGTAGACTGAGGGTGCTCTCTTCTGTTGGAGAAGGTCGCCGCACACCTGCTATTCTTTGCCCCCTAAGGTTTTGTTAGCCATAAAGTGGGGACTCGGGGAGCCCCCAGGCCTAATGTTTTGACCGCACGGGTCGTTGGCGTGTAGCCTTTGGAATGGATCGCCTGGATCCTTGGTCCTAGCTTACGGCTGGACGCCTCCGGGCTGCCTAGCACGGGGTTTAGTTTCTGAGGTGGCGCTGGGGCCTTTTGGTGCGGAGCCATGGTGAGTAAAGCCGTCCCCAGGCCACGTGGCGCGAGGTCGGAGTCCTGAGGCGGTCTGCTTTGGACCGTCTGGCACTGAGCTAAGGACTGGTTTTACGGACGGACGCTTGTCCTCCCGACTTAGGGGCAGTCTAGGTTGTTTGGTTCAAGAATGCAATGCATGGAATTAACTCACACAAATGAATATGCAGCATGATAGAGCAATTATGATAATCAAAGGTAAAACTCATGTTCAAGCACTCATTATGATGCATGCGTGTGCGACTTACCTGAGTCAGAGTTGCATCACTGATAGTATTTTCTTAAGTTGGCGGCATTCCAGGTCCGCGGGACCAGTTTGCCGTTAAGGCGCGTAGCTTATGCGCTCCGCTCCGAGGATTGCGGAGACGAGGAACGGTCCCCTCCCACCCGGGAGAGTTTGTTCCTATTCATGGTCTTTCCCGCCGCCTCTATGCTCCGAGAGGACCCGGATCTCCAACTTCCAGTGGGCGCGCCTTCACTCGCTTGTTGTAGTACTGCGCGACTCGCTGTTGGTAGGCCGCGGTTCTGAGTCGTGCGGCGTCTCGAACTTTCGAGAGCAAGTCCAGACTTTCCCGAAGCCTTCGTTCATTGGTGGCCGGGTCGAAGCATTCGATCCGCAGGCTTGGCATCCCCATTTCCACGGGTACCACAGTCTCAACCCCAAAGCAAAGGTTGAAGGGCGTCTCCTTTGTTGGTTCTCTCGCGGTTGTTCGGTACGACCATAGCACTGACGGTAGCTCCTCAGTCCAGGAGCCCCCTGCGTCTTCCAACCTGGTTTTCAACCAATGCAGCAGCGTGCGGTTGGTGACTTCGACCTGTCCGTTTGCTTGAGGGTGCACCACGGACGTGTGCACCAGTTTAATGCGGAGGTCGCGGCAGTACTTCGTGAAGCGTTTGCCGGTGAATTGGGTTCCGTTATCGGTCACTACGACTTCAGGAATCCCAAAGCGACAAACAATGCCCTGACGGAGGAACCCCGTCGCATTTTGTTCTGTAATCTTCGCGAGTGGGACGACTTCCACCCATTTTGTGAAGTAGTCGATGCCAACGATCAAGAATTTTCTTTGTCCGGCTGCTATCGGTAGGGGTCCGAGTATGTCGAGCCCCCATTGAGCGAACGGCCATGGGGATTGGAGATAGTGCAGCTCGGTGTGTGGCTGGTGCGTCCTGTTACCATGGACCTGGCAATTTTCACACTTGCGGACGAACTTCATAGCGTCTCGTTTCATGGTGGGCCAGTAGAACTCTTGCCGCATGACGTTGAACGCTAGGTTCTTCCCGCCAATGTGTGATCCGCACAGCCCCAAGTGTACTTCTGCCAACGCGTAGTCGGCTTCCTCCGGGGTAAGGCACTTCAGGAGAGGGGTGGAGTAGCCTCGCCTGTATAGTCTCCCATTTAAGACCGTGTACTATCCTGCTGTCTTCTTGATTCGCTTGGCCTCGTTGACGTTTTCTGGTAGGGTTTCTTCAGTGAGGAACTTTACATAGGGCGTCATCCAGTTGTCCCTCGTGCTGACATGAAGGACTTCTTTGTCTTCGGCATCGATGCTGGGCACGTTCTGGACTTCCCTAGGCTCCCTTGCGTACTGCTCTACAGTTCTGGCAGCCGCGTCCTGGGCCAGTCAGTCAGCGCGTTCATTATCCGATCTCGAGATATGCTCGATCTCAAATAGATCGAACTCAGGGATCAGGGCCCTTACTCTCGCTAGGTACCTCACAAGCTGTGGGTTCGAGGCTTCGAGGTTCCCCTTCACCTGATTGACCACGAGTTCAGAGTCACTACGTACGACCAACGACCTCGTGGAACACTCCCTCGCCAGTCGTAGGCCTGCAAGGAGGGCTTCGTACTCCGCAACGTTGTTCGTGGCCGGGAAGGCCAGAGTAACGGAGTATACGATCTCCACACCCTCGGGCGTCCGTAACACGATACTCGCTCCGCTGCCTGTCTGGGTAGATGATCCGTCTACGTTTAAGGTCCACACTGGTGAATCGTTGTGCTCCATATCTACTGGATTGCTGTCCTCGTCCTGCGCTGGCGTCGCTGCCTCGACGATAAAGTCCGCCAGAGCCTGTCCTTTCACGGCTGGCCGGGGCCGGAATTCTAGGTTGAATTCCCCTAGCTCGACGGCCCACTTAACCAGCCGGCCTGACGTCTCTGGTTTCTACAAGATCGACTTCAGCGGCTGGTCCGTCAGCACGACGATCCGGTGAGACTGGAAGTAGGGTCGCAGCTTCCGCGCCGCATAGACAAGCGCGAGCGCCATCTTCTCAGCGTGCGGATAGCGAGTCTCTACGTCAGTCAGCACCCGGCTCACGTAGTACACCGGCTGTTGCTTGCCTTCGTGCTCCGCTATTAGCACGGAGCTGAGGGCTGACGCCGATGTGGCCAGGTAGAGATAGAGATCTTCTCCTTCGCGCGGCGAGCTTAGAAGCGGCGCGTTGGAGAGGTAAGTCTTCAGTTCCCTGAAGGCTTCGTCGCATTCTTCATTCCATTTGAACCCTGCGATTTGGCGCCCCTTAGCGCCTTGAAGAAGGGCAGATACTTCTCAGCTGACTTGGCTAGGAATCGTGAGAGGGCGGCTATCCGTCCTGTCAGCTTCTGGACTTCTTTTATTGTTCGCGGAGGGTTCAGGTCGAGTATGGCTTTGATCTTCTCTGGATTGGCTTCTATTCCGCGCTGGGATACAATGAAGCCTAAGAACTTTCCAGAGGTCACCCCGAACGCGCATTTGACAGGATTGACCTTCATCCCATGCCGTCGGAGGATCTGAAAGGTCTCATCTAGGTCGTTGACGTGGTGGCTCGGGACTTTGCTTTTTACAAGCATGTCGTCGACGTACACCTCCACGTTCCGCCCGATTTGAGTTTCGAACATTTTGTTTACAAGGCGTTGGTACGTTGCGCCTGCATTCTTGAGACCAAAGGGCATCATTTTGTAACAATATGTCCCTTGATCTGTCATGAACGAGGTGTGCTCCTCGTCTTCTGGGTCCATCCGGATTTGGTTGTATCCGGAGTATGCGTCCATGAAGCTCAGTAGTTCGTGCCCGGATGTGGAGTCCACGAGCTGGTCGATCCTTGGGAGCGGAAAGCTATCTTTGGGGCAGGCCTTATTCACGTCTGTGAAGTCGACACACATCCGCCACTTGCCGCTGCTCTTTTTCACCAGCACAACGTTGGACAGCCACTCCGGGTACTGGACTTCTCTGATGAATCCGGCGTCCAGAAGCCTCTTTACTTCTTCCCTGATGGCGACCAACTTCTCGACGAAGTGGTTCCTCCGCTTCTGCCGGACGGATTTTCGGCTCGCGTCAAGGCCCAGCTTGTGGACTATGACTTCGGCTGATATCCCGGGCATGTCAGCGGGGACCCAGGCAAACACATCGGAGTTAGCCCTGAGGAAGGTAACCAGCCTGTCGCGATCTGCAGGTTGGAGGGATCTCCCCACGTTGACGCACCGTTCCGGATCGAAAGGATTGAGCGGGATCGCCTCAGTCTCCTCCCCTAACTGGGCCTGTTGAAGCGACGTCTCGTCGCGGAGGTCCAGGTCTTCGCTTGGTTTGCATGGCGCCACGGGGTTGATTTGAGACAGGTAGCAGGTCCGTCCCATTTCTTGGTCTCCAAGAACTTCTCCCACGCCCCAGGGGGTGGGAAATTTCACCTTTAGGTGCGGGATGGACGTTACGGCCTCGAAGGCGGTCAAGAAGGGTCTGCCGAATATGGCGTTGTAGACAGATGGAAGGTCGACGACGAGGAATGCCAGCTCGCGCGTCATGGAGCGCGGGTGGGTTCCCATCGTGACTTCCAGTCGCACTATCCCTTGCACTGGAACTGGCTCGTTGTCCAAGCCGTACAATGGTCCGTTTGCAGCCTTCATTTGGTTCCGTTTTAGTCCAAGTTTAATGAACGCAGAGAGATACAGCAAGTTTTGCGAACTTTCATTATCGATAAAGACCTGTTTCAGTTGGTAGTCATCACCACCAAATGAAACAAGGGCCGATACAACAAGGGGGTCAGTGTGGGGAAAGGTTACATAAGCCATATCGTCGCTACTAAAGCTAATGACATCATTCCTAGCCCCTATCTTCGCCCGCTTGTTGCTGGAAGTCGTCTCTGGCTGTCTGCTCCTGGCGTTCGCGGCGTCGGCGGAAGAGATCATGTTGACTACGCCGGTAGCCGTGCGGGCTATCGGAGGCTCGCTGGCTTCACCGTCGGAGGGAGCAGGTTCCTGCCCCGAACCTTTCACGAACCGCTTCAAGTGTCCACGCCGGATCAGATCTTCAATCTCCTGCTGCAGGGTGCGGCAGTTCTCAGTCGAGTGCCCTGCATACGGTGGTACCGACAAGATTGGCCCTGTCGCCGCTACTGGGACCCTTGGGCATTTTTGGCCACTTGAAGAATTTCTCATCCTGGATCTGCATCAGGATGTTTGCGCGGGGCCGCGTGCTCTGGGGTGGGTCGAGAGGTCCTGCTGTAATCCATTTTGGGCCCCGGCGGGGGCCGCTGCTGCTTTCGGCGCTCCGAGAAGCGCTAGCTGTCGCTGTCCCTCTTTCTCCCTCCAGAAGCTCTTAGGGCTTCCGGGGGCCGGTCCATTCACTCGGGGCGCTTCGCCTCATTGGCCTCTTCGGCAGTGATGTACGCCCGAGCAATGGTCTCAACCTCCTGGAAGGTCTGAGGGCGCTAGTGCGACAGATGTTTGAAGAAGTCCCCCGCCGCCAGAGTGGCGACGAAGGTGTTGAGTTTCAGCTCGTCGGAGAGGTGCGGGATCCGCCTCGCCTCAGTGATGAAACGGTCCAGAAACCGCTTCAGGCTTTCATCCTGCCTCTGTCGGAGGCGGACCAGGGGCCAGGGTTGTCTCTCCTCCCTTCTTCGCCGGAGGCGAATCGCTCGGAAGTCACAAGACAAGCTCGTCAAATGAGCGTATGGAGTTCGGGGGGGCCGTGGAACCAGAGCAGCGCGTCACCCCTAAGGGTGACGGGGAAGCACTGGCACATCAAGGCCTCGCTCGCCCCTTGTAGAGAGAGGTGGGTGCGGAAGCAATTGAGATGGTCCATCGGGTCCTTGCTTTCGTCGTATCCCTCCAGGACCGGCATTTTGAACTTGCTCGGTAACGGCTGCGTCCGCAAGTCCATGGCAAAGGGCGATCTACGGAGGTCGGCGGAGGAGGGCGTGGGTTTCTCCTTATGCAGGGTGTCCCACAACCCCTTGACTTTCTCCTCCATCGAGGGGTCCGTAGAGCCTCTTCGCGCATTGAGGACGTCACGGAGCTCCGTGTTGCCCTGGAGGTGCGTCTGGGCTCGTCGAGGGTGGCGACTCTCCGCCTAGGAGGCGCGTTCGCCGTTGGAGCCTGCGGCGGGTGGCCTCCTATTGCCACGCGAGTTACGGGGATTGCGCCCTTCGGGGCTGTCCTCCCTGTCGTCGTTGGCGGGATGGCTTTCCGCCTCGTTCTGGCCATCCTCACTTGGTGCGGCTTGGGCTGCCGCGCGGTCGAGACGGTTGGCTCGCCTCCTGCGAGTGGCCTCTCGACGCCTTTCTCTCTTGGAGGTGGAGGCCTGGGCTGCTGGAGGAGCGGCCCCAGGCCAGGCAGTCCCAGTGTTTGCGCACACGGCGAGGAGGATCTCCTTCAGAGTATCTATGTCCGCAGCCAGGCAGCGGACGTCAGGCTCCCATTGCTGGTTTGCTTGGTTCCCCGCGGGGGGAACTTTGTCTTGGACGGTGACTTCCACCGTAGGAGCACTGGTTTGTGCTCGGGTGTTCACCATTTTCTGTTGTTCAGCTGCTGGATGGGAAAGAGACACTTGGCTTATTGTCAGTTTCCCACAGACGGTGCCAATGTTGCGTCCTGGGCCCACGGTTGTCGTATGGATTAGGGAGCCTTCGGATTCCTTAGCGTGCGGCTGCTTCGGAAGAAGGGTCCGATCTCCATCCCTGTTAACCTGGACCTGCACAACACAAACGACAAACAAGAGGTGAAGGGTCCGGCAGGATTTCTCCCACCGAGGCCGCTCCGACGCTCGAGTCAACAAATTCCTGCAATAAACGGAAATGGCGCACGCTAAAGGGGTGCGCAAAGAAATGCTGTGAAGCGTAGATGTGATTGTGCGGTGATGCAGAGAAATGCAATGAGCAGGTGGTGGAAGGCCTGACTTCCATAATGCACCGCGATGGGTGGCTAACTTTCCCGTGATCTCAAAGGATGCTGGGATGGTGAGCGAGTCAGCTAGATGAGGCAATACTCTGTCTTGACTCGTCACTCTCGTGTTTTAGAGAAGGGGGGAGCAGATGATCAAGGATGCTTGAAGCTATGTTCAGTAAAGATCCAAGGTTGATCGAAAGAGTTAAAGGTCGTAAAGTCGAAGATCCCAGATCCCTTTCTCTGTGAGGTGTGAGGGTTCTTATACGCCTCACCCCATTGGACTCTTGGGCGCCAAAACGCCCGTTACTTGGGCCATTGCGCCGCTGGTCGCTATCATGGACCGCCCGGCCACGCCGGCTGTCCCTTGCCGATGCTTGCGCCGCCGAGCGGCGTCGTTGACCACACCCGATTTTCCCTGGATGGGGATTGGTTGGCCACCTGTAGACGGCAGCGGGTGGCGTTGGTGCTGCGCCAGCCACGCCTCTATTGGCTAGCCTTTCCGCCTGTTCCCGGCGACGCATTTAATGCGCTGCAGGTTTCCGTTGCCTTCTTCCATTGTGGGCTTGCGCCTTTCATCCCTTGGGTTGGGCTTATTGCCTCACGTGGGCTTCTGATCTCCTCACGGGTCGCGTCCTTCTTCGTGGTCGTGGGCCTGGGCCTGTCTCGTGGGCCTGGGCCTGTCTCATGGGCCAGGACATGGGACCCAACACTATAATATCTAAGATGTTAAGTACATAATTGTGGATACATGACAGTGATATATGGTTAAGCATGTTCATTCATATGGAGCGATTTCATGAAAAATTAGAGATGCTTGAACTTGATATAATAAAAATATATTTAGGGTACTGTGAGATATATATATTTATATTTACTTTTTGTTTTAGCGGTAAGCCACAAGATATTCTTGACAAATACATAGCATTAGATTTTGACATCGCATATATGCTTGCCGGTTGTATATCTCATTTACTATATGGATAGTTTTGAATGGCATCAAAAGAGATTTTTATCCTATTGGGAGTTGTATTTTAGCCCGTCATATATGAGTGGGAGATGTTGGATTTTTAGTCTGAATTGGGTCTGCCCATGACAGAAAACCAGACCCGATCGGGTCTATTACGATGTAATATCAAAGGAAAGTTACTATTTGGTCGAACCCGCTCGCCCGCCTCTCACCCTTCAAAGCCTCACCCATATTTTTCAACATCCATTCTTCCTAATTGTGAGAATGCGTTGTTGTCAATAATTCAGTCGACTATTATATTTTCATTGTTATTTAAGTCATAAATATATCAGATTTATTTTTTATTTTTTTCAGATTATTCTTGAATCTGAATTAGGATTCGGGGATTTAAGCTAATTTCATATAAAATAGAATTTGTATCAAAATAAAGATTAAAAATAAATAAATAAAGTGAAAAATAAGAAATAGTATAAAAAGTGAGAAGTCATAGAAAAATTTTGATAACTTTTCCTATAATTATGTGGTTTTTTCTTTTATAGGAAATTCAAATGGAGGAAGGTATCCTACGCAAAAAAATGCGATAATACGGGGAAAAAATATTTAATGTGTTGTGTCCCGAGTACTAAGTTATTATACGGATTAGGGAGTCTTCTAATTTTTTATTGCGGGTCGATCTGGATAGGGTCCGGTTTCTGTCGCTGATAACCAAAAACCTGCATAACACGAATCACAAATAAGAGGTTAGAGGACAATGGGGGGCTATCCCCCGTTGACACTCCGATATTCAAGTCAGAAATTTTTCATAATAAACGGAGAAATGCACATTTAAAGGTAAACGTAATGAGAATGCAAAGATGCAGCGATGAGGAGAGTATGAAAGGGATATATTTGGAGGCTTGAGCTCTGTGAATGCGCCCGGCAGAGGGGCGGCTTACCTGTTCGCCCACGGAGGGCGGCTTAGAAGTGCGCCCGTAAAGGTCGGCTTATAGGTGCACCCAAAAAGGGTGGCTTGGAGGTGCGCCCGGTAGAGGGGTGGCTTATAGGTACGCTCGACAGAGAGGTAACTTATAGGTGCGCCCATAGAGGGTGGCTTGGAGGTCCATCCGACAGAGGGACGACTTATAGCTGTGCCCGACAGAGGGGCAGCTTATAGGTGCACCCGTTGAGGGCAGCTTGGAGGTGTGCCCGGCAGAGAGGCGGCTTAGAGGTATGCCCAACAGAAGGCGGCTTGTAGATGCGCTTGACAGAGGGGCGGCTTATAGGTGCACCCGTTGAGGGCGGCTTGGAGGTGCGCCCGGCAGAAGGGCGGCTTGGAGGTGCGCCCGGCAGAAGGGCGGCTTGGAGGTGCACCCGGCAGAGAAGCGGCTTACAGGTGTGCCTGGTAGAGGGGCGACTTATAGGTGCGTTCGGGAGAGGGGTAGCTTAGAGGTGCGCCCGTGGAGGGAGGTTACAAATATTCCCACGGAGGGCGGCTTGGAGGTGCGCCCGGCAGAGGGACAGTTTATAGGTGCACCCGACAGAGAGGGGCTTATAGGTACACCCATGGAGGGCGGCTTGGAGGTGTGCCCGGTAGAGGGACGGCTTATAGGTGCATCCGACAGAGGGGCGGCTTATAGGACCACCCGTGGAGGACGGCTTGGAGGTTCGCCCAGCAGAGGGGCGGCTTACAGGTGCGTCCGGCAGAGAGGCAGCTTAAAGGTGTGTCCAACAGAGAGCAGCTTATAGGTGCGCCCGTGGAGGGAGGCTTACCAGTACTCTCGCGGAGGGTGGCTTGGAGGTGCGCCCGACAAAGGGATAGTTTATAGGTGCGCCAGATAGAGGGGCAGCTTATAGGTACGCGCACAGAGGATGGTTTAAAAGTGCACCCGACAAAGGGACTGCTTATAGGTGTGCTCGACGGAGGGGCGGCTTATAGGTGCACCCGTGGAGGACGGCTTGGAGGTTCGCCCGGCAGAGGGACGACTTATGGGTATGCTCGGCAGAGGGGCGGCTTATGGGTGTGCTCGACAGAGAGCGGCTTATAGGTGCCCCCGTGGAGGGAGGCTTATAGATACTCCCACGGAGGGCGGCTTGGAGGTGCGCCCGGCAGAGGGGCGGCTTATAGGTGTACCAGTGGATGGCAGCTTATAGGTACGCCCGCGGAGAGCTTTTTGGAGGTGTGCTCGACAGAGAGACGGCTTATAGGTGCGCCCAGCAGAGGGGAGGCTTATAGGTGCGCCCACGGAGGGCGGCTTGGAGTGCGCACAATAAAGGGGCGGCTTATAAGTGCGTCCGGTAGAGGGGAGGCTTAGAGGAGAAGGATTAATTGTACTAGTGAGTAAATGTTCTAGTTACCTGAGTAGAGGATTAACTCTTGGACAGCATGCTCCTAACTCCGGGATGGAGGAATAGTGACTCCAAGACGAAGGGCTAAAGGCCTCTTGACTGGCGGAGGATTGAGGGCCTCCGAACGACAGAGGGTTGATTGCCTCCGGATGGGAGGAGGGTTGGGGGCCTCTTGGTGGCGGAGGGCTGATAGCCTTCGTGCCTCCTGGAAGAAGGAGAGCTCTGCGCCTCTTGAATGGAGGACTGAGGGCCTCCGGACAGAGGGAGGGCTGAGAGCCTCATAGCAGTGAAAAACTGAGGGCCTCCGGATTAGAGGAGGGCTGAGGGCCTCCTGGCAGGCAGAGGGCCTCTGGGACTGGCGGAGGGTCGAGAGCCTTCGGACGGGAGGAGGGCTTAGTGCCCCTAGTAGCAAAGAGCCGAGAGCCTCTGAACTGGAGGAGGGATGAGGGCCTCTTGACAAGCAGAGGGCCTCCTAACTGACAAAAGGCTGATGGTCTCTGGACGGGAGGAGGGCTGAGGGCCTCTTGGCTGCAGAGGTCCGACAGCCTCCAAACGAGAGGACTAAAAGCCTTGAGAGCTGGAGGGGCCGAGGGGCCCCGGATGGGCGGAGAGCTGAGGGGCCTCCTGGATGAGAGGAGTGTCGAGGGTCTCCTGGCCACTAGTTTACTCTTATTGGAGATCGGTTAGTAACGGCTATATCATTCTTCGAGCCATATGGAGTCTTATAGAGCTTTTTCGAGCTTCTCCAACTTGTCTTTCAATACTTGAGGATGCTTGCTTTTATAGTGGGATTTGTAAATGCACTATTCTTTCAAAAGCAATGTGAGACTTTTACTTTGAAAGAATTATATTACATTGTGGGCTTGCTGCGGGGTCTGGCCCATTGGCCCATAGTTATTGGACCAATCACTAACCCCCCATGCCGGTGGATCAAATTTTCAACCTTCGGCATGTTCATGATGGGATGAGATTGGTCATATTGTCCCCTTAACCTGGAATCATTAAGTTTAAATCTGGAGAGTGGAGGGAACCAGGTCGATGGTTGACTAGTTTGGTAGACCGAATCACTCGATCTGGAGAATAGAACAGAGCCGAAAATATGGTTGTCCGGTTTTGTTGAACAGCAAAGTGCTCGAATCCGGAGAGCAATTTAGAGCTGAAAAGCTTCGTTGGCCGGCAGAGTGCTCGAATTTGAAGAGTAGTTTAGAGTCGAAAAGCATTGTTGACTGGCAAAGTGCTCAAATTTGGAGAGCTATTCGGAGTCAAAAATCTTTGTTGACCGGATCCGTTGACCGGCAAAGTGTTCGAATTCGAAGAGTAGTTCAAAGCTGAAAATCTTTGTTGACCAAAAAAGTTGACCGGCGAAGTGCTCGAATCCGGAGAGCAGTTTTGAGCCGAAAATCTTTGTTTATCTAAAAAGTTGACCGGCGAAGTGCTCAAATTCAGAGAGCAATTTTGAGCCAAAAATCTTTGTTGATCGGATCCGTTGACCGGTGAAGTGCTCAAATTTGGAGAGCAGTTCGGAGCCAAAATTCTTTGTTAGCCAGATTCATTGACCAACAAAGTGTTCGAATCCGAAGAGCAGTTCAGAGCCGAAAATCTTTGTTGGCTGGATCCGTTGACCGGTAAAGTGCTCAAATCCGGAGAGCAGTTCGGAGCCGAAAATCTTTATTTGCTAGATCCATTGACCGGCGAAGTGCTCGAATCTGGAGAGCAATTTAGAGCAGAAAATCCTTATTGACCGAATCTGTTGTGAGCCTTTCGAGTCTTAGGCAAGACCTAGGAGCGCGTAGAGGGAAGATCTCAGGCTGGAGATCAGATCTCCTCACTGTAAGGACGTGCTTCAAGAGGTTGAGAGGTGAAACTGGGATAGTTGATCTTTCAAGTTGTAGCAATAGCAATAGGATGCACCTTGCGCTCCTTGGAAGGGCTCTTACCGTTGGTGAGTCAGCCAATGGGACTAGGAGTGAGGAGCCCCTAGGAAGCTCAATTGGTGAAATTGGGGATCCTTTGACTCTCGGTTGAGCAAATGGGTCAATATCGTGACCACAGCCAAGTCTGGGATCTCGATCTCTGTGACTCCCTCTTCTAGGATGCCGCTTTGCTTTCAGTGGAGTGTCAGGGCTGCTGGTGTTAATTTGCACTGGATCCTGATCATTCCCGTAAAGGGAAGTTGTGGCCCTGAGGAGACGCGATTGTCATCTAAGCCTTCTGGCCTTCGACGAACACATCTGGTTGGTTGTGCTCGCCCCTGCCAAAAGGAGGTCGTGGCGCTGAGAAGATGAGGTTGCCCGCTAAGCTTGGAAGCTATCGTTACCGGGCTTTTGCTAGCCTAGGCCGTCACTCGCATGTACCGTCAATGCTTGGCCCTTCTTGAGGACGTCGTAGCTTTCATGCGTCTGGTCCTAGTCCACCGACCGTCGTTGACTGATGGTGCTCTCTCCTTTGGGAGCAGGTTGCCGCACGCATGCTGAAAAGCCCTATAAGGTTTTGAGTTCGACCACACATCAGCCGCTCGGTGATGGGACCGAAGTTTAATTCGACCACTTACGAGTTACCTGGATGATCAGGGTTTAATCCGACAACTTATGGGCCCCTTGGATGATCAAGGTTTAATTTGACCGCTCATGGGCTGTCAGGATGATCATGGTTTAGTTATCACCGCTCATGGGCCGCCTGGATGATTAGGGTTTAGTTACGAATGGGTGAAAACTCGCCCGACTTAGGGGCAGTTTAGATTGCATGATTTTATGTAGTGTTATGTAATTACTCGTATGAGTAGATAATATTTCTATCCTATTAACGGAAATATGATTCAAGTAAGCAATATGGAATATGAAAGACTTACCTGGATTCAGCGTGGAATCGTCGTCGGCGTGTGAGTGGTGCTTTTGTAATCGGTTCACCGTATCGAGTGAACGGCTAGCGTGCACCACTTCAAAGGGTCATCGGGGTGCTTTGGCGGGTGCCTTGGCCTATGGCCCCTATACTCCGTAGGATTTGGTCCTTTATCATGAATTGGTTGGGTAGCGTGTTGTTATCGCCCTGGTAGCTTGTTGGTAGTGGTTCGGGTCCCAATGTCAGCTGATGCTGCCTTAGGTGACCCGGACTAGTACTTTGTTGAATGATATTTTTTGTGGTGCAATGGGTGGTGGGTCGAGAACATCGAGCCCCCATTACATGTTTTGCCATAACTTTTACAGGATCTGCTGCCGTGCAACAGGTTGCAGCGAGATCGGCTTACTAGTCGGAGCAATGCTGCGTGGTGAAGGTCAAGCCAGAGAAGATCTGGCGGTGAAGAGCTCGGACAGGCCAGAGAAGATCTGGTGATGAAGAGCTACAACAGGTCGGAGAATATTCGACGGCGAAGAGCTCCGGGAGGCCGGAGAAGATCCAGCGGTGAGGAGTTACAGCAAGCCAGAGAAGATCTAGTGACGAAGAGTTACGACAGGTCGGAGAAGATTCGGTGGCGAAGAGCTCCGGCAGGCCAGAGAAGATCCAGTGGTGAGGAGCTACGGTAGGCCGGAGAAGATTTGGTGGCAAGGAACTTCGGCAGGCCAGAGAAAATCTGACGATGAGTTCCAGAAGGCTAGAGAAATCTTGCGGCGAGAGCTCCGGCAGGCCTGAGAAGATCCGGCGATGAGAAGCTCCAGCGGGCCGTAGAAGATTCGACGGTGAAGAGCTACGGCAGGTCAGTGAAGATCTGGCAGCAAGGACTCTGGTAGGCCAAAGAGATGGGTGGAAAGAGCTCCAGCAGGCTAGAGAAGATTCGACGATGAGGAGCTCAGGCAGGCTGGAGAAGATCCAACGGTGAGGAGCCACGGCAGACCAGAGAGACTAGCAACGAGGAGCTCTGACAGGCCAGAGAAGATCTGGCGGCGAGAATTCCGTCAAACCAGAGAAGATCTGATGATGAGAGCTCAGACCGGCCAGATAAGATTTGGCAACGAAGGTGACCACCTGGAAAGCGGAAACGCTCTTCAATCTGATTGGAATGCTGGAATGCTTCTCAGTTTGATTGGAATATCGGAGAGCTCCTCAGTCCGAAAAACTACTACAGGCCAGCCAAATGAGAGACAGAGTGCCGAAAAGCTTTTGCGTTTTGTAGGGTTCCAAGATACTCTATTTAGTTGAAGTGCGAAAGACGGAAGCGAAGCTTAAGTTTTGAGGGAAGCTTTGCTGCTCAGTCTGGCTCCTTTGGCCTGGCTCATTGGAACCGGATCGATCACTTCTTCGGGAGTGGAGCCTGTCACTTGGATACTCTCGAATACAGAGGTCGTTGGGCTGATGAGATAGGTACTGGGGGCCGCCTGGGTCCTATGGTCGTCAGGCCGATTGATCCTCTGAGGATGTGACTTTCTCGGATCGCTTGAAAGCCGATCGAAGAAGCCCCAAGTGTTACATTGTCTGACGGATGCAGTCAGTCAGGTAGAGGGTGCTCTCTTGAGCGCTGGGCACTCGTACGTTTGGCGTCAATCACCTATTGGCATGGCTACCTGATGAGAGGCCGTCGCCATGAGAGGTGATATCTTCAACTGACGTGCTTGCTGGAGCACCGGTATTATCCGTGTTTGTTTTGCATAAGAGATTGAGTGTTGAGGGAGATGCTAAACTTTTTGTCATGTTTTTCACAGACAGCGCCAATATTGCGTTCGGGTCCCCGATTATTATACGGATTATGGAGCCTTCCAATCTTCCGTTGCGGGTCGATCTGGATCGGGTCCGGTCTTCGTCGCTGATAACCAAGAACCTACACAACACGAACCACAAACAAGAGGTTAGAAGACAACGGGGGGCTATCCCCCGTTGATACTCTGACGCTCAAATTAGAAATCTTCTACAATAAACAGAGAAGTGCATATTTAAAGGTAAACGTGGTAAGAATGTAAAGCTACAGCGATGAGGGGAGTGTTAGAGGGATGTATTTGGAGGCTTAAGCTCCGTGAATGGGCCCAACAAAGGGGCGGCTTACCTGTATGCCCGCGGAGAGCGGCTTAGAGGTGCACCTGTGGAGGGCGGCTTATAGGTGCACCCACGAAGGGCAACTTGGAGGTGCACTCGCAGAGGGTTGCTTGGAGGTGCGCCCGACAGAGGATCGGCCTATAGGTGTGCCTACGGTTGGTGGCTTGGAGGTGCGCCCAGCAGAGAGACAGTTTATAGGTGCGCCCGACAGAGGGGCAGCTTATAGGTGTGCCAGACAGAGGGGCGGCTTATAGGTGCGCCCATGGAGGATGGCTTGGAGGTGCGTCCGGCAGAGGGGCGGCTTATAGGTGCGCCCGGTAAAGGGATGGCTTAGTGGTGTACCCAGTAGAGGGCGGCTTGTAAGTGCGCCCGTGGAGAGAGGCTTACAGGTACTCCGGCGGAGGATGGCTTGGAGGTGCACCCGGTAGAGGGGCGGCTTATAAGTGCACCCAGTAGAGGAGCGGCTTGGAGGTGCGCCTGATAGAGGGGTGGCTTATAGGTGCGCCCGTGGAGGGCAGCTTACAGGTATGCCCATGGAGGGTGTCTTAGAAGTATGCCCGGTAGAGAGGCAGCTTATAAATGCGCTTGACAGAGGGGCGGCTTATAGGTGCACTCGCGGAGGGAGATTTGGAGTGCACCCGGCAGAGGGGCGGCTCATAGGTGCACTTGACAGAGGGTGGCTTAGAAGAGAAGGACTAAATTATACTAGTGAGTAAACATTCTATTTACCTGAGTAGAGGATTAACTCTTGGACAGCAAGCTCCTGACTTCGGGATGAAGGGATCGTGACTCAAAAACGAAGGGCTAAAGGCCTCATGGCTGGCGGAGGGCTAAGGGCTTCCGGACGGTGGAGGGTTGATGGCCTTCGAACGGGAGGAGGGCTAAGGGCCTCGTGATGGCGGAGGGCCGATGGCCTCCGTGCCTCCTGGAAGGAGGAGAGCCCCGCTCCTCTTTGATGGAGGACTGAGGGCCTCCAGACAGGAGGAGGATTGAGAGCCTCCTGGCAGGCGGAGGACTGAGGGCCTCCGAACTAGAGGAGGGTTGAGGGCCTCCTGACAGGCGGAGGGCCGAGGGCCTTCGGACGAAAGGAGGGCTGAGTGCCGCCTAGCCGCAAAGGGCCGAGAGCCTCCGGACTGGAGGAGGGAGCCTCCTGGCAGGCGGAGGACTGAGGGCTTCCTAACTGATAGAAGGCTGATGGCCTCTAGACGAGAGAAGGGCTGAGGGCTTCCTAGCGGCAGAAGTCCAACAGCCTCCAAACGAGAGGACTAAAAGCATCAAAACTAGAGGTGACCGAAGGGCCCCAGATAGGTGGAGAGCTAAGGGGCCTCCTAGATGAGAGGAGAGTCGAGGGCTTTCTGGCCACTAATTTGCTCTCATTGGAGATCGGCTAGCAATAGTTATGCCATTCTTCGAGCTTCTCTAACTTGTCTTTCAATACTTGATAATACTTGCTTTTATAGTAAAATTTACAGGTACATTATTTTTTCAAAAGTAATGTGAGACTTTTACTTTGAAAGAATTATATTAAATTGTAGGCTTACTGCGGGGCCTAACCCATTGGCCCATGGTTATTGAACCAATCATAATGAATATTTTTAATTGTTTCAAAAATAAATTAAAGTATGAAAAGATTTATCCTAATTTGTGTTTTTTTAGGTTTATTAGTATAAACATATTAAATAAATATTATATTATTAAAAAATATTTTAAAATTGACTAAAGAGCATCCCTAATATTATTTTGATTCTTTTAATTCCAAGAAACCGTTAATTATATCAAAATTGTTAAAAATATATCTAAGTTGAATTTTATTTTAATTTTCATTCTTATCATTCTATCTCTTTATATTAAAAATAATAATTTTGGTTTAATTAGATATATAATTGAGTGTATAAATAATATTACTTCAAATTTAATTATTCAAATTTAATTTATTTTCCTTCATGCATGTATTTAATTTGTCCACTATTTATAGCACCAAGGCTAAATTTTAGATATTTCAACAAAAATTAAAACGGTCTATAATAATTTTTTTTTATATTTGAGTGTCTATATTTAATTATAAATAATTATTTAGACCGTCTAATGTAAGTGCTTGATTGGTTCGGCCTAAGATGAACCAACCCGGTGCTAGATTGAGTAAGGGATCCAAATGCCAATGGTCCAACAGAAGAAATCAAATGCCAATCAAGCATTAGTATTCAAATACATGAATAAAAAGATATAATTTAAATAGTCAGATATTAAAAGATTATAATGAGTTATTTAATGACCGAATATATAAAGCATTTAAATCGATCTAATAGCTAATAATTAGGCAGTTTTATCATTGAATTGAGATTGATGTTATACATACAAATAATATCTCCCACTATTAATTTGAAACAGCATCATACACAAGTATTAATTTCGAATACTAACCAAACAAATGACGCATATTACTATAAATAAGTCTCTCCTTCAAAGAATGAGAAGAGAAGAAAATAAAACAAACCATCCAGTCAGATGCATGTACAAAAAGGAGTATTGTCTTTTGTATATACACTTATCCCAATCCTCTTTAAATTATTGTATATGTTCATTATATATTTTACATCCAAATAGAAAGATCGTTAATTTAAACGTCAGAAGATATATCGGACAGCAAATCACGTATTCCTCTTATCTCCAACTTATTTTGTTGTGATTCATAGAATTCAGATTCCTTTTAGTTTGGTTTATTTTATTATAGTGCGCAGGATTTTAATATATAATTAAAAAGATTGAACCTGTTTACATTCATATACTCAAATAAAGTAGTTAGTTTTTTAATTTGTACGATAATTCAAATTCTCATGACATATTAGTGCTGTTATATTCTCAAAATTTAACCCACGTGTATATAATTGAACATAAGTTATTCATTAGCAATGATCAATGTATCCTGGTTTATAATATTTTACAGTCAACTTTCTATATATGGATAGAGTTATTAATCTTTCACCCATTTAGAGAAAGTAAATTATAGATATAGATATTTAAATTAAAAAATATAATTTTTTTAGACTTTGTAAATGGATGAGATAAAGGAGGGCAGTTTCATTTGTTAAAATGATAAAACAAATTATTTTTTTAAAAAGATTCTATTTATTTTTAAATAAATAATTATAATTTAATAGATAATTTTAACTAATTTTTTAAAAATATATACATACTTTTCTAATAATTATTATAATCTTAACCAGTGTCTGCCGTTTTCACTTACACCGATTTCTTCTATCACTCACATACTTTGCTAAGTTCATGCTGCTAGATTGTAAGGTACTTCTATATAAATCTCATACCCATTTGATGTATCACCCGATAATATGCATAATAGCACACGTGTATTGAATTGATCGGGAGAAAGTTGATGAGTGGTACATGACAGGTGTCACCAATTTCAAATTAAGGACACTATAGCAGTGTACATGCATACATTAGTCAAATTGGGGCCACCTTAAGAGTGCCCAAGGGGCATTCATGGCTACTAACCACATTGTGGCTAGACTACACTGTGGTTCATGCCAAAACCCTCCTCAGATTGGAGTTCAAACCAAAACCCTCCTCCTCGATTGCCCGCCATTGATGCTTAGACTACACTGAGGTCTCCGGACGACAACCCTGAATCTCATCATCGACCACCAACTACCACCATCAGTGGCCCCAGGCTGCATGGCTCCGAACCACACAGCTTATAAGAAAATCACTATAATAAGCAGCAGTCAGTGACTCAATTTTTTCTTCTACCTTACAATAACACAAACTCATAAAAACATATCCCTATCAGGAACATTATTACTATAAAAAACCATAAATATTAACTATCATATATCAATTTGAATAATAATCTAATTTTTTTTGCACACCTTAATCACTAAAAAATATTATAATTATTTAAAAAAAATATTAATGTAGAAAATGATTTTCAGATCTAACATTACATATTTTACTGTCAATTTCATCATTGATCATCGAACAAAGAAGAGTATGGGAACAAACTATACATGCACGTACCCCTTTTTTTATACAAAATGGTAGAGGGAAAATAAAAAAGGTCAGTCTGATATATAGAATTTTTATCATATACAAGTTACATGGATAGAAAGCTGATGCTCTGAGCTGATATCCAGTTCATATTAAGAAAGCACCACTCTTAATCCATATCTAACCACAAGTGTCTCATCGACGGCCAATCGATAGTAGATTTTGACACAGTTTCACCATTTTCATGAGGTCGATCAGCATGCCACCCCATATAGAATTCTCGACGCAGTGGCCAGATGTGTCTGTGATGACGATGACCAGCAGTAGTTGATGAAATGAGTATTACCAGAAGTAATACAAGGAATACCCAGCGAAGGGCCTGCACAGGAGCAGTTTATTCAAAGTTGCTCAAAAACTGTCTACTAGAAATCAAGGCATCTGTAAATGTCTAATGCATTGATAGAAATATCAGCCGATACGATATATATTGATCGTATGTGTCAACACTAGGATCTCTGATATTAATATTTTTCAATATTGTGATAATATATCAACCGATACAATGGATATATCGATCGATATATCAACTAATGTAACCCTATTAGCTTATGATTTTTAGAATTTTTTCTTCTAATATATCCGATATTAATATATATTATTTGATATATCCGATACTAGCATGACTATAACTGATACTGATATTTTCATCCATGGTCTCATATAATCCCATCATTTTACCCCTGCCATTCATCCAACTTTTTTATTTTCTATATTAAACTTATATTTACCAACTTCATAAAACTTGAAACAACATCGGTGAAGAGTAAGTTTAAAAAAAAAAAAAGTATTTTTTCACTTTAATGTAAGGAAATTTGATGTAAAATAAAATTTTGCAACTTAAAATTAATGTGCAGAAGTACATTTTTCAAGAGGTCTCTCATAATTTATTTTACCATATTCATTTCTCCAACGTTTATTTTTTGAAAATGTTATTTAATTATCCAACATTATATATATATGCTCAGATGTGTACGAATCACTGATATAAATATTAACCAATATGTATCGATATCAAACACTTATGATACCAATACCTTGATAACACGACAATATCGTTATATGTTATGGTATCGATAATATATTACAATATATTCGGCCAATATAATCAACATATTGGCTAATATAGCTTCGTCAGCTTATAATTTTAAAAAAGTGTTTTCTGATATATTCAACAACCATACCGATAATTTATCCATGGTCCATTTATAATGCAGAAAAGGTATACAAAGTGTAGAAAGAAAGAGCAAACCTTAAGTCTACCCCAGATTTTAAGAAAACGACTTCCATCTAGCCAGCCCTTGCGTGGGAGATGATTTCTGTCAGCATGCTCAAGGGAATATCTTATCATGTCAACAATGGCCAAATCAGTAGACGGCTCACAGTCATCTGCAGCAATGGGAGTTTCTCATTAGTTGTTCCCACGAGGTAAACACTGGCAACAATGCACTGAAATATTGGCCTGTCATCACATTGATGATATATCACTATCATGGATGAGAATATAAAAGATATTATAGGACATATCGAATAATACATATCAATATTGAATATATTATAAGCAAAAAATTTTACCAAATTATAATTTGATAGGAAAATATCAATTATATTGGCTAATATATGGCTGATACGATGACATATCGTGATTTTACTGCAATATTTGGAAATGATCTATGGCGCTGATATTGATATTCATCGGATGATATATCAAATATCGACTTATGTTTTATTCCATAATCGTAATATATCAACCAATATTTAAAACAAGTTGAGCGATACACTCAATATTTTTTTATATATTGGCTGATATTTTTTACAGTTTCCGATTTGTGAAAAAACTTTTGCTTACGATACACACAACATTGACTTGTATCATAAGATACGGTTGATACCAATACAATCATAACTGATACCAACATGTCATATACAGACAGAAATATAAAAGGTCAACTTATGCAGTGATGCCACCAGGAATGTCAAATATTTGTTTTGTGGGCAAAACACCCAGTAGCTCTCCCAAGTACACACGGACACGAGCTCGATCCTGGATCGAAAGCAAATCCCCATGCGTGACAACAACAACAGGCTTGTCATCTGCAATTCAAAAAGATGGTGAAGTATGGTTAAATCTAATTATGAGCTCAACAAATACACTACCTTACAGAAATTGCATGAAAAAGGCAAGATTGATGGGGAGATAGGTAGCAGCGAATAAGCTGAATAACTGCTATATATTCTGTTTGTGAAATATTGTCCGCTGCGTATTAGTGTTGGCCTTTTGATAATGATATTTTCGATACCATAACCAAAAAAACGACGTGCCATCATCAGTTTTATATTGTGATATATTGGCTGCTGCACCAAATATTTTCTGATATAACGGTCAATATTTACTCATCATATTTCAAATTGTGAAACTTTTTTTGTTTGATACATTTAATACAAATACATATCATCTTTATGACCTATAATAATATAACTTCAATCATGGATGAAAATATTGGTATCAATATCAGTATTAGTTGCGACAATATCAACATCAACAATATTTGACAATATGTATCGTATAGATATTGGCAGTAATTTTTTGTGAATTGTAATTGGATAAAAAAATATCAGCTAATATCGAGTATATCATATTTTCAATATTGGCTAATATATAACATATTACAAGTGTCACGGTATCAGATAATATTGATATTAGGAGGTTATATATATATATATATATATATCAACAAACATTTTGCATATAGATCAACGATTTCATTTTATGGCCACTACCGATATGTTACCAATATTTTTACACATGATTCACATCCTACAAAGACTAGGATCCAAATAAGGCAACTTGATAAACGAAACTCTCGCAATGCATGGGATTTGGGGAAAGATGTGGCCATTTTTTAGACTATTGTAGACGGTCTTAATTTGTATTATTCAATAGGATGTTTTCATAGCTCGAACCAGCAACCATTAGAAACCAAATACTTTTTTTTAATGTTGTTTTTTAAGGTTGTTTTGCCCTGGTAAAACGGGGATTGGTGGTTTTTCAGGTTGTTTTTGTAAAGGTGTGATGTCATCTTGAAATGAATAAATACTTTCTTACACATAAAAAAGGTTTAGAAGTGAGAGTTATACTTTTAGAACACTAACGGATTCAAGAGGTGAGGCAGATGTCAATTTTGACAACCCGAATGGCTAGGATTATAATAGCCCATTAAAATATGCTAGATCCAACATAAAATCCTAACCATTCAACATATTTTAATGTGTTGTTATAATCCAAGTTATTCAGGTTACAATGATGAAATACTGACCATTGGGAATAGGAGAGAACTCTAAAATGAAAGAAATCTAACAATTCTTTGTTGCATTACCCCTCTCCGAGCTATCTCCATTTTTTTAAACTACCTTTGCAACCATTCTTGTGCATTTTTCAAACACCCGTCTCTCTGTTGCATATTCATTTTTGTCAAGTGTAAAGAGAATAGAATAAATTGAATGATGTTTATTATAAAACTCTATAGAGGTCTCAATTTACAGCATATAGAAAAGTAAACAAGTAAAGCATCCCAAATGATATTCTAGCTATAATTAAAGCTGATATTATTCCAAAATACCTAGAAATAGACCCGAGAGAAGTGAGAAATGATCTAAAATAATATAAAAAGATAATGATCTCTAACAATTTCCATCCGACTCCAAAGATGAACTTGATCATGGATGAAAATATCAAAATCGATATCAATCATATCTATATCAGTATCAGCAGTATCAAATGATATAAATCGATATCAAATGCAAACCTCTTTGCGAGTTGAAACCCATGGAAAATATATTCTGATATACTGGAAAATATTTGATGATATTTTCTTTCATGACACTGACAGAAAATGCTGGGCCAACCAACAAATAAAAAGGACGGGAAAAAACGCTAATAATGCTGTTTTAATACCTTGGAATGACAAATATGGGCATTTGAAGTTCTTTGCTAGCATTTGGGCGCATAGGGTATTTTCATCACCCTCAGTGTTCATGGATCTAAGGACTGAAGTCCCATTAACAACAAATATGACGAAATCAACCTTTCTTCTCTCATGGTAGCCTCGAGCTCTCAGACTACCTCTGCACTTCAATCTAGTTTTCAGAAGTGAACTGTCCGTAGTCCTGCCAAACAAATCACAAAGGTGAACTGATATATCTCATATATAGATTAAAATATTGGAAGAGGTAACGGTCACAGCTGTATTAGTATCAATTGTATTAGGTGTTACATATGTGTTGGATGCAAAATCTTTATGTGAATTAGAATGTAGATAGCAATTAGACCTATTATACTTTATGAATCTGAATGTTGAGCAATAAAAAACAAGTATAAAACTTAAGCATTATAGATATCAGAATATTAAGATGGATGATAAAATCACACCGAAAGTTAAGATAAGAATTGATGATATTCATAAATGTTTATAAGTTGCACATATAAAAAACAAAATAAAGGAAGAACATTTAAAATAGTTTAGGTACTTAAAAACATAGACTAAAGTAAACAATCGTGAGAAAATATTGAGTTAATTGTAATTAGATGGATGAGAGAAATAAATAGACCAAGAAAAATTCAAAATGATGTGATGAAAAATAATTTAAAATTACTCATACTCTCATAGAATATTGCATTAAATCTCAGAAGATATTACATTGAATCAAGTGGAATGGAAAAAACAAATTCATATAACCAATCACACTTCGTGGAACATAAGCCTTTGTTGTTATTTGTTGGAACCTATGGGCGAATATCGACCTGTGTACCGGAAAATATTAGTTGAATCATTAAGTGAATCAACATTTTGAATATCGGCTGATATATTAAAAAATATCATCATTTTCAATTATTAATAGATATTTCGTTCCATGATCTCATATCCTATCCCCAACGGAAGTTCATGAAGAAGTTTGAGAATAAGACCTGCTCACTAGCTCCCCATGGCGAACCCCTTTTGTCATCCAAAACTGGAGCATTTTGTCATTCTCAGAGAAATTATCAGATAAGCTACGTGTGTCAACCAAGCAAAAAGACGTAGAACCTCTTGGAATCATATACTCTTGAATGAAGTAGGTCCCATCTTCAGCACACAAGTTATCTGGCAGCAGAAAAACCAACTCACAGAGCTTTACATGGCACAATAATGAAGTTTCATCATTCATCGAGAAATTAAATTGGAAGCAATTCAAATGGTAAGAGAATGATGGAAGCAGGAAATACATGATACTTGGGCTCTTTCAGGGGCAAATTTGTCATCCTCAAAAACTCTTGATATTCTATTAACAAGACTGCTTTTCCCGGATCCTCTTGGACCAATGAGTAAGAGAGTTGTTGTTTTAGGAATGATATAGTCACTCAACTTCATGCCATCAACCTTCTCAACCCATGATCCAGGGCTGTAGCTGCAATTGATAAGGAGCAGTTTTTATATCCCCTTTGATTATTGTTAATCAGATGAAAATAAAAATCTTTGATTCTTATTTTGTCGAGAATTATGTTGAGTCAATATACAAAGAAGTAATCATCCAGACATTAATGAACATCATCTTTATAAATATCAAATGATTACACATTTTGAAAAATAAACCTTGACTTGAAAACAGTAAAATAAAAAAGATTATTATTATCATATAAAGGAGGAGAATCAAGAATTTACTAAAGCAAGACTACAGGAGGGAGTGCAAACTAGTTAAGGCGTACACTGAACTCAAAATAGAAGAAAAAAAAAAAACTACAAGCACCAGAAACAACAGACCTGGATTTGAGGAAACAATACAAAGTAAAACACAACTTAGGAAAATAAAAATACATCAACTAAAAACGGCAATCATTTTGTACAAGACTATCAAAAAAGTTAAGTTGTGAAGTTAAAAACACTTCAAATTTTGTCCAAGACAACCCAGGATTCTAGCATCTTTTCCTATTGATTGTTGAAGAGTTCAGAAACCATCAAATAAAACTATGGCAGAAGCATTTGGGACAATGTGATTGCCAAGTTGCTGGACAGGGAACTCTCTAGCCCCATGTGTTAGCCATGAGTATGGTTTAAAATATCAGTATCAGTGTATCAGATAATATTTATCAGTATCAAATGTGTCGAATATAAAAAAAATTTCCCATGACAAGTCAAAAATTGAAAAGTTGACCCAAGTAAACCATATTCTACATATTCGGATAGTTTTAGTCAAAATTATTCAATGAAATCAACACTTAAATAACAAATAAACGCTAGCAAGTCAAAAAGATAAATAACAAGAAATAAAATTAATTCTACCAATAAGTCTACAACAAATGACAAATATCACTAAAGACATATCATTAGACAACACAAATTGTAGTGAAATTGTTAGTTTAAGGTTTAGATATAATTTAATTCTGTTAAATTTAAAGGAAGGAAAAAATTGAGTGGTTTGGCCAATCAGAATGACGAATAAAAAAAATAGGAGAAAAACAGAGGAAATTGCTGATTGATATATCATTTAATGGTTGTGGCGTGGAATTAGTATCAATATTCAGACCAACTCAAAGTGTGCACACCTAAATGCTTAATGATATTATATGTCATATCATGTATAGAAGTGTGCTGGAAGCCACCTCTTGAGCCTATATGACAATCTTTAGAGTTCTAAATCAGGATCCTTAGGCCTTGACAAGAATGTTTAGGGGCTAATGTATCATGTAATGAAATATCAAGCGATATTTTGGATATCGGCCAATGTTTATTAAAATAGGCCCTCTTATGTCAATATTTCTTATCATGCAATAGCATCGCGATATGTCATCATATCAACTATATGTTTTGATACAATATACAGAACACTATTCACTATATCAACAAATACATCCAATATTTTTCAAAATATTTACCTAATAGGTTTCCATTCATAAAAAAAATCTACTGATAATCTAATATTAATATATATCACCTAATAATAATGACATTGATATGACATCAATGATATTGATACCAATACTAATATTTTCATTCATCATTTGTATGCCTTTTTTAGGTGTTTTAGATGTCCATATGTTAGGTAATGAGAAACATCCTCACAAATCAAGTATTGACCCTGATAATATTTCTATGATCTTATGAATCTCAGCTCTTTCACAAGGTTCTTACAAGGTGAGATCACATTTTATACTTTTCTTCTTTTGTTTGAGGACACTAATTGAAGATTAACAGGTTGTCGAATAGTGCTAGAAAAGTTAACACTAAGTCACTGACTTTATGCAAATCTACTTCCTCATTTAAAATAGAAGCTAATCACTTCACTGAAATTGTCCCACTACACCATATAACACTAGAAAAAAGACAATAAAAAATAGTCATTATTGGTATGCATTTGGGACCATTCTAAGTGGTTAATCCAATAATTCTTAAAAACTTGTCAATAAAAATGGAGTATATAGCATGTCTTTCAGTGTAGCTTTTCTCATTAGAAGTCCTTTAGTCGTCAAGCTTTTCATTCTTATTATTTCTCCTTCTTATTCCCCCAGTTTCCCACCCCAAATGAAGAATATTTCATCCCGACAATATACACAGCTAGAATTATGACTACACATTAAAATACATCTAATCTATCTTATAATCCTAGCTATCCAAATTATCATGATAAAATCCCATGGTTAGAAATATGTTAAGGATACCTCTTCCCTCCAATAGCGTATACATGATATCACTGAGTTTTGAACAAGATCAGATACTGTTAAAATTGGAGGGACAGAACGCAACAGTAGCAGCGCCAGGAGTCCTAAAAGTTAGTCTTATCCATGGAGTCAATAAAATAGAAACACCAATTCAGAAACCCTAAACATTTATTGCACCAAAACTACATGATTAACAAGCAGAATTAATTAGGAAAACGAAATAGAAAGGGAAGAAGAAGAGAGGCAAGCACAAACCTCAAAATCTTTCTCCTAGCTTCAGGAAGCCTATCGTTTCTAGTCCATAAACCATCATAACTCCACAGAATCTCCTTATAAGCATTTCGTCTCCTCAAATTACTATCAAACTCAGTAGTATTACAAGAACTTCGAAGACCCATTTCATCTGCTACTATAGAATCAAGCCAATTTGGTTCTTTCGGAGAATCATCTTCTTCAACTTTCCTCCTCGAACCGCCTCTGAAGAAATTACCAATACACAATGTTCCAATTACCCAGGAAAAAAAACGAAAAAACATGGGCAAAGAGAGAAGTGAGATATTAAATGCTAAATACCTAGAAAATGCAGAAATTTCTGGGTAATCATTGTCCAAGGACGATTCATCCTCTGCAAGGTTCACACCCATTTATGAAAAAATAATAATAATAAATGAAAAGGAAGGAGACTAATACAAAGAATGGTAGATTAAAAGGAAAGTGAAGAGGGTACCAAGAAAAGAACCGCGAGGGGAAGATTTATCACCACCCATACTAGCTTCTCTCTCTCTCTCTCTCTCTCTCTCTCTGTGTTAAAATCGAAGGCTTTCAGTGACTCCTTCGTAAAGTGGTTTTGCTGAAGCGTATAGGACTTTGGAAAGAGAGAGACTACCCATAACACTCCATGGCAAAGAGGGGTATACTATTATTAAATCTATAACGATTTAACAACTAATATTCGATCTTTATAGGAAAAAAAGGTTAAATCTCATGACCAATTGTGCTATTATGTCGTTGCCATGGTGTCAATATACTACACTGATATAAAATATAATTCCTTTTCAAATTAGATAATAAATATATCCGACAAAGCTACCAATGGTTTCCAATGGTTTTTTGTCAAATGGCACTCCTCTGTTTTGTCAACGGCACTCTTCTGGTTGGAAAAAATGAAGATAACTTTTTTTACATTTTTAAAAGAGGTATAAAGGAGATGATGTAGCTGTTGGGCCCACGACATACCAAAGTTTTGCAATAAGTCAATAATTAATCTCTTCGAGAATTAAAAAATTGAGTCCATTTGTTGAAAATATGAGAAAACGAAACCACAATATGTATAATCATAACAACTATGGTAATAGCTAGCAATAGTAAGGTATTTCAAATTCTTATAAAAAATCCTTTAAATTGAAGAGTAGAATTACATACTTTAAATTTATATAATTTCACTATAAATTATGAGTTTAAATATACTTACTATAAATATATCCTTTTGTTTAACCATAATACTGATAAACCAAATTAAATACAAAAAGAGATGAAAATAGAAGAAGATTATTAATAAAAATATCCAAAATAATAATAAAGGACAATATATTTAGACATGATTAATGTTGAAACAAAAATCAGAGTCTAAAATAATCGTAAGAGCCTTTTTTTTTCCTTTGCTCTCTCTCAAGTTTACTGTCCAAAGACTGCAAAATTTGTATAAAATAACTTAAACGCCAACTTTAACATTCGAATGCTAAATACAAAAACTCGAATCTGCTCATGTGCGCTCATCAAGAGTGCATCAAGCACACAAAAATAGCATTAGTCACCCACAGACATTCCTCATTTTAATAACCCGCACTCATATGTCCATTGGGTGTGTACAGGCGATGCTTATTCTACTGGCAAAAATGTATTTCACTTGACTAAATTTTACACAAACATTCAATGAACCACATCGTTTGAGCAAGTTTTGAGTGAATATCACATGACCTTACCTGACAACTTCATACACAAAAATATATATATATACAATGGAAAGGATTCACAAAAGAGTGACAAAACAAGCTTTCTCTTATAACTTTGTGAGGGTCATTACTGTTCTAACTATCTTTCGGCATACTTCAAACTATCATCTTTGCAATGCTTTTGTCAACAAGTCCAAACCATTATTGTTTGTCTTCACATTATCTAGCATCAACAATTTCGAATCATATGCATTTTGTATTGAATGATATCTCACACAAATGTGTTTAGATCGAAAATAAAATGATGAGTTCTCACAAAGATAAATTGCATATTTAACTTTTATAAAGTATTACATATCTCTTTTACTTGAAGCCAATTAGGTGGATTCTTTTTTTCATTCAAATCATCTTCTTGCTCTCTTTTATTATAGCAATAAATTTTACTTTAATGGTAGAGAGTATAGTATACTTTTGCGACTTCGCTTGCCACGATACTATTCCTCCCATCAATGCATTCAAATATATTGAAATGAACTTCCTATAGTCAATATGACCTCCCAAATTGATGTCTGTAAATTCGATCTAAACGAGTTTATTATTTCCAAAGTACAAACATGTTATAGAAGTGTCCCAAATGTATCTAATAATCTAGTTCACCGTAAACCAATGTTCCTTCCTAGGATTGGAAAGAATTTGGCTCACCTCTCCTATCATAAGAGCTATATCTATCATTATGTATATCAAATTAATAACTGCTGAAACATAACGAGCATTAAATATTTCAACCTTCTCCCCCTCTATAGAAGGGATTTGTTGGGCATACAATTTGAAGTAATTACCGAGTAAAGTCCTAATTGTCTTGGAGTTCTCCAAATTAAAGTGTTGAAACACTTTATTAATGTAACTTTCTTAGAACATCCTTAACTTCTTCCCCTTTCGATCACAATAAATTCTTATATTGAGAATTCGCTATTGGGTTATGGGTCACTCTTTTATGGACCAATACATATTTGACCTGTGATTTGGTGGTTCGAATAAGATCATATAGGCATTGTACTGATATCATAGACTTTTTAAATTAGGAAAGATTTGATTCTCTTTCATTAGGAAAGATTTGATAAGATTATTTCCTAATTTGGAGATATCATTAATTAGGAAAGATCTTAAGAAATATTTGATGAGATTATTTTCTAATTTAGAGATATCTTTAATTAGAAAATTATATTTTCTTTATAATTAATCTAGGGTAAAAATTCTATATTGGAGTCAAACAATTAAGCATTCAAACAATCATTCCAAAATTATTTCTCATACAAGGAGCATCGCATAGAGAGAGAAGAGAAGAAAAGAGAAGAGGAAGTTGGTTCGACATATGGTTGATATTTGATTTTCATTTCATTCTTTACCAAAATTAGATACGTTGTTTTAAAACGGTTTTATAGAGCGTATTTTTATTTAGTTACTCTTATTTTTTATTATATTTCTCTTATTAGTTATTGTGTATATTGAAAGGATTGTAATCAACTATTCTTCACTCGAAATTATAGTGAAAAGATTTTAAAATTGGTTCTTTGTAACTGGTATTTTTTATAGTAGATTGTTCAAAATTTATCTCATAATTTTTTCTTACTTGAAAAGAATTTTTTATATTAAAAATTATTATATATTGTTATAATTTTTATGCACACAAGTTTGGTAGTTAATGGTTGATGGGAGATTTGGGTTTTATATTTCACTGCATTGAATAGTGTATATTCGAGTTGAACCCCAACAAGTGGTTACAGAGAAAGGTTATAAAACTTTAATTTGATGGCATTAACGTCGAGTAGCTTGCCATTCAGTGTTGAATAGTTTAATGGGTAAAATAGTTTCATTCTTTGGTTAGAAATGGTAAGAAATATTTTAACTCGGAAAGAAACGATAAAAGTATTTCATAGTAAGGAGAATAAGTCAGAAAATATAACAGATGAGGAGTGGCAAGATAAGCGGGATTTGTGAATCGCATAATTAAATTATATCTCATGAATAACATACTTCAAAAGGTTATTAGCTTGTCGAATTTAGCAGAGGTTTGGGCGAAACTTAAAAGTCGATATAAATTCAAGTCATTGATGACAAGGTTGCATGCGAAAAAGAAGTTTTATGGTCTACATTTGTCAAAATGGAGAAGTTTCGAGAAGTATTTGAATGCGTTCAACTGGATATTGATACAAATTCAACACTTGATGAAAAGATCAATGAGGAAGACAAGGTATTGGTATTGTTGGCTTTTTTGTTGGTCTCGTACGATCATATTGTCATATCACTATTGTTCAAAAAAGACATACTTAGGTTGGAAGAAATCATCGCTTCTTTACTTATGAATGAGTCAATGCAGAATGAAAGTGTTAAAGATTGAGGAGAGTCGAGTCTCTTGGTATCTATTAGCGGTTGGGAACACAGGAGATTGAGGAACCGAAGCGGCAAATCGAAGAAGAGTAACAATTGAACCAAGTTTCAAGACATAGAGTATTTCCATTGTGGCAAGAATGGTCATATGAAGTAGGATTGTCCGAAAAGGAAGCATGAGAATGAGGGTGGAGGCAAACGTAAAGAGAGGAGGGATCATAATGATGATGATCAGGCCTCTATCGCTTCATATGGAGACATTCTAGTTGTTCATGTAGGGGAGACATTGAGCTTTTCGAGCCCAGAGATAAATTTGATGATGGATATTGATTCTTCACATCATACGATATCGAGGAAGTCTCTCTTCACAAAGTATATACCCAAGAACTATAAGATATTAAAGATGGGTAACGACAATTTGTCAAGGATTGTTGGTATCGATGATGTTTGCTTGTGGACAAGTAATAGGATGAAACTTGTGTTAAATGGCTTGAGATATGCCCCAAATTTATAGTTGGATGTGATTTCAATCAGAAAGCTTAAAGAAGAAGGTTTTTATATAGCGTTAAAAAAAAACTAGGGAAAACTCACTAAATGTGCCTCGATTGTGACAAAGGGAAGTAATTGATCGAGTTGGTACTTGATGAGGGATTCGGTTGGCAAGGATAACACTAAGGTGACCAATACGGGTATTATTCATGGTGGCGAGAAAAGGAGGCCAAGGAGAAGTGCACTAATGAGTGATTCTACAGCTAAGAAGAAGCTGAAGGGACGAAAAAATATTCCAAATTTGGTGGAGCGAAAAAAGGTATTATTCAAGCTTACAAAAGCTGACGTAGAGATCCCATTTGAGGGAAAGTTATCGAAGGACGAATGATGACAGTCGCCGATGAAGGCGAAGGATCCCCCACATGATCATGAGAGGGAACTTGTTGAGTTATGGGTCACTCCTATGTAGAATCATATCCATTTGACCTATCGTTTAATGGTTCGAATGAGATCACACTGGTATCATACTAATATCATAAGCTTTTCAAATTAGAAGAGATTTAATTCTCTTTTATTAAGAAAGATTTGATGAGATTATTTCCTAATTGAGAGATATCATTGATTAGAAAATATTTTAAAAAATATTTGGTGAAATTATTTTCTAATTTGGAGATATCGTTAACTAGAAAATTATACTTCCTTCCTAATTAACCTAAGGTAAAACTTCTATATAAAGTGGCCTAACTCATATATTGGAGTCAAACAATCAAGCATTCAAACAATTGTTCTAAAATTATTTCTCACACAAGGAGCACCACACAGGGAGAGAAGTAAAGAAGAGAGAAGAGGAAGAAAATTTAACATCCGATTGAGATCCAATTTAAATTTTGTTCTTCGTCAAGATCGGATACGTTATTTTAGAATAATTTTGTAGGGTTTATTTTTATTTGGTTACTCATATTTTTAATCGTATTTCTCTTATGGGTCGTTGGGTATGTCGAGGGATTATAATCAATCATTTTTCATTTAGGATTGTAGTGAAGGGATTTCGAAATAGGTTCTTATAACTGATATTTTTTATAATAGATTGTTCAGAATTTATCCCGTGATTTTTTCTTAATTGAAAAAGATTTTTCACGTTAAAAATCATTGTACATTATTATATTTATTGTATTCACGAGTTTAGTAGTTGAAGGTTGACAGGAGGTTCAGGCTTTATATTCCGCTGCGTCGGTTTGCATGTATTCGGATAGAACCCCAACATTCGCTTCACTAATCACTAGTCTTTCATCAAGAAAGATTTAGTTGCTTTTTCATCTCGCTGATTCGGGACGTATTACTCCCAACAATAAGAATGTCATCTACATAAAGTAAGAGAATTACAAAGTTTTCCTTGGAGAATCTTTATACAAAAACACAATAATTCGAAGTCATCTTCCAATAGTCTTTTTCTGCTACAACGAATTGAAATTTATTTTACCATTATCTTGGAGCTTATTTGAGACCTTAGAGGCTTTTTTTTAAAATGACACACCATGTGCTCTTTCCCCTTAACTATGAATCCCTCCAATTGCTTCATATAAATTTCCTCCTCTAAATCGCCATAAAGAAATGTTGTTCATTCATTAAATTGTTCCTACATTAGATCAAGGTATGCTGCCAAACCAAGCACAACATAAATTGAGTGTGAACATTTTCACCATGGGAGAGAATATCTCATTGAAATTAATGTCCATTCGTTCGTTGATTGAAACCCTTTACAATCAACATTATTTTGTACTTCGGTTATGAATTGCCATCTTCATACTTCAATCAGTACACCAATTTATTTTTTAGTGCCTACTTGCCTAATGGCAACTTCATCACATCGAACTTGTAATTCTCATGCAAAGACGTTATCTCATCTTGTATACTATCCATCCACTTCTTTTATACTCATCTTTCATTATTTTATCAAAGTATTTAAGCTCTCCACCATTAGTAAAAGGATGTTGATATTTCGCAAATTGTCAAAGTGGAATGGCTGGTGCAAACTTAGAGATATCACTATGAGTATCATCATGAGTGTCATCATACTCATCTTCTACCTCCTACTGGGTAGAGACATTACCCGTATCTCCATTGTCTTCAATCTCAATGGGCTGTAAGATTGTTGGAGTCAGTTTAATGTTGCATAGGAGATTGTTGTCATAAGAAACCACCTTCTTAGTCTTGCCTATATCTTCAATGATCTCATCCCCTATGAACACAAAGTTCCTTGATCTTATGAATTTCTCTTTTACATAATCATAAAGCCAATAACCAAACTTGTCTTCCCTATAACCAAGGAAGTTATGCTTCCTAATTTTTGCATCAAGCTTGGTCCTATCATTCTGAGAGACTTGAATGTAATCTTTACATCCAAATACATTTAAATGATCATAAGTGATCTCCTTCCTAAACCATACTTTTCTAGGAATATCCTCATTCAATGGAGTGCTTGGCGAAAGATTGATAATGTAGGTTATGACATGTTCGGCTTCCCCTCAAAAGGTTTAGGGTAGCTTTGCCTCCGATAGAACATGTTGTACTCTCTTAATCAATATTAGGTTCATTCTTTCAGCTACTCTATTCAACTACGGTGTCTTAAATGGATTCTTTTAATATCAAATACCTTGTAAATGACAATATACATTAAATGGGCCAAGGTACTATTTTTCGATATCATTTTAGATGCACTTTAATTTTTTTTCTATTTGTCTTTCAATCAATGCATGAAATTATTTAACAACATCAAAAGTTTAGTCCTTCAATTTCAATGGATTGTCAATGAAGTAAATAAAGGTAAATAAAGGCCTGCTCAAATAATCATAATTAAAGATAATGAAATAGAGTGTACCGTTAATAGTTTTTACTTTCATTGGGCCGCATATGTTGATGTGTATGAGCTCTAAAGGCCTGCTTCCATGTGGATGAGTTTTCATGGAGGACAATTCTCATTTACTTTCCTACTATATAGTGATGGCAAGTTCAATTTGCCTAAGCTTTTGAGATTATAATATTTAATTTTTATTTATTATTTATAATATTATTAATATTAATTTGAGATAATTTAAAAAATAATTATTTAATAAAAATTTAAAAAAATAAAAAATTTAAAGAATCACCCCCTCAATGTTTGATGGGGGCCTATCTCCATGGTTGTATATATTTGAGGTAGAGGAGATACACATGATGAGCACTTATAGGGTATTTATGTACAATTTTGATAGAATATTGTCATTTAAACCACACTTGACGTGCGCCTTTTTAGTGGTCATATGCTAATTGTATTATAAAAGTACGTATGTGTACTGTTTAGCCATTTTACAAAAACAAATGAGAGAGAAGAGTGAAAAAATGGGAGGAGATGAAAAAGAATAGGAGAGAGAAAGAAGGGAAAGAAGATTTTAAAATTTTTGGAAGCAAAATCTATTAAATCAGAGGTTTAAGTTAAATATTTTTAAATTTTTTATTTAATTTATTTCGTATATTTTTTGATTTTGTATATGTTTCTTAATTTAACATATATGCATGTCACATTTTACTCAATTGTTTTAAACAATATTATATACATGTGATTTTTATCGGAAGATTTAGAGTTTTGTCTGACTTTATCAAACATTTAAGAATTTTATTTGATTTGTATAAAATAATCAAATATCTTGAGACATTATGTTTATATATAGAAATATTTGCAAAAAAAAAAAAGTTATAAAATTTGTGCATTTAGCTTTATTCGTGGTGTTCTATATAAATAGTTTGGACAAAACTAATCTATATGAGTCATATTTAATGACAATGTTAAAAGTTTTGATTTGTATTTTTTTTACAGAAAGAAAAAACTTTATAATTTATTCTACAGTTTATTATTTAATATTTTGTTGAGAACTATTATAAAAAATTAAATGACATAATATATTCAGATATCATAATATATTAGGTACACTTGAGGATTATATCTATTATGTATGGTAGTAAAAAAAGTAACATTTAACTCTATTTATAGGGAGAAATTTATAGACAACCTATCTATATATCTAAATAGTAGATTTTGACTAAAAATTATCAGAAGCATGTATAACACTTTCTCAAGATTGAGTTTTTTATCCTTAGTTATTAGTTTGACATATTTTAGATTTTTAAACTTTTATCTGCATTACATTTAATATTTAAAACATGTTAACCTTTGAGAAGTTGTAGGTTTTGATACACTCATCGGAATTATTCGATGTTGGATTTTGAGCTTTTAAAATTACTTGGCATTTGATATTAGATGATTTTGTACAGTTTGATATTATTTATTATCTATATAATATTACAAATTTTACGTATAAAATTATATTTTGGTATATATATATATATATTAACGATAAAATTCCTAAGTTAATCATTATAATTTTGCTCAAAAATATATAAAATTGTATGACAATTTGTACTCCATACCAAATATTTTTAAATATATTCAAAATATAAAATTATTTTTATTTTGATTGTCTATTACACTTGAGTTTTGAACCAAGAGTTATACATCATAGAGGAAAAGGATATTATTTTAGCTAAAGTTTATTGACTTATACTAAGAATATAAGAAAAAATATATATTCTTTATCCAACTAAATTAGCCAATATCAATTCAATTTTATTCTTTTTAAAATTAAATTTACATCCCTCTAATGTAATTGTTGCATTTCGGATCCTCATGGTCCAGTCGGATCCGTAGTTTTCAAGCAACACAAATATTTGAGATTTAGGGATGTAGAGAGAAAGAGATTAAGACCAGATTTTTTACGTAAAAAATCTCCTCTTAATTGGAGAGGAAAAATTACGAGGCTCAGGGCCTTTAGGAATGTTTCACTATTTAGATGGAAGTCTTTACCAAGTACAAGTGTTAGGGTTAATCCCTTCCTTGTCTCTTGTTTTGTATCTCTTTTCAAGGGGATATCGCTCACTGGAAGACTTTACCACCCTCGTTGGGAAGCTTTTTCATTCTTTTTGGTTCCGTTTCGCTGGGAAAAGAGAGATTGAGTGGCCGAGAGATAGTGGGCCTTTTTTCTTCTTTCTGGAGCAAGTTTGGGGGGAGAAAATCCGGTCCTTTAGAAAGGGACTTCACTGGGTACTTATAGGAAAGATCATGCCGTTGGAGAGAAGACACGTGGCAACCATCGAATGGCCGAGAAGCTGTGCAATGTCCCACTAGCCTCATTTAATGCTACTGACGTGCGCGGGATGGCACGCGGCTGTGCCGCTGGTAGGCCTAGGCGTGTCAGGCATGCGGGGTCTAGGCGTCAGTCTTGATTTGACTAGGCGTGCCCTGTTTAGACAGTGACTGACAGTGGTTGCAGGTTTCCTTGGAAATCGGCGAAGTCGCTTAGCTAGCATCCTCTGCCGAGCATAGGGCAGTCCTCGTCCTTGGGTGGAGCTCCTGGAGTTTCTTCTTGACTTCTCGGACGGTTCTGAGACTCGGTAGGACTTCTAGGGTTCTCGGTCTTTTTCCTGTCCGTGTATTTGGATGTCGTTAGCGATGTCCTCGAGCTTCCTTATGAGCAGATGAGACCTTTTGGGCTTCTGCTATGGTCTTGGTCTTTGGGCCATTGGCCTCTACTTTGGGCCTCTCTGGCTGTTCCAGCCTTTCTGGCTCATGGGCGCCTTTCTGAGCCTTTCGCGTGGGCCCTTTGGGCCGTGCTTCTATGGGCCCTTATATTGGGGCCCAACATAGCCCCCCATGCCAAAAGGCCCGAGGCTCTCGGCCATTTGGCATGAAGTTGCTGATCTTCTAGAGGAGTTGGCTGCTTCCTGCTCCAATTTGGCCGTGCGTGCTTACAACCTGATACGGACATTCCTGAATGGGTCAGAGTATGACAGTTCACGTTCTGGATTAGGTCCTTCATAGTGACCGTCCGAGCACGTGCGTCCTTGGGGTGAGTGCGGTGTTAAGCTTGGTGGGAGGTGGTCCCAGGGCTTCTTCTGGGTCCGAGACCTTTCCAGCGCCGCCGTTTTATTTCCCTGTGAAGCATTAAATGTGGTACTCGGTCGATGTGACGCGCTGACAGGCGCCTTGGGAAGAAAAGGCCATCATCCTTCTGAAACGAATGGCCAGTCGACACGTGGCAAGGGTAATGAGTGCGCTTTTTTGAATTCCAGGAGTATTTAAACGCCTCCTTGCTCCGAGTTTCCATCTTCGCGCCTACATTTCGTTTTCTCCTCTTAAATGTTGAGGCTTTCCGTTCTTTCTTCGCTCGAGTTTTTCCTCCATTTTTTTGTTTTTCGACGTTCATGGCGCCTGGAGTGAGACAGATTGCCTCCACGGTGACGCTCGACAAGCTTATAGAGATTCGAGCTCGATATCAAATTCCTGAGTCCACAACCATGATGATCCCGAAGTCGCATGACAGGGCATGGTGTCCTCAGGACGGTTTCATTACCGTTTATGAGGTCCACCTCAAAGGTGGGCTACGATTACCCATCGCAGAGGAGCTTTACGACATCATGAGGGCACTCGGAGTGCCTCTCGCCAGGCTTCAGCCAAATACAGTCAGGTACCTGGTGTCCTTGTGCGTTTTCTTCCGGTGCCACAAGAAGCTCTTGAATGCTCTTATGGTCAAGGTGATGTTCCGCTTTACACAGAACCTTGAATGGATTATAATGACTCCCCGTCCGAACTTTTCCTTGATATGCAGAGGTAACCCGAACTCCACGAAGCGGTGGAAGGATAAGTTTTTCTTCCTTGGCGTTCACGAGCATTGGGCCGTTGCCTTTAAGTGGGGGAAGGTGGCTAGCTAGTATAGCTCTGACCATTCGAAGGAGGACAGGGAGAGTATGAAGGAGTTCACAGACTTGGTGCTGGCCAATCTGAGGAGCTTTCACCTGAACAAGCGTAACGTCTGGCTATCCCCTGAGAAGCTTGAGGAGGCCGAGTGGGGACCACGGGCCGAGGCTTCTGACACAACTTCTCCCAAGAAGTCCAAGAAAAGACTGAGGAGGAGAGCTGGGACACTGAGGATTGGGGGTCTCGTTGACCGCCTAGGTGAAAACTTCCTCGCTGAGAGCTTTGGGCTCCCGGCGGCCTTCGTTGAGCCTTCCTCCAGTGATGACGATGATGATTTTGACATCGATGATTTGAGTGGCGATGACGTGGCTGCTCCTCTGCTTAAGAGGTCGAGGACTAGCTCTTTGTCTGAGCCCTCGGGGTCTGAAGGTCTCGCCTTCACTTCCACTGCTAATCCTCCTGCTGAGTCCTTGGGAGTGATTGTTCAGATTGCGGAGCTCTCGAACGTCCAGCCCCCCTGTGATGATTTTGTCCCCGAAGTTTCCGTTGATTTGCCTGGTGACGTCTCGGACAGGATTGATCATCCTTCCGAGGACATAGGAAGCGGGAACTTCATGGTGGATGCTGAGAAGGGAATGACGGCTGAGACGGTCCGAGAGGTTGCGGAGGTCGAGGAGTTAAGCGTCGACGAGCTCATGCCCCCTGATCCTTCCGAGCGCCCCATTGTGGTCCAAGTCGAGAGGTCGTCTGAGTTTCTTAGGGATGTTGATTTTGAGGCAGGCTCTCCAGTGCCTTTTATAGCCGCTGGGCCTGTGCCTGAGGGGGCGCTTGTGGGGCCCAGGAGCGGTCTTCAGGAGTCCGAGATTCCTAGGGAGCGCGGCACAGGGGATGATCCTCTTATTTCTAAGGTAACCCACTGTTTCCTTTCTTGCCGTGCTTCCAGCTGTTCGTATTTTGATGAACCTTTCTGCTGTAGCTCCAGGGTCTGATTGGAGGCCTTAGCGAACTGGTGGGAGTGATCGCCCAATCCCGCCTGGAAGTGGGGTCTTCGAGGGTCGCCTGAGAAGCTGCATAACGGGCAGAAGCGGAGCTGGCTGAAGCTAAGGAGAAAATTGCTTCTTTGGAGGACACCGTCAAGCTCCTGCGGCTTCGGCAGGGCCTCCTTCAGGATCGGATACTTCGCCAGGAGGAGAGGTTGAGGACGTCCGTACAGATTGCCGAGATGGCACCAGTGTTGGATGGAAAGTACTGGGATGCATCCACATGTGCTGCCGAGTGGCGCGACTGATCCGTCCGCGGTTTCCTGTGGCTGTCCTCGATCCCAGGAACACCAGTGCCTTGAGCGTAGAAGACTTATATGGCGTTGCTGGGAGGCCTTTCCCTAGGCCCCCTTGAGCAGGGCCTGATGGTGAACCTCTCACGCCCGAGGAGCCAGTTCCGGCGGACCAAACGGGATCTTCAGGAGCCTAAGAGGCCCAATGAGGAGGGAGTCGAGAGGCGCTCCCTTGATACGTTGCTTCTTTTTCTTATTTTGTCGCACTTGTACATAAACTCATTTTTATGAATAAGACTTGTCCTTTTTGCATCAGAGCTTTGGACGTTTCTTTTGTCTTGCTTGTACGAGTGTCTTCTTCTTCTTCTTCTTTTTTTTTTTTTTGCGGCGCGATGTACAGCGCCTTACTTTTAGCTTTGAGCTAGTGATCTTTTTAAGATCCTCGACCTCTTAACTTCTCGGGTTTGGGCGTGTGATCCTTTTAGGATCTCCTAACTTTTACCCTTTTGACCTCTTGACCTCTGGGATCCGACCTCGGCCGCCGTCGGTCACAAGTCGAGTTTTTGGAGCTTTGACCTCTGGGGCCGCTCGGTCACAGCTTACTACTATGATTGTTATGGACATGATTTCATTCTATCAATTTATATAGTTAAAATTATCAATTTTAATGACTATGATAAAATTCTCATTTTATGATAATATAAAAAAGATAAAAATAAAAAAAAAATAAACAAAACTCTATTTAAAAACCACACACACACATTCTCTCTCACATATTCAGAATCGTTCATTTTGAGGTCTGTCAAACTCCTACTTCAATGGCACCGGTATTTTCATATGATTTCATTCTGACAATTTAGATATTTAACATTATCAGTCCAAGTCATTATATTAAAATTCTTAACATTACTAGTACAAAGGAGGATAAAAAATAAAAAAAAATTATAAACTAAACATCTTTATTCGATTTGATGAATAAAAAAAATATATATCAGCTCATATTTATAGAATCGATTATTTTAGACTAGTTAACATCTTCCATTTTAATATTTGCCTATACTTTTTATAAATATGATTTCATTCTAATAATTTAGACCGTTAAAATTATCAATTCAAATTATATAATAAAAATTACCGATTTATTGTTAAAAGTATAAAGAATGATAAAAATTTAAAAGACACTTTACAACTATACCTCTTCATTGTTAAAAGTACACTTAACATTCTATACCCACTCAACTCATGCTATTTTTAATATTTATTTATACTTTTGATGAATATAATTTTATTCTGAAAATTTAGATGATTAAAACTATTAATCAAAATTACTATGATAAGATTTTTACAGTTAAAAATTTAAAAACAAAAAATTGATTAAAATTTTAAAAAAAATTCCTCTAAATAAGACTCAACTTATTCTGTTTAATAAACCCAAAAAAAAAAAAAAATACATCCACACACGCGCATCTATAATCGTCCATTTTGGACCTATTAGATTCATCCTGTTTTAATATTCACTCGTATTTTCAACGGATGTGATTTTATTCTGACAATTTAAACGGCTAAAAAAATCGATCCAAATTACTATGATAAAATTTTCACTGTTTCTAATACAAAGAAAGAAAACAATAAACAGACACTAAACAAGGCTCGGTTTATTAAGTTTAACGAACCAGAAAAATACACACACAAACTCTCACATGTTCAACATCGCTTATCCTCAACCCGTCAGGCTCCTACTTTAATATTCGCCAGTAACTCCAATGGAAATAAGACTCTCGCTTATTCGGTTTGACAAACGCAAAAAACACATTTATATACAATATGTTCACAAAAGGAGTTGGGTTCATGGCTGCCCTAACAAGACGTGCCCTTATTAGGAAGAAGCATATCCCAAAACTACCAGAAATATGTCAACAAATTGCTCCATGGAGCTGAAAATTTTGAAGGAAAAATGAGAGGAACAAATAGATTAGTCATGCTTCATCTCTACAAACTCTCCTCTTTTGGGGTTACTTCAAAGGGATCGACCCTACCGGAGAGGAGCGGAAACCGCCATTAACTGACCATCGGAGATACTCGATTGCAAAGGGAAGAGCGAAAACGCCGCCGGATGTGAAACTCCTACCTGAGGGTGTAGAATCGTGCTGCCAGAATAAAAACTAATAAGCATGAAAGAATAACAGTTACAAAATAGAATATCATATATCAACAATAAGCAACCCGCATTTATCTCTCAAAAGTTGATAAAATCCTTCCATACTTTCAACGGTAGGATTTTTATATTAGCATCTTAGATAGTTAGGATTATAAGATTGGCTCGAAATATATTTTAATATATTGTTATGATCCCAATTGTTCAAATTTCAAGTATAAAATCCTCAGCGTTAGAACAGGTGGGCCCTAACAAGACTTGGAATTTCTTGGTTATAATGACACATCCACATTAGTTATGTGAAGAGCACAAGTTTGGTTATGAAGGATCAGAGAACCATGGTTACAATTATAGACCAAAATATTAGCTAATATGCATCAATGCGGAAAGTATAGATATCAACATTTTCAATGTGGGAAATTGTTATGAAATATTGTTATATCAACAATATTATCGATATCAGCAATGTGAGCCAACCAATTCTTTTTGCTTCTTAGAAACTTCAAGCCATATATTTTGTGGCCTTTTCGGTTTTTTTTTTGAAGACTAACGCAGATATTAAGCTCAATTTGGATAAAAATAATTAAAACTCTTCAAAAATATAAATATATTAAAAAAGACGGTCGAATTTTACTATGTAACTCAATTTTAATACGATCAAATAAATAAATAAAATTTTGCATCAATAAATTTGATATCAATATATATTTAATATTAATATAATCATAACCGACAATAATACTATTATTTTAATGTAACGTACTATATTTTGTATATAATTTATAATATCATTAATATAATTTCGAATCAATTTAAAAAAAATTACATAATAAAAAATTAAGAAAAAATTCAAATATGAGGAATCAGGCATGATGTTTTGGGCAGGATAAATGACATCTAATGTGCGCATATGCAATGCTCATACGCAACTTAAATAGAATATTGGCGCATAAGTCATACTCGATACAGTGCTTGTGCACGATTGAAATAGACTGGGGGCACTTGATACATGTTTATCCAGCGCTCGTACGCCGATTGACTTATAAAGGATCAGCACGCGCATTGTTTGGCCATTTTATGGAAAAAGGAGAGAAAAGGAGAACAGATGAAGAAGAAGATGAGAGCGAAAAAAAAAAAAAAGTAGATTTTGGAGCCTTTGAGTGTTAAATTTGTTAGATCAAAATGTTAAGATAAATATTGTAAGTCCAATCTTTAGTCTATTTCAAATTCCTTCAAATTTTATTTATATTTCTTATTTTACTATACATGCAGGTTACCTTTTACCGCATTATTTTGAATATTATTGCATATATATAATTTTTATCGAAGGTTTTGAATTTTTGTTTGGTATTGGCCAAAAGGTTTGAAAGTTTGTTCGTTTTCCATAGAATAAGTGAATAGTTTACTATTTATATTCATATGTGAAATATTTAAGAAGAAAAGTTATGAACCTGTTCATTTAGCTTTGTATGTGATAGTAGATGCATATACTTCCAACTAAGTTCTATTTTGATATTTAATTTATTATTTGTACTTTCCTATATGGTAAAAAAAATTGTGTTTGTATTTTTTCAAATGGTAAAAAGTTTTAAATTTGTACTTTTTCTATAAAGAAAAAAAAGTTTTAAACTTTTTATTACAGAGTCTACTATTTGTTTTTTTTAAAAAAACCATTGTAAGAAATTGAACAGAATAATATATTTGATATTTTGGAATATTTTTCCTTTTGGATATTATATGTTTTGGATACGATGTTTTGATTTTATTCGACTTTACATATTTGAGCCTTTGAAATTATTTAATAATTGGGCATTTGATATTTGGATATATAAAAAATTTTATACATTTGGATTATTTAATATCTATATATGGATTATAAATTTTACATACAAAATCATATTTGAACATTTAATATTTGGATATTTGATTTTTTGACATTTGGCTTTTGAACCTTTGACATATTTGGACATTTGACGGATTAAATTTTTACTGGATTATATTGTCTTTTATCTTGTCTTTCTGTTTATTGGATATATATTTATTATTATATATATTAATATTTACTGAATTTTAAACTCATAATTTATCTTATTTTTAATCTTTTCAAACTAGATGGTACTGGATACTTGCAGTATTCGGACGAAGCATACTCGAAGATTCAGCTATGTATATTTTGTAATTGATTTGAATTGCATTAAGATTTATATTTGGGTTTATTGTATATTCAATTACAATAGTTGTAAAATTTTGGGAACATCTTTCGGCTTGTTTATTTTGGGTCTGCATAATTTGGAGATAGTTATATGCTTTTCTTACATATGGATTTTGATTTGAGCAGATCGTTATATATCCTTTGGAGATCGGGTAGGGTATGTTTAGTCAAATCTCGTGACATCTCTGATTTTTAGTCTTTATACTATTTTTGGTCTTCGAGTTTAGTTTGTTCGACCTAACTTTGGGTATTATATTTGGATTTTGTTCACATAAGGGAACAAACTTTATTTTGGTTATTTATTATTAATTATTACCTGCTCTTTGGCCAAAAACGTGATACTTAATCCACCATCACATCTACCGTGACAGGGCATGGGATGATCACAAAAGGCACAACCCACAGAGAAATTTTCTAAACATACCACTAATGGAACAATTAATTTGCATTACTAACGGAATTCAAATGATCTCTAGAATGATCAGAAGATCATTTTAATTTGCTAGAATCCGCAACTAGAACGATACGATACTGACCTGAATGGAAGTCCAGAGGAGGATTCTACCGGTGCATTTATTCCATTTCGACTAGGAGAAAAAAGTGACCAGTAAACTGGAATGAAGAGTAATGCATTAGTTGCATTGCATGCTTCAGATTGAAGTTATGAAAATTCTAGCCAGTGAGCAGATAGAAAGTCTTAACTCCATAAATCAGGACATCAAGATTTGTTTTTCTGCATATCAACAGCCAGACTGACGGTAATATACGAAAATATCGATCGATATATATTGATATTGGGTCCCCTAGTATTGATATTTTTTAATATCATAACAATATCATGATATATTTTCATATCAATGGATATAATCAATACATTAACGGATATTCAAAATATTAGCCGATATGATCGATATTTGGCCAATATATAGGCAGAGACAGTCTTATCATTTTATAATTTTTGAAAATTTTTTTCTATCCGATATATTTAACACCATGCATATTCTCCAATATATACAATACCAATGTAATCGCGATTGATATAGATATTTTCATCCATGAGTCTCTCTCTCTAATAGACAAAAGTTTCCCCTTTTCTCCTCTCCTTAAATCATCTAAAATTACAGGGAAAAAGGTTGGAGAAGGATTTCCATCATATAATAAAATATTAGTCAATATATATCAGTATCGGCCTCTCAATACAATGACAAAATCACGATGTCAATGTATAGTCAATATATTGACCGCTACACCCGATATTTTTTAACAAATTGGCTAATATTTGCCCCTTGCGTTCGGATTCGCAAAAAATTTGTTTACGTTAGTACATCTACTACTGATATGTATCATCGGATATGGGCAATGTTTGTACGAGCACGGCCGATATCAATACCTATATCAACACCAATAATTTCATACATGATCTCTATGCATAATTTGTCCTTCATTCATTTTTATTTAAATGATTTACATGTATCACCTGATACGGCTAATATTAATATGGGCACGGCCGATATAAATATAAATATTATAATCCATAATCTACATGCATCAACAGCATTTGTCCTTTATTCATTTTTTATTGAAATGACGAAAAGGATGGAGCATTCATCCATGGCACAAAGTGCTCGAGGAGGTCAGAGGATACCTAATTGTTGGGGACGATCCTCGAAATCAGAGCAGAAGAGTATATCCTGCATCACAGAGTTGAATCTTTAATACTATAGTATAAATAAAGCAGCATCACAAGCAAAAGTAAGCAACAAAAGAGTAAATTCAGGAACACTGAACATATCATGTGTCGATACATATCCAAAGAGAAGCTCACCTGTCCGGTACCTGGAGGTACTCTACGAATCATATCTGCAGATAGCAATAAATGATAAGAAGACAAAAAAAAACACTCCAGACAAAAAATTGTACGACCAAAAATGGGGGGAAAAGATAAGATGGAAAGAATCTAGGGGGTGAAGGAATAGGGAAAGCAAAGAAAAAGGATAGAAAGAAAGCTTGAACAACAATCACCACTGCGGTTTTCAACGGTGTTGGGATGCCATTCAGTGGTTTTCAATGAATACGATGATCAAAAGACAATCTCCAGCAGAATCTAATGGCCATCCGATGGTCTCTGGTGGAGGTTCGGTGGTTGGCCAGCAATTGCTGGACGGTGATCTACAGTGAGGTTCAGTGGGGGGAGGTGGTGCAGAGTTTGGTGGTTTCTTGACCTCACCAGTGGAGGCAAGATGGCCAGCTGGGAGAGGCCTAGCGAACATACAGTTGTAGTTGCAGCATAGGTCGGGTAGTGGATGCCGATGGAAGTCCAAAGGTCGCTGACTGTGTCGGTTGAGGTAGTGGTGATGAACAGCTCGCCAAGGAGGGTGCAAAAGTTCGTGGTTGGTGATGAATAATCCTAACTTCGAAAGTCTTCGTTTTTGTGGATATGTGGTGGTGTATGAGGGCAGATCCACCATTTGCTTAGTTGGTCAATTGATCCCACTGGATTTTTGAATAAGGGACAAAAAATTAGATATAAATCTATTAAATATCGAATTGAAATTATTTAGACTTCACCAAAGTTTTTTGTTGACCACAGTAACCCATTTACTTCGATAAAATTAGACAATTTTCACCGTCTTTTTACCAAAAGCCATTATTCATAGCACCTTCAATGAGGCAAGTAATTCCAAATGACTGACTGCTCAAAATTTCAAAAGGTTTAATCAACATATCAGAACTCGAGAATGTTTGTGTTTGGGGATACTTTTAGGTGACGTTGCATCCATATATTCCTTTATTCTTGAGTGGGCCCACTAGCATGGATTAATAGATGGGATACTATGTCACCCCCAAAGCATCCCACTGACACCAGTGATCAGATCTAAAGCAGCTGATCAAATCCCCATAAGCGCAGAAGCAAGGTTCAAATTGAATACATTTTAAAAGGGGCAGTCAGGCAGATATCTTACCCTTAGAAGCACTGGGCTTCACAGCCAATGTCAGGCCAAGATAACAATCATCTGACTTGGCGTCAAAGTCCCACAGATTCAATTCGAGATTTGGCGTTCTTCCTGCAATAGTTAAACAAAACGGGGTTTCAAGCAACCCATTAATAAAATGAGATCAAAAAGCATACGAATTAACGTCTACCCATCCTGGGCTGCTTGAAAAGAAACGGATCATGAATTGGACGAGGAACTTGAATGCCCACCTATTATCCAATTCATTAAAAAAATGATTTAAATCCAAGATTCGAGATTGTATCTTCAGATTAGGTAATATTACGATTATTTGAAACTTGCATGCAGACATAAAACCAACATACATGGAAAAAAGGATGCTGTAGACATTGTTCTGCCGTTGGCCTTCTATGTGGATCCCAAGAACAAAGTCGCTGTTAGGACCAAAAGGGAAGTAATGATTAGAAAAAAAATCTAAAGTACCATTACTGAAATTGGTATTGGCATGCAAAATATAAGAACTAAACAGCACTTACCCGAATTAGATCGATAGCTTCAAAGCTAGCATTTGGGATCATTTCCGACAGATTGGCAGGCATAAGCTACAATAAAATAAGGACATTCAGACAAGAAAGGACATGGAAGGATGGCCCAGGCAAGAGACTCTCACATCGTAGAGTCTGTGAAGGGTCAATGTACGTAATTTTACTCATACATTACAAAGATATTGTTTCTATGGTTTGAACATGCTATTTCTAGGCTAAGTTAAGCAACGTTATGATTGCACTAAAGCTCACTTTAAGTTCAGGCACTCTTCCAAGGATGAAGTGTCAGCAACACTAGTGAACTTTTTATCCTTTTTTTTTTTTTTTAACTTTGACACATTTGGAAAAGTAGGTATTTTTCTATTTTTTTAAAAAAATTGGAGTCATAATGATATAAATTACAAAAAATTGGGCAGTTTTTAAAGATGATATAACACAACTCTTTTATATTCAGCCACGGCAAACATGTATACTAGTTCTTCTTTAATTCAATATAAAAATATGAATTTTTAGGTCTAATTTGGTATAAAATAGTAATGTTTATCAATTATGTTTACATATCTATGGATAAACAATAAATTTCAGTTAACATGTCCTAAAGTATCATGTCCTCATTTTTAGAAAAATAACAAACCAACATGTCATGTCCAAATCCAGCGTCAGTGTCTATGATTCTTAACAGTCATTGCTCTAAAAGAGGGTCAAGGAAGAAGGAGCAAAATAGTTGTGGTACAATATAGAAAGATATTATCTTGCAGCATGAACTTACCCCTGAATAACTAATGTTGATCAATTGAGAGATGTTCTTTGCTTCAGGGAAGGTGGTCCAATCGGGTGCACCGAGCACGCAGCATATTTTGTACAGCTGATCAATTTCACTGCCGATGTATATAACTTTAAATCAGTAGTAGTTCATAAATTAATAGTTGATTTATAAATGCAATGAACTTACTATACTGCCTCTAGCTGTTCAGCATAAAACATGCAGACAAGATGAAGAAGATGACAATGAATGCTTTGTTATACTGTCTAATCAGCAATAATACCATGGCAATTAATCATTTTGGTTCATTCAAAATAATTGGTCATGGCCTCATGGGGTATCATGGGGCCACGCTTAGCTTGCGACTTAGAGTGAAGATTGAGGCTCTATTTTGATGGTAAAATTAAAATTTAAGAATGAAGTTAAAATTTAAAAATTAGGTAAAATTCAAATTCTATTATTTAGATTGTATAAGAAATTATGATTCTAAAAGAAAAAATAAAATTAAGGTGTGATTAATTTGCTAACCCATGCACAAAATTTTTTTAAAAAACGTAATTGAATATAAATTATAATTTTTTTAAAGTATGAAATTTAATATAATTTAATTTTATATAAACTCATTTTTTGATATAGGTAATATTTACATTTTATAAATCCATATATTTTTAGACAATAATTTTTATCAGAATAATGAGTTTTAAATTTTTAAATAATAGTTTTATATATTTTTAAAAAAATAAATTAAAAACTAAAATCATAGTTGGCCCACATTTACTTGACCCAAACAATCGAACATATTTTATTCAAAGGACCTTATATTGTTTAATTTTATCATATTTAATTTACAACTAATTCTCAACCTTAGAATTACAATTCTTTATTCAACTTCAAAATCACAATTCTTTATTTTACCCCTAAAAATTACAAAGACCTGTCCTATCATATTTTTCAATTCCAATGAATTAAAATTTTAATTAAATTTTAATTTTATCTAACACCAAACAACAGAATTAGAATTAGTCTAGAATTCAAATTCTACTTCTGAATTCCAAATGCAACAAAAAAGAGTCTAAAAAAATTAACAAAATCCTCTAGTACAAATTCAATGTAATGTGATCGCAACATTGAAGTATTTTTGCTTTTCAGGTTGCTCCTTTTAAGGTGAAGGTATAGATTCAAATCAAGGAAAACGTTGCTCCGTTTGAGGAGGTGGAGGTATAGATTCGAATCAGGAAAAATTACATCCTACAATGGAGAGATCAGGATACCCTTTCCTGATGCAACGACGCTGAAGTCAGGTAGGGTCCAATGTCCATCAATTTAGACAAGCCGTCGACCTATCGGGCACTTTTATCACATAGCTTGACTTAGAGGAAAGCAGAGCCTCAACTCACATTTTTGACACAATCAATGTTAATTGATTTCTGGTAATATGTTCTTTAAAACGTAGCTTCTGCACATAGGTGCAACTATCAGCCGATATTGTAAATATCTATTAATATATATTGGTCATGTCAGTTCATGATTCTTAATAAATTGCTTTCTGTTGACATATCTAATATCAATACATATTATCTAATATATTCGATATCAATATTTTCATCCATGCTTCTGTCTCTTCATTCTCCTTGCAAATCAAGAAGTATAGTTTCACTCATGCAGAAAAAACATTAGGAAAAGAGTTCAGGGTGGAATTTTTTTTATTGTCAAGATCATAAGCTAATAGTGTTGGGGGATTACATGCAATGACCGAGTAAAAATGAAGGTAAAGGGTCCCGAACACTATGATAAAATGTCGTGAACAAAGGAGGGGAAACGGCGTGCAGAAGAAAAGGGGAAATGCAATCACTTCTAACATGGCCCTTCCCGAGATTCATTCAGATAAAGCCCATGACAAAAAGCATTTTCTTGTTCACTAAAAGTCTGTTTCATTCCAAGAAAATTTAGAGAAAAGAAAAAAATATATATATAAAAGTATTTTTTTATATTTGGTTTACAAGGAAAAATGTAATAGAAAATGTAAAAAATCATAACATTAAGTATTTATAGCAATTTCTCTTAATTTTTCCCTGACAACCAACAACTAAAATACTTTTATTATAAAATTATTTTATTTTTCATATGATTTTTTGTCTATAACTAAACAAAATAAATAATTTTTTTTCATTTCCTTACATTTTCTTTTTTTCTTTGTAGTAGTTTTCTTTTTTTTTTTTTCAAAATTTTCAAGAACCAAAGAAGTCTTAAGCGAAGAAGTGGGAGTTAACGGATCCGGGGGGCGTCCTTCTCCCTTGTGGAGAAGGACCGTCCTTCTCCTCATCATAACCGTCAGATGTAAAATCCGACGGCCCACACGTTTTGAATGGATAATATAATGTGAACCGTTCGATTTTAAATTTAATCATTCAAAACACGTAACCGTCAAATTTTACATCCGACGACCCAGATTAAGAGAAGGACGGTCCTTCTCCACTAGGGAGAAGGACGCCCCCTCAATCCGGGAGTTAACAAAGGTAATCTTCCATTGTCATGTTGACATGGCGTATTCTACCCCATAGTGCAGAGTATTATCTTAAGGAAGAAAGAAATAAAAACATTATGCACTTTTACTGTCTTCTCTGCATCGAGAGTCCGATAGTTAACAAACTATTATGCCTTTTGGGTAGTCAATAAGCTATGCTTTACAAATCAAAATGTTGGACAATCAAATAACACATACAAAAATAAAATATTGTAGAGATGAGAATGCTAATATGGATTAGTAGAGTCACGCTATAAGACAATGAACGATAAAATTTGTAAACGTTTAAAAATTATACCTACAGGAAATAAGATGAGAAAACGACATTTATAGTAGTTCTGACACTTGAAACAAATATAAAATGAGGAATTTATGAGGAAACATAAGTTAGTCATGGTTGAAAGAATGAAAAGAAAAAATTAGAAAAACTTAAAGGTAATAATGATTTAAAATCGCTTCTACTTTCAGATGATATTGTACTAAATCAAAAGGAATGAAGAAAATATCATAAAGTCGACCCCACTTAATAGGATTTAAAGCTTTATTGTTATTGTTATATTATATTCATACACATGTATATATACGTATGTGTGTACACGTGCACGCGCTATGGTATATCTACAATAGGATCCAGCAGATTGTCCTAGTCTAGATTTAGTAACATGGATACATACGCATGCTTTTCCAGCAAAAAGAATAACAACTGTGCTACAATTTAAGGATTGCACAGTGCCTAAGAATCTGAAAAATGTTGCAAGAAGCTGAATGCACTAAATATGCAAGCAAGAAAAAAGTATGTTAAAGAATGATCTCTATCACACTCTTGCTAGCTTTCCAAGAATCCATATTCACAATCCCAGTACTGAAAAAGAAATGTTTACAAAGGAATTTAAATGTAGTTAAACTTCATAATGCTTCTAGAATATTATGATCCATAACCCATTGAAAATGGGTTTAAACAATGGAAACTTATAATGCAGGGATAAGACTGAATATTTAACCCTATCAAACCCCATAATGTGGCAGCTTTGTCCACCGGGGCACAATTTTGTTATACAACACAAAAGGGTGGCTCTATCACGAAACTTTTTGCATTGCAGGCTTTGGAAAATATGAGATATACACCGCCTTACCCTTGCAATTAAGAGGCTATTTTCACAGGAAAAACAACTCATGGAAATTGATAATATATAGTTAAATGATAATACACGTCTTTTTCTTCCCATACTCAGATGCCCTTCCTCTACTAAAACTAAAGTGGACAATCTTATACAACAACTCAGGCCAATATAATCGGTTCTATCTGTAAAGCTAGCTTTATTTCCCTATCGGACGAGTTAGCAAAAGGAATGGATAGCTTATTGCTTCAAAGCTAGGAAAGAATTACTAATTAACGTGTTTAGGAGGAAATGAGAGTGTCAACCATCACTTAAATAAATACATAATGATCACAAATAATAAAAAGACTAGTTATCAATTTAAGCAAGAGTGTAGAGGCCAAGAATAATCCACAGAAAAAGAGTAATACTATTCCCATGTTTTTCCTTCTCCACCAAAAAAAAAAAAAAAAAAAAAAACAATGGGTAAGAAAAAAGTTACCTTTCACCAGGGAAAATTGGCCATGAGGTGTAAAGCTCAGCCAATATAGCACCAACTGCCCACATATCTACAAAGAACGGTTATTTTTCAGTCAGCAGGCCACAAAAGAACAAAAGTAGATGCATCAATCTTTGACAAATCATCAACGCAAAAGACATTTGTCACAATTATTCTACCTGAAAAAGGGTAGTGTTTGTTGATTCACTAGCCATCATGGATGAAAATATCGGTATCAGTGATCACACAACTATATCAGTATTACCCATATCAAGTAGTATGAATTGATATCGGCATACCAAGTGATATGTATAAATATCGAATGGTAGGGCACATTTTTTTTGCAAATCAAAATTAGGGGCAAATATTAACCAATATATCACCGATATAATAACTTATTAAAATTTTGTCATGCAATATGAAATATCAGTATCGGTTGGCTAGTTACCGATATATACCGGCTGATATTTCATTATATGATAATCATGTAACTAACACTGTATATACTTGATCAATCTATGAACAAAGCACAAGAGTGCACATATAAATCAAAAAGAGAATACGTGATGGTAAATCACATAACCAAATCTAGGCATAAATAACCTTGCATAAGGTTCAACAATCATCCTAAATGGAAGGCACAACAAAACCTAGGATCAGTTCAAGGGGTAAAGCTCTAATAACTATTTCAAAAATAGCTTAGCGCATCTTCTTATAGTCCTAGATGCATAAAGACACGCACCTTGAATTCTTTAAATTGCATCAAAATAAATATGCAGGTGTTAAACAATTAAACTTTATCCTGTGAGACAAGCATATGAAATTAAGAGGGTTGCTATATATCCCTCCATTTTATCCTACCCATTCATCCAATTTCTTCATTTTTTTTTCTGGATTGAACAGACATTTATCGAATTTTTGGAATAATATTTGTAAAATGCAAAGTTAAAAAAAAAAAATGTATTTTCCCACCTAAATCTATGAAATTGATTTAAATGTGCAACTTAAAATTATAAGTACAAAAATACATCTTATCTGCTTTTCCTTTTACAAAGTTGTTCCACAATTTATTAATTTGATTATTCTAGGTTCAATTCAGGGGAAAAAAAAAAAAACTTAAAAAGTTAAATGAATTGGCGGGAATTGTTAGGATAAAAAGTATTTTCCTAGATTAAACATCATAATTTTTCACAATCTTCTGTACAATTGCTGGCTTTCTAAGACATTCTGAGCACGGGAAACATAAAAAATCAGCAGAGAAATACAGAAGTGTAACCCTGGCAATTGCATCCTGGAAAATTAGCTGGTGGTAATTTTAGAAATTTATTAATCTTAGAATTTCAAAGAAACTTAAAGGTGAAAGGGTAAAAGAAAGAAGAGAAAAAAAACATAGGTCATACCAATTGCAGGGGTGTAGGATGTGGATTGCAATAACACTTCTGGTGCCCGATACCTTCCAAAACACATAATCCAGAACCATAAGAAAAAATTTATCATCAAAAGGTCTCATGGATAAAATATTAATATCAATATCATTATTAATTGAGGCCACATTGGTATCAGACATATTGTATAATGTCTATCAATTTTAGATAATATCAAAAAAGAAAAAGATCATAAGAATTGTAAAATGACAGAAAAATATAGGCTAATATATTATAATATATCACCAATATGGCAATATATTGGGATACTGTCATGGTATCGTGGCATGTGGAGGTCCCCAATACCGATACATAACAGAATGGCAAGTACAAGGAGAGAGAGGGAAAGAGAGAAGGTATCAAAAACTCACCATCGTGTGGAAACATAATCAGTATAAGGAGGCATTGACGACACTTCTCTAGCGAGTCCAAAGTCAGCAATTTTAACCACATCATTAGTCACCAGTAGGTTCTCTTTGAAAGCAGAGAATAGTAAAGAAAAAAAAAGTCCACTGTTATGAGAAAGAAAGATAAAACTCTTCAATAACTATGCAACTAAAATCTTCGAACCATTGAATTATCTGTTGAAGCAAACTTTATACCGTGTTTTAAATCCCGATGGAAGTACCCATTACTGTGCATGTGAGCAAGTCCTTGTAGTATCTGAGTCATAAAGCTTCGTATCTCTTCTTCCGAAAATGGCATTTGCCTCTCCTTCATTATTTGGTACAAACTATGTTCCTGTGGAGAAGTTTCCAGGTTATAATTCAAAATTTAACAAAAGAATTTACAGTCACTAATTGGTGATTTCAGTTAAATATAACAATGGCTAGCAAGATTACTTTCCAATATGAATCAAGGCGTGGCGCATTTTCTAAGGAAACCATGATGATATGATATATTTAGAATGATCATTCAAAATAATAATGACATTCTCCTTCTCCTCTCCCCCGCCCCCTCCCCAAAAAAAAAAAAAAAAAAAAAAAAAACCCCACTTTACATTTTGCATTCTATTGTTTTCACAAATTGAATCAAATTCTAAGGACCTAGCAATATAACTCAATCTAGTTTTGATCTAATCCAGGCAAGGAAAGTTATTAGTATAGATTGATAGTAATAATTTGCATTACAAAAAAAAATACCAAGTTCCAAGGTTAAAAAAAAACCCTCCGCATTTACATGTATTCAGTACGCATGATTATAATAAATCTCAAAGAAGCTAATTCTATCATTCTATTCCTTTTTCTTCTTTTGCATAACTAAGGAATGGTGCCTTAATATGTTTTAGGCACTCTGGAGGAGAATGAACTACCGATGAAACAAGCAAGCATTCCCTTTCACTTTCTTCTTCTGGATCTGTTAAACTGAATAAATTTGTTTAGTTTTATTGATGATGTGTGTCTATAATACCTACCATATTTACATCAAAAAATGGCAAAAATAAAAGAATCAAAATAGGGGAAAAAAAAAAGGCTTTCAGCAATTCTCCCCTTGCAACTACCCTGAAGGCAAAGCAAGTGACTCACCTCATAAGGTAATTTTTTTTATCAACAATGTGTGTCTACAATACCTAACATATTTACATCTAAAGATTGGAAATTCTTCTTAAACAAGAAAAAAATGGAAATAATTTATTCAGCAATTCTTCCATTGACATCTATGCAGAAAGCAAAGCAGTCCATTGGAATATGGGATAAGTCTTTTTATTTCTCAAATTTCCTTTTTCCAAATTTCTGTTAGTTGATAACATTGTAATAGCTAAAACAAGGAGAAAACAGTTATATTAAAGCTTGCATTCCATCTTTTCGTTTATACAACATTGTAATAGAAAAAAAGAAGAAGAAGACAGTTATATTGAGCTTCCATCTACGTCTTAACTTCATTCCCTAGAGCTCAGTTCACTACATTAAATAAGATAACCATTTAAGATTTGCTCAAGCCTTAAATCTACCTGGTCCAAACTTCAAGATAGTCCTTAAAAGTATCAATCTCAGTAGTTATGTTCACATGTACAGCAGCATCAAATTCCAGGATACTTCCATAGGTCAAATAACTACCATAGAAGTGGCAAGGTAAAAGAACCCATAACTCTCATATCATGGATGAAAATATTGATATTGCTATATCGGTTTAGGATATATCGGACAATTCATAACGGTATTGGGTATACTGAAAGTTGTATCATTAGCTAATAATTTGAATATTGGTGGATATATCACGATAGATCACAGATATATAAACATATTTTGATATTTTCTCAATATCGACAAATATTGGCATCGGGGATCCCAATATTTGCATCACTGGTCATATCCCAACATTCTGAATCCCTCTGGATTTATATCACAGCTATAATCTTCTGTCATCTGCCCTTATTTGCATTAACTATCCAAATAAGGGGTCTAATTCTTCTTTCTCTTACTCTTATCTTCAAACACCTTCCTATCCTCTCTCCTCTCCTCTTCTTTTCCCTTCTTCCTCCCCAAATTCCACACAATCAAATTGGTTTAAAATTTTAACCACATTGATATAGTTAGTCACATTGACAACTAATAACAACAACAACAATTTTGGTGTATTCAAACAGCACTCTCTATAAATATAAAAAGGGTGTGACGGAGTAAATGAGACTTCCTGCATATTGCAGGCTCTGGAAAGGTACCACTTCAATGCATAGGCTGTTTCCGGGGTTTAAACCAGTGGCTTCCAGGCCATAATGCAAATTCCCCTTGCATCAAGTCTCATCTTCTCCAAGTTTACGCTATCAAATTATCTAAGTAAAAATTAAGCTTAACATGCCTAGAACACATGCATTGTGCAAGAAAAATAGCTGACAATGGAATGTAAGGATGGAATCTCACCATGTATTCAAATATGAAGAACAACTCATTATTTTGTCTTATAACTTCTTTCAACTTTATAATATTAGGATGACTTAATTTACAAAGGGCCTGCAAGACAAGAGAGTGAATAGCTGATAAGCATCTCATGCCAAATATGTTTGCCCCTTGGGCTGCATCATACATGCTTCACATAGAATCTGCCACTCTACAATCAAAACCAGTTAAAAAAATCAAGACATATACCTTAACTTCTCTCAAATTCATGCACTCTTCCCAAAAATAGAATTTTCTCTTCATTTTCTTTACAGCAACCTGTGAAAACGAATTGGTTTCCTTATTATGCTTCAATTAAGCTAGCCAAATACTAAATATCATTGTTTTTCGTATGCATGGTCAGATAATAACTAGAAAAGCTATATGGCAGTGCAAAAAGAGAACTACAAATAAATATCACAGATTAACAAACTGAAAATGGAGAAGGCAAAGACAAATGTTGTCTAAAGCATAGAAGTGTATGTGCAGGAAAAAAAAAAATGCAAGCATAGGAGAAAAAACTTTTGCAAGCGAAGAAAAAAGTAACACGAAACCTATAATCATGTATTAGATAACAGCCACTCCTCAGCAAATCAGAAAAAAAAAAAAAAAAATTGAATAGAATGTCAAGAATCATCAAGAAAAAAAATCAGTCTGCTATCTTTAAAATAGAACCAGCATGCTTACAGTTAATTAGTGCAAGACAACAAAGTCTCAAAAGGAGTAACTTGAGAATTGGTTTAGCTTCCAGAATGTGATCATCTATGAACAAGTCTCAATTTAATAAACGTAAAGATTCTAATTATTTGATGGCTATTGTAATTGAGTACATCTAACATCTGTTTTACGATAGGAAAAAAAAATTAAATACGCATATATGCATAAGCCATGAAAACCACAATGAAATAATCAAATTTAATCGATTGCTTACAATTTCGTAAGTTTCTATATTAACAGCTTTATATACACTTCCACAGGTTCCATCTCCAAGAGCCTGCAATATTTTATATCTGCAATGGTGAAGAGAAGGACAAGAACATAAGAACATGCTACAACAAGAAACATTCTTATTGCATATATTAGATGGGGTCAATTTTTCTACTGCTCTGTTATTCAAATTGCTTCAGTTTCAGTTTTATTAATTGTAAATCCACTAAGCACAAACAACTTGTGCAAAGACATAAAGGTGCAAAAGACAATTACAACTCACCTCTCCATTATTTGTGTTCACCAGTAGCTAAATGACAACTATATCAATGGACTTCTAATAACCTCCAAACAGAGGTTATTCCGTCAGCAGCATAGTGAATGAAGCTTTCTTCTAGATAAAGATTAGCTTTCAATTGTCCCTCAAAATTCGTGTCAACGGTACGCTCTTCATTGTAGAAGTAGGCAAACATTAAAAAGCAAGTTAACATGATGCTTAACTGCAGCGGCTACAAGCTGCACCCAACTGGTATCATTAACCAGCTAACCAGAAAACAAAAGCTAAAAACTCAAGGATGTGAAGTGTTCTGCAAAATACAGTAATTTGAACTGCAGTCATCCTTTCCATTTGCTCCTAATTTGGCCCATCTGTTGAAATATTGGGGAAGTTGACCTGCATAAAAGTATAGACAATCAAAACAACAAATCTTCTGATCTTCAAACTCATCCAAAATAGGAGTCCTATAATTATTTGAGTTTTTTTATTTCCTGTTTAAACTGGGATTCACTTCCCCGACCCCTCCAACTAAAAAATGGAAAGGATTGGTACTCCAATGTGTAAAACAGAAGATCTGGACCAAAACAAAAATCATATTTGCACAGATAATAACCAAGATATTCTGAAATTAAGCAGATAAAGATTACAATTGCACTAAATTAATCATGCCACAAAAAGATAAATCCCTAAATAAAAATAACAAACTTTATCAAAATCCAATGTAGATATAGAAATTCTCCCAGCTGTGAAAGATCCACTCTGCAGAAGGGAAAGCGATTTTACAACTGAATCCCCAGACGCCCTAGTCGAATCCCTTCTATATTTTGTTCCCCTCCCCCCCCCCCCCTCTTCCTTTTTTTCTTGCAGTCCATTTCCTTATTTTTATTTTTATTTATTTTGGGGGAGGGGGGTTATGGAATTAGTTTAAGAACTTGATCCAATAATTTAGCTACAAAAAATGGAAAATTGATTTAGTAAATAACAGAAATTCAAGCTAAGTTTTCGATAAAACTATTTAATAAGCATCACTCGTACCAGAACAATACTTCTACATTTTGCAAAAGAAAACATACACCCATCAATGCGTTTAGCATAAATAGCACAACAATCAAAACTGAGCATCTCATCCTTCAACTCATAATACTAGTTGAAACATTCCCTCAATTTTCTGGAACTCGAAAATTTAAAAAAAAAAAAAAAAAAAGATCGATTGATACAAACATAACAACCTAGTAATATGGGTGCAGAAATGCACAACTGAGATTCACTGGGGGACCGAGGGAGGGGAAGTTACAAAGTCAAATAAATTAATTAAAAAATCCAATAAATGTTGAACTGATTGTGCGAGGAGAATACAGTAGACTGCATCGATAAATAATCTTGATCAAAAGAAAGAACCAAAAGATTGACAATTAACTTTCATTTACATTGCACCTCACAAACAAAAATCATTCTGAAGATGTACAAAAAAATAAAATAAAATTCCCAAGATCAGAATTGTGTAAAGTTCGCGAAATAGGAAGATCAAAAGCGTTTAAACTCACCGGCGAAGCCTGCGATTTGCAGAACGGATTTTCGAGCATGAAAGAATTAATATTCGGATCAACAATGTGAGGGTGATTCCGGTGAAAAACAAGAAAAACGAGAGGGAAGGTGAAGAGGGAAAAAGAGGGAAATCAGCATTTATGAGACGGGAGACATGGATTGAGAGACTATGCCTGGTGCCGGTGGTGTTGCAGAAGTTTCGCTGCAGAAATTGAAGGGGAAGAAGCAAAATAAATATTAATATATTCAAAGATTAAAATAACAAATAAAAAAACAAATAATTATAAAAGATAATTTTTAAGAATATATTATTTATTTTTATATATTATTAAGATTGTCTAAAAAATAGTTTAAAAAAACACTACTTAACCCTTTCTTTTATTTGGATAAATTAAAAGTAATTTTTAAAATATATCCTTTAATTATTTATAGAATATTTTTAAATTTTATAATATTAATTTATCTATTTATTTTTATATGAGATTATTATTATAAATAAATTGATAAATTATTATATTATTGATAATATAATATTAAATATTATATTAAATAAATAAATTATGAATGTTAAGAATCAACATTTTATATATTTTATTAAACTATTTTATTGCATTAGAAAAAAGAAATTTAATATGTTGATATTTATAGAAACATAAAAATAATTAGCTAATTGCCATAATCTATTAATAATTGTTTAATTTCCATTATTTATTAATATTTTCATTTTATGACATTTATTAGATTTAAATATGTTAATATTTGTAACATATTAAAAAAATAAAACAATATTTATTATAACGTACGTTTAATTACTCTTTTTAGAAAAAAAATATTATTCTTTTAAATGTAATAATTAATATAAAATATTTTCTAAAAAAAGAAAAGAAATAAGGTTGCTTTGGGGGGTGGGGAATGGAAGGTGGTCCCCACTAATGATGACAGGGCAATTTGCACAAATGTCCCTGCACTGTGCTTTATTACGGGAATATTCACTTTATCAAATGACGATACTACCCTCCGTCTGAGTTCCATCATTGGGTTGAATAAAGCGTAAATAAGGAACATGAGGTTGGTATTTCCGTCATTCGAATTAAAAAGTAAAAGACGCAGGCATGAACAAGAAGTAACTACGAACCAATGAAAGTTGATATTTTCAAAAATACACAAAGCGGAATAAATTCTGAATTTTAAGTTATTCGTTAATCACTATTATCTCATTGATTCAATAAGGAATAATAATATTTAATTAAAAAATTATTAATTAAAAAAATTATAAAATAATCTATAAATAAATTTGTTATAAAGTATATTACTATAAATAATCTCATCTAAGAACACTTCACGGTAACCATATAAATGATGGTTAAATACTAACATCTAATGCGCTCAGTAACCTATAATAGTATAATATAATAAGAAAATAAATAATGAGTTAGTAAAATGCCTTATAATCAAAGTTAAAACAATATATTTAAGTTTAGCGAAGAATAAAATTCGGATCAAATGTCAACCAGATACTGAAAATCTTTATTTTCTCATTTTTCTCTCTTTTTCTCTTTATACAGTGTTTTTTGTGTTTAAAATATTTATTGGATGGTTTAAAAATTGTATTAGGATACCTTATATTAGCACCAGTGTATGTACTCCTTGCGTGCACATATCAGGCACGACTAGAAGCAACAAGCATCGATCTCTTGTGCCACTACAATCCTTTAGTCAAGCGAATATTTGCAGTAAAATTAAGTGAACAACCGGATAAAATATTCATTGAGTGTAAGACTTACAAGAGAGTAACACATCCAAAACCCAATGCGTGGAGGGATAATGATGGAGTTCTCACTTTTTAATATTCTCCTATGTTGTCATCAGAGGAGATTTTGTTTTGATAATTTGAATAATTAATTTTATAAGATGGATCTAACACATTGTAATATATCATCATAATGATAATCGTCTAAATTATGATAATGAAATCTTCATATTGACAGTATAAAGGAGGAAAAAAATTTGAGAGGACCCTGCTGGACTCTAGTAATGTGTATTAATGATGGGTAATGGATAAATTGTCATTACTTATAGATCTGAACTTGGATTATATATATAAATGCTCGCTATTTAAAGGTCAATAGAAATTTTATATTCAAGACCTTGCTTCTAGTATATATGGAGGATTGCAAATGGGGCACAAAAACAATAGTTCAATTTAGACCGAAAGGATGCGGGCTTATCACCAAATCAAGATGCAATGTGCATGTTACATCCGGGATCTGATCTTGATTATCCAAATTTGGGCAAGGTTTATCGCGTATATAACCAGATCCTTAACATATTACAATTAAAAGGATAAATGTCAAATGATTTTTGGGTTAACCTCTCAATCTATCAACTGTTTTATATGGTTCAAGGTGATAATAGTGCTAATTGAGTATAGGAAATTATTCATGATGAATCAATAATACATATTTGTACTTGTATCGAGTAAGGAGCTTACCCTGACAAAGGTAGCACAGTTGGTAAAAGTAGCTTGAAACATCATAATTAGATTCATATTCACCAGTTCAATTCATACTACTGTATATTTAGATCTGCCCAGTATATGACCTTTATAGATAATATTATACATTCAAATTTAGGTCAAAGTTCATACAGTGTTGGGAAAAAAAAACTCTTCTTACATAATGTTAGCTCTATCACCAAGTTCCTCAAATCATATGAGAGATTTGAATCGAGCAGAAAAATATCTGCTACAATGCTAAGTCTGACTAGTTTATTTTGTCTATATTTGATCTTTTATATCTCTGAGTAATTTTGCACATTTTAGACGCATTTTGGCTCATGTAAGGCACATAAAATGTCACATATTAACGACAGATTTATGTGACATCCGTACAATACTTTTATGAATTTTAAAAGTTATTTTTTGTATTTTTATTACAAGGCACCATTTTGTATTAATAGTCACATTTTTACAATTGCCATATATATCTATTATTAAATATATTGCGGTTAGTTTTGTATCAAAATAAAACACAACAATTAGCCAAATTATCTGATAAATTATTTTTTGAAGAAAATAATTTTTCGATATCAAATTGTTCAAATTTTATTACAATTTTGAGTTTAATTTCGGTTAAGGAAATTGATATTATAATATACTCTGAAATATTTTATTAAAACATATTTAACTAATTAAATGAGTATTTCAAGGACCTTTTAATAATAGATTCCAACCTTCAAATACTAATAGAAATCAACCCGATCGCCATGTAATAAAAATTTTATAAAATTTAAATATTTATATAAATAATTAAAATCATTATATTATTTAATAAATCGTAATGTAAAAATAAATATTATAAACTTACTCAAATTTATGTTTAAATAAATAATACCATAATATTATTAGAAGCTAAAAATATCATATTGATTATAAAAATAATTTTTTTAATAAAATATAATTAAATCATAATAGATCAAAATGTGTAATTAATTTTATAAATTATTAAATATGTGTCTATTGCGTCCCTGGGTTCGAGTTCTTTGACAGATTAGGAAGCCTTTGAATTTCGCGCCTGAGTCAAATCTCAAACGAATCCGGTCTCCGCTCTCCACAACATAGACCCTATACAGCACAAATTACAAATAAAGATGTCAGAAGTTAGCAAAAAGTTCTCCCACTGAAAATATTTTGACGTTCAAATCAGATATTTTTCATAATAAATGGAGAGAGGTGCAAAAGTAAATGTAAAGATGCGGTGGGGAGTGTGAGAATGCAAGAGTGCAAGGCTCGTTGAGCGGTTGTGGGAGGCTTGGCTCCGCAGATTGCGCTACAACAATCAGTGGCTCACTAAGGGTGCTCAAGAGAGCCTTTAGGATTTTGATCGATTGATCTAGAACCTAAGATCCTCTCTCCTATAGAAGGAGAGGGTGTTTATAGGCTCCATGGATAAGAGCCTTGGGTGTGAGAATCTCTGACATGTGCTAGTAATGTTAGTTGTCACCTTGCGGTGGTGAGGAGACCGTCGTTAGGCGTTGACCACACTTGGTCTGCTGCTCGCGCGAGGATTAGTTGGGCGGTTTAGGAGGATATCGTGCACCGCGGTTGGCAACGTTAACTCCCTCATCATTGGCTGGCTTTCTTTGGGCTAGCGCTTGCTGTCTATAGTCGCATTAATGGGCTGTAGAGGGCTCAGATTGGTTGTTACTTCCAGTCCGCCACATAGGCCATTCTCTAGAAACCCTTGGGCCGTTCGGGAGTTTCGGCTTCACTGCTCGCATGGGCTGGCGTTCCTTCGACTGGACCTCGCTGCTCTTGGCCCACCTCCGAGTCGAACCTAACACTAGCCCCCTACTTGGGACGGGCCCAAAATCGGGGCTTGACATGTCCATGGTGGGTTCGGTTGGCAATCCACATGGCCCTCCTTGAGTTGTGCTGGCTTTTGTCTCTTCATGGCATCGCTCCTTCCCCATGCGAATATGTAGCCTTTTCAATCATTGCAAAGATTCGGAGCCTTGTTGGAAAGGATTCGCCTCCTGCAGTTTGGATCTACATTGATGGCTTTCCTATTCTGTGCTAGACGGCTTTTGGGTGGCATGCCTCCCTGAGAGTTTGCCAGGCGTCGGGTCAGCTATAAATAGGGGAGTTCTCCAGTTAGAGGGATCCATACTTAGCCATTCTCCAGAGAAGTGATGCAAAGTCCTTGACTCACCCCGCTGCCTGCGGGGATCCGCAAAGGGATTGAATGAACTTGCGGGAGATCCAGCGCTATTGTTAAAGCCTTGTACTTTGTAAAGAAGAGTTGCAATGAATAAAAGTAGTAGCTTTTGTCTTTATTCTTCATATCTGATGTATCGGATCTTCTTTTTTGTCGCTTCACATGTTATGACTCAAGTGTTGTGGGGCTCTATCGCCACCACACATGCCTGATTGTTCGCTCGAGAATGCCTAGCCGCCTTCAGCCTGTCTTGCCGATGCCATCCCTCGAGCCCTTACGTGGACCGTCAACAGGTGGATCTAAAAGGGACTGGTTGTCGGCACTCTCCACCTTGGGAGACTGAACGCTGCTAACGGTTGTCACATCAATCAAAAGCGCTGGCGCATTTATTGCGCTGGAAACCCTGGAGTCATTGCGTCATAATGATTCTCCTAGCAAAGGCGCAATGCTTCAGGGTGCTGCTACGTGGGAGAGACTTGTTAGTCATCTAAACGAGTTTTACCATTCAGACAACACCATTTCCACGGAGGATCCTAGTTATTAAGCACCGAGAATCCTTCCAGGTTTTGCATCCGTTGTTTGTTTAAAGGCGTGAAACTTTGTTCTGCAATTGTCTTTTTCCCTCTTTCCTTGTTGTGGTCATACCAATGGAGGGATCTTCTTCTTCCTTGAAGTCTGAGGTCGCCTTCGAGGAATCTAGAAGGGATATGCAAGCCACAAGGGTTCACGATGAGACTGCACCTTTCGCGATGGTAGCAGAGGGTTGTCACTTTGAGGCCTTTGTCGTCGGGCCAATGAGGTTCCCGAGGGCACTGCCGAGTTTTGAGCTAGATGGGTTGTCCACCTCCTCGGGGTGTCGCAGGCCTAGAGGGGCCCGCCCGTCACTTCGTCGTGTTCTCAGGGCAGTGGAAGATATGGAAGCCCATGTGGAGGTCGCTATGGGAGAACTCGAGCAGACATGGACACGAGCAGCTCACTTCGAGCAAGCATGGTCGGAGGCAGAGGCGACAACGTCGCGGCTGGCTCGCGCCAATGTGCAGACTCGAGACCGGATCCTTGATCTTCAGGAGGAGCTCGAGCGACATCGGGCGTGGCTCAGGAAGGAACACGTCATCCACGCGCGGCAGGAAATTGAGTTGAGATTGAGGATCAAGCCGAAAGAGCTGGCTCCTTTGCTGGAAAAGAGATTCTAGGAAGGTATCCATCTTAACCGGAGGATAGCTTCGCTGGAGAAACCAAGCTTTCGTGTCAGTCTCTTGGACTCTCAGAACTCGGGCGCCAGGAAGCTCGCAGAATTGATGGAGTTCACGACTCCTGATCCTTCAGAGCCCGAAGGGGGCAGTTAGTTGTATCCTGCGGCCACTAGTCGCCTCCCTCTGTAAACTTGTTAGTGGAATATATAATAAAATTTTCTTTCTTGAATGAGCAATTGGTTTATTGCTGTTTGTTGTTTGAGTAACTCATTTTCCCCTTTGGTTTCGATCTTTGGAAAGGATGCTGTCGCCGTCTCTAATGGCCAGAATCACCACATTAAATGTGGGTGTGACATTTAGTGGGGTGGCAGTCTAACAGGCGCCATGTTGGGCTGCTACGAGTGACTCCTAGTGATGTGCTAAACAGACGCGTGTCACAGCCATCATTTAGGGTGTCGTCTACATTTTTTTTCGTGTGACGCCACTTCATATTCCAGGCGTTGCCTATTTAAGCAGCGCCTCTCTTGGCTCTCGACATTAAGCGCCTTCCTGTATTAAGAGAGTCATGGCCAAGAAGAGAAGCTCTCCTTCTTCCCGTGCTATTCATCAATGAGTTAGCAGCATCGTGTCTGTTTTGTCGGCGAGGGTCGTTGCAGCATTGATGGTTGATTACAACATTATTGGCGAATGGGCCTATCTCCCCATTGGTCAGATTGGAAGGGCCAACGCACCCCTAGAGGGCTTCATCACCATATAAGAGCATCATCTGTGAGGAGGGCTTCGCTTTCCCATGGAGATTGATCTATATGGGATCATTGAGAGGCTGGGTGTTCCCATCGCGCAACTTCACCCTCATGTTATTCGATATCTGGTCACCCTGCGTGTCTTTGCTCGTGTTCATTCCTGTACGTTTAGTTTGAACTCAGTGAGGGTGATCTTTCGCTTCATTGAGTCAGAGGACTGGGCCTTAATGTCTCCTTGAGTCGGCTTCCACTTTTGGGAGACGAACCCCGACTCGGTGAAAAACTGAAAGAACCACATCGGTGAAAAACTAGAAGAACCAATGACCGGGGCCCAGTATCTGACTTTCTTCCGAAGGAGGTGAGTGCCAACAAGGTGAAGGAGGAGGAGAAGAAACTGCTCGCCAAAATTCAAGCAAACATGGTGACATTCACTATTACCTGACTACCAACTCTTTGGCTGCTGTAAAGTGGGGACCTGCGTGTGGCAGGATGGCCACTACTGTTGAGAAGGGGAAGACCAGAGCTATTATCCTCCGAGAACCTTTGAGAGAGTCCTCTGGGGAGAGTGACTCATTATTGTCTCTGGAGTCATCCTCTGACGAATAGGAGGAGGCGCCCTTAAAGAGGTTAAGGGCCACCGGAGGCACTTCTAAGCGGAGGTCGTTGAGGCTGGCTGCTGAGTTGGTCGAGCATGCCGGGACTATCATTCCCGAATAGGAGTCAGAATCAAAATCACGGGAGGGGGCAGCTGAGCGCTCCCCAATTCTCGTCGTTGCATTAGTGGAGTACGGGGTTCCCTTGGTCGAGCTCCGTTCCGAAGGGGAATCCCCGTCAAGCTCCTTTTTTTTATTTGGAGTCACAGGGAGCGGTTGCTGGGAGCGTCAGCCCCGCGGCGACTGACATGCCAGAGCAAGAAGGGATCGTCGAGGTGGATAGCCTAGAGCCCATGCCAGAGCCAGTGGAGATTCCGAAGGTTGTTGGTTTGGCCACCAAGGCATCACCTGAGCTGTGCGTCCAGGAGCCTGTTGCTGCTGAGGAAGGCGGTGTGTCCGGATGGGTCGCTAGTCCCCCCGACGTTGATGTGATCCAGGAGGAGGATGCGGCGGCGGAGGCGCAGCAACCAAAGCCCCCAAGCGTTTCTCCAACCTTAGCGATATTAGACTTTCCCAGCCCAGTGGAGGTGGCTACCAAGTGTTTTGAACCCCCAAACGTGCACGCATCTGGAGTTGCTTCTAGTAGTGTGGGTGCGTCCTTCATTTAGGTATTATCTCTCTGAGTGATGCACCCTTCTATTGCTGGGAGCGCTAAGATTTTTTGGTCCTTCATTCTCTTCTATCCTTCCCTTGTAGGTTTCGAAACCGGTGCGCTCCCTTCACGCGCCGTTCTCCCAGTTGGACAAGCTCATCAGCCAGATCTGGGAGAAATTTGAATAGGAGGCAGCCCAGCGTGTGGAGGTTGAGACCGCGGCGCTGAGGAAAGAGAATGAGCGGCTGAAGGGAGAGACTGCAGCGCTAAGGCAGGAGATCGTGCGACTATCGGGTGAGCTTCAAGTCACGAAGGGCCGAATCTCCAACTTGAAGGGTTGAAGCTCCCGTGCCTTGGCGGACCTCAGGGTTCGACTTTCCCAAGAGGAGATGGCTCGAGCATTGGAGGCCAGATTTTCAGATGGTATTCAAATATGCCATAGCATTTGTTTCATTCCCAGGCCCTTCGATGGTGATTTTAAATCCAAGGACGGGATTTTAGAGGGCTCTCGTCTGACTGACTTCTCCGAAGAAGTTGAACCTTCACACCCATAGTCGGAGCTCTTGTATAGCTCTTTCTCTTTTTTATTGCTCGAATGCCATCCTGTAGCCTTCGTCATATATGATTAATGAAATGCAACTTTCTCTTAGGCTTTTGGCCTTTCTGTGTATGTGTTATCCCCTTTGGTTCTATAACTTGTCTTATAACAGCTAAACTATTTAGCTATCATTGTTAATGCCCCAATCCGGCACCTTCTTACGTTGTACTCATCCTTCGTCAAAGGATTTCGTCACATCTTGCGCGGAGTGGGATGCTTGGTTCAGTGGGTTGGATGCCATCGCATACCCGGTGGAGCCACTCCAGGGGCCAGCTGGGTTTTAAAGCCACAGCAATCGAAATCTGGGTCTTAGGCCGTTCTGCATACGATACTATTTTAGGTGCTCGGCTCGGCTCCGCTCAAGGCGTCGTCACACCCATGAGCATAGTCTTAGCCCACGACCGTCATTGACTAAAGATGCTCTCCTCTTCTGGAGAAGGTTGTGGCATGCCTACTGCTTAGGCCCTTTAAGGTTTTGATGGCCGCGTATTGGGGACTTTTGGAGCCCCTAGGCTTGTTTGCTCTACCGTAATGGGCCGCTCGGCGTGGAGCCGAAGTTCGTAGATGACCGCTTAAGGGTCGCTTGGCACGGAGTCAGGGTTTTGGAGCTGCTCAGGGCCCTTCGATGCTGGGCCAAAGTTTGAGTATGACTGCTTGAGGGTCACTTGGCGCGGAGCCAAGGTTTTGGGGCCGCTCAATGCCTGTCAGCGCTAGGCCAAAATTCGAGTACGACCGCTTGAGGGTTGCTTGGCATGGAGCCAAAGCTTTGGGGCCGCTCAGGGCCTTTCGGCGCAGGGCCAAAGTTTGAGTACGACCGCTTGAGGGTCGCTTGGCATGGAGCCAAGGTTTTGGGGCAGCTCAAGGCCCTTCGGCGCTAGGCCAAAGTTCAAGTACAACTTCTTAAGGGTCGCTTGGCACAGAGCCAAGGTTTTGGGGCCTCTCAAGGCCTTTCAACGCTGGGTCGAAGTTCGAGTACAACTGCTTGAAGATCGCTTGGTTCGGAGCCAAGGTTTTGGTTTATAAGCGGATGAAGATCCTCCTAACTTATGGGCAGTCTAGGTCATTTTATCTTTTGAAATGACATGCATGCACACATTCACATGAACAAGCATAAAGGAATATAAAAGCAACAGTTTTATTAAATGAAGATGTGATACATGTATAAGCACTCTTCATCATGTGTGTACACCTTACCTAACCTTGGTGCCGGATCATTGGTAGTACTTCTTGAGGTGGGCAGTGCTCCAGGTCCTAGGGACCAGCTTGCCGTCCTGGGTGCATAGCTTGTATGCTTCGTTTCGAGGATCACCGAGATAAAAAATGGACCCTCCCAGTATGGAGAGAGCTTTTTCCTCTTGGCGGTCTTTTCCGCTACCTCTACGCTCCGGAGGATCAGATCCCTAACCTCGAGCGAGCGAGCCTTCACCCACTTATTATAGTACCGAGCGACACGTCGCTGGTAGGCCGCCGTCCTCACGCGGGCTACGTCGTGGACCTCTAGAAGTATATCCGGGCATTCCCTGTGCCTTCGAGAGTTGGTGGTGGGGTCAAAGTATTCGACCCATAGACTGGGGAGTCCCAATTCAATGGGGACGACCGCTTTGACCCTGTAACAGAGGCTGAAAGGTGTCTCCCTTGTGGGTTCCCGCGGGATCGTGCGATACAACCAGAGTACAGAAAGCAACTTGTCAACCTAGGAGCCCCCTGCGTCTTTAAGCTTAGTCTTCAGTCCGTGCAGCAGCGTCCGATTAGTAACCTTGACTTGGCTATTAGCTTGAGGGTGCATCACGGACGTGTGAACCAGCCTGATGCGCAAGCTCGCACTGTACTTGGTGAACCATTTACCGGGGAATTGGGTTCCGTTGCCCCTCACCATGACCTCAAAAATTCCGAAACGGCAAACGATACTTTGCCAGACGAACTCCGTTGCATTCTACTCTGTTATTAGTGCTAGGAGATCTACTTTGATCTACTTGGTGAAGTAGTCGATGCCGATGATAAGGAACTTCCCTTGTCCGAAGGCCAAGAGCATTGGCCCAAGGATGTCGAGCCCCCACTGTGCAAATGGTCATAGGAATTAAAGGTCGTGCAGCTTCGAATGTGGCCGATTGGTCAAGATCCCATAAACTTGACAGCTTTCACACTTCCTAACGAATTCCCAGGCGTCTCACTTCATCGTGGGCTAGAATAGATCTTATCGCATGATCTTGAATGCCAGATTTTTTTCCTCAAATGTGTGAGTTGCATGTGCCAAGGTGGACCTCACTCAACGCGTATTCAACTTCTTTCCGAGTTAGGCATTTCAGGTAGAGAGTTAAATTCCCTTGCCGGTATAATCTACCGTCGATGACCGTGTACTAGCCTTTTTACTTCCTTATCTGCTTGGCCTCTTTAGCGTTCGTCGGTAATGTTCCGTCCGTCAGATATTTGTAGTATGGGGTCATTGAGTCATCACCTTTGCTTACCAACAATACTTTCTGATTTGGGCCATCCACGCTTGCAGTAGCCAGAATTTCCCGTATGCTCCTCGCGTATTACTCTAGGGATCCCATCGCCGTGTCCCAGGCCAGTTGGTTGGTTTTCCAATTCTCAACTCTCGGGATATGTTCGATCTCAAAGCTCTCAAACGCCCAGATCTGGGCCTTCGCTTTTGCCAGGTACTTAGCGATCTGGGCGGTCCAGTCATCGCCTTCGCTTAACTGAAGTACTTCCTCATCTGGCCATCCACGCTTGGGGCAGTCAGGATTTCCTGTATGCTCCCTGCGTACTGCCCTAGGGATCCCGTCGTCGCATCCTGGGCTAGTTGGTTGGCTTTCCAGTTCTCAACTCTCGGGATGTGTTCGATCTGAAAGCTCTCAAACGTCCAGATCTGGGCCTTCGCTTTCGACAGGTACTTAGCAAATTGTGGGTTCGATGCCTCGAAGGCTCCTTAGATTTAATTGACCACCAGTTCTGAATTGTTATACACGACTAGTGCCTTCGCAGAGTATTCCATAGGCAGCAGGAGACCCATAAGAAGGGCTTCGTATTCTGCCACGTTGTTGGCGGCTAGGAAGGCGAGCGTGTTGAAGTATTTGATCTCTGATCTGTCTGGAATTTTAAGTACGACTCCAACCCCGCTACTTATTTGTGTAGATGATCCGTTAACATTCAGGATCCACGAAAGAGGGCCTAGAATGACCAAACTTTCAGGATGTTCTTGAGCGTCTAGAGTTGGGGTCACCGCCTTGACAATGAAATCCGATCGGCCTGGCCTTTGAGGGTCGGCTGTGGTTGGAACTCCACGTTGAATTCACCTAACTCTATAACCCACTTGACCAATCGTTCGGACGTCTCAGGCTTCTGGAGGATCACCTTCAAGGGCTGGTCTGTCAGCACGACGATTCGATGTGCCTGGAAGTAGGGCATCAACTTTCGCGTGAAATAGATGAGAGCCTAGGCAATCCTCTCGGCGTTGGGATAGCAAGATTCCACGTCCGTCACTACCTTACTTATGTAGTACACGGGTCGCTGTGCACCTTCGTGTTGCCTGATGAGAACCGAGCTCAGCGCCGTGTCCGAAACAGACAGGTAGGGTATAAATCCTCACCCTCTGAAGGTGAGCTCAGAAAGGGTGGTCTGACGAGGTACGTTTTTAGCTCTTGGAGCACTACCTCGCACTTGTCGGTCCATCAGAACTTGGATGCTCTTATTCCTCGTAGTGCCTTGAAGAATGGTAGGTACTTCTTCGTGGACTTAGCCAGGACCCGTGATGGGGTTGCGAGCTGCCCCGTGAGTTTTTTGGACTTCATTTACAATCCACGGTGGGCTCATGTCGAGGATGGCTCTAATTTTCTTTGAGTTCGTTTCGATACAGCGTTGGGACACTATGAAGCCTAGGGATTTTATGAAAGTTACCCCGAACGTACACTTGGTCGGGTTGAGCTTCATCCCATGAGCTCGGAGCACCTTAAAGGTCTCCTCCAGATTACGCACATGGTCACCAGCAATTTCGCTTTTGATGAGCATGTCGTCCACGTACATTCCGATTTGGGTTTCAAACATTTGGTTCACAGTCGCTGGTAAGTTGCTCCAACGTTCTTGAGGCTAAAGGGCATGACCTTGTAGCAATATATCCCTTCGTCGGTCATGAAGGAGGTATGCTCCTTATCATCCGAGTCCATCTTAATCTAGTTATAACCTAAGTAGGCATCCATAAAACTCAGGAGTTTGTGTCCGGATATAGAGTCCACCAGCTGATTGATCCGAAGGAACGGGAAGCTACCCTTCGGACATACTCTATTCATGTCGGTGAAGTCGATGCACATTCGCCACTTGTCATTACTCTTTTTCACGAGCATGACGTTTGACACCCAATATGGGTACTAAACTTCCTTTATGAATCCAGTGTCCAGCAGCCTCTTCACCTCCTCTCTTATGGCTATCAACTTCTTAACAGAGTGATTCCTACGTTTCTACTTGACGGGCTTGTGGTCGGGATTGAGGCTCAACTTGTGAACCATTACTCTGATCGAATACCAGGCATGTCAATAGGAACCAACGCAAAAACATCAAAGTTCTTCTTAAGAAAGTTTACGAGTCAGTCACAGACTGCTACGGTAAAGAAACCACCGATGTGCACGCATTTCTCAGGTTTGACGAGGTCCAGAGGGACCATCTTGGTCGTTTCACTCGATTAGAGTTGCTGCAGTGTAGCTTCGTTGCGAAAGTCCAAGTCCCCGGCCAGTCAGTCTGGTGTCGTAGAAGTGACTTAGGACAGGTAGCATGTCCGTCCTAATACCTGATCGCCAGGCACCTCCCCCACATCATATGGGGTCAAAATTTTCATCTTTAGATGAGGGATCAACGTTATGGCCTCGAAGGTGGGAAGGAACGATCTGCCTAGGATGGAGTTGTAAATGGATGGTATGTCAATGACGAGGAACGTCAACTCTCGCGTAGCAATATGCGGATAAGTTCCCATCATGACCTCCAACTGGATCTCCCCCTGTATGGGTATGGGTTCATTGTTCGGGCCATATAGAGGGCCTTCAGTCGCTCTCATCAGATTCTTTTCTAACCCAAGCTTAAAAAAAGTATCAAGATATTGCAAATTTTTAGAGTTTCTATTATCAATAAAAACTCATTTCAGTTGATAGTCAATCGTACCATACGAAATAAGGGCCGATATAACAAAATGATCAGAATGAGGGGATGTTGCTTGCGTCATATCATCGCTATTAAAGCTAATGACATCACTCCTAGCCTCTACTGTCGCTATCTAGTTGTTGGAAGCACACTCGTGTTGTCCCTGCCCGCTGCTCTTAGCCGGCCTGCTTGAAATCATGCTGATCACGCCGACAGCGGTACAGTTCCTCGATGGCTCGCTCACTTCACATTCAGAAGCCCTAGGGGCTTGCCTCGAGCCCTTCAAGAATCGTGTGAGATGTCCATAGTGGATCAGATTTTCTCTCTCTTGCTGCAGGGTCTGATAGTCTTCCGTAGTATGCCCTAGAGACCGGTGGTATTGGCAGTACTTCGTTTGGTCTTCGGCCTCTGGGTTCTTTTGTGCTTTAGGCCACTTTAAGAAATTATCATCCGTGATCTACAACGAGATGTTTGAGCGAGTGTCGTTCAAGGGAGTCAGGGCCACCGACCTGTACTCCCTCTTGGGACCCGACTCGAGCTCGACTACTTGCAGCATTCTTGAAAGCAGTTTTCATCTCCGTTCCTCTTCTTCCCAGCGACCGGTCTGGGTCCTTCAGGTGGGCGGTCCGTGTGTTTAAGACGCTCTGCCTCGTTGGCCTCCTCAACCGAGATATAGGCCGGAGCTATGACTCAACTTTCCGGAAGGACTGAGGGCGTTGGTACACTAGGTCCTTGAAGAACTCCCCAATTACCAACGTGGTAATGAAGGTGCTAAACTTTATTTCGTCAAAGAGCTAGGGGATTCGGCGGGCTTTGGTGATGAAGCGGCTCAGGAACTGCTTCAGACTCTCCTCTGGCCTCTGGTGGAGGCGGACAAGGTGTCAGGGCTACTTTTTCTCCCTTCAAATGGAGGCAAACTGGCTCAAGAAGTAGTCAACGAGCTCATCGAAGGAGCAGATGGAGTTGGATTGGAGGCCAAGGAGTCATAGCAGGGCGTTCTCTTTGAGAGTAAGGGGAAACACTAGCACATCACGGCCTCACTTGCCCCGTGGAGAGACAAATAGGTGAGAAAGTAGTCCATCGGGTCCGTACTTTTATCGTACCCGTCTAATGTTGGCATTTTAAAATTGAGGGGGAGCGGTTGAGTCCGAATGCCTATAGCAAATGGCGACCTTCATTGGTAGAGCATGGATCATTTGGACTTCCCCTTGAACAGGTGGTTCTATATCTTTTTCACCTTTTCCTCAATCCATGGGGTGGACCCACTCCTCTTCATGTTAATGAAATCGAGAAGTTCCGAGTTGTCCTACGGGTTGCACTGGTTGCGGCAGCTGCCCGTACGAGGTGGCCAGGCATTGCATGAACCTGCGACTGTGGGACTTTTGTCGCTGCGGGAGTTGCGGGGATTTCGCTGCTCTGGGTTTTCTGCCGGCTCATCCCGACTAGGGAGGCTCCTAGCTGTCGTTTGAGCCTTTCTACTAAGGCCGCTTGGGCTTCAACGTCGTCAGGCCAGTCTAATCTTGCCCTAAGGACTCTTGCACGGTACCTTCCTCGCCTAGAGGTTGACGCTTGAGGCATCGAGGGAGGAGCCCCCATCCAGCGCGTTCCTTTCCAAGCGCACAACTTCTGAAGCGGTTACCTCATGTCGCCTACATCGGCAGCTAGCTTGTATACGTCGGGCTCTAGCAACTCGTCGGCATGGCTACCCACTGAGGGATCGTCGCCACGGGTGACGGTGCCTCTTGTTGGAGCGCTTGCTTGCGCTTTGGTGTTGACAATTTTTTGCATAAGAGGGTGACTGTTGACGTTAGACTTTTCGTCACATTTTTTATAGACGGTACCAATATTGTGTCTTTAGGTCCGAGTTCTTTGGAGGATTAGGGAGCCTTCGGATTCCACACCTGGGTCAGATCTCGAACGGATCCGGTCTCCACTCTCCTCAACGTAGGCCCTACACAATACAAATTACAAATAAGAGGTTAGAGGTTAACGAAAAGTTCTCCTACCGAAAATACTCCGATACTCAAGTCAGATATCTTTCACAATAAACGGAGAGAGATGCAAAAGTAAATGTAAAGGCGCGGTAGGGAGTGTGAGAATGCAACAGTGCAAGACTCGTTGAGCGGTTGTGGAACAGTGTAAGACTCGTTGAACGGTTGTGGGAGGCTTGGCTCCGCAGATTGTACTACAATCAGTGGCTCACTAAGGGTGCTCAAAAGAGGCTTTGGGAGTTTGATTGATTGATCTGGAATCCAATATCCTCTCTCTTGTGAAGGAGAGGGTGTTTATAGGCTCCATGGAGGAGATCCTTGGGCACAAAAATCTCCGACATATGGCAAGTTAGGATTCGTTGACCGCTAAATGCTGGTAGTAGCCAGCGGTTTCAATTATCGCCTTGCGATGGCGAGGAGATTGTCGTTGGGCATTGACCACGCTTGGTCTACAGCTCGCGCGAAGATTGGTTGGGTGGTTTGGGAGGATAGCGTACGCCGCGGCTGGCAGCGTTGACTCCCTTTCATTAGTTCACTGCTCCTGGCCCACCTTCGAGTTGGACCCAACAGTGTCATATTATATGATCTAGAAAAACTTACATCATCTAGATATCCTAAAAAAATTAGTACATCATCTAGAAAGCTGCTAGTCATTATTCTCAACAAATAATGGTCAATTGTGATCCTATACGAAAGAGGATTTATCTTTTAATTATAAAAATATCATTATTTTCATCAAATATTGTACTAATTACAAAAATAATTTTTTTGATAAAATATAATTAAATCATAATGAATCAAAGCATGTAATTAATCTAATAAATTACTAAATATGTATTATATTATATGATCTAGAAAAAATTACATCATCTAGGTATCCTAAAAAAATTAATACATCATCTAAAAAACTACTAGTCATTATTCTCAATAAATGATGGTTAATTTTGATCATATAAGGAAGGGAATCAATCTCTTAATTATAAAAATATCATTCTTTTTATCAAATATCATACTAATTATAAAAATAGTTTTTTTAATAAAATATAATTAAATTATAATAAATCAAAGCATGTAATTAATTTAATAAATTACTAAATGTGTGTTATATTATATGATCTAGAAAAAATTACATCATTTAAATATCTTGAAAAAAAATTAATACATCATCTAGAAAACTACTAGCCATTATTCTCAGTAAATGATGGTTAATTTTGACCATATAAAGAAAAGGATTAATATCTTAATTATAAAAATATTATTTTTTTTATTAAATATTGTGCTAATCATAGAAATAATTTTTTAATAAAATATAATTAAATTATAATTAATCAAAATTTATAATTAATTTAATAAATTATTAAACATGTATTATATTATAAGAAAAAAATTCTTATAGGCCAAACTTATGCCTAACTCTTGACAAAATACTTCTCATGAAGCTTTGGATTAATGGGACTTGGGGTTGCTTGGAAGCCAAGGGCAAGAGATCTGCCATTGTTGCCTTGTGAATTAAGTAACATCTATTACTTATTGGACCCACCAAGGGGCAATTTGGGAATTTACCTTCTGGATTCTCACACAAGAGAGGGAGTGGTTGAACTAACAACTGGATTATTCATTCAATCTGATTTTTCTTCATTGAAAATAGTATTTAAAATCAAAAGTGGTAAAAGATTGGTTAAATGCATGAGATTTTTCATATTATAGGTTTTGAGATGGTCAAATATACACTATTTATCATTGCAATGATTTGCATCCATAATCTTTAGGGTTGTCTATAATTACTTTATTATTGTGTTAAAATATATAATAACAAACAGATATTTTATAATATTTTTAACATATAAGGTAATTATTTAATTTCGTATCTGAGATAAATTATCGGTTTTGACACTCTTGGGTCTCATTTTTCCTATAAAATATAAGAAATTAAAAAAAATAACTTTATTTTATGGTGGATCTTGCTAGATAAAAAGTTATGTCAAATTGATCATATTTTAAGTTATGCTATATCAAAACACTTTGAAAGCTGTTGAGAATAAATGTTAATTTTGAAATTTTTGGATCAAACCTTAATATATTTTTTTAGATATAATAAAAGTAACATTTGCAAAGGTCACACGTCGAATAAACCTAAATGATAAAAATAAAAATCAAATTTGTGATTGCGATCCCAATTTCATTGCCCATTTCAGCTGTCATACCCCCATCAAAGTTCTAGAATGTTTTTGATCACTAACATGCTCAAGCTCTTTCTATTGCTCATCATCATTTTAGAGATATTACAGTTAAGGGTGCCGACGATAAAGATAGTCAACAAAATTAATTCATAGCTAATTAGGTCGGTGGCATATAATTGAAAGGGTTTCAAACCCATTGAAGATCATTGTAGCTCCAAATCCTTCCAATCCAACCGATTTTGAATTGACCCATTTCGATATCTTTTGCAGCAACGAAATGCTAGCAAATTCTTAGTTATTTATTAGTCAAGTTAACAAAAATTGGTAATATACTAAGATTTTTCATCGATCAAGCTATCACCACTATTAATTTGCCTTTAATTTGTACATATATGCATGCACCATGGAAACTTCTATCCGAAGGAGGTCACCAATCTCAACTAATTTAACTCTTCCTTGTTGACTTGAAGCACTAAAGTTAAGGAAAACAACTACCCCTTTTAATATATATATATATGTAGTCATCACCATCTTAATATCTTAGCTAACCAATAAACTAATATATGCACCTTTGGTCCTGATTTTCGTTGAAGATTTAGACAATTCTATGGAGGTTCCCTTCCTCTGAGTCATTGCCATCTTCTTCTTGTAGTTCATTGTCAACTCTTCTCTGCAACAAAAACACGATAGCATGGTAGTTTTCCTCTTCAAGATCTCCCTTTCCATATTAGAGGCCGCAACAAACATCATTTCTCGTGTATTCTTTACAACGGCGGCTTATTTTATCGTACTTTTGATCCATGCATTTAAGGTGTCAGGAAAAGCTGTCAGTGGCATGCTAGAACAAGTTGCAGGTTTGATCAGATTTGTATTAGAGCATGCTGTTGAGCTAGTAATTGAAATAATAAATATAGTTATATCCCAAGTTTTTGAGCTAATTAGAGATGCGATAGTGGAGACACTTACTTCTACTACCTCTACCATTAGGGAGTTGATGGAGATGACAAAGACTTCCCTAGAAGGGTTACTAAGCGATGTTCCACGCTTTGTCAATTGGATCGTAGATATGGTTGTTACTACGATTTCTAATTTGTGGAATAACTACATGGAAGCTATAGGATATATTAAGCAAAATGCATGATATTCTTATGGTAATGTATAATTCTTATCCCTGTTCAGTGGGTTTAGACCAAAATCTAGATACATGGTCGTAGTTATAAAAATTAATACACTAAGTAAGTTTAAATACACAATAATACAGACCTTATGATGACTACAAGTTTTCATATATTGCGATGTGAATATAATTATTTTAAATGAAGAAACAAATCCCTAAAATAGACTATGCTTATCTAGCACTCTCAAAACCTATAATATGGAAGGCTCCATTTATGTTTAGTTTTTACATTGTTCCTAGATTGAAGAGTCTAAGTTTCATAATTTAGGCCTTGACCTCTATTATAATTTGGAACTCTCTCCTCTCTACTTAGATAATGACTATTTGATGATTCTCAATTTTTAAATTGCTTCTTGATATAAGCTTAGAGTTGATGAGATTTGAAAGGATTGATTTTAAATATTCTTTTAATGATAATTAATTAAATTAAGTTAATAAATTATCAAAATTAATTAAAATTTTGGGTTAAATTAAATTTTAAATTAGAATAAATTAGATCAAATAGCACCTGGCTAACGCCTGACCATAGTTGTACTTATTTTAGAAATTATGGACACATCTAACGGATGCCTCAAGAGTGCTCATATGCATTTTAGGTAAATTGGTCACATCCGATGTACGTTTGATCGATACTCATACATATTTGGAATAAAATATTAACGTCTGATATAAATCTGATAAACATTTGTGTGTGGTATGAATTGTGTCTTAATTTTTTATTTGTACTTATTGACACACATACATTAATTTTCTATAAATAGGCCCATTAGTTGATTTTAACTCATTTTTAACTGATTTTTAAAAGGAGAGATTGAAAGATAAGAGAGAAGGAGAGAAAATGTAGAAAAAACAGAATCTAAAGAAAATCAAAAATATCAGTTGCTTTCCTGGATGAAGCTAGGAAAGCAAAAAAAAATGCAAGGGATAAATGACACCATTAGTAGTTAGTGATGTTGAGGCTAAGTACGTATAAAAATGTTGTAAAAATTCATTTCTTGTTTAATTGATTTAACATTATCAATTTATTTTATATTTATTTTAGATATATTGAAAATAATTGTGTAATATGAATTTGAGAAAAATTCAGAGTAAGAAAGCAGTTAGGTGCTTGAGGTACGGCCGACGCTGACTCATGCACACTCTTGAAAGATTTGGCACGCTTGAGGAGCACCTTTTGACTACTGGAGCAAAATTTGGACAGATTGAAAGATACCTGATACTCGTCTGAGAAGCACTCAAGCGTGATTTTGATAGATTGCTCGTACTCATGAAGTATCTAAAGCGGCGCTTGTGCATGGTTGGGTTAGGCGCGACACCTGACACGCACCTAGGGAGTGGTTTGTTTATATAAGAACGCAGCACACTATTTTCGTCATTTCGCACAATAAGGATATAACAACCTAAACCCGAATCCCCAGACCAGGCCTAGGCCAATTCTACAAAAAATCCTCTAGCTCATCAAAATCGTCAATTATCCATCATAAAATTTTAACATCTATCAATATAAATGAGCTCAAAATTATTAATCACCAAAAATCAATGATTATTAATAATTCTCATAAATGTATCAAGAAATATAATACCCATAATAAAAAATTTCTCAAAATAAAGAAGAAATATAAATATACATAGTATTAAATTTCTTGGAATATAATTCTGATAAATATCCAAATGCTAATAAACTAATAAATAATCTAAATTTTCCATCATGATAGCCTCGGGCATCGAGGTTCGCCTCCACCTAAAATCACCACAACGATATATGATCTTCCCTAATCTAATATCAACTTGTCTACTCTGAAGCAAAGGAAAATATAAGAGTAAACCAAGTACATAACAAATAAATATAAACAATATAAAAATATAAACAAGCATCTCAGATTATAATATTATATATATATATATATACAATTAATAATATCTGGTATATAATTCGCTATCTGAGATTCAATAATATATTGTGTCTACGATCCAAAAGCCATATAAATATCTAAATATCAAGAATACAGTATGGATTCCACCGAATCCGATTATCAGCTCAATACGAGATAATAATAATTTTTACTGTGAGATATAACAATAATCTGCATAGACCTTATTCTGCTGTAGTGAACCGAATGATGCATATTTAAGTTCCCAATGGTTGGATAAGTACGAGGTTACCTGGTATCCGTGGCATCCCCACTATCCCTATAGTCTTCGTAGAGGTTATACCCGTAGTATACTCATACCATTTCTAATACGCTTACTAATAATATTCTTAATATCTTCCTCTACGATTATCATTAGGGTACAAGTATCTCTCCTCAATATCAACGACCTCGACCTCCAGAATGGAATAGGTATCAAAAAAGTATAAAGTACTCTAATGTCTCACAAACTTCTATTCGCTGAGATACCATAAAGTTTTCATACACTCTCCTTTACTTATCCATAGAGTACTAGTAAACTATACACACGCGATCAAAGTCAATGAAAAGATCATCACGAAAATATGAGCAAATCCAAGGAAATTCAAAATATTCGGTCGACTATTTTAATTGTTATATTTGATCATAACCGCTCCTCCCAGTATAACAAATCTCATTTCTACGGTATAAAATGTCTTCAATTTTATAATTATCGTACTAACTCCCGATTTTCATCTATCCAACTATCCTAGCTAATTTTACAAAGGTCAATTAAATAATAATTTGCCATTAATTTATGCCCCAATCAACTTATAATTTCAATACATGGACATCTTTTTTTTTTTGATTAACCAATACATATATACCTAACCCATATAAATACACGCACAAATATATATATATACATACTCAAAGACTGTACCATCAATATCAATATATAAATACTCACCCACAACCAATTAACATACGATCTATATACAACATATCTACATACCGAAATATATATTTCGGTACACCTAGACATACTAGAGTATATTTACATGTACTCTTGGAGGTGTATAACGTCACATATATAAACATACGGCAGCAGCACAATACATATACATATATATATATATATATATCAACATTCATCTATGTATGTATACCCTTAGCAAATCACCTATCTATATAATGTACCGAGACCAGACAGAGCACAGGCTCTATCTTTCTTTCCCTCCAAAACAAAATAGTAAGATTTCAAGCTTCAAATTTTCAAAATCTAAACAAAGATTTTCTAACTTAATTGTACAAAGAGCCTCAATTTAACGCAGAAACCTCGAATTTTCCCAAGCCTTTTAATAAACAAGCTATGGCTCTGTTTTCAGATTTTCTCTTTTTTTTTCACCCAAATCTCTATTGATTTCAGACAGTTCTCATGAATTCAAGATGTGCAAGTAGGGGAATAACATCAACAAGAATAAAGGCATAATTTTTTTTTGCAAAAAGTAGGAATTTTACCTACCTCAACAAAACTCAAAAGCAGAGTCACGGTACTCTGTTACCATCCCCATTCCTTTCTATTTCACAAAAAAGAAAGAAGGTCCCAATTTTAAAACTATAACATATAAAACAAGGATTTTATCACTCTATAAAAAAAATTATTGAGCCCCAATTTAACGTAGAACCCTTAAAAATTCGAGCCTTTCAATATACGAGCCATAGCTCTATTTTCCCATTTTCTCCTTCAAAATTAAGAATACAATCGATTCCCACAAAATCAAAGAATGTAATAAGAAAATAAATAGCAACCAAAAGAATGGAAGAATTTACTTGTCTCAATTTCTTACTTTTCTCCCGGCTACGACGTCAACGGCAGTGGTTACTCTGTTCAGCTCCATCCCTCCGCTCACCTGTAGCATATCTTAATAAATAGATGGTAAATCGTGCTAGGGTTTTCTTAACTTCCATTTTTTACATCAATTTCCTTCCTTCTCCTTACTGCTGCAACCCTTGCACCGCTTCCCACCTTTCTCCCTCTTCTTTTCTTCTTCCTCTCATTTCCTTCTTTTCTTTTCTCTTCTCTTTTTCTTTTCTTTCCTATTATTATTATTATTATTATTATTATTATTATAAATAATTATTATATTACACATATTATATATATACCGTTATTATTATTATATTTATTTATTTATTTATCTCCAATTAAACATATTAATTAATTAATTAATTAATTATCTAACTATTATTATAATAATTATTAAAATTTTGATCTGATTTTTTAATATTTTAACTTCTTTTAAATTTAATTATATTTATAGTCAATAAATCATAACACACCTGATAAATGTTCATTTAATTAGTTCAATTTGTCATTAAGTTAATTTAATTTAATCCACTAATTAATCTAAATTTAAATTAATGATCCAAGAATTCAAATTTAATCTACCGATCCAAATACTCCAAACTTATTAGACCCAAATATAAAATTTATACCAAAAATAGTCACTGAAATAGTCAGATAATTTTTCACAACTAATCCGATAATTAATTCTAATAAAATTAAAAATATTCGGGATGTTACAAAAGAGAAGAAAGAAGAGAGAAAAAGAAGAGATGGAAGAGAAGAAGAGAAATTTTGAAATACTCTTTTATCATATTTGTCAAATTTGTAGTTAAAGATAAATATCTTTAAACACTATCTTCAATCTATTTTTATTTTTGCTTAGTTTTGTCAATATTTTGTGGTTTTTGTATGCACACATATAATTTACTTACCCAATTTTGACTATTTGTGCATGAATATCATTTTTATTTGATATTTTAAAATTTTGCTCCAGTTTATTAGTATTTGAAGATTTTTATTTATTTTGTAAAAATAGATAAATACTTTGAGATGTTGTATTTATGTATAAGAATATTTATAAAGAAAAAGATGCAAAAACTTGCATAAAGGCCTTGCATGTGGTCTTTTATGCATATGCTTCGGTCGGGCTCTGTTTTAGTATTCGATTCAATATTTGTACTTTTGCCCATAATGGAAAACTTTGGTTATACTTTTCAAGTGGAAGGTTTGCCCCTTTTTACTAGATAGAAAAAGTTTTAAACTTTGATATAGAAACTCTCCCGAATTTGATTTTTATGAGAACCATCTTAAGAAATTAAATGAAACTAATATATTTAAATGTCCTAATATATTTAAACTGATTTGAAAACTATACCCATTATTCACGGGTGGTAAAAGAAAGTGATTTTGTTCTCGTCTATAAGAAAAAATATGTCTACGATCCGCTTATGGGTCTAAATAGTAGTTATTTAGCTTAAGATTACTGCTTGTTTGTATAACTTTTCTTAAAGTCAATATTTTGATCTTTGACTCTCTGATTTGAGTATATTTTATATTTTTGATATGTTTTATTTGTGTTTGATTTGGATACTCGAAAGTTTGATTTGAGATTCAGAAATTTCGACTACCATTTGGATTTGGATATAAGCTTTGGCTAGTTTCATACTTTTGGATCTTTTGGCCTTTGCTTTTGGATCATGAACATTATGTATGAAACCACATTTGAACATTCGTTGATTTGACATATTAGATATTTGGATTTCGGCTCTTCTAAATTTTGCATATATTGTATTTATCTTCGCTCTGATTTTGGACACACTCATTTTATATATTACAAATTGATACTTGTTAAGTATTTTGCTCATATTTTTATTATTTTTAACCCTTCAAGATCAGAGGGTTACAAAGACATTGTAAGAAACTCAGATGTGGATGTTGGTACAGATTTTCTTTATATATTTGTGAGTATTAGTTTTGTAATTGAGTTGTATTTGTATTAGATGTATTTTGGTACTAATTAGATAACAAATAGGTTGATAATAGTATTTGTTATTATTATGAAATTAGGGTTTGGACTATTTCAATTTTTGGATATTATCATACTTTGGTTTATATTAGTTCAGTAGTATGGTTTGTATTGATGGGATGGTTATCTTTTTTCTTACGGATATTTTAAGCAGGTTCTGTATATTTTATTGTCCGGATGGAGAGCTCGAAGAGATCCCATGCTTGTTGATATTATTATCTATTATTATTAGTGCCATTGGGGTTGTGTGGAGATTTTGTCAAGTCACACCCAAATTTGGGTATTTTCTTTGGACGTTATTTTATGGATTTTAAATTTATTATTGATTATTTATATCACCTGTGATAGGTAATGTTACCTAAGGCCCATTTGAATGACCCGTTTCCGTGAGTTGGGCCATAAAGGTTCAGGAGGCCTTGGAGGTCCAAAAGGCCGATTCAGCCCAAGTGGCATAATGGCCATAAAAACCATTAAGACCTGAGGACTCTAGAAATGGTTCACGAACTCTACTACGCCTGCAAAATTGGTGTGCCAGGAGTTGGTGGCTGATTCTATCGGACTTCAAGAAGAAATGAAGGTGACATCTCAAAGAAGGTAGTAACTTTTGCAGAGCACGTGCGTCCAAAAAGAGCAGTTAACTTTTAGAGTTGGTAAGCTTTGTAGGACGGCACAATGGAATTTGTAAAGTTGGTGACGGGCACTCCTACACACATAAACCCCTTGCTGGGTAGGTGAAAATCGTCATGTATAAATACTCAGATCAAACTCCAATAGAGGGATATACTACCAACAGCACACACAAAGAGAGAGCAAAAGAAGAGAGAAAAGCTAGATGCCATTCTTCTTCCGGTTCTCACTCACTCTCCTCTATAAACTTGAATCCTTTGTATCCAAACACAACGATAGTGAAATTATTCTCGAACTCAGAGTCCTGTGATTTTTTTCTCTCATTCAAGAGAGGATTTTTTACGTAAAATATTGTATATTATTGCTCTCTTTCTTACTCTCTCTATCTCTCAAAATTATATCCTCTAATTTAAGAGGATATCCATAATTTTTGTGTTGCACGGGCTTTATCCAAGTACGTTTAAAAGATTTGAGAACATATATTGATCTCCAACCGTACAGTGACCAGAATCCAAGAACGTAATATTGGTTCTGTCTGTGGGAACCGACTAAAAGTTATGTTAACACATTTTTTAGAAATTAAAAAATAGTGAACACTGGAGTACAAGCTAGTGCCCAAATCAGAGAAGCTGCCTCATATGGCAATAGCCCTACTGCGTGCATCAGGATAGAAGATCATCCTGATCCGTACGTACGAGCGTTGGCAATGAGGATAGATGACATGTCTAAAGCCGTCAATACGCTTTGCTTGAAAATGAACAAGTGGCTAAAGGAGGGCCATCCAAGGCCTCTTAAACCGCAACGTTCCAGAAAAAGGGTAAGAGAAAGAAGCTCCCCACAAAGCAAGCCAGCCAACACAAAGACCTGAGAACATAAGTTGTCTCGAGTAGCAAAGTCCCGCAACGACTTGAAGGTCTCTTGGGTCCTCGAATCCAAGAGGAATGCCCAAAGAGGTGAAACCCTCGATGTGTACATGACAACAAGGAGCCCGTTATTTAGAAGCTGTCCCCTCGTGACGAAGTCCCTCCAGAGGATAGGAGCCGTCTAGAACCACGAGCTGCTCAGGGCTCCTATGAGTTGAGGGACTACCTTAACGAGAAGAAGATGATGACTCCACATCATGTGGAGGAGAAGTTTGAGAAGGTCTGGTAATAAGTTTTTGGTGAAAACGATAGAGGAAGAGTTGCTGACCTACGCCAATCTCCATTTACAATGGAGATCAGGACAAAACCACTCCTCCCAAAATTTAAGATGCCGAATCTCGATGTGTATAATAGAAGTGCTGATCCAATGGATCATCTCAATCACTTTCGCGAGTATCTAAGCCTCCAAGGCTAGGATGAAATGACAATGTGTCAATACTTTTTGTTGACACTTAAGAGAGACGCAAGAATATGATTTTACGGATTGCCAACAAATTTCATTCGATCATTCGGCGAGTTGGGAGGTTGTTTCCTACCGTAGTTTGCCGCTGACAGGAGGATTGAGAAGTAGCCCTGACAACTTACTCGCATGAAGTAGTGAGCCAGGAAGAGTTTGAGGGGATTTCTCGCCCCATTAATTGCAGAGATCAGACAAATCTCAAAACTGGCGAACAGAGTGAAACTCAACGCCTTCTTATTTGCACTGGAGGGATGAGTTTTCTTCAAACACCTCATCCACAAATGACCCCAAACCTTCACAGAGGTCGAGGCAGTGGTACAAGCATATATAACGGTCAAAGAAGCCAATGACGCTAAGAAGCCAAACAGAGACGAGAACTTTTACCCAAGGCCAGTGGAAGGAAAGAGAAAAGGTGGGGACCATCAAGGCCCTCAAGGCCCAAAGAAGATGCACAAGTCTGACCAGGTCATTCGGAGGGACCCCAGGTCTATAAACTTGACTCCCTTAAACGACACCCGTACCAATATTCTGATACAGATTCGGGATGACAAATTTTTAAAGTAGCCCAATGCACTGAAGAATCCAAATGATGGTGATCAGTCGAAGTACTGCCATTACCATCACTATGGAGGTCACAGTACAGAGGATTGTCGGACGCTACAGAAAAAGATCGAGGAGCTTATCAAGAGAGGTCACCTAAATCGCTTTCTACAAAGACCCGGACAGGCTTCCAAAACAGCAGGAACGGTGAGCCTGACACGCCAAGAAATAGAGTGGTTGTGGGAGTTATAAATATGATAACAACTCGCTTGACCCGAGAAGACGTAAGGGAAAATTTTGTAGCTAAGAAGCCAATGGTAGGAAATAGGGATAAAGTCATTAGTTTTAGTAACGAAAATATGACTCATGTAACTTCCCACATTTTGACTCATTAATTGTAACTGCACTCGTTTCTGGTGGAGTTGTTAATTACCGGATAAAATGAGTATTTGTTGATAATAAAAACTCACAGAACTTACTTTATCTTGATATTTATTTTAAATTGGGACTTAAAAAAAGTCAAATGAAAACAACCGAAAGACAACTCCATAGACTTGACAATGAGCCATTTCCGATTCAAGATGTCATCCAACTATAAGTCACTCTAGGATTGTATCCGAGGATTGCATCTAAGGTTCTCACCTTTTTAGTAGTAGACCTTCCATCAATTTACAATACTATCCTTGGACGTCCCTGTCTGACTACCTTCGATACTATAACTTTCATTTTACATCTAAAAATGAAATTTTCGATGCCATTTGAGATTGGGGAGGTCCTCGGAGACCAAGTAGTTGGGCGGACATACTTTTTGTCCAAAATCACACAGACGCCTCTTCCCCAACCTATGAAAGACCTTAATCTATGAGATGAAGTAACATTACAGCAAGCTCAATCTAGAGAACCAACAGACCGAGTCCCACTAGATTCCTGCAATCCTGGAAAGTATGTCCATAAAGGAAGCTCCTACCTCAATCCTTTCAAGACCAGCTTATCAGCTTCCTCTAAAAAAATTATGATGTTTTTCCCTTGGTACCAAGTAACATGTCAGGGATCCTAACTGAAATGATGGTCCATAAATTGGGCCTGAATTTTCGTCACAGACCCGTTCGACAAAAGTGTAAAAATTATTCAGTTGAGAAACTAGTGGCCATTCATGAAGAGGTAAAAAAGTTTCTAGATGCTGAATTCATCAAGGAAGTACAATATTCATATAGGCTATTAAATGTCGTCATGATCAAGAAGCGTAATGAAAAATGGAGGATGTGTGTTGATTTCATAAACGTTAACAAGGCATTTTCAAAAGATAACTTCTCACTACCCAAAATTGACCTGTTCATAGAATCAACGTCTAGCAATGAAATCCTAACTTTTATGGACACGTACTCGAGTTGCAATTAAATAAGAATAAGTCAGGAAGATGAAGAGCATATATCATTCATGATGGACTAGGGAACGTACAGCTACAGAGTCATATCCTTTGACATTAAGAATGCTGGTGCCACTTATTAGTGGCTCGTAAATAAAATATTCAATGACCATATCGGAAGAAATGTGGAGGTCTAGATGGACGGCATACTCGTCAAAAGTAAAATAACAGACCACCACATCTAAGATCTGAACGCGACTTTCAACATCTTGAAAGCGCACCAAATGAAGCTCAACCCGACTAAGTGTACATTCGGGTAACATTTTAGAAGTTCTTAGGCTACATTATTTCACGCCAAGAGATTAAGGCAAATTTTGAGAAGATCAAGATCATCCTTAACATGAAATCCCCTCGGACTGTGCAAGAGGTTCGAAAGCTTAGTGGAAGAATAGCAACTCTCTCTTGCTTCTTGGCTAAATCGACCGAGAAGTATTTGCTGTTTTTAAAAATCCTGAGAGGGACGAAGACTAATGGCTTCCATTGGACCATTGACTACGAGGAGGACTTCCAAGGACTCAAAGAATATCTTTCGAATCCTCCTCTCTTAGCTTCCCCTCAGTCAAGCAAAGAATTGTACTTGTATCTCACTATGTCCGACACGGCCTTGAACACGATATTGATACGGTAGCAGTACGACAAGTAACAGCTTGTATATTACGTCAACAAAACCCTGGCTGATGCAGAAAGCAGGTATCCCCATGCAGAAAAGATAACTTTGCCGCTTGAGTATTCCACTCAGAAGTTGAGACCTTACTTCCAAGTACACTAAGTTGTAGTCCTAACTGATCAACCCTTAAGAGCAATCTTGTAGAAGTCCGAGATGTCAGGACGACTGATCAAGTGAGCCATTAAGTTGGGAGAGGTTGACAAAGAATTTTGCCCGATGCCAACCTTCAAAGGTCAGGCTTTGACGAATTTCATCGTCAAGACTATGACTCCAACTCTAGCTGCCTTAGACCTTCATGATGCATATGAACCTTACAATGCACCAACATGGATACTGCATGTGGATGGCTCTTCAATGAAGGATAGCTGTGGTGTTGGCGTTGTGTTGAGAAATCTAAGGGGTCCCAGATAAAATATTCACGTATCCTTAGGTTTTCGGCAACCAACAACACTACGGAGTACGAAGCGTTGCTAGCAGGACTTCGATTAGCTAAGAAATGTTTGGCCAAAAACTTGGTTGTCTATAGCGACTCCGAATTGATCATCAACCAAGTCTGCGAACATTTCGAAGTAAATAGCCCACAGTTTTCCAAGTACCTTTTAAAGGTCCAAAACTTTATTTCGGACTTTGAGAGGATGGAAATGGTCCACATTCCCAGAGAGAGAACGGAAAGGCCGACTCGCTAGCAAGGGCAGTAGCATCAAAAGACCCATAGCAATATGCCCGAGGGATACGTGAAGCCCTTGAGAAGCCAAGCATAGAAGATCTCGAGCCAGAGGTGATGTAGGTCTCGAGTGCTAGCAATTAGATGACTCCTATTTAAGGTACTTGTCCCGACGAGACATTACCTAAAGATGTGGATGAAGCCAAGAAGGTGAAGAAGAAAGCGGGTTGGTATACTATCATGGATGGCCGATTGTACCGACACGAGTTCTCTGCTCTTATCAACGGTGCCTCACTCCCAAGGAGGCTAATTATACCCTTTAAGAAGTGCACCTCAAAATATATCGATCCCACATTGAGGGCAAAAACTTCACTTTTAAGCTCATCAGATAGGGGTGCTTTTGGCCGACCATGTAGTATGATACCGTGGATTTCGTACAAAAATGTAAAAACTATCAAGTCCACGGGAACCTCACCCACCAACCTTATGCAGAGCTTCAAGCTCTGCAATCACCTTGACCCTTTACTCAATGGGGGCTTGATATACTCGGACCTCTACCAACAGCGGCTGGACAAAGAGTTTCTAATCGTCGGAATTAACTACATTACAAAGTGGATTGAGGCTATACCACTGGCACAAATAACAGAGCAGAATGTAACAGAATTTATCTGGTAGAATATCGTGTGCAGGTTCGGGATTTTTGAATGTATCGTAACTGACAATGAGACCCAATTTACTAAAAACAGTTCACCAAGAACTGTATCAACCTAAGGATTAGGTTGGTCCACACGTCAATCGTGTATCCGCAGAGTGAGGGCCAAATGGAAGTCACAGACCACACCATTTTACATGGACTGAAGACCAAATTAGAGCATTCTGGAGACTCATGGGTGCATGAGCTGCCATTAGTCTTATGGTCGTATAGGACAACATCGACGGAGCTCACACGAAAGATACCCTTTAGCCTGTACTACGAGGTTGAAGCGGTCATTCCAGTGGAAGTTGGATTCCCTAGTCTTCGGGACGAGTGTTTTAATGCGAGCGACAATGCTCAAAGACCCCGAAAAAATCTTGACATGCTCTAGGAAGCACAAGACCTTGCATGGTTGAGAACAGTGGCATACTAACAAAGAGTGGCAAGATACCATAATAAGAAAGTAAAGGCGCAATGGTTCGAAGTGGGAAACTTAGTACCGAGAAGTATTGAGACTACTGGTAAAAATATCGATCGGAATAAGCTTTTTTCAAATTGGGAAAGGTCGTTCCTGGTTTCAGCCATCCTTCGGAACGGGGCCTACAAGTTGCGCACCTAAGAAGGTAGACTAGTCCCTCGAACGTGGAATGTGTCATGACCCGGGAATATAATATACACAGGTCAAAAATAAAATCAATAATAATATTTTCATCAATCATAAAAATCCAACCCGGGCTTGACAATTTAAAAACATACAGGACCCAATATAATAAAACCCATACAAAATCTTATCGGATATAAATCCGGACAAACACAATACATGACCTGCTATCCAACATATTGCAAGAGAGGTATGCAGATATACAGTTCCAATATTTCCGATATAAGGATCAGGGCCATCATCCGGCAATAAACAATAAACATAACACAACCTCGGGATTAGAAAATACCCGACATAATATCTCCACTCACCGATAGAGATATCCGTGCCAGATCACATCCGAAATCCTACAAGCGTATCCATACAACTAGTTTGAAGGGATAAGATATAAAAACGTGATTTAAAACTCAGTAAATATCTATATATGAAAACAGTACATATAAATCAGAGGAAATGGTTAGTAATCACAACTATGTCAAAACAAAACACAAGGTTCGTGAAATCCTTAAAAATCGAGGAGATGTCTCAAACTAAATCATCGTCCGTATCTAATTGTCCTTTCGGGACATAATCATAATAATTAACGATCCGATCGAATCTCATATGCAATACCATATCATATAATCCAAGGTCACATTATCGCGACCATCACCACATCCAATTAGGACATATACCATAGTCCGAATCTAAATCTCATATATCATATGCTGAAATCAAATAAAATACCAGAACCAATACATATAAATATAGAATATATTCTGGGGTTTGACACATTAATACGACGAGACATTCCTATCACCCATCTGTGGGCTAAATAATGTATCTCGAATCACAGTCCACCCAATTACATGTAGAAATACAAAGTATGTACGAAATCGGAGAACCAAAGATCAATAATACAAACTTGAGGAATGGTTACCCTTATCCAATAACCACAACTATATCGGCTGCGATTTAAGCCAGCAACTCAAAGCTCGACTAAGATTTAGGCCAGTAGCTCAAAACCATCCATGTACTCTGTCTCCCATAGATTAGGAACTTACTCACTATATTTTACCACCCGCGACTTTGAGTGTAATTTTAAATTTTAGTTATATATTAGAACGTCCGAATATATTAGTTTCGTCAATTCCTTACGATAGTTCTCATTTAAATACACAGTGGGGTAGGTCAGCTATTAAACATCTCAACCTTCCTGCCGGCGGAAGGGGGCCACATCATATACACCCCCGTCGGGACTAAGCCTTCCCGTCGAGAGCGGTACCAATATCTCATATCTCGGATCACATACAACGACTCATCGGGTATTGAACCACCATGGTCCCGTAGTGACCCTGCCCACGGTAGCATGCATGCGGACCAATGCACGGCTTGATTCATGGTTCTACAACATACGAATGCACAAAATACATATATATCATTCGGGTGTCCGAGAACCCTCCAAATCATAAATACCGATATAAAATTACCACACGACCCGTAAAATATACATGCATATACATAATTAATAAATTGGGTGTATATAAAAATATATGCATATTAGTAAAATCTCCATTAGTAGTAAAAATATATCAGAAATTAAATCAAACTAAAAATAAGACTAGAAGACACTTACCTTGACTTTATACTCCGCAGATATGAAGAAAAGATATCTCAAAGCACCAGATTGGGCATTTCTCTCTCCTACCTCCGCGAAGCCCGCCGCTGCCCTCTCTCTCCCAGCGCGGGTTGCTACCATGCGCCACTACCGCCTCTACCCACGACTGTCGCTGCTCCTCCCCTGACCACCGCCGCCCACTGACACACCATCACCACCATGCGCCGTCGCCGATGCTTCCCACAGCTACTACCGACATCCGTAACAGCTTTACCAAGTGCCGTCAGCCACCGCCCACACCAACCACCACTGGCCACCCACAACCACCGTCGCCATCCCCCTGCACCGCTGCTGCCTTTTCTTCCTCTCCCTTCTCCTCCTCCTTCCTTCTTCTTCTTCCTCCCTCGCTTGCGAAACCCTCACTCTCTTTCTCCTCCATTCTTTCTCCGCTGCTTCTCTCCCTCCGATTCTCCCTTTTTTCCATTCTTTTCTCTTTTTTTTCTTATTTATTTATTTATTTTTTATTATTATTATTATTATTATTATTATTATTATTTTACTTTTCTTTTATTTTAAAATCTGATCAATATTCGGGTGATAACACGGATGCACCTCGAGCGCGACTCCGTTCCTTCAATCATTCCCAAAAATTTCACAATATTTTATTTTATTTTCACAACATCCGAAATACCCAAAATCACAATTAATATTAAGATAATCAAAACGAGATTTTGGATAGTACAGAATGCCTCTCATCTTAAAAAATAGTATCAATAAATATATAGATGGGCAGGTAAGGCCAAATGCATCATTTGATGTGCTTGTACCATATTTGTCAATACAATAAAATTCCTTTTGCTTATTCACTATTTTGCACTTTATTGAATGTTTGTATATCATTTCATAAATCTGCAAGACCTAGGTTGCCCCTCAATCAAGTGAAAGAATCCCTTTTACTTGCTCTAAAACTCGATAAAATCCAAGCGGCTCATAAGAAGTCATACTCTAAAAACTTAGTAAAGTTCGAGCGGCTCATAAGAAGTCATACTCTAATACTTGACAAAATTCGAGCGATTCATAAGAAGTCGTACTTAAAAACTCGCCAAAGTTTGAGCGGCCTATTTGAGGTCACACTTAAAAACTTGGCAACGACACCAAGCAACCCACAATAGGTTAAACTTAAAAACTTAGGGGGCTTAAACCGGCAAAAATGCGAAGATCCTAGAGGTAACATCTTCAACCAACGATGGTCGAAAGGTTCAAATACTTAGCTCATAAAAGATAAAGTTTCTTTATGGCATGTCTAAAAAAAACCTAACATATAAGTAGTCCAAATAAAGTAAGAAGAAGGATTGCACCAGATAAATGAATTTTATTCATATATAAATATATATTATGTATAGCAATATAAATAAAATAAAATAAAAACTACTCCAAAGTTCCTGGATGCTCTGAATGCCCTGGTTGGTCAGAAGATTCAAGCTGACTGGAAGGTCCTAATTGAGAGGGGTCGGAGGTCCCATCTCTTCTTGGGAGACCAATTAGGTCAGCCCTGCATTGAGCACTAGTATTCCTCGGGTCAAACAGAGCAGTAAGAAACCTTGGAACTAAAATCTTCATGACACGGCGGTACATCTTGATGGCATCCCAGTACTTGCGCTCCAGAGCCGTCTAATATCCTCGGACCTCAATGAGGTCCTGAGATCCTCCTCCAGTTGGAGGTTCCTGCCTCGAAGGGAGACGTTCAGCTGCTCCTTATCCTTCAGCGAGTCCTTAAGGAAAGAAATTCTGCTCTTGGCCTCAGTAAGCTCAAGGTCAAGACATTGGGTGCACTCCTCTAAGGTCCTAAAGGCCTCCGCTCAAGCATAAGTTCGGGTGGCCTCACCAAAATTGCCAGCCAACTAATGAAGTTGCAAAGGAAAAATAGGTCATAAAGGCATGGACGGAAAACAATAAAAGCCTCAAGTAGGGTAGAGAAGTACCTTAGAGACGAGAGAGCTCCTAACTGAACTCTCTTCTCTGGGGGCTTTGAACTCCGCCGGACCCATAGCAGCCGCCTCCTTGGCCACAGAAGCCTCAACTCTGGCCTCGGATGCAAAGGCAACTTCACTGAAATCTAAAATTGGAGGCTCAGCCGCTTCAAAATGATCCTCAACCCCAATTTCTGCTTCAGTAGCGTGTGAAATCCCTGCGACATCCTCAACCAAGACCTCCTCAGGAACTGTTGGAATTGTCTCTGTCGCCATACAAATTTGGATTGCTAGTCAAGGGAGCTCAACAATCTCAGCAATGGGCAACTCCATGGCCCAACTTTCCTAGGCCTCAGCAGTCTTAGCAGTCATCATCATAGCCATCATCGCTACTTCCTCAACCTGAGTTGCCTCAATCTCCCCCTCTGCCTGAACCTTAACAATGTCTTCGGATGAATTACCCATCCAATCCAAGACCTCTCCAATAAAAATAGAAAGAATGTTTGGCATGGGCTCATCAAGAGGAGGATAGGCAATAAGTGGCTCCAAAGAAAGGCCCACGAACTCAGAAGGCTCAGTAGCGACTGAAGGTTCAACTCCTTCAACTCCTCGGACTGGCACCCCTTATGATGGCCTTTGTCTCCTCACAAGCTGCTCGATTATGGCTTCGTCGTCATCGAACAAGGAGTACTCCATAATTGCCATCAGAAGGTTTAAAGTTTCAGTCCGACGACTTTTCTTTGCCCTCTCGGACGGCTCCTCAATCCTTAGAGCCTTTTGCTTTTTCTTCGGTTTCTTCTTCTTCGCCGAAGGAGCAGTGGGGGTGCCAAAGTTCGTGGGCTGAGGCTCCCACTTCGCTTTCTCCAAATACTCAGCCTCAACCATCTGTTCTTCTTAGTTTCATCAAAGGAGCCAAGGTTGGATAGCACCAAGTCCATGAGATCCTTCACCGTGGCCCTCTCAATAGCCGTGGCATCCTTGCAAAGCTTGGGATCCACGTTCCCCCAAACATTGGAGATGGCTCAATTTTCATGAACACCAAGGAAAAAGAAATTATCTTTCTACCTTTTAGTGGAATCAAGATTTTTACCACTAATTTTCATGAACTCAAGACATGGAGTAATAACAGTCCAGTCCTGGCTGTGTGAAAGCCTCAACATCACTTTCACCATCGTAGTGTCAAGAACCTTGCTATGGTAACGAGCAAAGACGCAAAGAGAAACAAGGTACCTAATGGCATTTGAGTGCAGCCTCACAACTGGAACTTTGAGATCGATCATGATGTGGTATAGCTCCAAAGCTAAGCGAAAACGAAGCCCACCCTTGAGGTGGACTTCGTATATGGTAACAAAGCCATCAGATGGGCTGCAAGCCCTCTCATGAGCGTCAGGAACCACCATAGCCATCACACTCGAGATCTTATATCTCACTCAAATGGCCTCAAGGTCTGCCAAAGATAGAGAAGAAGCGATGTCCTTTACTCCAAGAGCCATGACAGAATGTAGAAAATGCAAGGAAGGAGAAGAAAAAAGAACGCAGAGAAATGGGATGTGAAAGTTTGAAGGAGGAAAGCCACAAGAGTTCAAAAAGAGACTTAGGGTTGCAGACGGAAGAATGAAAGGCGTTGAAAGCTTTTGAAACGGTTTAAAAGTTCAAAAGGCACGCTTCATAATACCAGGCCACGTGTCAGCCTCCCGTACGCTACAGATAGCAGTGATGGCCCTTATATTTTTAAAGCAACGTCAATCGCACTTATTGAGAATTCAATGACTCAATTGGCGGCGCAAGCTAGCGTCTCGGACTTAAATGAAGTCCTCGGACGTATTTTGATCAAGTTACTGGTCTAAATAATGCCCGAGGATATTTTGGTCTCTAACACATGTGGCAATGACTATCAATTAGCAGTGCCTACCGGTGTCTAGGACTCAAAAATTCCTCGGACATTTTGATTAGACCATTGACCTCAAAAATTTCTCGGACATTTTCATCAGACCATTGATCTCAAAAAGTCCTCGGGCATTTCGGTCAGACTATTAGTCTCAAAAATGTCCCCGAACATTTTGGACAGGCTATTGGGCTCAACAATGTCCTTGGACATTTGCAAGAACAAAGGAACGTATGCCAGCATCAGACAACTGCTGAATAGTTTACACAGAGTAAAGGCACGAGCGGATTTCAAGTGACTTCACGTGGCATTTGAGTTATTTCCACGCCAATGGACATGCCAAAAGGTTAAAATTCACAAACCCTTTGGCATGAGGGTTAGTGATGGGTATTGATACCCAAGGACTATTTGAAAGACCCGTTTCTATGAGTTTGGCCCTTGTGCCATAGAGGCCAAGAAGGCTCAAGAGGTCCAAAAGGCCGATCCGGGCCAAATGACATAATGGCCATAAAGACCATTAAAGCCTGACAACTCTGAAAACAGTCCGCAGACTCTACTACGCTTGTAAAATCGGCGTGCCAGGAGTTGGTGGCTGATTATGTCAGACTACAATAAGGGATGAAGGTGACATCTTAGAGGATGTGGCAGCTTTTGTAGAGCACATGCGCCCAAAAAGAATAGTTGACTTTCAAAGTTAGTAGGTTTTGCAGGACGGCACAATGAAATTTACAAAATTGGTGGCAGGCACTCCTACACACGTAAGCCCCTTGTTGGGTAGGTGGAAACCATCAAGTATAAATACTCAGATTAAACTACAAATGAGGAATGTGCTGTCAATAGTACACACAAAGAGAGAGCAAAAAAAGAGAGAAGAGATAGACGCCATTCTTCTTCCAGTTCTCACTCACTCTCCTCTGTAAACTTAAATCCTTTGTAACCAAAGATAATGATAGTGAAATCATTTTCGGACCCAGAGTCCCATGATTTTTTCTCTCATTTAAAAAAAAAATTTTCACATAAAATATCGTGTGTTATTGCTCTCTTTCTTACTCTCTCTATCTCTCAAAATTATATCCTCTAATCTAAGAGGATATCCATACTCTTTGTGTTACACAGGTTCTGTCTGAGTACACTTAAAATTTTGAGAACATATTTGGATCTCTGTCCGTACAGTGACTAGGATTCGAGAACACAACAATCTGCTTTTGGTCTGAATTTATGATAAATATGTTGAATTAAGTCATGCTATTTGAACAAGAGTTTAAGAGAGAGAAATTTCTTCAAAAATAAGATTGCTTGCCGTGAATATCAGAGCTCAGGATCGAGAGAATCCAGCAAGAGGATAAAATCAATAGGCAATGTGAAGATAAGACCTTAATTTTAGGTGCACCGAGCCCACAACCATCAAAGCATGGGTGTGCTCATTGTGGGAAGATACACAAAGGAAGGCTCTGCTACAAGCAATTGGAGACATGCTCCAGTTGCTGTCAATCCAGTCACATAATTAAGGATTGTCCTAACCCTTTAAGGCTAACAATGAGAAAGACAAATGTTTTGGATAAAGTTTTTGTAATTATGGTCCAAGATGCGAATGTGTCTCCATTGGTGATTGAAGGTAAATTCACATTTTTTGAGATTTTCACACATATTTTGTTAGATTCTAAGTCAAAACACTCATATGTGCCTCAAAAATTTATTTGTCATCTGTTATCACTCCTTAAAATTATGAATTTTTCATTAGTTTTGTCAATACCAGTGGAGTTATCTTTAATAGCTGATATTATATACATCAAGTATATTGTTTGGGTGAATAGATTTGAGTTACTTTCAGATTTGGTTAGACATGTATGATTTTGATATAATATTAGGTATGGATTTATTAGCGAGTTATCATATCAATATAAATTGTTGCTAAAAAAGGGTATAATTTGATTTCAAATTGTAAACCATTATATTTTCAATGAATAAAATAAAAGCAATCCACCTATATGATTTGACTTTACATGCAAGTCATTTGATAAAAAAATAATTGTCAAGCATACTTGTATGATCACCATTGAGAAATACAACATTTTGGCTGAAGAGATATCATGGTGAAAGAATTTGAAGATATTTTTCTGGAGGATCTTTCGGGTACACCACCAAATCAAGATATTGAGTTCAAGATAAAAATAATGTCAAGAGTGACACAAGTATCTAAGGTCCCATATAGAATGATGCCACCGGAGTTAAAAGAATTGAGAAAATAATTTACAAGAATTGTTGGAAAAGAGTTTCATTAGGCCAAGTGTCATCATGAGGTGCATGGTATTATTTATGAAGAAAAATGATAAGTCTATGCGGTTGTGTATAAATTATCAAAAGTTTAAGATAATCATTAAGAATAAGTACTCATTGTTAATGATTGATGACTTGTTTGACAAATTATAAGGGGTATAAGTGTTTTTAAAGATAATTTTTTTGATCATATTATCATCCATTAATGATTAAAAAAAAGGATATAGCAAAGATGGGTTTTTGAACAATGTATAGACATTATAAGCTTTTAGTCATACCTTTTGAGTTAATTAATAACCCTACAATATTGATACATTTAATAAATTGAGGGTCCCAACCCTATATCTACAAGTTTGTGATGGTATTTATTGATAATATTTTGATTTATTTAAAAAATTATGAAAAGTATGAAGTGCACTTGAGGGTTGCTCTAAAGACACTTTGGGAAAGAAGATTTGAAGTTAAAGAAACATGAATTTTGGCTCAAGGAAATAACGTTTTTTGGCCACGTGATTTCAAAATAAGGTATTTTAGTAAATCTTGAAAAAATTGAGGCTGTAATGAATTGAAACCGACCAATGATGGTATCAAAAGTTCTAAATTTTTCAGAATGGTAGGTTATTATCGAAGATTTGTGAAATTTTTCTTAGTGGTCACTATGCCATTGACCCTCAACTTAAAAAGTGGAGTTTATTTGGATTGATGAATATAAAAGGAACTTCTAAGAGTTAAATGATAGCTTAACAACCACCTTAATTTTAACAATTCCAGAAGGATTTAGGAAATTTGTGGTTTATTATAACACATTATAGATTAGACTAGGGTGTATTTTGATATAATATGAGAAGGTGATTGCGTATCGATCAAGATAAATAAATGTGTATGAAAAGAATTATCTGACGCACGACTTAGAATTTGTAATGGCGATTATATAGCTAAAAATATGGTTGCACTACCTTTATACAGAGAGATTTTTGGTACATTTGTATCATAAATATTTGAAGTACCTATTTTTGTAAAATGAGTTGAACATGAAACAAAAGAAGTGGATGAATCTTTTGAAAGATTATGACTATAAAATTCATTATCGACTAAGAAAAGCCAATGTAGTAGCAAATGTCTAAAGCCACCAAATAACAAATCTAATGACTTATTTAAAAATCAAAGAAATAAAAATGTTGAATTGTATGAAAGAATGCGATATCAGGAGTTATTCCCAAGATATGCAAATAATTTTATCATATTTTCGGGTACAACCACAAATAATGAAAAGGACTAAAGGGTGGTAAATGGACAATCCAATCCATTCCTAATGGATGTTACTAGAGATTTGAGCAGGGAGTTAGTGGCAGATTTTAATGTATGAGTTCATAGAGTTTTGAGATTTCATGAGCAACTATGTGTTCCTAATATTGAGAAATTAAAAGAAAAAATTTTAAACAAAACTAATCGATCGAAGTATATTATCCATTTACGAATTAATAAGATATACCAAAGAATGATAAAGATCTTTTGGTGGCATAATATGAGAAAGAAATTATAGCATATGTGGGAAGATGCTTGATCTACTAAGAATTAAAGGCTAAGTATAAAAGGCCATCGAATCGTTGTAGCCTATGCTAAACCCTAACTAGAAGTGGAAAAAATCTAGCGATGGAAATTATTATTTAGGTGATCGTAGATCAACTAATAAAATTTGCTTACTTTATAACAATTTGGATGACATTCTCAAGAGACCATTGGCAAGATTGTATATTAGTAATGTAGTAAGATTTCATGAGATACTGGCTTTTATTATGTCAGATCAAGACTTAAGATTTGTCTCTAAATTTTTAAAAATTTACATAGGTGTTTGGATATCAATTTAAGGTGTAATACAACTTATTATTCCCAAACAGATGGGTAGTCAAAGCAAACATTCTAGATTTTAGAGGTATATTGCGGAACTTATTCTTGAAAATGAAAAAAAATTAAGATAATTATTTACCATTAATCGAGTTTGCCTATAAAAATATTTATTAGGCGAGTATCGACATAACTCATTTTGAAGTATTGCATTGAAGGAAATATTATTATTCAATTAATTGGGAGGAAATCAGAAATAGGGGTCTCTTGTGATTAGAAGTTATTCAAGAGATATACAATAATATGTGTCTAATCCAAAATTGATTGAATATTGTTCAAACTCAACAAAGAAATTATGTAAATTGTGGTAGGTCAGAGTTTAGCTTTAACATCGATGGTCATGTAGTTTTAAAGATATATCTATCGAAAGGAATTTCTCTATTTCAGCTTAAGAAAAAATTAAAGTCGTGATTTATTGAGTTTTTTGATATTCTAAAAAGGATCAAAGAGATGGCGTATTGATTGGTCTCACCTCCAAGTTTAGAGAATATTTATAATGTCTTTTATATATCGACATTCCAAAAATATGTCAATGACCATTCGCACATTATTGACCATGGATTGTGAAGGATAATTGAAGATTTGTCATACGATAACAAATCGGTTTAAATTTCAAAAAAAAAAAGGAGATAAAGTATTTCTTACCAAGGTGATTCCACTAGTGAAAGTCTTATAGAGAAATTATTATTTTGAAAAAACCACTTGGGAGAGGAAAAACGAAATTCCTGAGAAATATATATATTTGTTTTCACATTAAGGTACATAAAATTTCAAGAAAAAAATTTTTATAAAAGAGAAATGTGAGGTATAATTTTCAAAATATTTCTTTAATGATATCTAATTAAATTAAGCTAATACATTATCAAAATTAATTGAGATTTTAAGTCAAATTAAATTTTAAATTGAAATGAGTTAAGTCTAATGATGTCTGACTCACATTTATACATATTTTGAACATTAAGTATGTGCCTAATTGACACCTCTAGGGCTCTCATGTACATTTTAGACAGATCGATCATGTCTAATGGGTGCTTGATCAATGCATATGCATATTTGGAACATGATGTTGTGCTTGATGTATGTTTGATGGACGTTCATGCGTGATATGAATTATATCTTGGTACCTAATTTACACCTAACCGGCATATAAGTACCAATTCTTTATAAATAGGCCCCATAATTGATTTTAAGCCATTTTTAGCTAATTTTTTAGAGAAGAGAGAAAGAAAAGGAAGAAGAGAGAGAAGGTAGGAAGAAAAAAATCTAAGAGAAAATTAACGATACTTTGTTAGAAATTAATGAAAACAAGTGCATTTGAACCCACTTTCCTTTAGCACTTTTTTTTTATCACTTTGAATATTTCTTATTTCAAATAATTTTAATTTATTAACTATGAAATTTTATAGAGAATTGACTAAATATATTCAAACATATCATAATATATTATAAATAAATTGAAAGCCAAATCTATCATCTATTGGTCAAAAAAATAACACTTAGCCCTACTTATAGGATTATTTATAGATGGCCAACTTATAAGTCTTAAATAATATTACTTACCAAAAAAAGAGTTTTAAATAATATTATATGGCTTTTAATTATATGAAAATAATTATAGTCAGAGTTTCAATATTTATTATTTATTGATGATGTAATCACTGATCCTTGGTCACTTTTTTGTACATTAGTATAATTTGAACATGTTATATATATTTGTATAGTTTGGCACATTTGATATTGAATATACAAATTTAAACATGATCGTGCATTTTTACAATTCGGTATAACTAAACATTAATTTTGACTTATACAAGATATGTTTACAAGATGATGGTGTTGGCTTTTCAAATTTTATATCATATTATTATTCGGTATATTTCTTTAATATATATCCACCTATAAAAGTTATATGTTGTAGGATAATTAATTTACTTTTGTATTTATTTCACTAACTTTTCATATCGAAGGGCTTTGGCTAACTTGTAAGTGATCAAATTTGAAGGAAGATTGTACGAGGATTAGTTTAATGTGTTAGAGCATTTTTAATGATGAATTGTATACATGCTTATTTCTAAATTTCATTCTCAGGCCTGTTTAGATTTTTATATCGGCCTCTTTCTCTATTATTTATACCATTCTCCTCTCCTTTTTTTCGTATCTTAATCACAATCGTAACCCTAAATGAATCAAAATATTACATCATACTATACAAGATTTAATACTCTTTATTACAGGCTATGCCCAACGTAGCCTATGACAGGTTAGGCCATGCTTTACTACAAATAATACAGTCCAATAAATATCTTTAGATAGGATCTCTATTTTATCTAAAAGCTCGTGACCCCCACCCTAAAAAAATAAAAAAAAAATGTTATTGGTCAAAGAACGCTAGTCGATTTAAACTCGATTTTGAAATATTTGGACTGGTTTTATTAACAATCTTATAGAAACTATTAAACAACTTCACTTAAATCTATTGAAACACTTTACATGAAGTGTTGTGTCTCTTAACTATTGAAATTTAAGCATCTAAGGGTCTTTATTTTATATAATTAAATTTTTTAAAATATTAAAATATTTATATTGTAAAAAAGTTTACTAAAAAATATAACTATGGACATATTTTTTATAATTGTTTTTATAAATATAATGTATAGGCAGATAAATTTTCATTCAACAGTCTTGTGGGCACAAGGCTCAACCCTACAGGGTTGGCCCCCTAATTTCCTTAAATAGAATTTTGCATTATCTATAACTTATTTATAGCATTATTTTTTGAAAATTAATATCATTTATTTACTTATTTATAATTTATTTATAATCTACCCCATCTAATAATTTTTCTTTTTAAAATAAATGAGTCATATATATATAGATGAATATACAAGTTTTAGATGGGCCATATATTTATTTTTAGATGGATCATATATTAAATTTTTAAAAATATGTATTTGTTATGTTTTTTTGTAATTGAAAATATATATTTGTTACAAATATATGTTTTAAAATAACATTTACAATGGGTATAATGCTAACGGTCTAAGAGAAAAATTCGTTTAATAATTCGGCCAATAATAAAATACAGACCCAATCGGCTCATATAGCTTAAAATTGGTAGGTGAATCTGTCGGTATTATTCGAACAATTTACTTCCTGAATGAAAATGAAACTAACTCCAACCAATTGGAACAGACGACTTTTTTCTCTTATCTAATTTAACAGATTCAATTGTTAGTTAGAAACCATCAGCCGAACAGTTTCTTTTTATCCATTCGGACGGTTCCTTAAATAGTTGGTAGAAAATATCAACTGCCACTTATTTTTATATAAACGAACCCATTCTTTCCTACAGGAAAGAGGAGGACGATTAACTAAAATCTTAAAGAATTAACAAAGAACAACCTTAAGACGTTCAAGCGCATACACTCTCTCTCACTAATACGTTTTTTATTAAGCATAATTTATAAAATTATTTTTACAAATATTTTTATTTTATATGTTTTCTTTTCACAATGAAATATTACTGATTTAAACGTCAGAGATTATATCGGGGAGTAAGTCCTATCAATCCTTTGACCGTCTATTTGTTGTGTTACACATAATTTAGATTCAGAGTTGATACATACCTGTATCCGACTTCAAACAGATTCGGATTCACTTGATCGTTTGGATCCGACTCCGTTCACCGAGTCTGGACCCTACACACCACTACAATAAACATGAGGTCAAGTCTCGGTGGGATGTTGTCCCACCGAAAATATTCTGACGCTCAAATCAGTAACAAGCCTTCGAACTTTAAGAAGGTAAATTGAAATGTAAATCGAGATAGGGAACGAGATTAAGATTTGTGGGAGTGTTGGCCTTTAAATGTAAAAGACGTTCCCGTGACTCGTCGAGAATATGGTTTCCCAACTCCATATTCGCAGGGAACAAGTGGAAAGTTATGTTCTGAAAGCATGAAAGCTTAGAAGAATGAATCTCGGGGAGTGGGCGAAATCTCTGGAATCTGAAGGCTTAGAGTGGGATTATCGAAGTAAGCGATTGCTCGCTTGGGTACGAGCGTTAGTATGCTCAAGGATTTTTCTGTAGCGGCACTGCGTTGTCTTTTGTTCGCTTCTGTGATTGTGTCCCCCCGGAGTGGAGACTCTGTGGGGTTATATAGACGGTAGGGAGGGCAACCTTCCTTTGCCAAGAAGGTGTGATCCCTGCCTCGTGTTGGGCGGCCTTCCTTGAGCAGGAAGACTTGACTGGCGCAATCTGATGAGATCGTTTTCTTTTTGAGCGGGTAATTGGTATCCAAATTGTTTGTCTTCCTTTTATACTTTTGTTACCGTTATGGTCTATTATAAGCAAGAATAGAGAATTTGGCGCCTTCTTCATGGGAAGGGGTTGAATCTGTTGATACCTTCTTTAGATAAGATTGGCTTCAAGGAATGCGTGAAATAAGGAAAAATGACCGTTACTTGTAGTGTACGGAAATGCCCGCTAAATTGGGCCTGGCCCATATTAGGTTTTTATCTTTTTGCGGTTTGCTACTACAGTGCTTCCCGTCAACAAGAATGTTGACCGTCTTAAGGGAGCATATTGGCTGCCTAGTTGGCGCTCCATGCGGTCAACAATAGTGTTGACCGTCTAATACGTATTTGGACTTTTCTGGACTTTGAGCCATTTTTTTATTCGGCATGCCTGCTATGAGCCTACCCATCAAGAGTATACGGAGATCAGACTTGTATCAGTTCAATTAGACAGTGTAAAATAGTTCTTAACTTTTTAATGTGTATAATAATCTGAATTCGATCACATATTAATTTATAACGTGACATAACAAAGAAAACAATAATTTAAAAAATTAATAATATGCAATATAAAATATTAACCACAAAACACACAAAATTATATTTTATTTGCTTTCGTAAAATATTATAAATATAATTCTGAAAACACAAAAATATAAAATAAAATCAAAACACAAAAAATAAAATTATAAATAAAATGCAACAATAATATATTAATATTTCTGTAGCGTTTTTACTCCTTGGCAAGCTAGGTCATCCAGCGATCCCGCTATATATATGTATCAGATCTTCCGCTCCGGTTCGCTTCTCTGCTAGCAAGCTTAAGCTGCCGTTCATCACTGCTGATGCACAAATCTTCTCCTCGCGATGGTGGGACAAAATGGGGATATTCCTTCATGATAGGCGTTGTGGAGATTTTGTGACGTAATTAGGTTTGACGACTCCTCCTCTTTAACACAAACAACCACCGTTAACCTAAATCCTCATTTTTCTGGATTTGTCCTCTGCGGGCGATGGCCGAAGCGGTGGAGTCGTTCGCTCTATCGGGAGCGAGCAGATGGCAAAGAAGCATACAGCTTCTTCGACTCCGACGCCGCTGCCGTCGCCAGAGCCGAAGGATCAACGGAAGGGGTACCGGACGGAACTGGGTGAGGGTAGAGATCTAGGAAGCTGATTACAGATGGTGAATGCGGTAACTTTTGTGATTTTTGTTTAGTTCGTTGTTGAAGCATTGTTTAGACTTCTACTTTGGGCTTCTTTGTGCTTCCTTTTATCTTATTTAGCTTTTGGTTGTTAGAGGAGTAGCTAAGGTAGAATCTTTTGTTTGATGATCAAAGGTCCGAATTTGGAAGTTTTTTTTTTCTGTTTAATTTCACGTTTGGAACAGATTCGTTTAATCCCTAAGTTTGTTTTGTGGGATAGGGTTTCAGATATTTATCATTATTGGGAATTGATTAACCGTATGCCTGGGCTATGTTTTGGTGCTCTGTCTGATTCGATATCAGAAAGTTTTTTAATTGCCTTGCAGAAGAACTTACCCTTGGAATTTACCACGAGTATGTTTCTAGGGTTTTTGATATTCGAGGTCACTATTACCATATTCATAGATTATTTTCTTTTGGATTTTATTTGTCGTGTTATTAGCTTTCATGTTTTTTCAGTTTTCTAATTTGGTTTAATTCAGTAGCTTTTGAACTGCAGTAAGGATTTATCTTCTGCTTCTTCATTTCTTTGTTAAATCGGATTAGTCACCCACAACATGGCTTTGTTAAGCTGTGAGCTACTGAAATTTCCATGAGATAATTTCATAGTTTCATTTCTTCATCATAAAAATTAGAGGGTTTAGTGAAAAGACGTGGTAGTGGTATTAAATGAACCATACCGGTCAAGCTACTGGCATGTAAATATAACGTGCCGGCCCATCACGTTTACATTTTGGGCTGAGCTTGGCATGACGTTGGACAAAAATGTCCTGGCCTAGCACAGCATGTGGGCTGCCTGTGCTAGGCCAGGTGTGCCTCTGGCTCATACCGTGCCATGCCACTACTCTAATAATAAAAACAAAAAATATATTAAAAATAAAATTACATAAAATATTATAAAAATATGATATATTTTATTTATTTCGTCGAATATTCTTAATATTATAATTTATAAAAGTAGAAAAGATATATCTAATAATAACTCACTTATTTTTAAGTTTTACTTATATTTTCACTACCGTTGTTTTTAGAATCTTCTTCATTGTAACTCATAATGATCAAATTTATGATAATATTTTATGTCTAATCAATCCTTGAAAAGAATATACATTTCCATTATCTTTGGTATTATCATGCATCTTTTTTCACCAATTTCTTGACCGTCAGTGTTAAATGCTGACTTTGATGATACTGTACTTGCTAGTGGGGTTAAGAGATGTGTTATTAATGAGAGCACAGGAAATGTGTGTTCGGTAGCCTTTCTACTAATACAAAATTTTGAACTCTGATCCGGTACCTATAAAGTTGGAAATATGGTCGGATTGCAGGTAGTGAAGAAATTCATTAGGTGTTGTATTTTCACTAACCAATGGTGTTCCACGTTGAATCGGTACTAAATAGAGCAAATCCTGTTGACCACTTCTGCTACTGCTGCATGCTTTTATTGCTGGAGCGGTTTCAGTGTTAATTGTAGTATATGCAAGCTGTTCATTGTATGTAGATTGTGATGGATGTGAGTTTTTATTTCTTTTGTATTGTTGTCTATTCCTATGTTGGCGTGGAATTCCTAATCAGATTTACGCCCTGTTAAATTTACACAATAGTCTATAATTATGGTAGGATAGACTAACATTGGAGGATTTTTCTAACATTTTAGGGATTTTTGCTGAAAAATATAGTTAAATATAATATAATGTATTATTTTTAATAATTTTAATATTTAGTTAAAGTTATTTTTTTTAATTTTATATTTGCTTTCATCACCGGTGTTATTAGGTGGAAATCATAATTATCCTGAAAATGTGTAAAGTTGTTGGTAAATGACAACAATTAGATCAACAGTAGATTTTAGGTGATGTATTGGCAATCATCAAGTTTGTAAGTGGCAAAATAAAATGTTTGTAAAAATATTTAATCATTCAATCATCTTCCAACCGATATCCGTAGTTAGCTCGCTATTGAGATTTGTTTATTGTGGAAGATGGTTAAAATAAAAAGGAAATGATACACGGTGTTGAGTATTGGGTAAGTCAAGTTCCATCATGTTGTGTAGTCAATCTTCATGTTCTTATCGCTAAGTTTGTTTTGTCAATATAACATCTTAAATTGCTATTATTGAAAAAAATGCTTTAATAAAAAGAACAATATTCTTTATTTTCTTTACATAAAGAGAAATATATTACAAAACATACTTGACACAAAGAATAATAATGTGACATGCATATTTTGTATAGAATAATACAATATTTAAAATTTAAAAAATTATGATTTAAATAAAAAATAGCAGAATTATTTTTTAAAATACCGTCAAAAGTAATAAAAAATCTTATTAAATAATCTATATTCATTCATGATATTATCAATTGTTTTGAAAATTGCATAAGTAGTGTGTGATTGTTAAAAAATTTTAAAACCAATAATCCTTATTTGTGATTCTTAATTTTTAGAAATCTACTGTGTGAAAATACAAATATAATGGGAGTTATTACATGATGATCATACAACACTAGTTAAAAAATATTAGTAAATTAATTCTTATTTAAATTGTAAAAAAAATGGATAGCTTATTAAAATATTTTTTAATATTTTTTTAAAATATTTTTTTAAAATAATGATTTAAATGGCAGAATTATTTTTTAAAATATTGTCAAAAATAATAAAAATTCTTATCAAATATTCTATATTCATTTATGATATCATTAATTGTTTTGAACATTGCATAAGAAGTGTGTGGTTTTTAAAAAATTTAAAACCAATAATTCTTATTTGTGATTCTTAATTTTAGAAATCTAATATGTCATAATACAAATACAATGTAAATTATTACATGATGACCATACATCACTAGTTAAAAAATATTAGTAAATTAATTCTTATTTAAATTGTAAAAAAAGACGGATAGCTTCACCTTTAATAGTATGTTAGGATATTTTTATTTACTTGGGTTATAAACACTTCTGCATATACCTTTTAAACTTGTAGTGTTTCACCAGAGAAAAGGGCTCTCTAAGTAAAATATATGTTTTATTAGACCTTCTCAGTTTAACCCATGATTGTGCTGAGAAACTTCTCACATTATACTTTCTACAAAAGTTAATTTAGTTTGAGTCGAGGATAATTGTTGTCTTTTTCTTTTTTTTATGTATCCCTTTAGGTGTTCGATATCTTTAAAATTTTTACAAGTATAATCTTTTTTATATTTTTTATAAACGGTCCATTACTTAGCATTAACTAATTTAATTTTAAAAAAATGGCATATATTATTAGAATGTTTTCTAGGGAGCAGCTTGAATTAGAAAGAGTAATAGTGGTATCTTGGGTTTGATTATTCAAAACCACTATTAGTATGTGTATGCAGTGTAGCCGGTATGGGAGTATTAGAATAATTTTTTTATATTCCTTTACTATCAAAAATTTTTTTAAAGAAAATTATGTGCCATAATTAATAATTAAGTTATAAAATAATAGATGAGATATGAGACAGAGAGAGAGAGAGAGTAGGGTAGAGAGAGTAGAGATGAGATGTGTTGAAGAAGAGGGGTGAGGGTGGGGGTATGTATAGTTTTTTATTTAATTGTTTTTTATATAAACGGGGTGGCGATGGTCATTGCAGCAACGGTCACATGCCATTAGGTTATAAAAAGGGCCATGCCAGGCATGGCATGACCTTTGTTGCCGGCCGGCTACCCTGCGGCCTGACATAGACTCAAGTGTTAACCTAACATTGTTCTTTACTGGCCATGCCTAACACAGCACATGACTATCTGGGTTGTGCCATGACACCGGTAGAAGGCCTAATTGACACCTTTGAAACATGATGTAATGAATTCTAGAATGGTCAAACAATTCTGAAGTTATGGAGATTGTCAATGGTGGTGGTGAAGAGGTCATTAATGGGAATGACAGTGATCGTTATGATCGGTAAGTTTTGAATTTGAAGTCAGTTTTTCTGATGTAGCTTTTCTCTGTCTCTCTCTTTATTTTGTGTGTGTGTGTGTGTGTGTGTGTGTGTGCACCCGTGTTGTTATATTTATGCTGCTGCTTTTGTTTTGTAGATTGCCAATTGGGTTTAATAGATTGTGGATCTTCGTGCCCTTCTATAATTTATTTTATTACGTGTCTTGACATCTATGAATTAGATATTATCACAAGGAGATCATTTGCTGTAAGAGAAATGGATCGGTCACCATAGTAAATCTAGGGCAAGATTATTGTCTGAAACTTTTCCTATCTATTCTGGCAATGCCTTTCTTGCTCACTTGTTATAAGCATCAAGGATGAATAGCTTTCTTGTTATCCTTGCACATTGATTTTTATTAATGATGAAAATCAAGGGGAAAGTTAGTCTGAGATGCTGCTGCTAGATCTGTTCACAGTTCATATTTTAGCTTATGTAGTTTCTTCTTTTTTTTTTTTTTTTTGGTTTGATCAGTGATCTTTATTCTTTCCCAATCCTTCATCACATAAAAGTTACTGGGTCAATGATGTTACCTTGAAATTGCATTATCAATATAAAATTTCCTAACAAATTAGAGGCAATATAACAACAAATCTTTAAGTTTTAATAAATAGAGTTGGTTATATAAATTCGTTTTTATCATTCCATTTCATTCAATTCAATGTCATTTGAAAATAAATGTAATTATGAATAATTTTTAATCCCGCTATTTTAAGTTTTTCTTGGTCTATCAATTCATTTCTTTCATCCAACAAAAACTAACTCAACTTTTTCTTAGAGGCACTGCCTTTGACCTAAGTTCTTTTTTGAGTCTCCAAACCACATTGAACGTCATTTTCTTATTATGTCTTATGTAAGTATAATTTCTACAAATGTCGTCATTCTTTATACTATATTTTGTAATGTGATCCCACTCATCTGTCCTAGTGTTCTTGTTTCTCCGACGTTTAATTTTTTTAAATGTTTGATTACTTAAAATCCTGATCTATTAAGTATAAGAACCTCCTAATATCAATCAGCTCTTGTCACCATCCTTTGGTTGTTATGTGGTTTAAGGCACAAATGAACTCTCTGACTTCTTTTTGTTTTACGATAATCCCTTTATTTCTAGATGTAGATGCCTCCATTCCCTCGGCCTGCAAATCATACCGACTTCTGATTTAACAAATCTTATTCTATTGGATAAAGGAATTATTTCTTTGGCACTTCATCAATTTTTCTATGGCTATCAACATCATTCAAGTTAGCCTCTGCTATTTAGCTCAATCCTCTAATCTATACCACCTCTTTTTCGGAGTTATATTTTTATTTCCAAATATATCATACCCTTTTCTGCATTTTATCCTACTCTGTAAATTGCCCGGTTTCTGAATCCGGTCTTGTGTTCTTCCATTGATGAAGTGGAGCAACTCATGTATCATCTGTGTTTGATTTCATTTTGCTGGTGCATTTTCTGTCGATATTTTTGGCTGCATAGGTATTCAGAGAAGTGAACAAATTGCTTGCAGCCATGTCAAATGCCTTGGTTTTTTCCTGCATTTTAGCAAATTCTGAAGTTCTTCCCTTTCCTATTTTTAGCAGATACTCATCAGAGTAGTGAATTTACATGGCATTTCTTGGGCCGGCAGTCTGACCGACCAAATTTGAGGTACTTGTGAGAGTGGATCCATGATGATTGATTAAAACTGCGTTATCTTTCTGCAATTTCCTGTGAGGGACTGAGGATAATGACTTTCATCATTCTGAGATCCAGTTTACCGCCTCAAATTGACTGCCTAAAACTGCATCTTTTTCTCATTTAAGTTGCAATCTGTTTGTTGAAACCGCCCAGAGTTTTGCTAAATTCGTTTCTTCAATTCAGACAATTTAGACAGGCTGGGTCATAATTACAGTCATCTAAGTTGTTGGGAAGAAATCTTCACATTCTACCATGGCATTGAAAGATTTACCATAAAGGCATAAGTTTTATAATATGATATCGAGAGTTTTCCATAATGTTCTATGTTTCTCACTTCTCATTTTTCATTTGAGGGTTATTGAGGGATTCTCTATTAATCCCATTCAGAACATATTCAATAATATTACGTCTCGTTTCATCTATCTTAGCAAGTCCACGTAAGAATACATAGTAGGATCACCGTCGTGTCACTGAAGAAACATGATTACAACCTCTGGCTAATCAGGGCAGAAGGATTTTATAGTTCGGCCACTATGTAACTCGTTCTGAATTCAATAAAAAGGAGAAAGGGCGGCTATCAAGCCTTGTGTATTATCTAGTGAGCCATAAATGCTCATTGGGCGCTCCTTTTCTGAAACTCGTGCCTTTCTTGCAACAACAGCGAACTTCGAGCATAGAATGCCAAATTGAAATTTTTAAAAATTTTTACAAAATACTATTAATCTAACATATTTAATAAATTTAAAAATGTTAAATATATTTTAAATATATTAAATGGGGCTATGGGTATTACAATAATGATTTTATTAATTATTTATTACTATTTTTATAATATTAAAATATTTATATTATAAAAGAAATAATACAAGATAATAGTCACATAAAAATAATTGCCGAGATGAATTTTTTAATTTTAAATTTTTTTCATGTAAACGGAGAAAAAAATAACGCGTACTAACACTAAATCCAAAACCGTCGGCATGGCAGCAGCACGTGCTTATTAGTAAAACGCGTAAAATGTTTTGATTTTCATATCTTTTGATTATTATGATTTTCAAAATGAAAGACTAGTCTTAGAAAATGTACAAATATCGCATTTAAATTCATAATAATGAATTTCATTTGATGATTAATAACTTGAAAGGTTATAATTATAGAAATTAAAATTCACTTGATATATTGCTAATATTTATTGTTAAATAAAAATTTAATGATAGATGTTGAAATATATAAAAAATTATATATAGCATATTTATAAATTTGCATTTTATAATATTAATATTTATTAAATATTTAATTTAATAATAAAAATAAAAAATTATTATTTAGATAATTTTTATGTGATGCAAAACATATATATTCTGATTTTAAACTTGATGCGTCTCTAGAATTTAAATCAATGTATCAATTGGAAATATGTCTTATCCTGCTTGAACATTCAAACAATGATGTGTTTGATTTTTATAATTTAAAATTTAGATATTGCGCATCATAATAAAATAAACTTGTGATATTGTATAAGAGATTTATTTTTTGATATATTTTTTGATACTTAAATCAGTTATTTTTTCATTCTGATACAAAAGATTTAAAAAAAATGGATGCGAGAATTTAGTGAGAATAGGGATAAATATATGTATGGAGGATTTCGTCCACTCATCTGATTAAGTAACTTTTAGCTTTGTTCGTTTATCTAATTGAGTGTCTTTTTCTCCTTTCATCATTTTCTGGCATTGTCTAACCTCTTCATCCTTTTTGGAGAAGTGCATTTATTTATAGTAGGAGATACCATTTGATAGGTAAGTGTCTGAAATCAATGCATTGGCATGTTATCTCTTCAAAGTAATAGTGAGAGCTACTATATATATATATATATATATGTGTGTGTGTGTAATGGTCGCGTCAATTCAATGATAAAATTGTCCAACTATCGGCTATTGGATTGATTTAGTCACATTTTATATCTGGCAATCAAGCAATTCATTATAATATTTTAATGTCTGACTATTCATGCTGTATCTCTTGATTTATCGTTCGTAGGCTATTATATGATGGGTTCTATGTCTTTTTTTGTTGGATCATTGATATTTAAACATTTTATTCACTTGTATTTTGAGCTTGCTCATTCTTAGTTGTACCCATCAAAACTCATTAGATAAATAAGAGAAGCCTAAATTAGACCGTATATAATCTATTCAGTGTGCTAAGCACGCTCACTCGTGAACTCATTTGTAAGATTAAAAATTAAATTTAATTTAAGTAGTAATAAATTAAAAAAAATAATTAATTTTATTTTATATTTTAATAATTTATTTTAAAATTTATTTTTTATTATGGAATTGCTATTTTTATTTTAATAGGAAAGCTTCGTTAATTTACGATGATGTGGATGGAAGCAGACACCTCGCCAGGTGTCTTGGCATGCAGCGTTGTTGGTGGCCAGGCGACGACAGGCATCCTAGCTGGCACTACATGTGTAAAGTAGGACCCATCCAAGTGGAGTTGAAAAAATTCTATCTTTAATAGAGATAAATATACTTATATTTTATTTTAATTATTTATTTAAAAATAAATAATTAAAATAAAAAATAATTCTCTTAATTTTTTTTAAAAAAATGGAGCCGACCACGGTCCCCTCCCTGCCATTTGAACAATAGCATTTAAAATATACTTGTTTTTTTAATTACCTATTTTTAAATAAGAGTTATAATTTAATTAATTTAAATTTTAAAAATGGTTAAAGTTAGTCATTTTTAAATTTATTAGATTATAATTATATATTTAAAAATAAATAATTAAAATAAAAAATAATTCTCTCAATATTTTTTTAAAAAATAGAGCCCTCCACGATCCCCTACCCGCCATTTTAATGTTAGCATTCAAAATCTTAATTTCCAAAAATATTTATAATCACAAAAATATCAAATAAATATAACCTAATAAAACAAAAAAGACTTAAATGGTCCAAATTAAGTTAAATTAAATCGTCAATATAACTATTTTAAATATATGCAAGATTTGATTGCCGTTTGATTTTTTATCTAAATTGTAATTCAATTTAATTACATTTTAAAAATTTAAACCATAATTAAATTAAATTGGAAAAAAATTATGTTTTTGTAAATATTAATGAGGACGCCAATAGTGGGCCAGTCCACAATGGGTAAATGGCTCAGAATTGATAACGGCCCATTTATTCTTAGAACGGTCAATGCTACCGTTAACCGGCAGAGTACAACGAGTAAGTCGAACGTGGCTCAAGATAAGCTTGACTCAGATTGAAATCGGCCCACGCACACCCTTTCAAATTTCAATGGTCATGTCCTAATTCTCTATATATTTAATAAAGACAATCTTACCTATAACGACAATATTATAGAATCAAAGTACATTCCAAAATGAAAGTGCACAAATCAGTGCATGGTCCACAAATAGCGCTCTAACGGTCATTGCATGCGGTATCTCTATGGAAGGAAGGAATCGTCTTTTCTGACCGTTACAACTCAGAATGGGCCTATGCCCATATTGGGAAAGGTAACGATCCTCACAAAAAAGGACATCCCATTTTATCACTTAAAGAAGGTAATGAGAGCTCATGACTATGAAAAGTCATGGAGTCTCACTCCACGGGTTGGCTATCTCGTATACTAAAACACCCTCTTGCATATAGAAGCTTTCAAAGCATTTTAACACTTTATTTGGCTGTTGCTAGTTCCCTACGAGTTCAATACTCTGATAAATTTCTTTCAATAAATATCAATGACCAAAGTCACTTTCTGCACGAGTGCACCTCCCACCATTATTCAAAACCTGCTCCCAACATTCATCTTTACATTTCTATATTTACCTTCTCACTCTCAAATGGTTATTTATTGATTTAAGTATCGAAATATTTTCAATGAGATCAAATATTATCATGACCTGACATCTTATTTGAAATTATAATGTACAAGATTTTAAATTCAATGAACGGTGACCAAAATCCAACAGACCAACTCAATCCAAACCCGTTAGAAATTTAGATATAGGACGAATCAAATATTATATCGCTAAAAAAAATTTATTTGTGCAAATTAAGTAAAATCAAATATTTAATATAACTTCTTAACATATGTTTAATTTAATTACAGTTTAATTTTTTAAATTAATAAATTTAATACTATCAATTATATAAATTGTTAAAATTAAATTAATATACAAATTAACGATTTGGATAGTATGTAATAATTTACTGTTAGGATTAATTTGATAAAAATATAAACCAAAAAATATATGAATTGGTTATAAATTATTTTTAAATTTTACCCAACTAATATATGTCAACTCCTAGAATATTATATTATTATATTTGGTTGACTATTTTTAATATTACATTAAAGGAGAGAGAAAATATTATTTATTCTCAAAATATAAAGAAGAAATATTCTTGCGTGTTGCAACGGCCGCACCACCCTTGTTACCACTAGTACTTAATTTTATTTAATTGAAATAATATAATATTTTTCATTATAAATTAAATAATAAAATATTATTTTATTTAAAAAAAAATTAGTTTATCAAATAAATAATTTGTCTGCTCTTTTTTAATTTAATTACATCATTTTTTATACAGTTTTAGATTTGAGTTGCTATATAAATTAAGGAGGCAACTGCTTCGTTTGAATATCCGAATGTAAACTAGTTCGATTCTTATAAGTATAAATTATGGTACTATGTACCATAATAAAATAAATTAAAGGTAAAAATATATAAAACTCGTTCCCTAATATATCTTTCGACATTTAAATCAGTGATCTTTTTAATAACTTTCAAAAGATGTTTAGGAAGAAAAATATTTAAAATAAAAGATGATAAAGATGAATGTATATTTAGAGGGTTATACTCATTTTATACATTCATCTGATTGAATAACTTTTTTTTCTCTCAATTTTATTATGGAAGAGATTTATTTATAGCCAGATGCATCATTTAACTTATCAATACCAAAGATTAATGCATGTACATGGTGTCGTTTCAGATCACCTGATTTTTAGATATAACGTCACTTTGATCATTCATTGTATTCCTTTAATATATAACTGTTTAGACTTTAATTTTTAATTCAGATATTTCAACATTATTGTTTGATGTTCTATGGTAGTTTTTATTGGGTCTTTTGACATTAGGTTCTTTTATCTACCTGAGTATTGAATCGATCCATTTGTGACCGTACCCATTAATTTTTATTATGATATCACCTTTTTTATCTAAATAAATATTTGAAAATATATTTATTTATATATTTAGTAAATATTAATATTATAAAAATTATAAAAAAAATGTATATAATTTTTTTTATTTTAAAAGCTCTAACATTAAATTTTTATTGAACTGTGAACATGTGAGATCGACCAAGCATAGAACCCTAAATAGATGTACGCCCTCGAATGCCCATTTCAGCTCAATTACCCATTTCAGCTCGAATGCCTATTTCAGCCTTGCAGCTATAAATCTAATTATTATCATACGGGGTGATAATTAAAAATAATTAAATGAGATATTATATTATTAAAAATATTTTAAAAAATTATTTTAAAAATTCCATTACACAATTTTTTTTTCTTTCTTTATTTTATTCTATGGCCTCGCCTTTTTCCTTCCCTTGGATTGGTTAACTGAGCAAAGAAAAAGGCCAAATCAAAGGCTTTAACGCCCCCCTTTTTCCCACTCCTTTTGTTTCTATTTGTCGGTACAAGTCGGTGAAATATTTTAAAATATAATTTAATTTTTAATATTTTAAAAGTAAATAAATACGAGATTATATTTTAAACCTTTTTAAAAATAATTAAATGATATTCTAAAAGCACTCTATTTATTTAATCCAACTAATTACTAATTATCCGGTAATTAGTAGTTTGCCGATAATAATTATTTATGACTGTATTTTTATTAATTATATTAAATTAGATCTGATTAAAATTAAATATAAGTCAAATTTAAATATATATATAGATATTCATTGTATTTTTTATAAGTAATTTATTATGTAATTTTTATTATTTATTTATTTTACTTGTAAAAAATTAAGGAAAAAGTTTAATTTTATAAAAAAAATGTTATAATTAAGTAAAATAGTCAGTAATTAAAAAAAAAAGAAAAACTCCATATTAAATTTAAATTAGAAAAGAGTCCGCGTAAAGCACGGCACGCTGGGCCCACTAACACTGTAATGCGCAAGCCACTGCCGCTGCCGCTGCCGCGTAGTCAGTGCCAGCTGGCGAGGCCTCTGGATTCCTTGCATGCCACTCACGGAAATTTATTTAATACAAAATTAATTATTAAAAATACAATTTTAATAATAATATTTTTTATAAAATTAATATTATTATTCTTAATTTTTAAATACAGTTATAACTAAATAATATTTTTTTATTTTTATTTAATTATAACTTAATTAATTAATTATCTAATTAATATATATAAAATAAGGTTATATTAATGAAATTAGATGTAAATTTTCATCAACATGATATTAGATCATGTGCAATCTAATTATGATACTTTAATAAATAATATTAATTAATTTTATAAAAATAATAAAATTATCTAATAAATATAAAAATATTATAGATAATTTTATTAATATATTTTTTTTAAAAAATAAAAATTTCTCTCGTATGCCACCACACTGGACCGGATATCTGCCCACGTCCCCCTTCTGCCTTCTTCCTCTCGTATTCATTCATCGATTCAACCCTCCCTTCTTTCTCTCCTCCAGCGTTATTCCACGGGTGAGTTCGAGTGAGCAGAGGAAGTGCGACTAGGCATTATATTCAGCACTTGGGTTTCGTGAAATTCGCTCATAATTCACCCTAATTTGGGGCGAAACGGAAACCCAGTCGATCATGTCGATGATTTTGAAAGGGTGGTCGTCGTACTTTGATGTTAATTACTAGTACTGCTAGTGTTCATAGGGAAATTGGATGGCAAAATCGGGCGTGTTGGAGGGGAATCCGGCGACCGTGTCGGCGGCGGCGGCGGCGGAGAAGGCGATGGAGTTGAAGAGAGAGTTGAAGAGGATGGTGAAGGCGATTGTTAAGGAGGATGATGTTAGCTTGGATGTGATTGACCGAGCCAAGGAGGCTCTGCTTGCGTTGAAGGACTTGAAGATGAGGCGAACGGCGTCGTTGAAGGTTGGCGATGATCACGAGTCTATTCTGTCTTCTTGTCCGGAACGCTTTCGCTGTCCGCTGTCCAAACAGCTCATGAGAGATCCCGTCATAATCGCCACTGGGCAGGTAAGCGAGAGTCAATAATTGAGAGAACCTTGGATTAGCGTTATTCTTCTTTTCGAGGTTCTTCGATTTCATTGCTACGATGATGATTTGAAATATGAGATCGATGTAAATTCATATGGTGAATTATTCTGGGGAAACATTTTTGAAATATTTTGACTTTGTTGAACCGAACTATGTCGTATTCTGTACTCGATTTTTGATAATTTTTTCATACAGGATTAATTTATCAAGCTCAATTTCATCTTATCGTAGAATGGAACTGAATTGATTAAATTACAGCGTAAGATTCATCTTATTTAACCCAATTATAGTTAACCGAAGTGACATCTTTTTTGAAATTGTTTTAATTTTTGCTTCTTGAATTGTTTCCAGTCCTTGTTTTTGAACAGAAATTATTAAATTCTTGGTTTGATTCATGCTGATGTTTTCGTTGAATAACATTATATTGAAAATTTCAACCGCCTTTCTTTTCATTTTGGGGTGATGGACATCCAAAGGATTTTAATGCTAAAGAATCTATTTGTCCTACTTGCAGAGGAGTGATTTCTTCTTCTTTATCTTGATAATTTGCTTTGATTTTGAGGGAAACATAATTCGTAGAATTTTCTGTGATGTTCAACAGTCGACTTATCGATTTTGTGTTTGCTTTTATGCGTTTCTGCCTCCCTTGGCAGACTTACGATAGACACTTCATCCAGGGATGGCTGAAAGCAGGCAACAGGACATGCCCTGTAACTCAGCAGGTCCTCTCCCACACACTTCTCACTCCAAATACCTTAGTCATGGAGATGATATCCGAATGGTATGAGAACCGCGGGATCAAATTCTCCAATGCCGTTCACTGCCTAAATGAGGATGGCGTTACCAAAGCTGATCAACACCATTTCTTTTCCCTGATCCAGAAGATGTCGTCAACCATTTTGGAGCAGAAATCGGCAGCTAAGGAGCTGCGGCTCTTGACGAAGAAGATCCCTTCGTACCGTGCTCTCTTTGGAGAGTCAGCAGATGCGATTCCTCAGTTGCTGAGGCCACTCTCACAAAGAACCTCACGAGATGAGATTCATCCTGATCTTCAGGAAGATTTGGTCACAACACTATTGAATCTCTCAATCCATGACAGTAACAAAAAGCTTGTTGCCGAGACTCCCATGGTCATTCCTTTGCTTGTAGATGCATTAAAGTGTGGAACAATCCAAACCAGGAGCAATGCAGCTGCAGCCCTCTTCACATTATCAGCCCTCGATTCCAACAAGGCTCTGATTGGGAAAGTTGGTGCCCTTGGTCCATTGACAGATCTCTTAGACGAGGGGCATCCATTGGCTGTGAAGGATGCTGCATCAGCAATCTTCAACCTTTGTATTCTCCACGAGAACAAGGCAAGGGCTGTTCGTGAAGGGGGAGTGAGTGTGATCATGAAGAAGATCAGGGACAATTCCCACGTTGATGAGCTATTATCGATTCTGGCAATACTCTCGACCGATCAAACGGCGGTCGAGGAGCTGAGCGAGCTTGGGGCTCTTCCATGTCTTCTTGGCATCATTAGAGAGACTCCGTGCTCACGCAACAAGGAGAATTGCATCGCAATCCTATACGCTATATGCATGAACAATCGTATCAAGTTGAGGGAAATGAGGGAAGAAGAGAATGCCTATGGAACATTATCTCGGCTTGCTCGGGATGGAACTTCACGGGCGAAGAGAAAAGCAAATGGCATACTCGAAAGACTGAATCGAGCTGTTAATCTTACACACACTGCTTGATAGCAATTAATCCTCCCAATTATTCAGGTACTTTTCCAAATCCCAAGCTCAATAGTTGTAAATTTTGCATCCCCTTCAGTAGCTCCTCATCTTTTTTGTACATCCTTTCACGTCAAGGAGAATGTCTCTCTCACTCTCAAGCTACTACTGATATATATAGTCTGTGTGAATAACATAACGATGAGATGAAGATTATCCATGGAAATTTCTCTATACTTGATTTAGTTCTTCTCTGTAATTTTTCGGAATGTTGAAGAGGAATAGTTCTTTCGAAGTTTTTCATGGTTTTGCAGGATTTCTTGATTTCATTTTCATTTTCTTCGACATTTGATTCTTGCCCTTATGATAATGGCCAAAGGTGGAGCACCCAAACTGGACAATTCCTCATTGAATTTGAAGAAATATTTGAAATGGGATTGGAGAAAAGAACAAGAATAATGTGTTCATATTCAATGGACGCGCTGTCACTGTAGAGGTATCAGGTGTTGTGGTCCATCCATGGTGGCCAACCACTTCGGCTAAAGGAAGCCTTTAAATAGTGATGTTACCCTAACTATGGGTTTTGATTTCTATTGTTTTCCTTTATTCAAATCAAATATTAGAAAAATTTGAAGAAAATAAAACAAATATAGAAGTAAGTATATTATTATAATTGGTTTACAAAGAAAATCATCAATATATATATATATATAGTGGAGAATATAAAAACAAATGGATAGTTTTCATGTGATTTTTCATCAACATCCAAAAGCAAAAACTTGTGAGCACCATAAACCCTACTGTGCCAAATGCTCTATGGTTGGGCAAAGTTTTGTGGTGGATGGGGATGACATTTCTCCTGTGAGCGGTTTTATTGATGAGATAGTCGATGTTTAAATCAAGAGGTTTTGATACTGAAAAATCTATGCAATATTTTCTTATCAGTGATGATACATCATATGGGCCGATGTTCCAAATATCAGCCTCTTTTCTTTTGTTTTGCTTCACTTCATAGAAGTCTAAATCCATATAATTTTAATTTGGCCAAGTCATATAAGAAACATAGGTTTACATATTTATAAAGATAAAAAAAAATATACATAGATCAAAGATTTGTAAAGTATATTTTTAAATAAATTATAAGAATTACAAGGTTAATTTTAATAAAATTGACTATAATTCTTTAAGAATATTAAATTTTTATATACTTTTGACGTGATTATGAGAAATAAATTTTTATGCTTAAGATATGTAATATCGATAAGTATTGTTCGATAAGATTATAACTAATAACAATATTTTAACACGAGGAAAGGTCGATTAGTATATAAAAATCTATGTACACAATGGAAGGTGAGTCCAAGGATGAAAACAAACAATTTTAAATAAATTAATTTAAAAAAATAAAAATTAATTATTATTATTTAAAAAAAAAAAAAGGAAAAAGAGAAGAGAAGAGTTCTCCTTCCCCAAAATAATCCTAAAAATCATGGACATGTCATGGGATGAGGTGTCTTTTGACATGGACATGCCATTAAATTTATAAAAAGCCTAATGAATATTCCTTCCACTCCCACCCCCACTAATTTCTTCCATTTTATTAACCTTTTTATAAGGTTTTTATTCTCCATCATCATCACCATTATTGATGGCAATTACACAACCTAAGAAAAATTCTAGAATAAATAAATAAGCATATCGGATCTAAATCTTATGATAATAGACTCAAGAGATTGTCACATTTATTAAAGGCATCTCAACTGACTAATGACTATGAACTTGATTCACAATCATATAAATAAATTTATCTGGTATTTAGTTATTCAAGATAGAGTATAAATTCAAAATATAGGTCAAGATAAATCTAATCAAAATTGAATTTAAATTATATGCGAGTTAAGTTTAAATAAAAATTCATAACTGCTATGTTGGGTCAGTCTAGATTTCACTAACTTTTAGGGCAAACAAATCATAAATTGTGCCCATTTATAATTAAATTGGGGTTAGTTTGGACTGATGTATATAATTTTTTATTTTTAGATATTTTTATTTAAAATTCACATCATCAAAAAATACCCAAAATATGAAATATTTTGAAAAATATAATATTCGAATTGAAATAGCAATTAATATATATTTTAAATGAATAATTTTACGTGAACTATTTTTTTAATTACATAAAAATATGATCTGCTGTTGTGTTTTTAACACTAGGTATTCATCTAAAATAAAAAAATTATATCTAAAAGCAATCGTAATTTATGCTGAGATGGTCATTTTTACAAGTGATTATACTCACTGTAAAAGGTTAATTAAATTAAAAATTTTAATTATATTTGTCTATAATACTTATATATTTTATAAAAATTTAGACAGATCAAATCAGATTGGATAGATAATCTAATTTTTGTCGAAGTTTAGTTCAAAATATTATACTATTATAGGAGTGAAAGTATAAAATTTTCACCATTAAATTAAAAGATCCCCTTACTCCCATTAATTGATGACATATATTCTTATTATGTTAGTATAAATTAGCTGTTATTTGATTTTTATTTGAGTTATTATATTGTATAATAGGGTCAAAAATAGATTTTTTTTTAATCTTTAAATTCACTTTGAATTATTCTATTGAATGATGCATTTAGGTATTAAATCATTTTAAAATATGTTTAATTTAGTGTTTTTTAATTATATTTTGATAGGGATGGTAGAAATAAACCGACCCAATACAAAGATTCACAAACTTGGTGGCAGGCTAAAGGGGCATCTGACCCATAAGCCTAGAGGCCGGTCAACGCTTTTGATGACCGAAATAATGCCTCAGCCGGCCACAGCCCAATCCGGACGGCCCACGGCACCAATCCCGTGCGCTAAAGATCACTTGCTTTAACCAACTGAAATCCTGAATATTGCCCCAAATCATGATCTCTCCAAAAATGATAATTTTCAACTCAATAAATCTTCTATAACGCAAACTCCAATATTCGTCACGTATAGCATCTCCTCGAGATAGGAAGGAATCTGCATCGACCAATCACATTTGCATTAATCGGTGCTTGTAATCCTCGTGTCAGCCCATCAAATTAGCTCAATGTAACTGGCGACTAGTCTTGATATCCAAGTAAGGCTAAGTTGGTCCAGAGGCTATAAAAATCCTATGAGGCAGACTCTAATGGTATGCATACATTTGCACTAATACTAGTCATCAGACGCTTGCATTCGCACTCAAACATGCCTACAAACACCACTTCTAAGAGCTCTCAAGAGACTGTATTCTATCCACAGAGCATCCAGATGATTCTTTTACAATTCTCGCCTCCTTGACATCAAAGTCACTCCCCACGAGCGTGCTACCACAAAATTCGCTCCATGCCAAGCGCAACCTCTAAGTTAAACTCAAAAAGCTCACTTTCTTACACCATTGTTCATACCCTGTTCTCCTTGCATCTTTCTACTTATTAGAAATCGAGAGATAAATTGGAGAGTGAATTCTATCAAATTTTCGGCCTCTTGTTTTTGAGTTGTGGTATGTAAGATCTAGGCCAAAAACTATAGATCGGATCTGATTCAAGACAACCAGAAGTTCAAGCAACACCCTAATCAGTAAACAACCCGAATCCAGGATGCATCAAAATCATATAATATTAATCGAATAATTATATTAATTTTTTTTTAAAAAAAGATTAGATTACTTAGCTTTTTTAAAAGAACTCTCAGCCATCAAATCTTAATCTGACAACTATTTATAAAAAAGGTTAAATTAACCCATCTCTTAAAGAAGTAGAAACCCCACAGCCACTAAATGATATTGTTTTATTACTATCATTTTAAATATTAGGCATACTTATTTTTCTAATAATTTTCATATATCCACATTATATGAAATACTAAATAAAATGAAAATTTTTATTTATATTAAAAATGTAATATATATTTATATTAAATTAATATTATGATATTGATGGAAATAGCAAAAATGGGCAAACCTAGTATGAAGGCTGATAGACTGATAGTGGGTGTCCAGCCCATTGGCCCAGGGACTAGTCGGCATCTCTGTTGACCCAAATAGCATCCCAATCGGCCTGAGCAACCCAAGTTAACATCAGCCTAATCTGGACGGCCTATGATCCTCTTCTCGCACACTAAAATTACTTACCTTAACCAGCTTGGCACTGAAAATATTGTCATTGATCGCGATCTTCTCCCGAAATGGAAACTCGAATGTAACAGATCTCACCTAATAGCAACTGTCATACCCGTTGTATCTAGTATTGCCGCAAATAAGAAAGGAATCCTCCTGACTAATTACGGTTGTCAAAATCAGCACCCATGATACCCATGACAGCTTGTCAAATTCGCGCACACAGTTGTGGGCTAGCCTTGGTGCCCAAATAAGATTGACCTAACTCAAAGGTTATAAATATCTTCTCATCCCGCGGTGGAAGGACAGACTTGGACATGCTAAAGAGCTCACAAAAAGACAACTCTTTGCCAAAAAAAGCCTCCCAAGAAGTCACTCATAGTTCTTGCTCTCTCGGTCTTACAATTGCTCTTTGTTGAGCGCAATACCATGTCAAAGCTGCTCCACACAAAGCGTACCTCTGAGCCAAAATCAAAACCCATACTCTTGCATCATCACGCATGGCTCTCATCCTTACACCTTTTTATATCTCTGAGGAAGGTTATTGATTTGAGTATTGGAGGATAAATTAGGGAGTGAGTATTGCCAATCCTCTAATATCTTATTTTTAAATTATAGTGTGTAGGATCTAAGTTATCAGTAATAGAGATCAAACCTATTTTTATTCAACCCGCCGTGAAAGATCAAGTGGCACCCTAATCAATCAACAATTCAAATTCATGACGCATTAGATATTTTATTAATTTATTTATATTAAAAATTTTATATAAAAATAAATAAATAGATAAATATTATATTATTTAATAATATCCTAATATTAATTAAAGTGTATTCCATAAACATTCTCTTTAGTAAACGATCAAGAACATCAGTCAAATTTTTATTTTTTTTATAAAATGAAGTGTTTAAAAACTTATATAATACAATGCGTTTACATATCTAATAATCACTAATTAAATTTAATGCACATATTAACAATGATTATAAATTTTTTAATAATTAAAATTACCATAATATTATATAATAATATTAGTCTCTTATGTAATTTCTCTTAAGTTGACTTGATTAAAGTATAAATACATTCATATTAATAGACTCATATAAAAATAAATAGATAAATTAATATCCTGATACCTAATAGTCTTTCAATGCTAGTTAAAAGAGTGTCTCCTCAGTATTTCTAGTTGGTAAAAGATTCGAATTAACAATAAAGTTTTTTTTTTTGAATGCTTATATGATATACTGTTACATGTATATGATCATAACCAAATAAATTTAGCACATTTATTAAAGAAAATTATCAATATTTTAATAATTAAAAGTACCATGACGATATATAATACAATTAGTACGATTTTTGGGCCGGCTTTTTTCTCAATTCATTCGGCATGTTTTATAGAAGTAATAAGAAATTTTGGTACGAAGTATAACATGAATCCAAGCAATGATTGATGGGTTTAGATTAAGGTTGAAGGAAATAATTGTTGAGTTATGGATCATTTTTGTATAGGTCCGTATCCATTTGACGTGCTGTTTAGTAATTCGAATGAAAGCACACGGGTATTGAATCGATATCGAAAATATTTTAAATTAGGAGAGATTTGATTTGAGTAGAAAAGATTTTATTTTATTTTTGTTTTAGAAAAATATGTCATATTATTTCTTAATTTAAAATATTATTAATTTAAAAATTATATTTATTTCATAATTAACCTACAATAGAAATTCTCTATATGAGGGGATTGTAATTAATCATACTTTACTCGGGATTGTAGTGAAGAGGTTTCGGAGAGGATTACTTATAATCGGTACTTTTATATTGAATTTATTTAAAACTTATCTCGTAATTTTTTCTTTTATTAAAAAGATTTTCTACGTTAAAAATATTGTGTATTATTATATTTTTTATACTCACAAGTTTGGTAGTTGATATTTAACACGACTTTTAATTTTTATCCCGTTACATCAAATTATGTATATTTGAATTGAACCTCGCCAATAACAAGAAGAACACGACAACAAACAACTACAAAACCTAACATGACTACCTTAATCTCATCAAATTCCGCAACAAACATCGGTGGTTGCTTTATTGAAACAAAACCTTATGGGTTTAAATAGGCCTACCATGTGCCATTGTAGTGTAGGTATTCAAAGAAGCTTCCAACTCTATCCATAAATATGATCCCATTGTTACCTAAGTTGTTTACAATCATCATATTTATGATAAAGTTGTTTTATAAGTAATGCTAATTTACACCTGTCTAGCACATCAGGAAAAAAATAACTTAGGATATTACAGTCTAGTTTGTGTTTATAAGCTTGATTATGATGGGAATAAAAATTTTATTTCTATCTTATATTACTAGTGAAATATTTATTCTTACGTATGATTATTTTATTGTAAAAAATAATTATTTTTGGAGGAATAAATATTCCTCCAAATTAAGAAATAAAAAATATTAAATTTTTTTTAGTATTGTTTATTCCTTATATCTAAAGAATAACTATTTCTAAAAGTATTACTATTTTGGTATTTATAATATTATTTGAAACCATATATTATTTCTCATACTATTATTACATATCAAATATTAAAAAGTTAATTCTTAACTTATTCTTAATTATTTTAAATGAGTAATCAAATATGAAAATAATAATTTCTAATTATATTATCATTTTATTCTATTCCATGAGAATAATTATTCTATTTCAATCTTATTTTATTTCAATAAGTAACTATGCCATTATTGATTCATGCATGGATTTGCCCTGTCCATGGTCTATGCTAGAGAAGCCATTAACTGGGAGATATTCCCAACCCTAATGTGGCGGTCTGAGATTTTTCGTTACCAAAAATTCTCCTGTACAAGCTTAAATAACATAGAATTTTATTGTTATGAGCTTAATACTTTCTTCTATTTACTCATACTTTTTGATGAATCATCTCTACAACTACGCCATTCACTCGGACTTTATTTTGAACCTAAAAAAAAGCACTGAAAATTCTTTATTACTAATAAGAATTTTATAATAAAAAATAACATTGTATAAACATATAAATAATAATAAGCTTAAAGATCAGCAAGTAATAATGTGGAACTCGTAACTTGGGACCGAGGTGGGCAATGCATGCTTCCAAACAGCTAACCTTAGCCATGGTGAGCCCATGACATCTCTTGTCTTCACTCATAAATTGTGAATTATTGAGCACGTGATTGGTTGGAAATAATAATAATAAATTGAATGGAATGAATAGGTTATGCCTTGTTTGGCTCTGATGGAATTGGGTGATGAGTGTTCGAGGATTAATAGAGACTATTTTTAGGGTTTTTTTTTTCTTTTAGAGTTGGAAAAAAACAAAGCCTAAAAATGGTTGAATTGGGTGGCCTTACCACTGCGGCCATGGGGAACATATCATGTTGGATGTGACATTTTAAATAAAATTATTTTATTATTCTAATAATTAAAATAGAAAAAAAGATAGAAATTAAAATAAACTATTAAAATATAAAATAAATTTCAATTATTGTTTTTCATCATAATATTTTGACTTTTAAAATAATAAGAAAAAAGCTTCATTTATAAGTGTACTAAACTTTCATAGAACTTATTGAGATATTTAGTGAATGTTTTAAGTATATTTTTTAATAATATATTATTTTATTATTTTATTTATTTTTATCTGAATTTGTTAGTCTGATTAATGAACAAAACTCTATTATAATTAGGAGTTTCAGGGTTTTAGTATTTATAATTTAGAGTTTAAAATTTAAGATTTAGAATATATAATTATTATTTAAAGGATAGTTTTTTTTTTTATTATCATCCAATGAAATATATTATTTATTTTATCAATTTTTAATTTATCTGTAACTTTTTATTTTATGTACGAAGTCTATTGAAATTTTAAAAATAAAATAAAATATACTTTGAATATAAAAATTATGAATAAATTATGAAAATAAGAAGTGTGATAATAAGAATAATATAATTTATATATTAAATTACATATTTAATTATATTAAAATTGTTGCGGCTATGGATCCAAATTAAACCGAAAATGATTTGATCACCGTTTTTCTAATCCAATATTTGCACAACACAATAGAAAATGAGAGAATTAAAGGGCCAAAGGGGGGTTTTTTCTAACAGGCTTTCCGACACTCAAATCAGTAAAATCTTTCTTTGATAAGAACAGAAAGAAATTTATGTTTGACTTGGTCGTAAATATTTATCAAGTGGGAATGTAGGATGTCATTCTTGATCTTTTTATGAGGGAACGTCTTGTTTTTATTTAGATTGTTCACTCAACTTTTAATAAGACTGGTTCATTTGTATTGCAAGTATTGAGATTTTTTTCTGGAAAAAAAAGGTCCTCCCATGCTAAAGGATAGTCGCTTACTTATAATCGTAAGAGGTAGTTTTTCTAATCTCATAACCATTTTAGATAAGAACGGTTGACTAGCTTCCGTAATTTCAAGCGGTTATTGTCGGTTTTATTGAAAGCGAAACGTGGGGACCTATCTAGAGTATTTCTTACTTACCTTTTGGGCAGCAACTCTTGGACCCCATTGATCAATATTGGGTTTTTTAGCCATTCCGGATTTTTCGTCATTTCGAATTTTTGTTCACTCCGAATTTTTATAACTCCAAATTTTCTTGTCACTTCGAATTTTCATTCACTTTGAATTTTTGTGACTCCGGATTTTGTCACACCGGATTTTCTTGTCATTCCGAAGTTTTAGCCACTCTGGATTTTCTGACTTCGGATTTTCTTGTCACTTCGGATTTTCAACCACTTAGAATTTTTTGTCACTTAGGATTTTTGTTCACTTTAGATTTTTTGTGACTCTTGATTTTATGACTCTGGATTTTCTTGTCACTCTGGATTTTTAGCCACACCAAATTTTTCGTCACTCTGGATTTTCTAATTCCAAATTTTTATCACTCCGGATTTTCTTGCCACTCTGAATTTTTAACCACTCCAGATTTTTCGTCACTCTGAATTTTTGTTCACTTAGGATTTTTGTGACTCCAAATTTTGTCACTTTAGATTTTTAACGACTTCGGATTTTTCGTTATTTCGGATTTTTATTCACTTCGAATTTTTGTGACTCCGGATTGAACCAGCTTGAAACTTGACAAAAGTCGTAATGAATTAATGACAATATCCTTGAAATTATTTGTCCTGATACGTGTTTCATCAGGTTTGCCACGTGTCAATCATTGAGTAATGCCTTTTCTGTTACCGCCGTTTGACATGATGAGAAGCCAATGAAGGATAACTATGCTTCCCTTTAATTATCTCACTTTTGAATTCAAAAGGACGCATTCTTTCGAATTTATATTAGGTTTTTTTCTCCGTCATTTCCTCGTGCCGCTCTGCATTCCTTCTTTCTTTTTTCTATTTTCAGTTGCGTTCTCACTTTAATGGCTCACAGAATTGAGTTGACAAAGTCTATTCTTACTGTCGAAGAATTGAAAAATATTACTTTTCAATATAAGATCCCAAGAATCTACTTATTCTCAATTCCGTCTAAAAATGGCAGAGTATGCTCTCCTCCGGATGGTTTCATCACTGTGTATGAAGTTCATGTGAAAAGTGGTCTTCGTTTTCTTGTAGCGCTTGAACTACTTGTTGGGGTCACTCCCGTGTGGAGGTGCTATGGGTCTATGGACCATCGTCCTCGGACTTGTTCTATAGTAATCGAGAACTCTGCGCAGTATAATTTTGAGAACTTTATAAGCAGCATTGGGTCTGAGGACGTGCTTGAAGAAAACGCACGTGGATGCCAGCTCAGAAGATTCTCTGAGCATGCACAACCTCTGCAGAGCCGTTGCAAAGCTGTCTCTGCGGAGCACAATCTGCAAAGCCATTTTTGTGCTGGGCACGATCTTTTTTCAAGGGAGTGTCGGTGCAGAACTGTACGTGCGACAGGCGGTTGTCTGTTTGTATGCCATCAATGATTGGCTTAATCGTTGTTTTCAATATTATATATATATTGCAGTGTGTGCAGAGAGTATAGTGTGTGTGTGTGAAATTTTTAAGTATTGAGAACAAGAGTGAAGAGAAAAGTGAGTGGTGAGTGAAAAACAAAGTGTGAAGGTCTTTGTACTCTTGTACTTTATTCTTCATCTTTTATCTTTAGGGCTTGTGTAATCGTGTGATTTTTGTAACCAATTTTACATAGTGAATTTATTTGTAGACAAAGTGTCCAATGATTTTTTCTTTATGTTTTAAGGGTTTTCCACGTAAAATCTATACATTCTTTCTTTTTCTTCCATTCTGCCTACTTGATTGCATTTTGTCCAACTGGCAATTTGCACAAGCAGATTTGGTGCCTTCGTGTCCGATCGATCATTATTTTGCTCCAAATAAGTTGTATCAGAGATACATGATTTGAGAAGTTTTTGATTGAATGGCGTTATCGTCATCGAAGAATCTTTCATTCAGTGTGGAGTACTTTAGCGGGTAAGGTAACTTTATCCTTTGGTAGAAAAGTGTGAAGAATATCTTGACTTAAGAAGGAACAGTGAAAGCATTGAAGAAAAATGACGAGAAGCCGAAGAGTTTGACCAAGAATGAATGTCAAAATAAAAGAGATCTTGCCAACTGCACTATCAAGTTATACCTGATGGAGAACACTCTTCAGGAGGTCCTGAGCTTATCAGACCCAGGGAGGTATGAAAAAAGTTTAAAAGTCGATGTAAGTCTAAGTCATTGATTACAAGGTTGCATGTAAAGAAGCAATTTTATGGACCGTGTCTGTCTGAAGGGAACAGTATCAAGTAGCATCTAGATGAGTTTAACTAGATTTTAATGCAAATGGTAGCGTTTGATGAGTTGATCAAGGAGGAGGACAAGACATTAGTGTTGCTGGCTTCTTTACCAGCCTCATATGATCACATCGTCACGACATTACTGTTTGAAAACGATATATTTAAACTAGACGAGGTGATTGTTTCCCTACTTATGAATAAGTCCAAACGGTCTTAAGGGATCTCGACCTTTCAGCACTCTGAGGTACTCGTGACAGAGTCTTGGGAAAGGAGTAAAAGCTGTAGTCTAAAACCTAGAGACAAGGGCCGGAGTAACTCTTGATTAAGGTTCTAAAACATGGAGTGTCAAATCTGTGGAAAGAAGGACCACTTTAAAAAGTATTGCTATAAGTGAAAACGTAAAAAAGTAGAAAAGGAGAAAGGTGAAAAGGGACGATGGAAGGAAAAGTCCTCAATCTCTATGGTTACAGGAGGTGATCTTCTTTTGACTTGTGAAGTGGATGACATTGTAAATTTGGCCGAGCAGGAGACCGACTGGGTGGCGGAGACTGGAGCATCTATCCACGTCACCCCTCAGAAGGGTCTTTTTATTTCGTACACTTTGGGTGATTTTAGAGTATTGAAGATGGGATATATGAAGACATATAGAGTTGTTGGCTGTGGTGACGTGTCTCTCCTCACTAATAACGGCACCCGACTGATCTTAAGAGAATTTCGATATGCTCCTGACCTATGGATGAACATTATTTCAGTAGAAAGACTTGATGATACTGGTTTTTGTAACGTCTTTTGTGATGGGGGATATAAACTAATCAGAGGGTCTCTAATAGTTACTTGAGGTAAAAAGATGTCGGGCCTTTACATGTTGCAGGCCTCTGCTGAGGTAGGTTAGGTAAACGCTGCTACCAGCGTGGAGACCTCAGACTTGTGGCACCGCCGGTTGGGTTACATGAGTGAGAGAGAAATAAGTTATCTGGGTAGGAAGTGCCTCATCCTAGAAATGAACGAGGACGGATTGAAGATTTGCTCTCACTGTATGGCAGAGAAGTAGAGGAGAGTCTTTTTCCGAGGAGACTCATCTTTCAAAAGGTTTGAGTTACTTGAGCTTGTTCACACCGATATCTATGGACTGTTCAAGGAAAAGTCATTCAGAGGAGCTTAATATTTTGTCTTGTATATTGATGATTACTCAAGAAAGTTGTGGGTATTTCGATTTAAATCCAAGGATCAGGTCTCTCGAATATTTGAGCAATTTCATATTCTAATTGAACGTGAGACGGCAAAAAAGTTAAAGGCCGTTCGAATAATAATGGCAAGAGAATATATTGGGACATTTGATACCTACTGTAGGTCTCATAACATTCAGCATCAAAAAATATCTCTAAAGATGTCGCAATTAAATGGCGTGGACGAGCGGATGAATTGCATATTGATGGAGAGGGTTAGGTGCCTGTTGTTCGAAACAAACCTCCCAGGACTTTTTTGGGCTGAACCCCTGAAAACGACAATCTATATTATTAATAAGTCACCTAATAAGCCTCTAAATGGTGGAGTCCTAAAGAAGATATGGACTGAGAGGGAGCCATCCTATAATCATTTTCGGACATTTAGCTGTAAAACTTTTGTTCATATCCCAAAAGATGAGAGGACTAAGTTTGAGTCAAAGGCGAAATAATGCGTCTTTTTGGGCTACGGCGAAGATGAACTTTGGTACAGGCTTTATACCCATTAGAAAAGAAGCTTGTTCGATCAAGGGATGTGGTCTTTATTAAAGAAGAGACTATTGAAGATATTAGAAAAGATAAGAAAGCTTTATCTGATACTGGTCGGAAGGACAAGGTAAGCGTTGAAACTGTCCATCCAGTACCTCTTCAATCCGAGGGTAATGGCCCAAGAGAGGTTAAGGACAATAATGAGACAGTCACTATGCCTCATGAGGTTCAGAATAAAATTTCTTCTCAACCGACCGAGGAGATTACCATCCGATGATCTATAAGGGACAAATGTCCATTCATTCGTTTACTGTCTAGTGAGTATGTCCTACTCATTGATGGAGGAGAACTCGAGGACTTTGAAAAGGGAATAAAGTATGAGCACAAGGCTAAATGGATGAAAATTATGCAAGAGGAGATTGATTCTCTGCATGAGAATCATACATTTCAACAAAATATTTGCTCCAATTGTAAAAATGTCCTCGATAAGGGTACGGCTCTAAACTTGGAGGTGGAGCAGTTAGATGTCCGGATGGTATTTCTTCAAGGCAATCTTGAAGAAGAAATCTATATGGAGCAGCCAGAGGGTTTCGGGGTTAAGGAAAAGGAACACCTGGTCTGTTGTCTAAGAAAGAGCCTGTATGGATTGAAATAGGCTCCAAGATAGTGGTATAAGAAGTTTGAGTCTGTCATAATCGGTGAATGATACTGAAAGATTACTTCTGACCACTGTGTCTTTCTACAGAAATTCTCTGAGAATGATTTTATCATTCTTTTTCTTTATGTGGACGACATACTGGTGGTTGGCCAAAACAGTGCTTGAATTGAAGAACTTAAGAAGCAACTCGGACAGTCATTTGCAATGAAAAATCTTGGGCTGGTGAAACAGATTTTAGGGATTAAAATCATTTGCGACTGAGAGGCAGAAAAGTTATGGCTGTCTCAAAAGAGTTACATTGAGAAGGTGCTCTAACACTTTAATATGGATAAGTCCAACCAGTGAGCACACAATTGGCAAGCCACTTCAAACTGAGCAGGGTATAGTGTCCGTCCTAAGATGCTGAGAAAGCCAGCATGAGGAGCATATTTTACTCTTCTACTGTAGGCAGCTTGATGTATACTACAGTATGTATAAGGCTGGACATTGCGCATACTGTTAGCATAATTAGTTGCTTTCTGTCAAAGCCAGGTAGGGAGTATTGATCTGCAGTAAAATGGATAATGGGATATCTTCGAGGGACCTCTAAATTGTGTCTGTGATTTTGAGATGGTAAGCCTCACTTGGTTGGTTACACAGATGCCAACATGGCAGGTGATGTTGACTCCATAAAGTCTACCTTGAGATACTTGATGAAATTTACTGGAGGAGCAGTCTTTTGGATGTCAAAATTACAGAAGTGCGTTACCTTTTCTACCACTGAGGCTGAGTTTATTCAGTGATCGAGGCCTGTAAGGAGATGCTCTGGATAAAAAAGTTCATACAAGAACTGGCTTCAAGTAAGAGAAATATATGGTCATTTCTGATAGTCAAAGTGCTTTGCATATATATAGAAATTTCTCATTTCACTCAAGATCGAAACATATTGATATTCGATACCATTGGGTGAGAGATGTTACTGATATTAGACTTCTGACGCTTGAAAAAGTCCGAACAGAGGAGAATGGGTCAGACATGATGACCAAGGTTCTACCGAAAGAAAAGCTTTAATTCTGTTGCAACTTGGCTGGTTTGTCAAGTATAGCCTCCTTACGGTCGTAAGGGAAAGTTTGTTGGTGTCACTCTTGTGTGGATGTGCTATGGGTCCAAGGACCATAGTCCTCGGACTTGTTCCAGAGCAACTGAGAACTTTGCGTAGTATAATTTTGAGGACTTTGTAAGCGGATATTGGGTCCAAGGATGTACTTGAAGAAAATGCACGTGGATGCCAGCTCAGAAAATTGTCTGAGCTTGCATAATCTCTGCAGCGCCGTTGTAGAGCCGTCTCTACAGAGCACGATCTGCAAAGCTGTTTTTGTACTGGGCACGAACCTTTTGCAGGGGAGTGTCAGTGTAGAGTTGTACGTGCATCAGGCCGCTGTCTGTACGTGTGCCCTCTATGATTGGCCTAGTCATTAGTTTCAACGGTATATATATATTGCAGCATGTGCAGAGAGTATAGTGTGTGTGTGAAATTTCTAAGTATTGAAAAGAGGAAGAGTGAAGAGAAAAGTGAGTAGTGAGTGAAAAATAAAGTGTGAAGGTCTTTGTACTCTCGTACTTTATTTTTCATCTTTTATCTCTAGGGCTTGTATAACCGTGTGATTTTTGTAACCAATTTTACATACTGAATTTATTTGTGGACAAAGTGTCCAATGATTTTTTCCTTATTTTTTAAGGATTTTTCACATAAAATCTGTGTTATTCCTTTTTCTTTCATTTTGCCTACCTAATTGCATTCTGTCTGACCGACAATTTGCATAAGCAGATTTAGTACCTTTGTATCCGACCTATCCTTATTTTGCTCCCAACACTACTCACCATTTTTAGGATGATGTTATCACCTTAACTAAACAAAGAACGGAGCCCCTATTGAGAGTAGCTCTCCCTTCTCTCCTCGATTTTGAAATTTCCTTCCCGCCTGTTCTGCGAAGTGTAGGCTTTCTCGCTAGGGTAGCAGTTCGGCACACCCACCGGCCATGGTTGGCCCCTCGAAGGTGCTTCCCTGCTCTTCCCGGGAACACTCCTGCCCTCTCCTGTCTTTGTCCCCTTCCTCGCCAGCATTGTCGTCCATGGCCTTCCCTTCTGGGGCACGAATGCCCATTCTCATCCCCCCAGACTCCTCCCGTCGCTTTCTTCCCCTTGTGCTCCTTTATCCACCTCTCCATCCAGCCCTTCTGTACTCGAGAACCCTCCCTATCTCAAATCTCAAAACTTACCTTGCTCCCTCTTAACCCTTGACTTATCTCATTCAACCCCTTCGACAGTTAACCACCCTAGTGGTTTTCCTCTTCTCCCTGCTGTTGGGGTTTTGCCTCTCTTGAATGCCCATCCGACTTCGTGCCCTCATGAGGACAGGTCATCACATCTGGGCTGTGTTCCTATTGTTAGTGATCTTATCATTTCGGATGTTCCCCCTATAGATGCTAATGTTTCAAACTTTGAGCCTGACGAGTTGCTCCTCAAGACATGGACTTCTTGGGCTGCTATTGTCTAGGGCAAAGGAATCACTCCTGATATTCAACTCAAATTTTTTCCTCCGCAATTAGTCGATGGTAATGTGGTCACCATTTCACCCCCATCGATGTTATTCAAGCAAAGTTTAGATGTATGGGGGCAACCTTAGTGGGGTACTTCTATGATAAGCCATTACATTTTCAAGCTGTCAACTTTATTGCTCGTAAAATATGGGCTCGATTCGGTATTAGTCATGTTGCAGGAAATAATCAAGGCTTTTTCTTTTTTCGATTTGGCTCTGATGCCCAATTGGAATCTTGTCTTGCTAATGGTCCTTGGGCTCTTGGGGGGAAAACCACTTTTCTTAAGAAATGGTCTCCTGGTATGACTTTGTCTAAAGAGACTCACAAAATATTTCCGGTATGGATTACACTATTTAATGTTCATGTTGAATATTGGACTCCGTTGGGGCTTAGCTGGATTGCATGCGCGGTTGGCAAGCCTATTCAGCTTGATTTGAATATGGCAAGAATAGATCGTGTGCAGTTCGCCCGTGTTTGTGTGGAAGTTGGTCTAGACGACCCTCTCCCAGCCAAAATCAGATTGAACTCCGGTAAAGCACTGGATGCAGAGTTGGATTCATTTATTGAGGTGGAGGTCAACTACCAATGGAAGTCGATGAGATGTAGTAATTGTCAAAAATTTCGTCATAATAACTCCCACTGCAAACCAAAAATGATGTACAAGCCCCCGAGGCAAATTCTGCCGTTGATTTCAGTTCAACCTAATAGCACTACAAAGAAGCCTAAGTCTCCTCAGGAGTATGTAAAGGACAACATTGCTGTTATCTCCGGTTCAAATTCCTTTGAGGTTCTCCAAGCTAAGGATGGATCTTCCACTCTGACGAACCTATTAGATGTCCCTTAGGTTAAGGATAATCAGTTTTCTCTAGATATGTTGCTCAACCCTATAGCTAAGCCTTTAGATGAGGTCGTGGTGGAAAGGATGGAGACTTTTGATACAAGCAATTTTGTTCTTGGAATTGCTTCCCTTATATCATCCCATTCTGATACAATTAATGAGGAGCCTAAGCCTATTGTTGTATTAACTGATAATCATTCTATGCAGATCTCACGAGTCGACCATGGTATTAACCCAGCTAAGTCCAATTTCTTGGGAGTGAATCCTATCTGCCCTCGTGAAGATCCTGACAAGCTTCATAACTTAAATATTTCTAGCCTCTCAGAGGACTTGGCTCTTAGAACAGATTCTCAGGGGAAGTCAAGTGAATGTCCAAGTTCAGAACAACATTCTATTGAGCTCGGTTGCTGCCCATCTGGCTGGAATACCAGTTCCAGTAGTAATTATCCAGACAGCTACCGAAAGTCTTGCAATGCAAAATGGTCCAATATTATTGATACCACTTCAGGTGTTTCTTTGTCGTTCCCTGGTAATGCCTGGGAGATCCAGGATCAAATGGAAACAATTAACACGTTTCTAAGGAAGACTAAGGGGTTAAAAGTTCAATCCCCCCTTCACCTATGAATCATGGTTAAATTTTCCTGTTGAAATGTTCGTGGGATGAATGGCAAGATTAAGGTTCATGAAGTACGCCAATTTCTTATTTCTTCTCAATGCAAAATTGCGGGTCTGGTTGAAACAAAGGTCCACGAGATCAATTCCTTAAATATAGCCAAGAATTTGATGCCAAATTGGCAGTGGACTATGAATTACTCTTCTTCTCCTTCTGGTCGAATCTGGGTGGGATGGGATCCGGATCATATGGAGGTTGATGTTATCTTAAAGGAGGAGCAAGTTATTCTCTGTAAAGTTCGTCTCAAAGGCATTAATAAAACCTGCATGATATCCTTTATATATGGAGCCAATTTGGAACTTTTGCGTTGATCTCTCTAGGATAATCTTTGTTCCATCAGTAGACAGTTCCAAGATATGGCGTGGGCAGTGATGGCAGATTTTAATGCAATAAGGTCTTCCTCTGAAGGGCTGGGTGGAAATTAGCATGCCAGAAGATCCATGGATCTAGATGGCTGCTTATTTGACTGTGATCTTATGGTTGTTAGTCATGATGGCCTCTTTTATACGTGGAATGATGGCAGGAATTCATCTATTCGCATTTATAGGAAACTTGGTCGGATTGTTGTCAATAGCAATTGGTTAGTGAGATTCGGTGCATACAGAGTTTCATTTCTCCCTCTTAGGCTATTTGATCACTCTCATGGCATTCTTGGTATGTTGGAAGAGCTGGACTCCCGAAAAGGCATATTCAGGTTTAATAATTTCCTTACCTCTCATTCACAATTCCACCAGATTGTGAGTGAGGTGTGGCAAGAGGAAATGCAGGGAGTCCCAATGTTCTGCCTTGCTGCCAAATTAAAACTCACCAAAAAGTGCCATAAACATCTTAATCTTCAGCTGGGAAATATCCATGAGGAAGTTGCTCGGTCCTGAAAACAATTAGAGGATGTGCAGCAAAGGTCGTCTGATTCTGGGGAGGAAAGGAACTGCAAGTCTGCATAGGTTCAGCAGCTAATCCTTCATCACTTTACCCATATTTTGGGCTCGGGTCGCAACCAATATCAGTGTATTAAGTATAGACTTTGCCCTTTTATCTTGCGGTCCATTCCCTATTATCTCCTGGAATCTCTATGTCATCTGATTTACGATGAAGATATTCATAGGGCTATGTTTTCCCTTGGCAATTCAAAATCTCCCGGGACTGATGGCTTTTCAACAAAATTCTTCAAGGACGCATGGGATATAGTGGGGTCATCTGTTATTGAAGCAGTACGTGATTTTTTCACCCATGGTAGACTACTCAAGCAAATTAATGCCACGTGTATTAGCTTAATTCCAAAGGTTAAATCGCCCTCTAAGGTTGGTGAATTTAGACCCATTTCATGTTGCATTATCATCTATAAAGTCATATCCAAAATCATTACCGATCGAATCAGGCATGCTATCCCCTTGTCGATAGTTGTCAAACAGCCTTTGTGCATGGTCCGAAGATTAGTGATAACATTTTACTTGCTCAAGAGCTTCTGCATAAATATCATTCAAGAAATGGTGCTTTGAGATGTGCTATGAAGGTTAATCTTATGAAAGCTTATGACTCCGTTCAATGGAATTTTCTTATTGCTATGTTAGAATTGATGGATTTTCCTTATTAGATGATCTTGTGGATTCGCCAATATATTACGACCATGGCTTTATCCATTAACATTACTGGTGAATCTGTGGGTTTCTTTAAAGGTGCTAAAGGGTTGAGACAAGGTGACCCCCTATAACCTTATCTTTTTGTCCTAGCTATGTAATTGTTGAATGGGATTATTGAGATTAAAGCTAGGCGCAATAGTGTCTTCCATTATCACTGAAAATGTGAGAGCACACAAGCTGTTATGCTTGCCTTTGCAGATAACTTGATCCTGTTCTCCAATGCGGATGCCAATTCAGTTCGTATTCTTCATGGATGCCATGAAGAATTCCAGTTGCTATCCAGATTGACCGCAAACAAAGACAAAAGCGAAATGTTCGTTTGTTCTAATAACGATAGGCTGATTCAGGAGATCCAAGACATTATGGGGTTTAAATTGGGAAAACTTTCAGTCAGGTATTTGGGAGTTCCTCTCATCATTATGCGGCTATCTGTTGTGGAGAGTAAACCTTTGATTGATAAAGTTGTGAACCGGGTGAATTCTTGGACTAACAAACTATTATCATTTGGAGGCAGATTACAACTTGTTCGATCTATTCTCACATCTCTCCGCCTATATTGGGCATCCATCTTTATTCTCCTCAAATCTATTTTGAAGACCATAGAAGGTTATATCCGTCGGTTCTTGTGGCACGGCTCTATCAATGGGAGTTGCCTGGGAGAAGGTCTGCAAGTCTAAGTCAGAAGATGGACTTGGTATCCATAATCTCCTAAATTCCAACAAAGCTCTCATTTCTCACCTCTTTTGGAGGATTATTACGAAGGTTGCCACCTCTGTTTGGGTTACATGGATGCATATCAATAGGTTAAAAGATAGTTGTATATGGACCATTAAAGTGCCATCTAACATAACTTGGTGCTGGAGGAAACTTTTGAAGCTTCGTTCTGATATTTGCCCTTATATCCAATATCAGATTAGAGATGGTGTTGATACTTTCTTGTGGCTTGATAATTGACACCTGAAAGGCCCTCTTGCTGATTTCTTGTCTTCTAGATTGATGACTATGACTGGGCTGCCTCTGGATGCTAAGGTTTCTTCTATACTCATTAATGGTGAATGGAGGTGGCCAAATCCATATGATATGGAAGTAGCTCAGATCATTGACAGTATGATAGATTACATCCCGGATCCTGACCGGAAAGATACTATCAGATGGAGTACTGAACCTAGTGGGGTATTCACAACCCCGTTCAGCTTACCATATATTCCAAGGAACCACAACCAAATGTGTTTGGACATCTCTCGTGTGGGGTCCAAATCTTATACCCACACATGTGTTCACCTTATGGCTTGCCATTTTAGGTAAACTTAGTACGTTAGACAGAATTGGGAGATTTGTTAATCAAGCTAATATTTGTACTCTATGCAAGAATGATGTAGAAAGTCACAATCACCTATTCTTTGAGTGCTCTTTCTCCTCTGAGGTTTGGGGTAAGATGTGTAATCAAGTAGGGATCCATTGGCCATACCGGGATTGGAGAATGAACATCGAGTGGGCCACTTGTATTTGAAAAGGTAAGAATGCCAAGTCACTCTCCTTTAGGCTCACACTAGTTGCCACAATTTATTTTATATGGAAGGAGCGTAACCAGAGAATCTTTGATGGTACTAGTGGAAGGAATACTACTCATATTACTAATCTCATAACTGAATCTATACGGAGGAATTTAGAAATTGGTATTAAGGGTCATAATAGTTGCACCAGATATGTTATCTCACTCTAGAATTCATTGATAGCTGCTAGAGGATTGACCAGGCGAAGACAATGTTGTTAGTGCTGAGGTGTTGTTGCCTCTGGTTAGTGTATTGATTGGTTGTAAATGATGACCATCTTGTTGGTTTTTGCAGTTTTCCATGCTTCTTTTGTTTTGGGGAATGACCCAACTTCGATTCTCTATCTTTAAGTCGGCACAACTCTTAAAGATAGATGATAGGTTTTTGTAAATGTTCTTTTCTTTTAATACAACTTACACTTACCAAAAAAAAAAAAACACTGCTCACCATTTTTGTTGATCTAAATGTGTCTATCACTCGTTATCGTGCAAATACTGTGAAGTATTTTTGCAATCTTTGCATATTTTTTCGTCTCCGTGGTATGACTTTGATTTCCACCGCTGTTAAAGCCTTGTTTAAATTTTGCTAGAGCGGTAACTGTATTTTCTTATCTCCTCGTGATTTGAATATAAGTGGGGTTATTTGTGAAACGGTAAAAAAGTGGAAAGATCGTCTTTTCTTTCCAGTCGTTTCACAATTAGGTATCCCCAACGTATGGGGCAAAATACCCGAATCCTTTTCTAGAAAAACCTCTCTGGAAGAAGAAGAATTAGTGAAACCGCTTATGGACATGATTAGAACGAATATGGCGTCGTTTAGTGATAAGGATCATCTGTTCTCCACTGAGATTTTTGCGCTTGCTTAATGGGAGCCCCCGAGTTAAAAGAATTGGAACATCAGACCCATCATCTAAACGTCCCAAGAGAAAAATAAAAAACACTGTACCTACCTAATGAACGTAACTGCCGGGCTGTGTCACCAAGCCCATTGTCTTCCTCTACTGAAGTTGGTCTTCCAATGTTTGAAAGATTAAAGAAAATAGGCAGTTCGTCCCTTACTCTTCTTTGCCAGTCACAGGAGGAAAATTCCCTTATTGAGTCTTCAGCAGATATTAAGCCAACAATTTTGCTTGCTGAAGCTTCTATGGGACCGAATTTCCTTGATACTATTAGTGTCATTGAGACTTGTGGTCCGTCCAGTGCAGTAGATGAATCTCATTTGACTCAGGAGGACACAATCGTCGTAGAGAGATCTTATACTGAAGAGAAGGTAGTTGGTCCATCCAGTGATTTGACTCCGGCCCCAAAGGAGTCCTCTGCTAGTCCAATTGGTTTCAATATTGGTATCATAACGATTGGAGTGGAAGGGTCTATTAGGGAAACTTTAATGGCAACTGTGTCTACTCCCTCTCTCCCTCAAAGTCCAAGAGTTGATCGACAGGAGAGAGAGTTGACCCCTTCATTAGATCCAATGGCTTCTTCTCCTCATCAAAGTCCATCAGTCCCAAGACAGGAGTGAGTATCCATTCCTGCTTCTTCATTTTGGTTGACTATGAAAACTACAGTTCAGAGAGCTCGTTATATTATGATAATTTTTCAGACAGAACTTTACATTTTTCTGATTACAGAATATTTTAACTTTGCATCGTATGTTGTTTGGTAGACTGAGAATATAAGTGAATTTTTAAACATTTGTCTACTCCGACGTGATATGAAGATCGAGCGACTTAAGAAAGAACTCCAAGGGTTGGAGAAAACACACGTTGAATCCTCTATCCTTGAAGAGATGAAAAATCAGGTTAGTATTGCCGCCATACAAATTGAATCATTTCAAGATTGGATTTTTAGCCTTGAGCTGGAACTGTAGAAGACTAAAGATACTTTGAAGTCGGTCGAGCAGCATGTATCTAATCTTAGGAGCGACAATGCTTTATTAGGAGCAGAACTGATGGTCTGGCTTAAACCAGAGGAAGTTCACTCGGCTTTGAAAGCTAGATTCTTGGATGGCACCCTTTTATGCCGGTAGATTGCCCTCATTTTGGATCCTTAATTTTTGATCAGCTTTTTTGATCATAGGAATATGGACGCTCGGCTTAGATTAGACCTAAAGGAATTTTTTTGAATCTAGTGGATCTTCGATACCGCCTCTGGCGAGCCCTCAGCATTAGTTTCATTTTTCTCTTTTCCGTGTATTAATAAAAAAAAATTGTACTACACATTGACTTAATGCTATGTAACCAAATCATTGGATTTTATTGAAAAAAACTTTTTAAAATGCATTACATTCCACGTTTTGGGTACCAATTTTTCATTTGAGGTGCGTAGCTTATAGGCGCCATTCCTATGGATCGCAAAAACAATAAATAGGTCTTTCCAATTAGGAGAGAGCTTATTCATATTGGTAATTTTACTAGTTGCTTGTATACTTCTTAGGACTGAGTTTCCTATATCAAATTGTTGTGCTTTCATCCTCTTGTTGTAATATCGCGCAATCCGTTGCTGCTAAGCGGCTGTCCGCACTCTGACTACTTCCCGAGATTCCTCCAATAGATCAAGGTGTTCCCTAAGTCACTGGGTATTACTTTGTAAATAGAAATTTTCTATCCGTAGGCTGGATAATCCAACTTCCACTGGAATTACAGTTTCGGTACCGAAGCATAAGCTGAATGGTGTTTCTCGTGTTGGTTCTTTAGGAGTCATCTGGTAGGGCCATAGCACCGAGAGTAACTTGTCTGCCCAAGAGTCTCCAGCGTCCTTTAGTTTAGTTTTCAGCCCATGTAGCAAAATCCGATTGGTGACCTCTACTTGACCATTTGATTATGGGTAGGTGATAGAGATATTGGCCAATTGGATCCGTAAATTTGCACAATACTTTGTGAGGCATTTTTCAGTGAATTGAATCCTATTATCGGTGATTATTGCTTCTGGAATTCTAAATTGGCAGACAATATTTTTGTCGTAGAAACTCCATTGTATTACGCTCGGTTATCTTTGATAAGGGAAAAGCTTCATCCCACTTGGTAAAATAATTAATTTTCATAATGACAAATTTTCTTTGTCCAGTTGGTATTAAAAAAGGTCTAAGTATATCTAATCCCTACTGTGCAAATGGCCATGGAGCTTGTAAGGATTTTAACTTGTTTGGGGGTGCATGAGGTATGCTGCCATATATTTGACAGTTTTGGCACCTTTTGACAATGTCAGTGGTATTTTTTTTAATGGGCGACCAATAATAGTCCTGCCGTATTAATTTGAAAGCCAAATTCTTTCCTCCAATGTGGGATCCACATGTCCCAAGGTTAACATCGCTTAATGTGTAGTCTACTTTCTCCGGCGTGAGATATCTCAAATATGGGATTGAGTATTCAGGACGATACATTTTTCCATCTATGATTGTGTACCATTTGGAGGTTTTTTTAATGCGCTTAGTTTCGTCCTGATTTTCTGGCGTGACCCCATCTGTGATATTTGATAGTAAGGAGATATCCAGTTTTCATTGTTGGTGACTTGTAAATTTTCTGATTAATTTTCTCAATACTTGGAGCAGTCAAAATTTCCCGCATACTTTGGGAATATTGCTCCGAATTTTTCATGGCTGCCGCTTTCGCTAATTGATCGGCATTTTCATTCTCTGTTCTTGAAATATGCGTTATATATATTTTGTCAAAATCTTGAAAAGCGACCCTTACTTTTGCAAGATACTTTTACTAAATATGGACTTAACACCTAAAAATTTCTTTTAACTTGGTTAACCATCAGCTAGGAGTTACTATAAATGGTAATATGCTTTACTGAGCATTCTTTGGCCAACTGCAATTCGGCTAATAAAGTATCATATTTAGCTGCATTGTTAGTAGTTGGGAATGAGTGTCTTAGTGAATAACATATTTTCATACTTTCCGGACTTCTTAATACCACTCCAACTCCACTGTTTGATTGTGTTGATGACCCATCAATCGGCACTGTTCAAATAGCAGATAATTTAGTCCGGTCAATATCTTGACTGTCTATCTCAATATTTTGAGATGAAATCAAAGTTTCAACTACAAAGTCAGTTAGGGCTTGCCCTTTAGCGGATGGTCTTGGCTTGTATTCTATGTCGAATTCTTCCAATTCAATTGCCCATTTAACCAATCGTCCAGAAGTATCAAGTTTTTGTAATATTCTCTTGAGGGATTAATCAGTGAGAACGATTATTTTATGAATTTGGAAGTATGGTCTCAGTTTTCTTGCAGAGTAAACAAGTGCTAATACCACCTTTTCAGCATGTGTGTGTAATGACTTTTCACGTCGAATAAAGTTTTACTATTGTAGTAAACCGGCCGCTACACATTTGTTTGCTACTGGATCAAGACCAAACTTAACTCCATATCAGAAATTGCCAGATATAAAAACAACTCTTCCCCTTCTTACGGTGACGCCAGGAGAGGAGAGGAGGGTTGGCTAGGTACTTTTTAATTCTTGAAAGCCAGGCTTGGCATTCTTTCATCCATTGAAAATCATTGGTTTTTGTTCCCCTCAAGGCTTTGAAGAATAGAAGGTATTTTTCTGCATATTTAAATAAGAAGTGAAAAAGTACGACGAGTTTTTCGGTGAGCCGTTGAACTTCTTTAATGGTTCTGGGTGGATTCATGTCTGCAATTGCTTTTATCTTTTCAGGATTAGCCTCAATTCCTCGCATTGAGACTATAAATCCTAAGAATTTGCACAAAGATACTCCGAAAATGCACTTATTTGGGTTTAATTTCATGCGGTGTTTTCGAAATACTTCGAAGGTGTCATTAAATCTGCGATATGTTCGCTAACAACTTTACTCTTAACAAGCATATCATCCACGTATACTTCCATATTCCAGCCGATTTGAGCTTTGAACGTTTTGTTTACTAACCGTTAATATGTGGCGCCCGCATTCTTTAGGCCAAACGGCATTACTTTGTAGTAATATATTCCTTGGTCGGTCATAAAAGAGGTATGTTCTTCATTCTCTGGACACATGCTGATCTGGTTATAAACAGAGTATGGGTCCATGAAATTGAGTAACTTATGATTGGATGTGGAGTCTATCAACAAGTCAATTCGTGGTAAAGAGAAGCTATCTTTTGAACAAGCCTTATTCGCGTTGATAAAATCAACGCACATCCTCTATTTTTCGTTACTTTTATTCACCAGAACTACATTGGAGAGTCAGTTTGGATACTGGGCTTCTCTAATAAAATCGACATCCAAAAATTTCTTCACTTCCTTATTGCAATGAATTTTTTAACCGAATGGTTCCTTCATTTTTGTCTAATGGGCTTGTGATTAGGATCCAAACACAATCTGTGAATCATTACTTCAGTCAAAGTTTTTGGTATATCAGATGATGTCCAGGCAAAAACATCCCGATTCTGTCGGAGAAAATCAATTAACCGTTTTTGAAAAGGTTTGGCTAATGAGCTTCCGATCTGTATGCACTTCTCCGGATTGCCAGGATCCAATGGAATTAAATCTGTTACTTTTTCGGAATGGGCTTGTTGCAGGGTGGTTTCATCTCTGTAATCAAAATCTTCTACCAGCCGATCTGGAACAATTTGTGTGGTTTGAGGTAGGTAACAAGTTCGGTCAGTCATTTGATCTCCTAGTATTTCTCCCACACCAAACGGTGTTAAAAATTTTATCTTTAAATGTGGGATAGATGTCACTGCCTCAAATGTTGTAAGGTAAGGTCGACCAAAAACTGCGTTGTAAATAGAAGGCAAGTTGACCATTAAGATGGTAAGCTTGTGAGATGCTATTCTGTGATAAGTTCCCAGAGCAACTTCTAACTGAATGGTTCCTTGTACAGGAACCGTCTCATTACCTACTCTATATAGTGGTCAATTAGCTGACTTGAGTTGAATAACTTTCAAGCCCAATTTAAAAAAAAAAAGGCATCGACATAAAGTAAATTGTTAGAGCTTTCATTATCTATAAATATTTATTTCATCTGGTAATCTTCTTTACCATCTAAAACTAATGCCAATACAACCAGTGGGTCGGAATGTGGCATTTGGATATGAGTCATGTCATCCTTACTAAAACTAATTACAAGATCACCACTTTCAAGTTTTTCCTTTTTGCTGTTTTTGACTGGATCTGGCCGGTCAAAATAATGATCTTTAGCTGGTTTAGTAGTTATCATATATATCACTTTGGCTGTTACACGATTTTTTGGTTGCGGCTGCTCCTCTCCTTTTTCTATCCTTCCAAAGGCATGCTCCGAGTTTTTTACGAACTTTATGAGGTGTGCCCTCCAAACGAGATTTTTTAATTTTTCTTTGCAGAGTTCAATACTCTTCAGTATCATGTCTGGGAGAATAATGATAGTGACAAAACTTGGTTTGATCTCCACTTTCTGAATTCTTTAGGGCCCTTGGCTATTTGAAGAATTTTTCGTCCCGTATCTGCACAAGGATGTTCATCTTGGAGTCGTTTAATGGAGTCAGATTGAATGGACTGAACTCCCTTTGTGTTCCTGATCTATCCTTGGATTGCTTTTTGGACTCCTTTGAACAAAATCTTTCATCATTAGCCTCTTCTGTTGCCACGTTTGCTTCTGTCGTGACTTCTACTTCGCAAAAAGTCTGCGGATTCCTGTGGGCGAAATGCTTAAAAAATTCACTTGACTTCAGATTTGATACGAAGGTATTCAATTTGACCTCATCAATGAGCCATGGAATCTGGCGAGCTTCTAAGGTGAATCTAGCCAAGAAATTTTTTAAACTTTCATTTGGCCCCTACTTGATCCGAGGCAGGTGCTAGGGTTATTTTTCTATCCTCTAACTGGAGGCGAACTGAGAAAGAAAACTATCTACTAAGTCTTGGAAGAACCGGATGGAATTGGGAGGCATTCGGTGAACCAAATCCTCACATCTCTCCTTTAGAGTTAAAGAGAAGTATTGACACATCGTCATTTCATCCAAACCTTAAAAATTTAGCAGTGTTCAGAAATGATCCAAATGATCCATTGGATCGAAACTTCCATCGTACGTGTCCATGGTCAGTATCTTGAATTTTTAAGGAAGTGAACAGGTTCGTATCTCCACTATAAATGGAGATTTCCTTAAATCATTAGTGCATCATTCAGTCTTTTTTCCGAAAAGATAGTTCCAAATCTTTTCCAACTGTTCTTCCGCTCGAGGAGTCACGGTGGATTTTTTGGCATTGAGGTAAGTCCTCAATTCCGTTGGGGCTTCAAATCGACGAAGTTGAATGTTTTCGCTGGCTAGCAACAAGTTAGAAGAAGTTTCCTCTTGATCAAGAGGCCTTTTGTTACTTCGGGGATTTTGCCGTTCTGAGCTGTCATCGATGGACCTTGGGCCCAATCGGCCCACTAATCGAGATTGGCCCCCGTTTCTTTCTCCAGAAGGCATTCTCTCCTGATCAGAAATCTGCTGCATCCGTCCGGCTGGCCTCTTCTTCCACTTATTCTTTTTAGAGGTAAGAATATGTGTTGCAGAAGAATGGGCGTCCGGTTTTGGACGACCCATCTGTTCACATTGGGTCTTAAGGGCTTCAGACATATGGTCCATTCGCGTGTTCACTGCCTATATGAGTTGAGTCTGTCGATTCTCTTATTGACTACCCAAATGAGGGTTGTTGTCAGGAGTGACATTCTCTTTTGTAGGAGTGCTCACATGAGTTCATGTGTTAATCATTTTTATATATTTGGTGGTAAAGTAAGGTTTTTTAGTCGTTTCCCACAGACAGCGCTAATGTTGCGGTTATGGATCCGGATTGAATTGGAGATGGTTTGGTTATCATTCTTTTAATCCAAAACCTACACAACATAACAGAAAATAAGAGAATCAAAAGGCCAAAGGGTGGTTTTCCCCAATAGCTTTTCGACACTCAAATCTGTAAAATTCTTCTCTGATAAGAACAGAAAGAAATCGGTATTTAATTTGGTCGTAGATATTTATCAAGTGAAAAATGTAGGATGTCATTTTTAATCTTTTTATGAGGGAAAGCTTTGTTTTTATCCAGATTGTTCACTTAATTTTTAATAAAATTGGTTCATTTGTATTGCAAGTATTGAGATTTGTCTCTGGAAAAAAAAAGATCCTCCCATGCTGAAGGATAGCTGCTTACTTATAATCGTAAGAGGCAGTATTTTCAATATCATAACCACCTTAGATAAGAATAATTGACTGGTTTCCGTAACTTTAAGTGGTTATTGTCGGTTTCATTAAAAGTGAAATGTGGAGAGTTATTTAGAGTGTCTCTTGCTTACCTTTTGAGCTACAACTCCTGGGCCTCATTAATCCATATCGGGATACTATTAGTGGGCTTTGTTATGGACTATTCAATTGATAGTACCCATCAAAAATTATTATTTTTGGTAATGAAAGAAAAAATAGAGAGAATAAAAATTAAAATAATAAAAAATTTATATTTATTTTTAATAATTTTAATATAATTAAATATATAATTTAATGTGTAAAGGGTATTTATGTGGTAATAATATTAGACAATTTTAACTAGCTGTACCGACATAATTCCACGAAGCGTAGCCTGGCATGGGCTTGACAATGAGATGGGATGGCTGGCACATAACCATCGGATACGATTTTCGTTTTATTTACATTTGTAATTAATTTATGATAATTTATATGATTTTAAAATTCAATTATTATTATTTTTTCGTACGGTTCTTCAAATAAACATGGTTTTATTTTTATGATAATTAATTTACGAAAATAATTATTTTTAAACTGCATTTACTGTTAAGGTATAAAATTTTAAACCAACTTGGAGGGAATCCTTTGTATGAATTTCACCAAATTTAAACTATTTTTAAATACTTAAAATTATTATATTAATTTATAATTTTATAATATAAAATTATTATTTATAATATATTGAAATTTATAGTTAAAATTTATCTCTTGAATAATGTGAAATTAAATTTTCTCTTTTCATTTTTAGCCCTATTTATTTATGAAAGTGGCAGAATTTTTGTAATATCTTGAATCCATATTTAAATTTTTTTAATATTAATTATGATTTTGATTATTTTAAATATGGTAAAAATAAATTAGAATATTGTAAAATTTTAAGAAATGATCAAAATTTTAGAGTGGCACCCGGAGCGCGGCCATACTGTTGTCTGAATACTACTTTGGGTTTGGGAATAAAATAAAAATATATATATATAATAATAATAAGAACAACAACAACAACAACAACAACAATAATAATAATAATAATAATAATAATAATAATAATAATAATAATAATAATAATAATAATAATAATAATAATACAAAAAAAGAAGAAAAAGAGAAGAATGGGAAAGTAGAGAGGAAGTCGGGGAGAGAGGCTGAGGGGAGTAGGGTTTCGGCGCGGGGAAGAGAGGAGAAGGAGGAGAAGCAAAGAGGCAGCGGTGGCACAGGTGAACGGTGGTGATGGTGGTCTCGGGTGAAGCCACGACAGTCGCAGGCTGAGGTGACGGTGGCATGACGCGGAGCGGGCAGCAATGCGAGGAGAGAGGAGCCGTGCTGGAGAAGGAAGCGCGGCGAGGAGAGAGAGAGAGGCTTGCTGGGGAAGGAGGCGGCTAGATGGGAGGCGAAAGGGGCGGCGGCCCATGGGCAAGGCAACAGCAGTTGTGGGCGAGGCGACATGGTGGTAGAGCGCCTGACATAGGCCGTGTGTAGAGGAGAGGGCAGCGCACGTGAGGCAGGAAAGAGAAATGCTAGATTCGGATGCTTCGAGACATCCTTTTTTCAAATTTGTAGAGTATAAAGTCGAGGCAAGTATTTTCTAACCCTATTCTTGATCTAATTTAATTTCTAATGTGTTTGGATTACTGTTGGAGATTTTACTAACATACATATATTTTTATATGCACCCAATTTATTAATTATGTACATGTATGTATGTTTTACTGGTCGTGTGGTGGTTTTATATGGATATTTATGATTTGGAGGATTTTTGGACACCCGGATAGTATATATGTATATTTGTGTATCCGTATGTTGTGAAACCATGAACAATGCCGTGCGTCGGTCCTCATGCATGCTGCCGGGGCGGGGTCTCGATGGGACCATGGCAGTTCGAGACCCGAGGGGTCCTTATATACGATCCGAAGTATGAGATATTGGTACCACTCCCGACGAGGAGGTTTAGTCCTGACGGTGACGTATATGATGTGACCCCCTTTCTCTGGCAGGAAGATTAAGGCATTTTGTAGTTGATCTATCCCACTGTATATTTAAATGAGAATTATCGTAAGAAATTGATGAAAAACTAATATATTCGGATGTCCTAATATACAACTAAAATTTGAGATTGCACCCAAAGTTGTGGGTGGTAAAATATTGTGAGCAAATTCCTAATCTATGGGAGATAAAGTACATGGATGGCCTTGAGCTACTGGCCTAAACCGCAACAGAGCTTTGAACAGTTGGCTTAAATCGTAGCCGATATAGCTGTGGTTACCGGATGAGGGTAACTCTTTCTCAATATGGTATTATTGATATTTGGTTATCCGATTTCGTACATACTTTATATTTCTGCATATATTTGGGTGAATTATGATTCGTGATACATGATTTGGCCCACGGATTGGCGATAGGAATGTCTAGTACGTATTGATATATTAAGCCTCGGAACAAATTTTATATTTATATGTTTTGGTTCCAATATTTTCTTTGATTTCAATATATAATATATGAGATTTGGATCCGGACTATAATAGGTGTCCCACATGGATGTGGTGATGGTCGGGATAATGTAAGGTGACATTGGATCATATGAAATGATATCATTTATGAGATTTGATCGAATCGTTATTTATTACGATTATGTCTCGGAGGGATTGTTTGATACAGACGATGATTTAGTAAGAGATATCTCCTTGATTTTCAGGGATTTTACGAATATTGTGATTTATTTTTACACCATTGTGATTTATTATCCATTCTTTCTGATTTATATGCACTATTTACCTATATATGATATTTGTTGAGATTTAGGCTCATATTTTTATATTTTATCCCTTCAGACTAGTAGTATGAATATACTTGCAGTAGTTTGGACGTGATAGGGCACAGATATCTCTTTCGGTGAGAGAAGATATTATGTTTGGTATATTTCTAATCTCGAGAATATGTCATGATTATTATTTATGGCTGGATGATGGCCTTTGTATGGAAAATATTAAAGTTGTATACTTGGATGCCTCCCTTACGATGTGTGGATAGTAGGTTATGTATTATATTTGTCTGAATTTATATTCGATAAGATCTTGTTCGGATTTTTTTATGTTGGGTCCTACATGTGCTCCGATTATCTTACCCGGGTTGAGATTTTATGGTTAATGAAAATATTATTATTGATTTTATTTTTGACCTACGTATATTGTATTCTTGGTTGTGACAGAGATGGTATCAGAGAAAAGGTCGTAAGGAGATGTATTTTTGGGTCATCTTGGTTAAGAAATTGATAGAATATTTAGCGTAATAAATGTAGGTTATGGTGAAGAATGAAAATTTTCATCATGAATGTTTGAATTCGATTCAAAAAGTCGATTAATTGGTTGTAATAAGTCGTACGAGCGATATAATTTGTGATTCAATCTAGGAGCCAGATGATAATTTGGTTGCTATATGAAGGACTGTTTGTTATGGGCAAAATGGAGCACCCTTCGAATGATTAGAGTGAGCCAATTTGAAAAATTTTAGGATATTTGATCCAATTATGGATTAAATTGAGTTTCAGAAAGTGGAGAATGTGTTTTAGATTTTTTGTTATTCAGATGAACTTCAGTCTATTGCCCATAAGTTAGAGAGTGAAGCAAGTCTGTGGTGGGCTTCTCAGTGCCGTATTTCACTTTTTGTGATACTTTTGTGGAGGCAATTTTTGAAAGTCATACTCCGTTTGGCATTTAAGATAGTAAGAAAGGTGAATTTAGTTGGTGAAGGTATGGGAAGAAGCCTGTGGCCTTTGAGATTTTATATAAATATTGTATACTTTTCTAATTTCTAAAATGAATTTTGGGGATATTTACCCTTTATGGGTAAATGTTGGTCTGTTAAGATTATGTACTTTGATGTCAGATTTAGGTATGCAAATATAAATGATGGACCGATTTGATTTTATTTGAGGTGTTGAACTTTGATATAATATTAGGGATATTTTGGATGGCGAGTCGCCATACTAGTATCAATTGTTCAATAATAATATTCTGATTTATAATATGGGTTGTAAATTTTGATTATGAAGAATAGTTGATCAAGAGCTGATGAAATTAATATCATTGTGCCTACAAGTTAATTGATGAGAATGTGTGCCAAATTTATTTGGCATATATGGCCACATCTGGAATCGTTATGTGGTCATAAAAAATTTTCTAGTTGTATGATAATTTGAGGATATTTTTTAAAAGAAAGGAGTAGCCCAGATTTTCTTTTGATCGGTAATTGAGGTTGTTGTTGAGGTTGTGTCGGGAGTGACATTGATTTCGAAGACCTTGCAAAAAAATTGTTGAGGTATCTGCCGAGTGTTTTTGCCCTAGGGTACTTCAATGCTTTTGGGATGAGCAAGATGAATCGATGATGTTATCTATCAATTATTAAAAATTTAATTTGCTTGGGGAATGAATCATTTGATAAGCAAATGTGAAAAATTGATAGGTAGTTTGTTTGATCAATGGTTAAGGCTCGATATTTTCTAAAATTGATCTGAATTTGAAGTATTGTTAATTAGGATGATCGAAAGATTGTGCCTAAGATAGCATTCAAGAAAAAAGTACGGCCGTTGTGAGTTTCAGTGGTGTTTTTGGGTTTGTTATTTCGTTGGAATCTTTTGTGAATCTTATGAATCGGATCTTTCGACCGTATTGGGGTATATTTGTGATGGCTTCATTAATAATATTTTGATTTGTTCGAGAAATTTATGTGGGGCATCTGGTCATTCGAGAACTGTGTCGTAACTGCGAAGGATAGTTTGTTATTTTCCCAATTGAGGAGACATGAGTCAGTTTGAAGTAGTATTATTTTGGACGTATTATTTATTCGATGGCATGTTTGTATATTTGCAGAAGATTGAAGCGGTGGCCGATTGGAAAAGGTCGTCGCTTGTTGCGAAGGTGTACAATTTCTTGGGTTTGATTGAATTTGTTAAGCGATTTGTTGATGATTTCTCAAAAATTGTAGCTTTCGTGGGCCATTTGGCTCAAAAGCGATTGGTGTTCATTGGAATTGTGAGAAGAGCTTTCATTGGGAAATAGAGGGTAAATTATCGACAATGTCGATTTGGTCGATCCCTGATGGATTAAGTTAATCTGTGGTAGGTTATGATGCTTTCAAGGAAGATTTGAGGTTGTGTTCTAATGCAGCGTATTCGGATAGTTGTCTATTGGTTACGACGGTTGAATGTCTATAATTAGAATTTCTTCGCTCATGGCTTGGAGTTAGTAATTGAGATCTTTACTTTGAGAATTTTAAAATATTATTTGTATGGAGATAGTTATGGTTCAATTTGATTATAAAGGTTTAAATAAATTAATTCGAAAAAGGAGTTAATTAAGTGGTAATGTAAGTGGGTGGATTGCTTGAGAGATGTGATAGTGAATTTCGGTGTCAGCCAAGAAGAAGAATATTATTGGCAACGTTTTGCATCAAAAGTTTTTGGATTTAATGTATCATATGTTCAGAAGAGAAAGTGGAGTATGAGCAGCCTTCATGAATCTTGCTTCGGGATTGCTAAGGATAGTGGGACATATGGATGCACTTAGGATAATTGCGGATTAGCTGTTAAGATTGGTCAATTTATTACCAATTCGAATAATACATTTGGATGGAAAGTTAGCTCGTCGGTATGCCAACAAGATAACGATGTTGCAGGATATTTTAGTTCTGAGGTTTCAATTGTGATCTAATGTTTGTGCCGATTTTCGGCACGGGTTCGTATAAGAATTTGAGCACCGGGTTAAAATTTGATATGGCGATAATTCGCTATCAAATGATCAATCAGAGTAGTGTAGCGGAAGCATGTGGATTCGTAACCCTTGATTGTAAGATTAGATTTGGATTTTTAAGTAGAGAATCTGATTTGAAATCTAGTTTGAGGACATTGATTATGCAGAGGTTTTATTGAGTCCTGTGATTTTGGAAAGTGGTGGCTTCGATTGGATTAGTTTGAAATCTCACAGGATAGATGGAGATTTTTGCCGATAAAGTAGTAGGTAGGTGGATCCATTCTCGGTCTATGCGTATACTGTTCAGGACAGAGTTACATTAGGAGTTTGCGCTGCAATATCGTTTGTCTTCGTTTTGAGCGGAGAAGTTGTAGAGTTATCGGTGAATAATTCTTACCAGGATTGGGATCAGAAGCAAGCACCTATCTGTGGAAGAATCTCTAGTGAAGATCAGAGATGAAGTCATTTTTGGTCAAACCATCATGAAGCTGGACGCGATCAAGTAAAGTCTCAATTGATGGATGAAAGCTCGGGGAGCAGTTGAGGTTATCAACAATTATGGTGAAGTTGGAGTGGTCTCAGTTCATAAGAAGCATTGAAGATTCTTTTCCTAGTGGAGTGAAGAGTTGGTCATGCGTCTCATACTTAAAAGAAAAAGCCCATAAGAAGAAGCGTTCGAGATTTTTTTCCTGGTTTGCGTTGGGTAGCGAGGAATTTGGTGGCAATTTGGATGATGATAGATAAGCTAATGAAATCGGCTAATTGCTTGCTGATCAAAATGTCATTCTCGAGTTTGGCCATCAACACATTATCGAGATAAGGAGGGTGTAAGGTATTCTAATTTTGAAGTCTTTGATTGCGATTGAAAGCAGATGATTGATCAAAGTTGTGCATTGGAAGGTGTGGACTCACAGCTATTGGTTACAAGTTTTGATTTGGGGATTAAAGTAAGAGATTAGATTTGCTACCCAATTGGATATTTGAGAATAGTGGTCAAATGTTTTTAAACGTATCATGAAGAGAAGAATTTCAAGTATCAGGGACAAAAATAATGAAAAGTTAAAAAATTTGTTCTAATTTAAATATGAAAATTGTCTCACATCATCCTAAAAATCATCTCCAATTATCCTCAATGTAGGTAACTATCCTCAATATTTATATATATTGTTGATCTATAAATCTGATGCGTTCCTAAATCCAAATTGTAATACGGATTAAGGGGTTATCTGATTTTTCGCGTTAGGTCAAATTAAGGCGGGTCTAGTCTCCATTTTTTTATAATCGGGGTTCTACGCAACACGACGTACAAATAAGAGGTCAGAGGATTGACGAGACTCACTCTCCAATTTATTCTCTGATATTCAAATCAGAAATCTTTCTCAAAGAATAAAAGGATGAAAGGAGAATATGGGATACAAGAATGCACGTATGTGGAGATAGTGAATAGTGTTGGAAGGCCTAGCTCTGGTTGTACATTTAGCGGGGAGCAACTTGGTGAATGGCGGAGGGTTAGGTTTTGGTGTTGTGCTCAATAGGGAGATACTTTGAGAGAGGTGGAGGGTTAGGCTCCGGTGGTGTGCTCAACAAGGAGCGGCTTCCAGAGAGAGGTGGAGGGCTAGGCTTTGGCAGTGCGTTCGACGAGTAGTGAATTTGAGAGAAAATTCGCTCTGTGAGAGGAAGAGAGTGGAAGAGAGATAGAGAGAGCTCTCTCTTGGGATTGTTTTCTTCTAGGATTTCTCAGGTTATTCCTTTCTCTAAATTACCCCATAGGTTTCCTCTTTTTCTTCGGCAATGAAGAAGGGATATTTATAAACGATGGCATGACGTGGCTTTGGCGCCAAGGTTGGAGAGTTGTTACACCGGAATTCATAGGCTGTTGGTCGTTGAGTGAAATCTCCGGTGTCAGGTATCGTTTTTACAATGGTGGTGTAACACTAGGTGGTCATTACTAATATTTGTCAGATTATTTCGGCGGGTAATTCGTTGAGCCACGTTGACAATGGCAGCAGCCTGCAGTAGCAGTGTCATTTTTACTGTGGGTAGGCGAGCGTGGCAGTCTTCTCTGAGCGTTGACTTCGACTATCAATGGTAGGCGCCTATCATGTCTGCGTCCTCTACACTAGTTAGACTATCATTGTTGAGTTGTAGGGTTTCCATGCTACGATTGGTCGAGTTGTAGGGGACTACTTGTTGGGCCTAGCCGGTCTCCATCCCCATGAGCTCATCATATGTTGGCCGTGATTGGGCCTGCCTTATGGCCTTCTAGGCTTCGCACTTCACGAGGCTTCTCTAGTGGACGGGCTTAACATGGAATCGGTCCATGGCATAGTAGGACCCATCAAAATCAATAGTATAATTGTAGAAATACCTTAAATGCTTTATTACTAATTAAATTGTACCGATCTATTGAATTATGAACTAATTTAACTCAACATTTGATTAGCTTATGAATTTGTTCAAACGTCAGAGTCTAACCCGATATAGATTTGTGGACCTACGAGTGTGGGTGCCTAAATTTCTACGGTACCAGTAGATCTATTGTAGATCTACCATAGGAGCAACATTTAATATACAGATCTAGCTATTCCTACAGTACTATTCGAACAATATTCAAATGCTTGCTAAATCTATGAGTAGCGTTTGACTATTGCTTCAAATGCCGGTTGAATGCTACCAGAAAACATAGGTAAAGTATTATGAAACTTGTGAAATTAATTATAAATTTTCTATTCTTTACTTTTTTTTCTAAGATTTTTTATGAACATTTGGATTTTAATTATAAAAGAATATTGATAGAATGAGACAAGGGCATGGGAGATTTCCAAGAAAGATGGTGCTTCATTTGCCTTGATTTGCGGTCCTAATGTTAACTTTAGGAAGAAAAAACCTCCCTTTTCTGCTCTCCACCAACGTCTAATCAACTCTTCTCTCGAAATGACAGTGAAAAAAGAAGAGTAGAAAGATGCAAGAAACCTTTTAGGGTTTAAAAACTCAAGGGCATGCTAGGGTTAATGATTTCCCATCTAATACTTTCTAATTTCTAATCATTTATATTATATTTAATTATTAAAATAAAATAAAATAAAAATAAAATAACTATTTATAAAAAAATTAAAATAATATAAAAATTTAGAATTAATTTTTTTATTTAATTAATCATCTATAATGGATAAAATTAAATTAAAAATTAATTTTTAAAGCTTGGTATATAGTAAAAGTAAAGGAAATAACTAATAAATTAGTACAAGATGACTATTTTGTTATTACCTAAAAAATAATATTTCGACGTACATTAAAAAGTTCATATCATGTTCCAAAATAGAAATTTCATATTCATTAATATATATATATATATACATACTCATTTATATTTGAAATTTACAAAATTTGATTAAAACCTCAAAGTCGTGTTAAACGTGAACAAACTAAATCCAAATAGAAAAAGATAGCAACAAATCATAATAAACACAGGATCCAATTGAATCAATCTTGTCTGATTGTTGAACAATAATAATAAAAAAAAATGAACAAAACCCAAATCAAATCCGTAAGAAAAAAAGGTCAAACAAAATACAAACCATCACATATCGTATTTGAACAAATCCAACTAATACATATAAATTGCAAAAATAAAGAGACTGCAATACAGGAAATCATATAAAAAACGTCAAATATGAATTCAAATACAAACCAAATGCAAATCCAAATGCCAATATAATTAAACAAAGTCTTCATGCTTCCTTCATCCAATCCTATAAGTTTTTAAACTCTCTGAACTATAAGGGTTAGAAATACAATGCTCGGTTTCTAATTAATTGATTTTAAGGTAATCAATTCATTTTGGAATAATTAGGAAGTAATTATACAGTGAAACATTTGGCTAACATTGGTTAAGGGCTTCAAACTTGACATCGATGTGTGCCTTGACGTATGCTCATACAAAATTTAGGCAAAATGTGTACATTTGAGAAATATCTCTAGAACGCTTGAGCATTGAGCAAGTTGTCTGGCACTTGAGGGGCACCCTTTCACCTCTCATTCAGAGTTTTGGCAGAATCCCCTCTCGTGAGCCACACTCATGCATGATTGAAGGATAAAGCGGCATCTAAGGAATGGAGCGGCAATTGATGCACTTCTAATCAGCGATCGTGCAACGATTCATCTGTATAAGTGCAGTTGATACTATTTTTGGGCATTTTTTTACAAGAAGAAGAGAAAAGAGAGAGAAAGAAAAATGGAGAAAGAAGGGAGGTGATTTTGAAGTTGGTCCAATAGCTTCTTCAGCCGCTATAATAGCTATAATAAAAATGGAGAAAATATTTCCTTTTGGAGAATTCTTTTCAATTTATTCCATATCGTATTATTTTAATATATTATTATAATTTTCATTAGAATGATATAAAATTCTGATGAATAAATCATGGATCAACTAAATTCTTCCGAGGACTCACTTACCCCCAAAAACACATCCTCAATTTTGACTGTAGGCTACGACTTGCTCGTATGAAGTCGAAATCGTTAATAGTCGTCAATCAGTCATACGACAGTGAATTTGTTCCCAGGCATCGACCACATTAAAATTACTTTTAGAAGAGGTCCATTGAAAATCCAAAAACTGTTCAACAACGGTTCGAGAAGTGAAGAATATTGGAGTGAATTAGAAAAAGTTTGTTAGATTTGTCAGATTTAAAAATTAAGGCAAGTATATTTAAACTCAATCTTTAATCTACTTTAAATTTTCTCTAATTTTATTTAAGTTTGATAATTTATTATGCATGTATACTACTTTTTACTTTCTCCACTTTGACTATGTGTGTATTCATATAGTTTTACCTGTTGTATTGAGATTTTATTTCAATTTTATCAAATATTTGAGAAGTTTATTCATTTTGTACAAAACAAGTGAATATTTAAAACGTTATATTTGTATTGAAAATATTTACAAAGAAAAAGTTATAAAAATATGTATTTGGGTCTTATGTGTGGTATTCTATATATGTGTTTTGGGTCAGACTATATTTTATTATTTATTTTGACATTTGTATTTTTTATCAGGTGAAAAATTTTATTTTTATACTTTTTTGGAGCGTAGATTTTTTACTTTTTCGACGTGGAGAAAAAGTTTTAGACGTTTGTTATAGAGTCTTCCAATTTTGTATTTTATTGAAAACTATTATAATAAATTAAACGAAACTAATATATTCAAACGTTTTAATATATTCAGATAAACTTGAGAATTACATATATCATTCATGAGTAATAAAAAAAGATAGCATCTAATTATATCTATGGAGAGTAATATGTGACGGCTCACTTATGGGTCTAAACAGTAATGATTAGATTTAAAGTTACTCGGAGTATGTGTATATCAATACATATAATCTGAATGTATGAAATAATCCAAGGTTCAGAATTCCAAAGTTTAAATACCAAAATCAGGTAATTTAGAGTATCGATCAATTCCTGTAGCTTTTAAAATGTCAAATTTTTTAAATATCAAATCATATATGGGTAAAAAATTTAAAAATCTACAACATACTAAAATTTAAAAATTAAGGACTAAAAGACTAATTTTTAGAAAGGGTTATATGTACTTTTGCTAATTTTAAACCAAATTATTTCTATTTATACTCATATGAGAGCCATCCGCATATTACTTCCTATAGATAAGGTCAAAAGTTACTTTATTTTATCACTTATGAATGATAGATACAATCCTCAAATCCGTATAAATATATTAGGATGCCCGAATATATTAATTTTTTTAAATATATAATAATTATTTTTAATAAAATAGCAAATTAGTGGATTTTATAGCAAATATTCAAGACTTTTCTTCTCTATCGTAAAAGTATACAATTTTTACTTTGAAAAAATGGAAATATAAAACTTCGCCCTATAGAAAAGTAAAATGTCAAACCAAATATTAAAATAAAGTTTGAATTGAAGCTTATCCGTAGACTATTACATATAATGTGAGATACATCCTTCCATGACTTTTTCTTTATAAATATTTTTATATTTAAGTATATTACCTCAAAACATTATCTTAATAAGGGCTAAACATAGAAATCTTCAAATCTTTTAACAAAACAAAACAAATCTTCAAAATCTTCGATAAAACCACATGTATATACAAATATTTAATGTATGGAGATTAAAGATAACATGCATTTATATTAAGATAAAAAATATAGACAAAACTCAATAGATTCGAAGTAGATAAAAGGTTTGGCTTATAAATACTTATCTTTTAATAAATACTTATATTATAAATACTTCTCTCTCTTCGTCTTCTTATCCTCCTTTCCTATTTCTCTCCTTTTTTTTCCTTTTTTTCCCATGAAATAACGAAAAAAAAGTATATAGATCCTTTTAAATATAATTGGCGCATGATTTCATATCAAATGTCATATAAGCATCACATCATATGCAACTCAAGTACCAACTAGTCTGTTCAAATTGCGTATAAGTACTCTAAAGATACCACTCTGCTACATACATTTTGTCTAAAGTATGTATAAGTGTAGATCAGGCATCAAACCTGGCTCCTCAATTTCAATTTACAGTAAATTTTAATCATACAATTATTTTTAAATTAATATAAAATTATATTAATAATATCATTGATCATATACAAAATTTAGGGTATTATAATTCTCTCCTACTTTAAAATTTTATCATCAAAATTTTACATGCCTCAATAAAAAATAAAATATTCAATCATAGTATAGTACCACCACACTTCCATTGCACAACTCTAATCGTTTTCCTCTAAATTCGAATTGAAACCTCAAAATATGCAAATCATCATCAATCGGTTTCCATCTCTTGATCATCAGATGGGCCATCAACTTCAGTGACATATGGCTTGCCAAATTTGGCCCTCTATTTTTCTTACTCCACGAGCAAGTCTCGATCAAGTATTGAAAAAGCACATTTTGTTGCTAACGTGGACAATCAAGTTTCGACCCTGAAAATTATAGCGGAAGCAACAATAAATAAATATCCAGTACACGTAAAGGATATTTAAATTTAGATGCTAACGAGATAACAAGCATGCACGATACAAATAATTATAAGTAATAAAGATAAAGACGCGATTTTTGGTGACGAAGTGAAAACTCGATACCCACAGTAATCGAGAAAAACACTCTGGGCTTCAACGGCCAGGGAAACAATGCACTATGAAAAATTAACTTACAGACCGGGTGGTAACGACGCGCTAACCTAGCCGACTTACTCCCGTCACGTGATCCCTACCAAGGAACTCCTTGGATTTGCCCGCGGCAACGGAACCGGACTCCTTCCGGTCTTCACATCAATCTTTCCTCTCGTGCCACTTGAAGTGCCAACCACGATCGGATCTCCTTCTTCATGAACTAACGTCTCCACGAAGGTAGAAGGATCGAAAATGTTAAATGGAAAAAGAAAAAAAGATGAGAAAACTCTTTAGAACATGGAGTTCAAAGTTGTAACATTTGATTTTCTCAAGAGAAGCTAAATCAATCAAGCATGAAAGGCTTTCTTCTCAAGTATTTTCGGCTCGAGCGGATCTCGAGCTCCTGGCGAGTCGGGGACCTTCTAGATTTTAGGCTCGAGCGGGTATCGAGCGAGTGGCGAGCCGGGGACCTTCTGGATTTTAGGCTCGAGCGGGTATCGAGCGAGTGGCGAGCGGGAAGGCTTTGGACGGGCTCGAGCGACTGGAGGGCGGACAGAATGGACTTTAAACTGACAACCCACAACCCGACATTGATACAATAATACATATGGTCACGAAATATGCCAATTAGACAAATGTCTCCAACAAGTATTTTGCTATAAGTCCTCAAATGTAAATGCACCAATTGACTCCGAATCAAATATTACAAGCCTTGCAAAAATTTCATCTCTCCTAGCTTCATCCATCAACAAATGTAGAACAAAATAAGATAATTTCGTAAAGAGTGTAGATATTATTTCACCGATCGTTTTCCTTGCCTCCAATGGGAAAACTCATCTTCCTTCAATTTACAGACTCTTAACAGAAAATATTCCTCCATACGTATGTCTGCAAAGACGTTCCAAGATGTATCTTTGTTTTCCAAGTCTAAAATTCTCTTCTTCTTGGTCTATCAACGGTCTGCCTTACCCTTCAACTTGTAAGTTGTAAATTTGACCTTTTCTTCCTTAGAACAATTGATAACCTCAAATACCTTCTTAACTGAATAGATCAAATTCTCCACCTTACTTGGATTTGAATTTTCTAAAAACTTTAAAACTTCTTCTCTCAAAAATTAATCAAAAGGCGTTAGGCCATGCCTCAAATTTGCACCTCCTCATCTTGTCACAAGCTCTGCGTTTATCTTTGAATCATTTGATTCATAATATCCAACATCTTAGTCATCATAGCCAGATATTTCTCATTGTGACTAGATCTAGCTTCTTGACTTCATGACATATTAAATATCTATCATTTAATAAATTAAAATATTTAGATCCTTAAAATCATATAAGACACTTCTGTTATGATTTTCTTTGATACCATTTACCATGTCTAAAAATTAAAATTTCTTATATATATATTTATATATTCCTTTTTATCCAAAATTTACAAAATCCAACTAAAACCCCGAAAGGGAGTCAAACATGAGCAAACTAAACATAAAACAAAGAAAGATCAAACCGAACCAATCCTATTAAGTCTCCAAACAATAATGTCAAACCTGAACAAGACCAAAATCGAATTTGCAAGAAAAACCGTTGAACAAAATACAAACCATCACAATACTAGATCTAAAAAGATTTGAATGATTTATACAAAACAATTTCAAATATAAACAGACTACGATGAATAAAATTACTCAGCAAATCTCAAATATAAATCCAAATATAAACTAAATGCAAAGCCAAACACCAATATAACTAAACCAATTCTTCAAACTTTCTCAATCTGAATCTTATAAGTTTCCATACTTTCTAACTTGGAAAGGTTAACAATATTGACAAAATTATGAGTATAAAGCTAAATAAATATATATATATATATATATTAACAAGTATATATATATATATATAAGAAATATAAATAAAATTTGAAAGAATTTAAAATAAATCAAAAATCAAATTTAGAAATAATTAATTTAACCATCTAATATGGCAAATTTTACTTTCAAAAACCCTAAAATCTCCTCTCTTTTTTTTTTTTTTTTTACTTTCTCACTTCTTCTCTTCTCATCTTTTTCTCTCTTTTTTCCTTTTTTTCCAGAAAAAAAAATAGTGTTCAAGTCTTTTTAATATACAATTAGCACATGATCGCCCAACAGGTGTGTATCAAGCATTGTACCAAATTCTCATATGTGCATAAACATTATATCAGGCACAGGTCAATTCTCAACCATGTTGTCTAAATTGCCCATGAGCACTCCAGAGGTGCTTCTCGGATGAATGCATTCTACTTGAAATACATCAAGTGTTGATCGGGCCCCAAGCTTGGTTTCTAAATTTTTATTATATAATTATTTTTAAGTTAACCTAAAATTATATTAATGATATCATTAATGATATGCAAAATTTTGGTCGTCAATGTCAAGTAGACCAGATAGAAAATTGTGTCACTTGATCTAGCGGATCTTAATGAACTAAAATTTTATAGAATTTGATTAAAATATATCAATATTTTAGATAGATACGGTAAAAAACTAGAGCCAATTGTTTTTAAAATTAAGTACGATCAATAGTAAAAGTAACTAACTTTAGTTCGTATTATAATTTTCTTTACAAATATATTTTTTATTTAGAGAAAAATTAAATTTTAAAAGTTGTTTTAATAAATTATATCTTTGTGTAACTAATAAACTCTATGTAAATATCTTTTATTTGAATATATATTCAAGTAGTATTATAATCTATATATTATAACTTTTAGAATATTTTATATCTTTAGTTATTTTTATGTATATTTAATTTTTTTAAAAAAAAATACTTAAAAATAAAAATATTCATACAAGAACATAAATTGGCCTAATTTAGATTATGAATATATCCTACTTGGCCCAATTTGAGTTAGTGATTATAAAATTTTATATATATTCAATTAGTATCTGAATTAAATTTGCTTTTGATTGAGTCTAATTTAAAGTAAAGATAAACAGAAAAAATATTTTAAAATAGTTTCTTCTTAGTAACCAAGAATAAAAAATATTAGGAAAGCTGAATTTTTTTACTCTTTATTTTAAAGAAATAATAATTTTTGTATAATTATTATTTTTTCCACTAAAATAACCAAATAGTATAACAATAATTTCATCATAAATGAGATAAAAATAAAATTTTTATTCCATTATACTAAATACATCATTAACAAAGAGCGGCTAATAAGAGCTCTCAAAATTAGGGTAAGGAATGAAGCCACAAATATGGCTAGGATTTTAATTATTTTCTTCTCCTTCCTTTCCATTTCTTTGCTCCCTAATTTAGTTAATTTACTATTTTACATCATACAAAATATATTTAAAAAAATCATAATTGATTCCAATTAATAAATTACTTAAATAAAAATTAAGCCTGCTACTATTAAAAAAATTATTAAAATATCCTCCGGCCTTCATCTCAAGGCCAATCCAAACTCACCAGAATATAAGTTCTAACCCGAGTGTAAATTACTGGGTTTGAAAAATATCACCTGCACAGTAATGTTTTCAGTTAATGGTCTCTTTTGATCATATGTCTAGTTGATTCAGAAAACAAAATACCTTATGTAATCTTCTCCAATAAAATATAAACTATATAAGTTCTTAATCTTCAATTATTCTAATAAATTATTAAATATAAGTCATATTAGGTTGAATATAATATCAATTACTTAATGCTACCCTTTTTCCGGTTCATCCAATATTGGGGTAAGGTTACAACCTTGGGCTATTATTTTAGTGACATTCATTTTTAAAATATAAGAGTGGGTAAGATCTTGAAAAATTAAAGAGATTGCATAAGAGAGATTAAGGGTATATATCTTACTAAAATTGCTGAAATTAACTTAAAATGTCACAGAATTGTTGTACTTAAAGTTAGCTAAAGGAAAATAGTACTTAATTTCATTCACTTATAACCTATCTGTAACTCATTCTTTCTATATAACCTAAGTTAATTTGAAGTAGTTGAAGTTAGTTGAGGAATTGATGCGTCCTAGTTCTCAGATTGTGATATGGATTAGGAAAACTTCAAATTTTTCACTATGGGCCAAAATAGATTGGGTCTGGTTTTCGTTACTTCTAACCTAAAATTTACACACCACAAATTATAAATAAGAGATCAAAGGATAGTGGGAGGTTACTCCACCGTAAACACTTCGATATTCAAGTCAGAAACCTTCCACAATAAACGAAAAGATACACGTGTAGATGTAAATGTGATGAGAATGTAAAGGTGCAGGAGTGAGGAGAGTGTGAGTGGGATGCATGTGGAGGTCTGGACTCTATAGGTTGCACCGCTATGGGTGGCTCATTATCGCCACCGTGAAGTGGCGGTGACTTGAGGGAAGAGTGCTAGTTCTTTCTCCTCGAAACTTATAGCACTAGGTAATGGATCGACCGTTTGATCTCTGGTCACCGTTTGGGCTTTCTTAGGGGAGTTGGAATCTAGTTCCAGAATCGATCCCTATCTCCTTCGGAGGAGATAGTATTTGTAAGCTCTTTCAGGAAGGTTTTGGGAGTCGGAACCTCCGACAAGTGGCTTACTAGGATTTGTCAGTCACTGCACGGTGGCGGTGGCCAGTGGTGTCAGTTGTCTCCTTGTGGAGGCTAGGAGACCTTCGTTGGGTGTGAGCAACGTCAGGCTTGCTGATTGTGTTCGGATTGGTTGAGTGGTTAAGATGGTGGCATGTGTTATGGTTTGTCGGCGTTGACCTCATCTCCAATTAGTTGGTATCTTCTGAGCTGGTGCCACCCGCGCTGGCCGCCTGCGACCATCTTTGTAGGCGTGCGCGCTAATTGGCTGCTCATTTGGGGCGCCACGTGGGTCGTGCCTTTGGATTCTTTGGGATACCGTAGCTGGGCTTGGGCTCTTTTGTTGGTTGAATCTGTGCCTTTCTGTTGGGCTTCGCTGCTCCTGGCCCAGTACCGTGTTGGACCCATCAAGAATAATGATATTTGTCTCACTCATCTATAACCCACTCTTACTATGAATTGTGGAGGTTCTATCTCTCGAGATAAAGATGTCTACCCTTTCGATCTCAATCATTTATTTTTAAATACATAACTATGATCTAATTATTTAAAAATAATATTTTAATTAATTTTTTAATTTTTTAAAATTAATTAAATTATAATTATTTATTTAAAAATAATTGATAAAGATACGGAGGACATACCTCTCCATCTTTTATAGAGACCGAGCTCCCCCATATCCCTTTCTCTATATAGGCTCTATTTTATTATTTTTAAATTATTAAGGAGCTTAAGATATAGAAAAAAAAGTTGTTACAAACCGATGAGATAAATACTTTTACTTTTAATTAAATTCCATTATAGAAATCCTAATGTGGAAGAAGGATTTGTTAAGTTTATTTAATCTTCTTCATCTTCAAAGTAAACTGTACAAAGGAAAATTTTGATTTGCTTATTGAATACAAACAAGATCCTTATTCGATGCCCATTAACCCATTGCTGTTTTTCCACTACTGCATAATTAGACATACAGTTATAAGTTTAATTCATACTGTTATGTGCATTATTTATGTTCGGTCTATGAAATTTGTGGCATAAGACTACGAATCTAAAATTCACTCCACACCATCAAACCACGAGCCCTTGCTTACTTTTAATTACCCGAGATCGGGATTTAATGAAACAATCAAAAGAAAGTTGGTAAATTTACATTTTAATCGTTTAAGCATACATCTTATGTATGATATGTAGATAAATTGATGATAACTCATGCTGAAATTGTTACGGACCTCATTGCTCCATGCCCAATAGCTCCACTCACCCCAATTGAGGCTAGTCCACAAGCAGCAAGCTTAGGCCCATCAAGCCCAGCAGTTCAGTCGACCGATCAGCTGACAACGCGACGAAGTGTTTGATTGACTTGATCTTCCTTAAAATTTAAGGATTATTTTTAATACATTTTATATTATAATTTTCTGTCAATTATTATTCTGTTAGTTATGTTTAGATTATATAATGTACGGGTTTATTTAGTTTGAATGATTAATAAATTTTGTAATATTAAGTTTATTTGTCTGAACTTTTTTATTCAACTTAATATATGATGTAAAAATAAAGTAAATAAATAATATTATTGATTCAGTAATAATAACATCTCAAACGTGTTTAAATATAATATAATATAACTATATAAAAAAAATATAAAATAATATTTTAAATAAAAATTATTTTATCAGTTAAAGAATACTACAATATCAAATTTAAACTTGATTCGTAGTGCTTCGATGAAAAACATTTATAAGAAACTATTTGATTAAGAAATAATATAAAAATAATAAAATATAATATTTAGAATAATAATATTATACTATGTAATTTTTTAAAAAATTCTAATATAATGTAAAAGTTCTTTAATATTATGTAAATTTACTTGAAATATGGGTAAGTCGTGAATAAATAAAAAATTAATAGTTAAGGTGGCAATGAAGTTTAAACGTTTAGTAATTTAATTATTTGTGTTAAAATTTGATTAAAAAAATATAGTAAAAATATGTATCACTCAGATATTTTTATTTACAATATTAAATATATTATTATGTATTATTATTATTATTATATGTGTGTGTACGCAATTGATTTGGTTTAGTTTGGTTTAAGTTCTTAAACCTTAACCAACCTGAAATGCGGTTTGAATAAAAAAATCAAACTGCAACCAAACTATATGATGGGTATGGCCAGATATAGACCGGCCAAATGCGTAAATGGATAACAGACTCAAGTATCGATGGCCCAACAGGAGACGTTACAAAACCTATGAGGTGAATGGCACAACGTATGAGTCAAGGGATGCAATCTGAGTAGTTGGACATTTATGGATTATAATGGCTTATTTAATGAGTTGATTCAGACGGTGATTGTGTCAATCCATTGACTGAAAGCCTGGTGGTCCTTCAATAGAATTGGGGCGGCTATTATATATACAAATAACACCCTTCACCACCGAAGAGACACTAGCGTCCACGCGTTGATTTTGTGGGCCGCCAACCAAAAGGTACCTCTCTCTATAAATGTACCCTCTCCTCCAAAGAAAAGGGGACGAAGTTGTGAGAGACAAAAAAATAAAGTCAAACACTCCACTAACCGAATATACAAATTCAAAAAACACTCACCCCGACGAATACATAATCTAAAGTCACTCTACTAAACGAGTATACTAAACAAAGTATTGCTCTTCAAACAAATATTTATTCCCATCGATTCTACATTTTCACGCTCATTTCCTTATATCTTTCTCTTCTAAGTAAAAAGATTTTTTATTTAAACGTCGAAAGACATATTGGGGAGCGAATTCTATATACATCTTACATCTTATTTGCCTTGTTGTGGTGCGTAAGACCAGATTTTGAATTACAAATATCAGACTCATTTCCATTCGAACGCCCATATATAATAAGGTGACTCTTTAATTTGTATAATAATTTAGGTCCTCGAGACATATCATTCGCTTGGATTGAGTGGCTTTAACTTTTTTTAATTGGCTCTAATAAATATTATAATAATAACGAAAATAAATATAAGAAAGATGCCAACAAGATAGGTCAAAAAGGATAATAAAATTTGGCCCGAGTCATCATGCCTACACACTCTGCTTTCACCTTTGCTACCAACTATATCAAAGTATCATATTACTTCATGGGAATATCTAATGTAATATGTGCCAAAGGTAGATATGTTGTCAAAAGTAACAATGGCATCTTAAGAACAATCATTTTAAATACATGATTGATCTAATTGATTATTATAGTGTACAATTATTATAAATCTCTAAACAATTAGTTGATTTTATAAAGTAAACAATTAGCTCACTTATAGGGGGAGAATTTATTTGACGCAGCATGTTGAGTGTAGAGGTTAAAACTACCATAGCCCATCTAATCCTTTTTGTAAGCAGTTTAAAATGGTCTTACCCAGAGGACGGACTCGATGCCCTGTGATCCTTTGGACTTACACAGGTCTTGAATCGGTATTCAATATAGAGAGAATTTATTTGACTCGGCACGTTGAGTATAAGTTAAACTTAAAATAACTTGTCCGATTCTTTTTGTTATGAGTTTAAAATAGTTTTACCAGAAGGACTGGCTTGGTGCCCTGTGATCCTTTGGACTTGCACATTTCTTGAATCGATATTCAATATTAGAGACAATTTATTTGACTCGGCACGTTGAGTATAAGTTAAATTTAAAATAACCTGTCTGATTCTTTTTGTTAGGAGTTTAAAATGGTCTTACCCGAAGGATTGGCTTGATGCCCTGTGATCTTTTCGCCTTACATAGGTCTCGAATCGGTATTCAATATAGTGCTAGGTTGACGTCTATGAAGAACTCAATATTATCTCCGAGAACCTTCGTGGCCGACCAGTACTTAAGCAAGGAGTGAGTGGAGTGCATGGGAGGTTTGGCTACGAAAATAACGCTTTTGGGTCACTGCTAGGAAATCCTTCCTTAGTAGGATATCCCTTGGGATGACCCAATTAGAAGTTATTCTATCTTCTTTATACGATGCCTTTTTCTTCCTACATTCTCTTATTGGCTAACTGCTGATGTGGAAGGTTCCTATTGAACCATTGGTTGTTATATTGCACGGAGGATTTTTAGTAGATGGGTGACCATGGTAGGCGCCACCGCCAAGGTCCTTTTTAGTGCCGATCCAACAATGCTTTTCAATGCCCACTCCGCACTTTTCATCCTTCCGATAAAATCGTGACATGCCATTCACGCTTCCTTGGTTGATCGACATGTCTCATGGCACATCCGTGCACACGGCAGGTTCCACCCGTGATGCGGCAAGAACCCAATCTTCACCCATCCTCATGCTTTGACTAGCAGGCTGACCGATGACTTAGTTGTCTAGACATCACATTGGTTTTGACATTTTAAGCTAAACCTCTAGGCCTATTTGTTCATTCTGTTCGAATATTTGATTTTTTTTAATAGCCATAGCAGAAACACAAGATTTATACTATCGTACGATTTGTTCATGCTTTCTTGGTTGATTGACATGTCTCATAGCACATCTGTGCTCATGGCAGGTTCCACCCGTGATGTGGCGAGGACCCAATCTTCATCCATCCTTGTGCTCTGACTATCAGGCCGACCGATGGCTTAGTTGTCTGGACATCACCTTGGTTCTAACATTTTGGGCCAAAACTCTAGACCTATTTGTTCATTCTATTTGAATCTTTGATTTTTCTGATAGCTATGACAGAAACAAGAGATTCACACTATCGTACGATTTGTCCATGCAAATAATTTGTCCAATAAAGAAATTTCTTTTCATAAAAAATACAATCACATAGAATATTTTTCACATTCTCCTTAAAAAATACATATATTCAAAAAAAATTTTGCTGGCATAATATTTTTTGACATTCTACTTCTGCATTTAGATTATATACAAGCCGAACAAAGGTAGTAAATAATGTTTTACATTGACTATAAAAATAATTTTTATTGACTTATTTTTTATATGTCACTGATTTTAAAAATTGTAAAAAAATTATGCTGTAAATTATTTTCTTATAGATATGTATATGACTCCATAAGAGTATGAGTAACAAGGCGTAACAAAAATTGTAAAATAAGAAGGAATAATACTGAATACAGAATACAGATATGACACGATATGAATATATTGGCTTTTTTTTTTTGAAAATAAAAATATAATATGCTGAAAATATACCAATGAAAATTTATTATTATTTATAAATATAAAAATATAATCAACCAGATTAAATCATCCACAAATATTCATATGTATGGATGTTCCAATACAGAGAAGTTGTACTATATATACCTTACATAATGAAAAAAATAAGGTCAATGGGAAACTAGACCATTATTTATTTTTAAATTATCAAATGATTATAGTTTTTTTAATTTATAATTAGAGCATATTTTTTTTAAAGACCTACAAAATAGGGTTTGGATTCGAAATATATATGATATCAGTACAGCAGAACAAACTTGAATCATTAGTCATTTGTCAACTGTCGAACCTCGTGAGAGCATAATTAGCAAAATATATAACGAAGTAAATAAGCTGTTTGATAATATTTAACGTAAAAAATCCTTTCTAATTAAGTAAAAATTATGAGATAACCTCCAAATAAATCAATTATAAAATATATGATTATAAATAACTATTTTTGATATCCTTTCAAAATAGCTCACGTAAATAATTTATTGAAATATAATTTTTAACATACCTAACAGCTACACAAAAGAAAATATAACAAGAAAACAAACAATAAATAAACAGTATGTCCTAAAACCAAGATTAGTACAACATAAGTTTAGAGAAGAACAGAATTTAAATCGAATCTCAATCGCATGTAAAAAAACTTCATCTTATCTCTTTTCTCACTTTACTGCGGCACCCCTTTGTTAAATAATGCAGAGTTTTCATATTAGGTGCTAACTTTCGAATACAAACTCAAACGTTCTAACAATATATACAAATTTTGCTGATATAGACACCATTGCCACTGCTCTCTACGCACTTGCGGCTTTTCAAGTGCTAACCGCCCACACTACTCTAATCATTCACTTGTGGGAATTCTCACACGAAAATTGAACATTCATTGGTAGCAGGACTCACAAGAACGTGACCCAAAATTAAACAAAAAAAAAAAGCAATATATTATACCTACATGTGTCAAGTAATGTTGGCCTAAGGGTCAATATATGGCATGCTAGCCCTAGAGGAAGAGGGCACTGTGATGTGGCTCCGTACAGTGTGTGTATGATGCTACGGCGTAGTCATCGGGTGAAAATTCAACATCTCTTATTTTTTTTGTTATTAAAAAATAATAATAAAAGTTATTTTTTTAAATAAAAGAGTTAACGATAGGCTTTGGATATCCATTCGACGGCTACGACACAGCATCATTCGAGCACCATAATAAAAACATCAAGTTGTCAATGATTTCGAAGATAATTGATGGCTATTACATTCATTCATCGATAAGAGGAATAAATCTTTCAAATTAACATTTTTTACATGTTTGATGAAAAAATTTAATATGTAAGATTTAAAATATATTTTTAAAAAAACTTTAGTAGTTTTTAAATATTAGGTTGATACAATATATGATAATAGTTTAAAAAATAAAAAAAATATATTTATTTTATTTTTTATTTTTAAATCTCTACCGTTGAACCTTCATTCAACGGTTGTGGATGAGCCAAAACTCACCATTCAAAGGTACCATGTGTTGCATAATTTTAAAAATATCAACCAATTCCTCAGTTTCATATTTGACAAAACAAAATAAAATGATTATCCTACCATGTTAAATGGAATTTGTAATTCAACAAATCCATCAAATTAAACAGTTGATTTAAAATTGGAAATTCAATGATTTAAATGCTCAATATGCTTACCCACTAGTAACTCGAACTTGGGCTTTGCTTTTAAAACACAAAACATTATCGGCCCAAGAGCTTGTTGGGCCTACGGTGTCCACTTCCTTGAATTCAGATAAAACTATGATATTATTATTATTATTATTATTACAAAATAACCTTTATAAAATATAAGATTAAGACTGAGTGCATATGGTTTAGCTTAATGGGTTCAGGGGGGGCGGGAGAGAGGTCTGTTCCGCGGCACAGCACCTGTGATGCGCCTTGACCGGTTGGATTAAATCTAACTGGCTGGGGTTATCGCCCCCTCTTTTTTTTTTTCTTTTTTTTTTTCTCTTTGTCTAATTTGTTTTTTCTTTTAAAAAATTTATTTTTATTGTGTTTTTTATTTTCAAATATTTTTATAAAATAAGAAAATGTCAAAAAAATATTTTTTTATAATTTTATAATTGTATTAATATAGTAATATTTTAAAATGTGCTGTTATAAAATTATTATTTTATAAGTTTATAAAATATAATCCCCCTCATATAATAATATTTTAACAATAGATGATTGTAAATTATTATTTTATAAAATAATAAAATATAAATATAAATATAAATTTGACCCAACCTATAAATAAATTTATTTATATATTTTATTTTCGCATGTATTTGTGTTTTATAAGAATAATTAAAATATATATAAATTTAAAATATAAAAAAACAAAAAGGAAAAAAAAAAGTTAAACAAATTTAAAATGGGGGGGGGAGTAAAAACAAAAAAGAAAAAAACAAAAATAAATAAATCAAAAGGTTAATCAGTGGATGTGCATCATGCAATGCCATAATCAATGGTGATATAATCTGTTGATATGCTAATTACTAAATTGGCTTTAAAAAGTGACTTCCAATTTCAAAAACAATATTGTTTTGGTTAATTATTTTTTAACATTTTTTATTAATGTGACATATATCGATTCATCTGCCTATTTTCGCATGAGCTTGTTAGTTTATATAGATAAATAAGACGTAAAGCAATTGAATATATTTGAATAACAGATGAAGGGAATCATCAAATATCACTCTTATGGTATGATTAGGAGAGCAGGGGGGCGGCGACGCGTACAAGTGTCGTAACCCCTACAACAATTATAGGGGTCGTTGGATTTTAAATCTAATGTCCCGTCAGAGTGTCATAGGGGTTGCAACGCGGACGGGTGTCATAGACTCCCTCAATACGTATGATTAGTTATTAGGCAAATTGCAACTTTATGTTGAGAAAAACTTATAAATGCCAAAACATCAAGACAGTCATGTTGGCATTCCGTGATGATCTACTTCTTTTCTATGAGGTAGACAAAGGATCTGATTGTATTCTCTCTCAATGCCTCTCTGACTTGCAATCTTCTCGAGTCTTTCTCTCAGCAGAGGTAAGAGTGAGAGTTTAGTCTACTTTGCTATCCAAGCCACGATGTCCGAGTTGCATTGGATTTCAACATTTCTTCCCTACCAATGCGATACTTTGGGGTCCCTTTGATTTCTTCTCGCCTTACTTCTACAAGCTACAAGGTATTTACTAATAGAGTATCTAATTCGGTCTTATTATAAAACAATAAATGGCTCTCTTTTAAAGATAGATTACAATTTATGTCATCATCCATCATTTTGAATACTTACTTATATTGGGAGTTTATTTTTGTTCTTCCTAAATCCATCATTAAAAATATTGATGACATCTTTTATTGGTTCCTTTGACACTAGTTGTTGTTTAAAAAGTTTTCGACAAAGGTACCTTCGGAAATGATTTACAAACCAAAGGTGGATGGTGGCTTTGGAATAACAAATGTCGTTGCTTGGAAAAAAAAATCACGCTTGCAGGACAACTATGGCGCTTATCAGTGGTTGGAAACTCTTCCATATAAATTAATTGTCAACACCGAATTAAATATAGATATATCTGGACTATTAAACTCCCGCAATCTATTCCATGGAGCTTCCATAAAATTGTGAACCTTGGACTTACTTGAGATCTTTCGTGTATCATGTGGTCGATAATGGGAAGAATACTTTCTTATGTTTGGACTACTAACACCCAGCATGATCCTTTACCTTGACCTTACTTAACCAGACTATCCTTAAAACGATTCTTTATTGGGACGTGAAGGTGGAGGCTGTGATTTGTAGTACCAGCTAGTAGCAGCTGAATCGAGCTCTTGTGGCTGTTGGTTTTTTTATTAGTAATTGACTTGGGTATGCCTTGAATCCCATGGTACATTTGGTGGTCTTGTGAAAGCCATGTTGGTTTTTGTTCAGATCGGGTGAATCTTCCAACTAGCATGTGAAGTGGTGGCTTGGAGCTCATCCTGTGGGTCAGGCGATCCTGCTTTGCTATAGGCGAAGTAGGATTCCCTATTTTTTCTTTCTGAGCCGTCGAATAAAACTAACGATATAGATTTTCTTTCTTTTTTTTAAACATAGAAAGAGACGGATCTGAGATGTCCGTTAACCGACGGTCGAGATTTTAAAAAAATTTTTAAATTTGGGCTATCGGTTTTAAATCTAATAATCCGACGGCCCAAATTTGACATAATCTGGGTTATTAGATTAGGGATACATAGACAATTGAGATTTAACTTCGAAATAAAAAAAAGCAAAATATGGGCCGTCAATTTTGAGACATGTGGATGGTGGAGATGATTATTTGAAATTTGAGAAAATTGCCCCCCATTTTGTATTCCCTCTCACTTTCTGAAACCTCTCGTCTTTTTCAACAAAATCCTAATCTCCTCTTCCTCTCTCACTTTCTCAAATGTTCTTCCCTATCATCTCAGTTTTGAAAACCCTAATCCTCACTGTCGCCTCTCGGCATCGCCTCTCTTTGCAAATCTCAGTCATCGGACGGCAGGGGTCGGAGAACTATTGCAGCTACTCATCAACAATATTTCTCACCCTGGATTTGTACATTCTGCGACATTAACCAAGGAAATGACATTTTTTCAGTTAAGATTTGTATTTTTTTTTTGCTTCACAAAAGCTAAAAAAATATTATTTATTTATTTTTTTGACAATATTTTTCCGAATCTAGGTATGGCAATGACATTTGTGCCATTAATAAAATATTTTTTTTCCATTACAAAGTTCAAAAAATTAAAAAAAAAATTACCAGTTCGTGGTGTTTGTATTTGCTGTGCATAGAAATTGTGTTCAGAAAATAAGTTTCTGTTCTTTGTGCCATTAAGAAATTTTTTTCCATTACCATGTTCATGTTTGTACTAGGGATCCTACTTTTCTAGACGAAATAAGATCTCCTAATTTTGAGTCTCCCTTCTGGATCATCGGTTTCACCCGACAGCCCAGATTTGTGTTTTTTTTTTTTTTGAAAACCATGGGTACGTTGCAGACTCAAATTGTGGGTAACAGTTTCACACTTTGTAATACACAAAATCCCCCGTGATGATTTCTTCACCTACAAAATCCCCCGTTCCTGGATCTGTATACACAAACTGTGGTGATTGTGTTCTTTGTATACACATTGTATACAAATTCTTGCTCTGGATTTTAATCCAAATTTGCTTACTAAATCTGTATACGATTTGAAAAAATACGGATTTAAATTTGGATTTTTTCTCTGTGTACAGATTTAAATCTATATTTTCTTGGACAAATACAATAATTTCCAAAAAAATACAGTAATTTCAGCAGTTACTATACACAAAAAAATATGTATACTGATTCTAATTTTATCAGTAGATCTGTATAATATTGGTAAAGCTGTATATAATAAAAAATATATATTAATCGTAAATATGTTGATTGTGTGAAATGATTAATCTGTATGCTGTAAAAATTATTAGTAAATTATTTGTAATGGATTGATTGCGAATACAGAAAAATTGTGTGCACAATCATATTCAATGGACGATTGGACTCCTTCCGTTAATATGACATTTTAAAGTATGAATGATGCTTGAAATTTTCAGAAACAATATGGCCAGAAAATGGGTGTAAGAAAATCTAAGAAAGATAGTGTAGAAATATTTTGAATATTTTCTTGTTCTAAAAAAGGTAAACGTAAAATTGATAAAAGAAGAGATGTCATACAACCGCGTTGAAAAATAAAATGTGGATGCCCTGTTAGGATGAAATGCATGTTAAAAAGGGAGAGCATGATTATTATTGTAAAATATTTCGTGGGAGAGTATAATCATGGACTAGAGCCTCCTGAAATGCGGCATATATTGAGGTCCCGAAGAGAGGTGTCAAATGTGCAAGGTCATGTTATTAAGATGGCCCAAGATGCAGGTTTGAAACCTTACGATACCCATAAGTTAATGGTGATGGAGGCCGGTGGTAGGGAAAATGTTGGATATATGTCGAAAAATTAAAAATCATATCTTCAAGTTAGGAGACAGTGAAGTGTGCAATGTGGGGAGGCAGATGCCATATTAACATACTTTCTCAATTAAAAAATAAAAAATAGACAATTTTATCATGATATTTAGCTTGACACAGATGACCTAATCACTAATATTTTTTAGGCTCATGCGGAGTTGGTTGCTGATTATGTAACCTTTGGAGATGTTATTACATTCGATACAACATATGGAATAAATAAATGTTTGAGCATTTTGGTATTTTCACGTGGTTTAGCCATCATCGACAAATAATTGTATTTGGTGTTGTTTTGCTATATAATGAGATAGTGGAATCCTTTATGTGGCTATTTGAGATATTTTTGAAATATCATGTTGGGCGGGCGCATATTGCTATTTTGACTGATCAGGATGTTGCAATGGCCAAAGCAATTAGTCTGATAATGCCCCGTACTTTTTATGGCTTGTGCACATTGCATATTTTATAAAATGTCACCAAGCATTTGGTTTCCCATCCGGAACTATTTCATAAATTTACTAAATGTATGAATGGGATTGATCATCCTATAGATTTTGAAGTTGTATGGGCTATAATACTCTCCAATGAAAAAGCTTCTCGTGCATGCTTGTGGTTAGAAGGTATGTACAACATACGTTTTAAGTGGGCCTCATGTGATATAAAAAAAATATCTTCACTTTGGATATACAATGCACACAGCTATCAAAAGCTTAAATAGTGACTTGAAATTTCATTTAAAATGTGATTTAAATATGAGGAATTTTTTCACTTTGATAGAGTGGTTGATAAGAAGAGACATAGAGAACTGATGGTCGATTTTGCATGCAAACAAAAAATTTCATATCTTATTTTGAGCCATTACCCTTTTATAATTCATGCTTCAAAAGTTTATACCCCAATGCAGAAAGAATTGCTTGAGGTACCAAGTTAGTGTGTCATATCCCGTGCTGATCCTATGCATGTAATAGTTTATTATATGGACCCGAGAAATGAGGTTATAGTTATATTTGATGAACTAAGTAAGAATGTTGATTGTAGTTGTAGAAGATTTCAAAATGTTGAAATATTGTGTGTTCATACTTTTGTAGTTTTCAATGTCCATAGTTTGACCGCAATTTTCAACTACTACATTATGATTAGGTGAACCCGAAACGCAAAACGCTGTAATGAACTGGTTGCTATAAGTGACATTCAAAGCAATGAGGACGATTCCCGTACATGGTCTGTAAGGTTGGCTAATAATTTTATGAGGAATTGTATTTGGATGGAACTGGCATCAAGTGGTCGAGAAAAAATGGAGGAAATTGTTGTAGGAGTTAATAAAGTTGTTGACAAATTTTGTAACCTAAATATCGAATAAGGGACAAACAAAGAGGCGTCACGTGCGGAGAACATCCCAGAGGAAATTATGAGACAGATCAATCAAAGGAATGAAACAACTTGTTGGTCGAAAGGCAATAAGAAGACCTAAAAGTTGTCATGAAAAAATTAAACACAAGAAGCGGGTATATTTGTTTACTATATTGCTCATCATTAATTGTAATTATCATTATATCTTGTTGCTCATCATTTGTTTGTTGTATGTGTTGTACACTAATATTGTAGATATTGTCATCTTGTAGGAATCGGGTAATTCATCATCACAGGTACATCTTGCTCCACCCATATAGAAGCTTGAGACCATGCAAAATTAGCAGCCAATGACGTATATGCAATTGTTAGCGATAATCTAACTCAATTGCTAATGCCATAAAATATTAATATGTTTTATTTTACTTATAAAACATAAGTTATGTAAAATGTTCTGTGTATATCGTGGGGATAACAATTACATACTCCGTTGTACGGACCTGCACATACCGAAGGATATATAACTACGCATATTGATACTTCAAATAATGCTACTACAACTCTTCCAAATTTCAGAATTTATGAAAATTCAAACTATCGACATGACAGTTAATAGGAAAACTGCGGAAGAGGTAATTTGACATCCTTTTTCCCTTCCCTTTGAACTTGGTGTTCTGTTCATTCATCGGATAGAAGGATATTTTTATTCACATCTATAGTATGGATGTGATTCAGAAGCAGAGGTGGTAGCCTCCCCAATTGAATTTTTTGATCATACAACTGAAGTATGCAGCATGGCTTCAGATAAGAGATGCCAGAGATGTGTAATGTAAGGCATTGGTACCTATCAACTTGTTGAGGCTTTTATGCTGCAATACAGAAGTAAATTTTTGTTCTAGAAGGTATTTGAGACTCTTGATCTGTCTTGATGATGAATGATTGGTATTGCAAGAATCGAATCCACTAGGTAACTGCAAACAAAATTGCTATCAGCTCCCTTTCATAAGCAGGAAGTCCCTGATTTCTTGGTGCAAATGGTCTTCTGATAAAAAGCAGTGGGGCAGCTCCCATTCCAGAACTTGAAGCATCTGTTACTTTAATAAATATGGCTGTGAAATATGGCAGTGGTTCATCATATTTTTAAGTCATCTCTTCTCTGGAATTTGGTGAATCTCTCCTATGATGTCCTCGGCAGTGGTTCATTCATTGCTTTTGAACTCCATTTAGCTTCAGTTCTTGATTGAACGAAAATCAAGCAGGCTGGCCTTGAATTCCACATACTGGCATGCTTTGCCAGTATTGTTTTTTTATTTTTTCCCGTTAATATTTTTCCCGAATGAAGCAAAGGTATGCCTGTGCCTCAATTTGTGTGATGTGCCCTCTAATGGTGGTTCAAAATGATGATCATAGTCAAAATGATGAAAATGGTGATTTGAGTGGCTTGTTTTGTCTATACGAAAATGAAATTAGTATCTACAACGCCAGTCTATATTAATAGGGAGTGAGTGAGAGTTTTTGCCTTGTTTTGTTTCTTTTTTTCCTTGGTGATAAATGTTACATGTTCTTTTGTAGGTATCACGACAATGTTGCTGATGCAAGGCTAACCCAGCATACTGAGATAGGAAACGAGGATGGCTTTTTTATAAGCGGTGTAGCATCTTATCATTGTATTCTTCTTCCCTCAGTTGTTTTTCTCCCAGTCCTTTATAACCATCGTGCCCATCCCTTTCCTTGTTTTCTGACGGACCTTGCTTAAGATGAGTAACCATCTGTCGGCAGTTGATTGATATTGCTGATTTTTGTTTAGTATTCTCAATCAATGTCTGAGTTTCCAACATTTGAAACTTGTAAGGATATATGTTGGTGTGAGTCAGGTCATACATTTCACTAGAGGGGCAGACCAGGAGGTTGGCACAGGAATCGCGTTGGATCGATGAGATAACAGAAGGGCGGTGACTAGGAGCAGCGGAGATGAGACGGGACTAGTGATGATTGAAGATGTTGATTGGAGATGATTGAAGACTTCAGTTGATGCTTCCTCAAACAATAATGTTCTTGCCAAAGCACGAGGAGGGACCTGCACCCTAGCCTCCACTGATCCAGAAAATTAAAATCTCATTCCCCTTGTAAGGGGACAAGTGATTCGTTTGGTTTGATATAAGGACACAAGTGACACCGTCCTCTTTTTTGAATTGAGGTATTACTCATCATCTTTATTGATATTACTTTTTTACAGTGTTTAAATGCTGAATTTTACCAGTGGTTTGTTTGTATGATTACATTGCCATGTCATTTATGTTTTAATAATGCTGTTATTTACAGGCAATGAATTCTTGGCTTGGCATTTTATCTCTTCATTGTTAGTATTTTATTATTTTTAGAAAGGCTGTAATTATTTTCAGAAAATTTGGATGCTAGCCATTGCTTCCTTCTCCCGTTGCTGGCATTTTAGAATTTGGTCATCATCATATACATGATTTTACAACCGTTCAAAATAATCTTAATTTGACTTTTTTTTATATATAAATAGAATGAACACCAATAATAGAGTTCATAATAAATTAAGAGCAAATAATTAAGAAAAAAATTAAAAAGGAAAAAAATGGGAATACACATGCGACTGAACTGTGAAAAATTCATCTGATACGCATCGACAATTAATTGCTGCTCAGGGTCGAAATTCTCATCTTGCAACGAAGAAAGCAATCCCAGAATGGAGTGCAATGGCCTTCGCATCCCATCGCCGATTACTTTTAGGAACCAATTCCTCGCTTGGCTAGCCATCATTGCAATTTTCTTTGCCCGCTGCAAAGCACGATGCTGCTCCACCAATTTGTCTCTCATAAGCTGGGACTCCTCAAGCACTGCAGCATGGGAGATGGCCACAGCCACTTGATCAGCGACCACTTCAATTATCTCGAGCTCCTGGACGGTCCAGGATCGATATTGCCCACAGGGAAGAACTAAAATCAGCACAGCATAACAGGCTGTAATCAACTCAGGGATTCCCCCTTTGAATCCTTCAACAGCCTGTAGCTAATGCTCTCCACATTCTTTTCCCTCAATCCATTAAATGAATCCTTTTAGTTCAAAAAGAGATCACCCGCTTTAAAAATCTTCCAGCATTAGCTGCAGAAAAACATGCAAGAGACAAATTCAGAACCAACCCTACTATTGAAGGAATCCATTTTCATTCATTTTTTAAAAGACCCAGATTGACCCGCCAACCAACAAATTAACAATCTTTTTGAATTTTTTTTAATGCAAACTATTAAGAAATGTATTGCAGTTGCTGAAACACAACTCCTTGTTGTGCCCAAAAGAAAGAATATATATATAGAGAGAGAGAGAGAGAGAGAACAAGGCAGAAGCCCATGACCTTCAACCTTCAAGAAGAGCAGAAGAGAAAAATGAAGGGAGAGAAGCAAAGCTACATAAAAAATCACATTAAAAAAAAAAAAAAGAAATCATTGTCCTGTGATTTCGTTGAATGAAGAATATGATAACAGTTGAATACGGTGAAAAGAAGCGAAGGGAAATTGGAGAGACCTCCTTCCTGATGCGGGAATGGCGAGCGGCACAGTCCTGTCGACGAGTTCAGGCCTTCGATTCGATGAGTGGAAGGGTCTGCGGCCGCGAAATCTCTAACTTCAGAGGGAGTGGGAGCTGCTATGATGAAGCAAAGGCACTTTGAAGGAGCGCGAAGGACAACAAGGATGACATCTCTGCGTTCTCTTTCAGCTGCTCCCTGTACTCAGCTGCGAGAAGTGACAGTGAGAGTGACTTAGAGGATTAGGGTTTTGTTGAGGGAGACGAGAGGGTTAAGAAAGTAAGAGAGGGAAGACGAGAATTAGGGATTGTTTTCAAAAATTTGGAATCAACGTCTCGGCCATCCACGTGTCTCAAAATTAACGACCCATATATTTTTTTTTTTTTTTCAAAGTTAGATCTCGATCATCTTTGTATCCCAAATTTGGCAGCCCAAATTATTTCATATTTGGGCCATCGGATCATTAGATACAAAACCGATAGTCTAGATTTAAAATTTTTTTAAAATCTGAATCATCCGTTAACCGATAATCTAGATTTGTCCATCCTAGATTTAAAAAAGGAAAAAGCAAATCTGGACCATCAATTTCTTCTAATAACCTAGAGAAAAAAAAGCAGAAATACTGCTTTGCCTAAAAAAACAAACTTTTCCAGGCTTTCCTCTTCACCCTTCACAGGCTTTCTCTTATGGCTAGTAATTAGAGGTTGATGAGGCATGAAGTTCCTCCATATTCCTTCCCGATGTGTGCTTCTGGAGGAATGCATAGGAATCCGGGTATCATCTTTTCTTTCAAAGCAATGTTACCAATCAGATCTGAGAGTTTCTTGCATTGAATTCAGGCCGTATGAGAAACAGGACAAGGCAATTTGTTGGGCCACGATCAAATGGAAGTGAATGCCCCGCAAACACAACAGCAAAACTGACCCCTTTCTTCTACGCTGTATTTCATCTCTTCTACGCTGTATTTCATCTGAAAAGCTCATAACACTACCGACCTTTTTAACCACGACAACCAGGAGTCGAGAAACGTTTGCAAAGGGTGAAGAGTCCAAGCAGAAGAAGTACTTGGTGACATCCTTGTAGGTGTCTTTTACCTTGTGACGTTCCATTGCTTCTCCTCTGTCCTTTTGTTTGGTTACAATCGTTCTTTTGAAGTTTACTGGCCATTTTTGCCTTCTCTTTCAAGCTTTCAATGATTTTCTCATGTCTGCTTGGGAGTTTGTCTGTTCATGGGGGTAGTGGCTGATCCCTTTGATCTGTTTTATAATATTAATACATTTGCTTGCTTTCTAAAATAGTAATGATAATTGGGGATTCCAATTCTATTGGGTCTTGACTTATTTCATTAGATAATTTTTATCCTGTTCAAAATTTGATAAAAAAATTCTCAAAATAATGGGATGCCAGTAGTTTTATATTGTGTTACTCGGCCTCATCACGACCTGTTTTGATTTTGCAGATATTTTATGATGCTAATACGGTAAGTGATTTTTTTAATTCATCATTGATGAATGAAAAATTACTTCTTCTTTTTTTTTTTTGCATTTTTAGAGTTTTTATATTTTAAAATTATTAGATAATAAAATTGTACCCGTATTTTTTTAATATTTCCATTTTGATATATTATCCCCTCTTTATCTCTACCGATGTTAAAGAAAGGATGCTTTAATGAGATGATGTGATATAGGTAAACATAGAAAAAGGTAAAAATACTAATAAATAAATAATTCTTATGGGTCTTGCTACAAAATGATAAGATTCATATATAAATTATAAATATTTATACAGTAAGAATAAGCCTAGATTATTAGAAGTCAATTGTATAAATAGGCTCAAATTACCAAAAGACATAGCACCAAGGCCGTATTGTTAGAGGGAGCTATTAGATGGCAAGCCTATCATAATATAATCTGGTTACTAGATATTTGTTATAAGATTATCTTGTTCAAGATTCAGAATTATCAGAATATTAAGTTGTCAGTTTAAACAACACAGCATGTGACATGCCACAGCAGCGATGATCAAAATGTGCCATTTAAGGAATTATCCGCACAACATATGCTCATTAACTCACTAAGCCACAATCATCTAAGTGTTGATAATGTGCACCCTAAAATTAGAGAGATGTAACATTACATCAAGATCACAGTATATGGATCTTATAAATGGCTACCGTGACTCCTAACTTACATGAAATGGTTATTAAGATTGAATAGTTAATTAATTTAGGAAATCACTCACTCATAGAGATGACTGAGATTAAAGGCTTACTAAAAGAGTCCTTGAAATGGGTTTAACGTCTCTATAAATATAACATCTTTTAATATAAAATGGGGCATCTCTTCACTTCCAAACATGGGTCTTTACAACATCTAGTCCATGAAATACTTGCAAAAAATATTCTAAGGTAAGAGTTTGTTTTCAAAAAACAATCTTTCCCTTCTGCATTTTTTATTTTCTCGTTTAACTAATGAGACACTAATTTAGTATGGAAGGATAAATCGATGAGCTTTTTCTATGCCTACTGATTGGGTTCGGTTTGTTCGACCGGGAAGAGAGCCCACTAGTAGAAGGAATAAGCTTAGGATCCGAACAATATCTCAACCGGCTCAATCAGCCCATACAGTCCAATCGATCAAAATGACCTTGTCGACCCAATTTAAACAGCCTACGATCCTTTTTCTACACGTTAAAGAAACTTACTATAACCGGTTAAAATATTTTGGCAAATATTCCCAGACTATTTGCTCACATTCACATAATATCTTCCAAAATGGTAATAGTAACCTGATAGATCTTCTTCAAAAGGTAATTGACATACCAAGCGTCTCCTATGATCATATTAAAGAATAACAAAAATTGCCAGTCAAATGAGATTTTTTTTATCCATCCAGACAGCTCAACGCAGATGTTGGGATCGTTGTCTTTTTTGGCGTGCAGCCTTTATACCTATAACGATCGTTGGATTGATTGCTTTCTTTTTTCATTCTATAACCGTTAGGATTTTTAGCAAATAGAGAAAAGATTCTGACGCCTTCCTTCAGGAATGCGCATTGATTCTGGAAGTAATCATTACAATGATTGTTGCCTTCTGTGGAGAATGCTTAATCAAGAAATAGGACCGTTGCGGCCTAAGGATGGACACGTGAACCAATCTGGGTTTGGGCCGAGTGAAGTCTAGTTTTCAGCCAGTCAACTTGGTCATGCTTCTGGTTAACGGAAGTGTTGACCATCTTGGGACTAAGTGGTCCGTCATATTCTTGGGTTTTTATTCGCTCATTAATCTTTAATCCAATCAATGGTTGGCGTTGACCGTCTAGGTATAAATGATCCATTGTGGATCGGCCTGTTGGTCAACATAATAATAATAATAATAATGCGTAATAATAATAATAATATATTCCTTTAAATTCGAAAATAAATATTCTCAAAAATAGTTATTTCTTATTAAATTGCAAACCAAATAAAAGAATTATTATTTCTGAATGAATAAAGTGAGAATAGAAATTCTGTTCCCACCAACTAAATGCGACCTTAAGAGCGTGCAAGCACCATATTAAGTGCTACTCAATCGCCAACCAATCTACACAAAATACATATGAGTGTGACTCAAGCGCTTATCGAGTGCTAAGATTGATTTTCAAATTTTGATTTTTTTTTAAATTTTTATCATATTATTATTTTTAAATTAATCAAAAATTATACTGATAATATCACAAATTTTATATATAATATGGGACGTTACAATAATCGTCATGGATAAAATTATATATCTAAATTTATGAAATAATATAGACAAAAATAGTTAAAAATAAAAAATTAATTCACTCAATCAATGGCCTTGGTCAAGAACCCAAAATATACGTCAATTGATTAGCCTCTAACATGACGACGAACGTTCATCGTCATGGGAAGGTTGGCTTTTAGCCCATACGATGGTTTTAGGAATCCAACTTCTTCCAAGAAAAAATAATATTCTATTTTTTCTTTTAGAATCATTAGATTTTCAAGATTTAAAATTTTAAAAATATTAAATATAGTTATATTTTTAATTTATTTTTTTAAAATATTAATATTTATTGAATATTAAGTTAAATATTAAAAATATTTTTAATAAAAATAATTATTTATGTATTATTATATAGTATTTAAATTTTAACCGTTAGATTTTTTAAAGTTAATGATATAGGTAAGAGAAGCAAAATTCTAGTTTTCCTTGATCATATGATACATTAAAATCGAATATCTTGCTTTCCACAAAACTATAGGCCAAGAGACCCCATATGCAACAAGCACTGTTTTTTCCATGCTTGGCAAGTGTTAGCCCGTGATTTTGTTAATTAGGAAAAAGATGTGTAATTATGCTTGTTAATGGGATTAATTAAGGCATGCCTTGAAAGAGATAATCATGCTTATGAATTAGTAGCTTGTAAATGATTCCCATAAATTACAAGTAATTGATTAAAAACTCACATATTCTTTTCTATTAAAAAAATAAGTCTTAACAAAATCGTAAAATTAACCTGTTATAATATAAAAATTATAAAAATGAATTATAAATCAGTATATATATATAATACAGGGATAAAATTGTGTATATTCGTCTTTTATTAGAGTATATAACTCCAAAAATTATTTTATATTTGACCCTTTTTTAATAGTAAGGTGCACCTTTCATTAGAGAAAGTAAAGCTAAAAGCAAAAGACCAATAAACAATATTATAGCCAATGGAAGAGCAAGCTTGAGATGCCATATTTAAAAGATAGAACTTTGTGACATATTAAATAGAAATAATAAATTTGATATTTATTATTACATGTTTAGACTTATCTAATATATAGTCATTTACAGTGTGACCACTACAGTAAGAGTTTGTTAATAAGAAATATTATGAAGTAGAAGTGAGAATTCTAACCATACATTTTGATATGGCATTATATTTATCAATTTGTTTTTATATGTCCGACCTAACATGAATATATAGATAAGATAATAATTAATCCGAAGCATTTCTCATTAGCTAAAAGTAAAATCACATTGTAACGAAAAAAATAAAGGCCAAAGCACGTATAAAGAAGGCTAAATCCAAAAAAAAGAGTTCTAAACGTATAAACAGAATACTGAGGGGAAAAATGAAAGGAAAGAGCGACCCTACCTCTGGCAATGAGAAGCATAAATGGGTTCTTCTCCTTCATCTATCAAAATTATTTTCCAATAAGTATAGCCTTGATCCGCCACTTGCCATTCTCCTACAAGTGCAACAAGCTATCCTTCTAGGAGGCCATCCCTACATCTAAGTGCCATACCCTCTCCGAGAGGCCTTTTATCTGGGCATTATACTCTCTATCTAGGAGGCCCTCTCTCCTTCTAGGCATCCTACTCTTCATCTTTAAAGTTAAGTCCTCTGTCTCTAAGCCGTCTATTGGCTAAGCACACCTCTAAGCCACCCTATTGGCGGGCATACCTAAACGCTCAATTTTTTATTACATATATCCATGTATTCTCTTACATCATCGTATCTTTTTATTCAACGAGAAATATTTTTATATTAAGCGTCAAAGGATAAATTCGGAAGTGAATTCTACAAATCCTCTAACTTATTATTCATTCGTTGTGTTGCCAAGTTCCAAATGTGAAGGTACGGGGATCGAATCGACTTCAATTCAACCCGACATGAAATATCAAATAACTTTCTAACCTATCAAACGACTCGAATCCTGTGATGTATTACATCTCTCATTTTAATTTGTACTATGTAGGATTCAAATTAAAAATTTAATATCTTATTAAAAAAATTTTCAGATTGAATCTAAACTTACAGTACAATTAAATTCATAAAAAAGTTATTATTAGTTTTCTTAGAAAAATAGTTTACAAAATTTTATTTTTTTAACATATTTTCTCTTATTTCACTCTTTTTTATTTCATAACAAAAATTTGTTTTATTTATTTATTTATAAATTTTTATATTATAAAATTAATAAGGTGACATTTTAAATTACTTTTTAAATATGAAAATTTGCTGTTTTGGATCGATAATATTTTAAGATATAATATTAAAAATATTTTAAAATTATTTATTATCCTTCTCACCTACAAATTTCATATATAAAGACAAAATTATAAAAAGGCTATACAAAGTGAAACAATAAATAAAATTTTACTAAAGATAGCTCAAAAATATTATTTAATTATCCTAAAATATTTCTCTTATTTTCTTCATTAATGTTTGTGGTACAGGACGAGCAGTTCGGGAGAGCAACCCGGAGTGACGTACGAATGATGGGGAGGTGATGTCATTTTTCTTTTGATATTTTTCGTATCAGTTAAATAATTATTTATATTGCCCCAGCATTTATCTAGATGCCGATCCAACGGACACAGCTTTCCCACTTGTCAATTTCTTATCCCTTTCATGTCACTTTTACAAAAATACTAATAAATATAATATTTATTTATTAATAGATATTTTATTATTCAAAAATATTTTAAAAATAAGTAAAACATTTTGTTAGAAAATTTATCATTTTTAGTATAAATTTAACGAAAAATTTTAAGTTAGACAGGAGATTAAAATCTGATCCGTGGTAATTATGTCAGATAAAAATTAGAATTCCCGGGGGGCTTCTTTTGATTTATTTAAAATTTTATAAAGTTTAGTAAAATATATAAAGATTATGGAATGATGCTAAAATAAGATTAGATTCGATTGATTTTTTCGATTAGGTACAATTGTGAGCGAAAGTGTCCAATTTGACCAAAATCAAATTAAAGTATAAATTTTTTTATAAAATATATTATTTTTTATTTTAAAATTTATAATATTTAAGATAAAATATTTCATAAATGTGTATTTTAATAAACCATAATTATATAAAAATTATTAATTATATAAAAATATAATCTACTAAAATAAAATTTTTAATCATAATATTTATTTATATATTTTTGTATGTTTTTATACGAATAAATTTTTAAACATATATATTAAAGATAAAATAGCATCCATCGATCAGTCTAAGCTAGCCCCTATTCGACCGATAGGCAAGTATTATTAAGACTTTTAACCTAGGTAACTAAGACTTATTCAGTTTAATTTTACTTATTGATTATATTTTTTAATTAAAATGTAACGTGCATTTGATTTAAATCTAACATTAATTGAATTTATATATTATGTAGTGATTAATTTCCTAATATTTAACCTCCAAAATTATATAAAATGAATAAAATATTTGATAGGTATTGTAGCTGACGGCATAAGAAGAAAGTTCATTAAAGGATTTCGTCAATAATAAAATAGAGACCCAATCGACCCATATAATCCAAAGTCGGTATGTGAATCTGTCGGTCATATTTAGATAGCTTACTTCTTGAATGAAAACGGAATCCACTCCAACTGACCGAAATCAACAACTCCCATGTCTTATCTAGTTCAATGGACTTGGTTGCAAGTTAACAACTGCTGACCAAACGACATCTTTTTATCTATCCAGACGGTTTCTTAAATGGTTGACAGGAAAAGTTAACAATTCCTTATTTCTATATAAACGATAATTTCTAATAGGAGAGGTGGACGACGCTCAACAAAAAAAAAAGCTAACAAAAGATAATTTTAAAATGCTTCAAGCGCACATTTCTCTCACTCATTAAGACGCTGTCTAATAAACGAATATCACAATATTATTTTTACAAGCATTTTTATTTTATATTGTCTCTTTTCTTTCCTAAAAAAAAAATTATTGATTTGAGTGTCGGAAGATATACCGAAAAATAAGTATCGTCAATCATTTGACCATACATTTGTTATGTTGTATAAAATTCATATTAGGAGTATGCTGAGACAGAACCCACGTCAAATCTGTCGGACAGTTTTTAACTCTCTAATTCATATAATAATTTAAATTTGGGGATGTATCAATACTAAATACATTTAATATATAATATTTAGATAATAAAACAATAAAAAATAAAACAATAATAATTCTTTTTCAAATCTCCTTTATTCGAGGTGATGTGTCTGTCGTTGATGGTGTCTGTAATTTAGGGATTTCGAAATAGTTGGGTTCTTAATCATGACTTTAATTACTGTTATCAAGCATTTGAATTTAATTCTATCAATCAATAATATTGATCAAGAATATATAAAACGCATGATTAGAAGTTTAATTATTACTATCAAGAATATGAGTTTACCTTTCTTTATAACAGTCACATCCTAAAATTAAATTTTATTTTAATTTTATCCAAAATTTACTCAGTCCCAACTAAAACTTCAAAGTCGGGTCGAATGTGAACTAATCAATTCCAAAAGTAATTAAAAATCATAAATTACAGCAAATATAAGATCTAATCGAACTGATCATTTTTCAATCACCAAACAATAATAAGAAAACCTATTCAAAACTTAAAATATATCTGCAAGAAAAACTGTCGAACGAATACAAAATCCCAAATATAAATACAAACTGCCATTATTGAATAACAATGAACCCAAAATATAAATCTTAGAGCAAATCAAATACAAATCCGAATACAATATCCAAATACAAATATAACTAAACTAAATCTTCGAGCATGCTCTATAACTAAAAAGTATCGAACGAAAACAAAATCCCAAATATAAATACCATAGTGAAGTCACGACTGTACGAGATAATAAGAATATCCTTAGATCTTATTCTACCATAGTGAACCAAAGGCCGTGTATTTATGTCTCCAACGGCTGGATAATACAATGAGGTTATCTATGGTATCCAACTACCTCTATAATCCTATCAGAAGTTGTACCGTAGCGTGCCGATACCACCCGTGATATCCCTCGTCGAATGATATCCAAGATATCATTCTCTATGATGGCTATTAGGTTATAAGTATCACTCCTCAATAACAACAACCTCAATGATCCGGACTGGAATCCGTACTAGAAAAGTATAGACTACTTTACGGTTCCACGGACTCCTATTCGTCCAATTACCGTAGAGTTTTCACTTATTCTCCTTTACTTATCCATGGAGTGTCAATAAAATATATGCATACTACTAAGATTAACGCGAATAATCATCTATCGGGTTTCATTAATGAGATACAAGAATCATCACGTAACCGATTAATATTATTTCAAGTGTGCTAACATACTTGCATAATTCCATATAAATATTTTCTACCATCAATATATCAATATACTTATAAATATACATATAAATATTCCAATCAATATATATATATATATATATGTACACCCATGTATATATATACATATTTATTTATTTATATATATACACGTATGTACCCACACATATATGCCATCACACCCATGTATATATATACATATTTATTTATTTATTTATATAAACGTATACACCCACACATATATAACATCATATACATATATATATTTATTTATTCATTTATTTGCACACGTATACGTATACGTATACACCTCCAACACTCCATTCACTGTGCACCAACACACACAGCAGTTCACGTTGTTTTCCTCACGCACGCACACAACGCACACTCAGCGCCGGCCACAGCCACACAGCCTAGTAGCACGCCCATTGCCACCAAGCCCATGCACAATACTACCCATGACTGCACAGCACAGTCATACACACCCAAGAATATACTGTAAATATACGCACGGCTCCTCACCCAGCCACAGCCAAATGTATCTGCTGCCGAGCACATACCCACACATTGTGCACGGTACGCGCATCAACATCTACGTATATACTTATACTGATCCCAAATCTCTCACTCCTAGCACCAACGGCCAGGAACCAAATGAAGCCCTGTTTTCCTGACTTTTTCCCAATTCCAATTTACCGCCAAAATTTGGTTCAATTGATACAAAATCACTCGATGCAAGTAAACAATTAACATCAAGGGATGAGAATGGAAGGTTTACTTGCAAAGTGAAGAGTTGAAGTCCTCTCACTGCCCCCAGGTCATTGAAGCCGGCTGAAAAATGGAAAATAGAGCACGATGCACTGTTTCCACGACGGCACCAAAATCCCCAAAAAAATCGGGGCACAACAAGCAAAATCGATACTTCATGATTCCATTAATTAATTTACAAAGCCTTAATTCATCATTGATTCAAAGGCCGGTTGAATCCTCACTGAGTCGAAGCTCTGCATTCGGGTTCCCCAAATTGTAACCCTACGTTTTGCCTTCCTCCCATCAATCGAAACATGAAATCAGAGATATCACATTAACAAGAATGAAGGAAGAGTTTGTATTGTGAGGAAGGAAGTTTACATGCAAAAGTTAGGATTATTACTTGCCTCAATTTAGTGATCGACGGCGGCGGCTCCACTTCGTTCTTCTTCTTCCGATTCCTCCTCCCTTCCCCAACCCTAATGCTGTCTTAAATAATGGGAATGCTAGTTAGAATTTTCTCCAAAACCTTTTTCCTTTGCCACCGCCACACGTGCACCATTCCTCCCATGTCTCTTCTTCTTTCCCTCTTCTTCCTCCCTCCTTTCCTTTTCTCTTATCTCTTTCTTTTCCTTTCCTTTCCTCTCTTTTCCTTTTCTTTTCTTTCCTTTTTCTCTTCCCTTTTCTTTTCTTTTCTCTCCTCACGCTTTTCTTTTCCTTTCCATTATTATTATTATTATTATTATTATTATTTTATCACTAATAATAATAATAATTATTATATATAATAATTATTATATCATAAATATTATTATATATATAGTTATTATATATATATTTATTTATTTATTTATCTCTAATTAAAATCTTAATTATTTATTTATATAATAATAACACTTAAAATTTTAATATAAATTTCTAATATTTTGACCCATCTCCAATTTTAATTTCATAATTATATACTAAAATTCATATAAATTAAATATATAATGATTTTCTTGTTTAATTAGGCTTACAATTAAACTAACTCAATCAATCATATTAATTACTCTAAAATAAATTAAATAATCAAAATACCGAAACTCAAACTATTAATTCAATTTAATGGTTTAAGTATCAAAACCTAATTTAATTGTTGAAATACTTTAAACTCATATTTAAAGCCCAATTATAAGATTCTAAATCCAAAATAAGTACTAAAATAATTATTAAATTTAACTAGATAATTTATAAAAAAAAAATATTTGAGATATTACTATCAAAGCATCCTTCTGTCAAGCTTGTTTGATATAATGTTGAGTTAAGTATCATCTCACCTTATCTCTGGTTTATTTCAATATCTGATACGTCTTGCATGTGTATTTTATGTCAATTTGTTTACGTAAAAATAGGTGAAATTTAAGACCCGATGGGTTGATATATGTTTCAGACTATAGTGGTCCGAGAACCTAATGGGTCAGTATGTGATGGTCGAGAATTACAAGTCTAAAATATAGTCAGGTTAATGGAGCGGATGAAAGATGGTTGAGAGTTGTAGGCTAAAATTATAGCTGATAATGATGAAAGATAGTCGAGAGTTGCGGGACAAAACTATTACCAATAATGATAAAAGATGACTGAAAGTTGTAGTCGATAATAATGAAAACGATAATAATGAAAAGATAGTCGAGTTGTAAGCCAAAACTGTAGCCAATAATGATGAAAAGATGGCCAAAAAATACAAGCTGAAACTGTAATCGATAATGTTAAAAAGCTGGCCGAAAAATACAGGTCGAAACTGTAGCCAATAATGATGAAAAGATTGGTGAGAGTTACAGGCCAAAATTATAATCAATAATGATATGTGATAGCCTAGAGTTATCGGTCAAAACGTAGCCATTATGATGTGCAAATTGGATTTTGGTTTGAATCTGTTGTGGGTGTGCGGTGGTGGTTTCGGTATAAGTGAAGGATTTTATTTGATTTTATATGAGTTCTCTCTCTAATTTTCGTGTTGTTTTATTCATACATATGATAATAGTTGTTGAATATTCGATTTATATTTTTTATTTTCTTCCCTTTATAGTAGAAGGCTTGAATCGGCTGCAAGAGTTGAGCAAGATTCGACGTGGCATTGCATTTTCTTGGTGATACTTTATCCTTACAATATTTTTGAGTATGTCATATTTATATTATATAAACGATTGTCCGATAAAGTTCTAAGTGGATTTGATTTTGTCAGGTCTTTTATTTTGATTTGTCGTACTTGAATTTTGAGACTCTTGATTTATTATTAAAATTATTTAAAAATTTTAATTTCATAAATAATAATTAATTAGATCTACTAAATTACGGAACGTGATAGCACAGGTAATAGACAAACAAGCAACCAACAAATCCACATCAGGCACCACTTTTAACCCTTAAGGGCGTGCAACCGCCACATTAAATGCTATTCAAGCGCTAACCAATCTATACAAAATACATATAAGTGCAGCTCAAGTACTTATCAAGTGTCAATATTGATTCTCAAATTTTAATTTTTCTTTCAATTTTTATCAGATTATTATTTTTAAATTGACCAAAAATTATATTAAAAGTATCACAAATTTTAGATATAATATGAGATGTCACACTAATCTTTATAAATAAAATTATATATCTAAATTTATAAAATAATATAGACAAAAATATTTGAAAATAAAAAATCAATTCTCTCAATCAATGGCCTTGGTCAAGAACCCAAAACATACGTCAATTGATTAGCCTATAACACGATGATGAGCTGTCCCATGATGAACGTTCATCATCATGGGAAGGTTGGCTTTTGGCCCATATGATGGATTTAAGAACCCTATTTCTCTTCACAAAAAATAAGATTGTGCTTTTTTTTCTTACGACTACTAGATTTTCAAGATTTAAAATTTTAAAAACATTAAATATAATTAAAATTTTAATTTACTTTTTTAAAAATATTAATATTTATTAAATATTAAGTTAATTATTAAAAATATTTTTAATAAAAATAATTATTTATATATTATTATATAGTATTTAAATTTCAGCTATTAAATTTTTTAAAGTTAATAGTGTAGATGAAAAAACACAGAATCCTATTTTTTTGTATGATACATCAAAATCGAATATCTTGCTTTCCACAAAACTATAGGCCAAGAGACCCCATATGCAACAAGCACTGTTTTCCATGCTTGACAAGTGTTAGCCCATGATTTTGTTAATTAGGAAAAAGGTCTGTAATTATGCTTGTTAATGGGATTAATTAAGGCATGCCTTGAAAGAGATAGTCATGCTTATGAGTTAGTAGCTTGTAAATGACTCCCATAAATTACAAGTAATTGATTAAAAACTCACATATTCCTTTCTATTAATAAAATAAGTCTTAACAGAACCGTAAAATTAACCTGTTATAATATAAAGAACTATAAAAATGAATCATAAATCAGTCTATATATATAATATAGGGATAAAATTGTGTATATTTGTCTTTTATTAGAGTATATAACTCCAAAAATTGTTTTATATTTGACCCTTTTTTAATAGTAAGGTGCACCTTTCATTAGAGAAAGTGAAAGCTAAAAGCAAAAGACAAATAAACAATATTATAGCCAATGGAAGAGCAAGCTTGATATGCCATATTTAAAAGATTGAACTTTGTGACATATTAAATAGAAATAATAAATTTGATATTTATTGTTACATGTTTAGACTTATCTAATATATAGTCATTTACAGTGTGACCACTACGATAAGAGTTTGTTAATAAGGAATACTATGAAGTAGAAGTGAGAATTCTAACCGTGTATTTTGATATAGCATTATATTTATCAATTTGTTTTTATATGGTCCGACTTAACATGAATATATAGATAAGATAATAATTAATCTGAAGCATTTCTCATTAGCTAAAAGTAAAAGCACATTGTAGCGAAAAAAATAAAGGCCAAAGCATGTATAAAGAAGGCTGAATCCAAAAAAAAAAAAAAAAAAAAGAGTTCTAAGCCTGTAAACAGAATACTGAGGGAAAACAAGAAAGGAAAGAGCGACCCAACCTTTGGCAATGAGAAGCATAAATGAGTTCTTCTCCTTCATCTATCAAAATTATTTTCCAATAAGTATAGCCTTGATCCGCCGCTTGCTACTCTCCTACAAATACAAGCTATCCTTCTAGGAGGCCATCCATCCATCCAAGTGCCATACCCTCTCTGAGAGGCCTTTTATCTTGGCGCTATACTCTCTATCTAGGAGGCTCTCTCCTTCCGGGCATCCTACAAATAAATAAAAAAAATAGGTTTTGAATACTTATCTGAACCTTATGATTTACCAAATTTGTTTCTAAAAAGTTTTAAAATCTTATTCCTCTGTTTCCTCTCCTCTTCTCCCTCTCTTTTTTCTCCCCTCTCGTGAAATATCAAAAAATAGTATGCACATGTAATATTTTAAATTTTTATTTGATTTATTTTGTATAAAATAATTATTTTAGATTTATTGTAATATTAGAAATCAGTTGGATTAGCGCTCGAATGCCGATTGGATTACAACGAAAAAGAAAAAATAATAATAATAATGTGAAGGGGGAGTTGTGAGTAACAGAGGAAAAAGAAAAAAGAAGAAAAGTAAAAGAAAAAAAAAAGGAGAGGTAGTAGAAGAAAAGAAAGAGAAGAGAGAGGGGAAGGCGCGGTCGTCGATCGTCGACAAAGAGGGAGCGGCATGAGAGTGTAGTGGCAGGGAGACGCTGGCGTTGCCGCCATTGCCGGTCAAGAAATGCAGTGGTGTGAATAGATGAAGGAAATCGCGAACCAAATGAGGGAGCCATCGCCGTTGCTGCCATTATTTGAGGAAAAGTAAGAAATTAAGACAAGCAAATCCTTCCTTTTTTTCTTATTGATGCCAATTTTGTGCTAGCATATATCAATTTTAGGAAAATCGGTCGTAATCATGATGAAATGGATATTGAGTGGAAACTGAGTCACGACTTTCACGTGCAGGGGAAGAGGGCTTGCGTAAGGAAGGAAAATCCCCAAGAAAAAGAGGAAGAGAAGGAAAAGAGAGGAGGAATTAATTTACAAGGAGGCTTGTGGTAGGAGAGAGAAGCCGAACGGAAAGAGAGAGAAAGGGTGCGCGCAAAGAGGAGAGAGAAAAGCTAAATTTGGGTACTTCCTCATCATCAATCAAGCCGTTTGATATAACGTTATCATCTTAACTTATCTCCGAGTTTATTTGAGGAAGGAATTTTTTGCATGTGTATCTTATATCAATTTGTTTACATAAAAATAGGCAAAATTCGAGACCCGATAGGTTGATATATGTGTCAAACTATAGTGGTCCGAGAACCTAATGAGTCAGTATGTGATGACCGAGAATTGTAGGCTCAAAATGTTTCCCTCTTAATGGAGCGGATGAAATCTAGGCTTTCCTTTCCTTGTAAGCTAAAATTATAGCTTTTCTAATGATGAAAAATAGTTGAGAGCTCCTCACGGAATTATTATTATTATTATTATTAATTAATGAAAGATTATTATTTGCATTTTGAAATTAATAGTTGATAATAATGAAAAGATGACTTAATTAAAATTTAATTAATTATTTATCTAATAATATAATAATAAAATTTCTAATGATAGTTCAAAAGTTGTAATTATATACTAAAATTCATATAAATTAATGATGAAAAGATGGCCAAAAATAAATCAATCATATTAATTATTCGATAATGATTAAAAAATATGGCCAAAAATTTAATGGTTTAAATTATAATTCATAATAATAAAAGATGGCAATATTGTAAATCTAAAAACAGCACTAAAATAATTAAAATTTAACTTATAATCAATAATGATATGTGATAGCCTAAAGTTATTGGTCAAAACGTAGCCATTATGATGTACAAATTGGATTTTGGTTTGCATCTGTTGTAGGTGTGCGGTGGTAGTTTCGGTATAAGTGAAGGATTTTATCAAATTTAGATGAGTTCTCTCTCTGATTTTCGTGTTGTTTTATTCATACATATGATAATAGTTGTTGAGTATTCGATTTATATTTTTTATTTTCTTCCCTTTAGAGTAGAAGGCTTGAATTGTAGGCTGGCCAAAATCGTCTTGCAAAAATACAATTGAGTAAGATTCGAAAAATACAGTGGCATTGCATTTTCTTGGTGATAGCTTTATCCTTACAATATTTTGGATTTTGGTTTGCATTATATTTATATTATATGAGCGATTTTCGTTGATAAAGTCATAGTGGATTTGATTTTGTCAGGTCTTTTATTTTTGATTTGTCATAGTTGAATTTTGGGACTTTATCCTTACAATATTTTGGAGTATGATTTATTATTAAAATTCTTAAAAATTTTTAATCTTATTTTGATTTCGAGTAATAATTAATTACTTAAAAATTTTTAATCTCATTTTCTTGGTGATAATTAATTTTGGAGTAATTAAATTACGAAACATGATAGCACAGGTAATAGACACACAAACAACCAACAAATCCACATCGGGCACCACTTTTAACCCTTAAGGGCGTGCAAGCGCCAAATTAAATGCTATTCAAGTGCTAACCATTCTGTACAAAATACATATGAGTGCAGCTCAAGCACTTATCATGTGTCAAGATTGATTCTCAAAATCTAATTTTTTATTAAATTTTTATCAGATCATTATTTTTAAATTGACCAAAAATTATATTGATAACATCACAAATTTTAGATATAATATGAGATGTCACAATAATCATTATAGATAAAATTATATATCTAAATTTATAAAATAATATAGACAAAAATATTTAAAAATAAAAAATAAATTCTCTCAATCAATGGCTTTGGTCAAGAACCCAAAACATACGTCAATTGATTAGCCTATAACATGATGATGAGCTGTCCCACGATGAACGTCCATCATCTTGGGAAGGTTGGCTTTTAGCCCATATGATACATCAAAACCGAATATGTTGCTTTCCACAATGCTATAGACCAAGAGACCCCACACGGAACAAGCACTGTTTTCCATGCTTGACTAGTGTTAGCCCATGATCTTGTTAATTAGGAAAAAGGTGTGTAATTATGCTTATTAATGGGATTAATTAAGGCATGCCTTGAAAGATAATCATGCTTATAAGTTAGTAGCTTGTAAATGTTTCCCATAAATTACAAGTAATTGATTAAAAACTCACACATTTCTTTCTATTAATAAAATAAGTCTTAACACAACCGTAAAATTAGCCTATTATAATATAAAAACCATAAAAATGAATCATAAATCAATCTTTGTATATAATACAAAAATAAGGCCGTGTACATTCATCTTTTATTAGAGTATATAATGCTAAAAATTGCGTTATATTTGACCCCTTTTTTATAATAAGGTGCACCTTTCATTAGAGAAAGTGAAAGCTAAAAGCAAAAGACAATTAAACAATATTACAGTCAATGGAAGAGCAAACTTGATATGCCATATTTAAAAAAGACAGAACTTTGTAACATATTGAATAGAAATAAGAAATTTGATATTTACTGTTGTATGTTTAAACTTACCTGATATATAACCATTTACAATGTAACCACTATAGTAAGTATTTGTTAATAAAGAATATTAAAGAGTAGAAGTGAGAATTCTAACCATGTATTTTGATATGACATTATATTTATCAATTGGTTTTGATATGGACCGACCTAACATGAATATATAAAGACGGTAATTAATCCGAAGCATTTCTCATTAGCTAAAAGTAAAAGCACACATTGTACAGAAAAAATAAGGTATTTTGATACGTTACGTAGGTACCTTTTAAACGAAGAAATATTTTAAAAATATTTCATAGTTAATTTTTAGGCATTTTAGGATAGAATCACGCGTCGTGTATTTTTTTATCATTGATATAAATAGATAAAAAATTATATTATTAAACATTTCTAAAAGATGGCCCAAGGGACCCACTATCACCACCCTTCTCAATAATATCTAAAACACTGTATAGAGTTAGATCTAAGCTATAAAATAAGTGGATATTGTAGAATTAAGGAGATCTGTAGTGAAGACAAACGCTATTGTTATACAGAAGAATAAGTGGGCATGATTAAAACAAGGACTATGGCTTTTAAGATACGTCAAGCATCCGAATAGGAGGAGAGGGGTAAAAAGACTTTATATTACGTAGAGTGGGTCCTTACTCGAGCAAATAGGTCGCACATGACCGAGGCGGATGTCCCTTTCGATGCCCGTATCGATCAGGTGTAGGGTTTGGTGGACTTTCCGGACCTCCTCCTCAGAACCACGACCCAAGTAATAGCTTCCAATAAGGCCGATAAGCCACCCATCACGATGAGGGCGATTATGTAGGCCCGTTTCCACTTCTTTGCGGGATCCAAGATGCTTAGGCCTTTGAAGATGTTGATGATGCCAAGGATTACGATGGCATATCCGATCCCATGGTGGTACACGTTCCAGTAGACCCGGAACTTGTGATCCTTCTTTGGTCTTATCAACAACGCAAAAATCTACACAAGGATCAAAACAAAGACGAGCATGTCGAATGAAAAGAGTCCGAGAAAGCACCCATGACACGGAGGAACATAAGAAATGTCACACACCGATAACAAATTTACAGACAAACAAGTGTTTTCGAAATATCCATAGGATACCCCCGAGTGACATGTAATCTACCCATCCATCCATTGCTACAAGGGCCTATGCATAAATAATTAGAGTTACAGTAAAGTTACAGTAGCCGAAGGGTGCTGCAACATAGCCCTATAACAACACCCTATCTAGTTATGGTGCGTTCAATCTGACCTTCCGGTAAAATTGCAGGTAGAAAATTAATAGAATCCTATAAAATACAGTTTGTTTGTCTCACAAGACGTGAGATTTTGAATGTAAAACTGATGAATCTTACTAAAGATCTTCATAATGTTTCACAGTTTTCCACAATTTTGATCTGCATAAGCCTTGCTCTCTCTCTGGCAAAACACGACACACTTTCTAAACCACTTAATTTCACACATACTTAGCGGATTATCAAACTAACTCATGGAGTATCATTTAGACTTAACCCAGCTATACGTGCCATCAATATAGCGCAACAATCAACACTTAGATGCGAAATGATCATGCTTTCTACCATAGCATTTCATCCTCGCAGCAATTTACCAGAACACTTCGGCTAATACGCATGTCTAGTGGAAATGAAGTGGAGTAATGTTAAGAAATCGTCGAAGAAAGCCTCACCTGTATAGTCGCCAGGGAGAAGAGGGCGATGCCCAAGTTCCGGTGGCCGGTGTAGACGATCCCCTTCGACTCGCTCCCAAGTTTAAGTCCTGTTGCCCATCCGGCAACGCCAATAGAATAAGCAGATACTTGGCATGAAGCATGGAGATAAAACCATGCTGGATCGGCCGACGGGAAGGTTCTCAAGTACCTCGCGATCAAAACTCCGACCGGAAATAAAATCCCCCAACTCACAGCGTTCAGTATTCCATGAATCTGATGCAGACAGAAACAATCATGTTCAAATTCCAATCACAAGAGCCACACTGCCTCAGATTTGCTATCATACCTTAAAAAGGAAATGCATGAAGCAAACAATGGTAATTCCAGACGAATTCTGAGGAAAAGATAACAAATTTTTTCTGGGGTTTTCAATATAGTCAGATCATCGACAGAATATTGAATTCTTTAAGAAGGTATCTTCATGGCATAAGAGTAACAAGAGAATAATCTATGGGAACAGAACCCAAAAATTGGCAAGTAACTTTGAATCATATACCCAAATCAAGAAAAGTAGCTAGTGCACACCCTTGAAATTACCAAATTAAAAGAAGTCGCAGAACCTGAATTTGAAAATAAAGTACTAAATCTGGGCTTCAAGAGTGTTCTCATCGATTTTGAGCCAAATCTTTTGCAACTTTTACAGATTATGAAGATTTCAGAATGATAATAAAAATGTCCTCTGTTCTGCTACGTACTGAAATCTAACAGAGAAGATGAAAACTGGCAGAAATAATCGAATTTCTAGAATCAGAATCCCCAAAACAATGAGAATTAGAAACCCAATTTCTATTCTCAATGCTAACGAACTTCTCTAAGATCCGAAAACAGAAACGATCCCCAAAACCAAAACAAACAGAAACTCAAAATCATCTTCCTGTTCTAGGAACTTTCTAAAACCAGAAAACAGAAACAATCCGGAAGAAGAAACACAAAATTCCAAAATAAAAAGGGGTTTCTATACTAGAAAATTTCTAAAACCAGAAAGCATAAACGATTCCGGAAAGCCAAAACAAGAAGAAACCCACGTTTTTCCGCCTCGTCCTCTCATCAACCCCCCCAGAAGAACTCGCCGTCCCAGACCCACCACTTTTCAGATCCAAAGTCGCCTTCGCATTCAAATTGGCCTGCTGAAACTCATGCTTCGCAGGCCGGCCGTCCGTTACTGAGGGTCCCACCTGCCAAATATAGTTCAACTTCCCACTAGACACCGCCGTTTCGGGTACCCCCACGGTCGCGTAAATCCTCATCATCCCGCCAGTGTACTCGGCGCTCTTCTCGTACACCTCGACCGACAGCTTCTCTTCCATAACCGAAGCGTACGAGCTGATGTTGTAGGTGTTGACGACCATGGATCCGTTGGAATCCTTGAAAGCGATGAAGGCCTGTGAGCCAGCCATGCCGGTTCCGGTGGGGTTGAGTGCCCACGCCACCCACCCGGCTGAGGAGGTCGGCGGAGCCAGGTACGCGAAGGAAAGGGTGCCGTTGGAGGAAGAGTAGGTCCAGTGGAGGAACGAGTTTAAGCTGGAGAGGTCGTTGCAGTGCTGGTACAGCTTGTTGCCCGAGAGCGTCTGTGTGGAACAGGTGAGGGAGTTCCCCGGTGAGATTAGCATTGCCCAGATGAGAAAGAGAGAGAGAAGTAATGGAGAAGTGGGAACTGTAGAGAACTGAAGAAACGCCATTGATGAATGAAAGCTCTCTCCTTGCCCTTTCCTATTCTGCTGTTTGGGAAGTGGGTATATTAGTGGAACGCGTGAGGGAGAAGCATTAGGCATAGGCCTTTCACCACAGCCGCGAATATATGAGTGGAGAGAGAGAGAGAGAGAGAGGGGGCCTTTTTATTATTTTTAATTATTTATTTTTAAATAAATAATTTTATTTTTATTTTTTAAAAAAATTAAATATTAGATAAAAATAAATAAGTAAATTATAATTAATTATTTAAAAATAAATAATTTAAATTAAAAAATAATAATATATATCTCTTTAAAAAAAATAAAACCCCCTAACTCGAAAAAGTAAGCAATAGTACGGCTGGAGTATACCCAATAACATTTTGATCCTTGCTGATGCATGGTTGATATGAAAACAAGATAAATAAGGAATTTTACTTTTTAAAGCGATAAATAAATATTTTTTTAATTATATATTATTTATTTTTAAATAAATAATTATAATTTAATTATTTTTAAAAAATTAATAAAAATTAATTATTAAATTATAATTATTAATTAATAAATAAATAAATTTAAATTAAAAAAATAATTTATCTATAATTTTATAGAGGAAGACCAATGGTACAAGAGGAAGGACCGTGGTCAAAAAGGAAAGAAGAAGAGTGGACGCGCGGCTGTCACGGGCAAAATATGCCCGTGGGGTGGCCCGGTTCGTTAGGCTGAGAGGACGCCGTTGATTAAAAAATCGTCAACTCAATTATTTGAATCAAACGGCCAAAAATAACATTAAAATTGGAGATTTCTAATATTAAAATTACCTAATCAAATCATTATATATATATATATATATATATATATATTTACATATTTAAAAAATATATATTACTTTCATTATAAAAATATATACATAAAAGTAAATATTTTGATATGATTTTTTGGGGTAATTGGTGTTTTTATTGGAATATTATCTAAATATTTTAATCTATTGTCTTTTCTCTTAGTTTGGGTTGATATATTAATTAGTGTATTTAATCTTTATTATTAAAAGTATGAATTTAGATTATTATATACCAAATGACTATTTTAAAATTACAATATATAAACTTATTCGTGTTATTTGGATGATTTTGCAGTAAATCTCTGATAAATGGTAGTCATTTTTTTTCCTTGCATGATTGCACGACTGATATTAAGTTTTTTTATGTGGTTTTAGAGACTTTATGAATCTTAATATGAATATTGAATATGACACTGAGGAATCATCATCCTTTTGCAGTGAATATAAATCCTGTCATCTGTAACTTGAAGTTTATTAATCTTACTAGTCCGTTTGGTTTGGATAATGGTAAAATAAGAGTATGGGATAAATTAAGTCATTTTATGATCTCATTTAACTCAATTTGACATCAAAGTGAAGTGATAATAGATTCAGATGACTCAATTCTTTTATAATAAAGACATAACTTATCGAAGAAGTTATATTACAACCCTGTAATAAAATAGAATGACCAGAAAGAAAACACAGATATTTGATCAGCCTAGCTTTGCTATAAGATTTTAGTCCAATATTCCTATCTAATATTGGAATTAGTGTGTTTAAAACAAAGTCACCTACTCCTTTATCTGCTTCTTTCCGTCAGAGGCGATGGAAGCGGCGTCAGTCCTCCGTTGCTTCCCGACCTCAACTTTCTTCCTACTCCTGAGCCTGCCCCTTCGTTGGATCAACAATTCTTGGATGAGGAAGATAGTCGTCTTCACTCATCTTGGAGTCAAATCGGCATGCAATCTTTTAAATATATGCTTGAGAGTTTTTGTTTTACTACCACCCTTTCTCAAGGCCACAACAAATCCAACTCAAAAGGAAAATGTGCTTTTCTGCTATCCTTTTGGAGTAAAAAAAGAGGCAAATTGTTAGATTTGGAACCTCATACTATACTCTTATCCCAAAATGTGGTATCTTATGAGTCATTTTTTTCCCTTTGGAACTGATTGAGAGAGTGCAAGTCATGATCCAGATTTCTCTCCACAAACAAGTTTAGAAATGGGAGTTCCATCATTTTTTTAGTAAGTAAAATTAAATTAAATTAAAAAAAATTTATAAATAAATTTATATTTTATCTTTAAGTATTTTGCCAACTTAGACTTAGAATATAGAGATTGGGGTATACCCTAAGCTCTATGAAACATGACGTATAATACAACACAATATTACTATCATTCCAACACAAACATTGCGAAGACTTTTTGTTTTTTTTGGTAAGTAATATTTCGAAGGACATTCTTCGGGAGTTCCATACCAATTTGCCAAACTGGCCATCCAATCATGGAATCCCATACCGGGAGTTCCATTATTTCATGATTGCAGCCAACATATATTTTTGCATGTGGATCATTCTTTCCCTGTTTCTAAATCTCATATTCCAATCTCAGATTGATCAATGATATCTTCAAATTAGGAAATAATCTTACCTAATATTTCTAAAAATCTTTCTTAATCAACAATATCTCTAAATTAGGAAATAATCTCATTAAATCTTTCCCAATTAAAGAGAATTAAATTTCTTCTAATTAAAAAAGTTCCTAAATTCAGTATGATAGTCATGTAATTTCGTTCAAATTACTAAACAAAACGTTAAATAGTTATTAATTTATATAAAAATGACTTCTAATTCAACAGTTTCATTATCAATTATGCAAATTATTCAATAATTTTTAAGGATTTAAGCAAGTGATGGCACAATGGCATTATAGTTTTAAGCCATCACAGACAAATTACAGCCTTTTTTTTATTTCAGAGATATCCAAATCCTTAAGCGGGTGAACTTGCAAATTGAAAGACAACATGCAAAAGAAATATCCATTTATAGGAGAATTTATGCAGTGCATGGCAAAATATTATCACTTCAATGTACAATCAATGATTAAAAAAAATAATTATTTGTAAAATATATCAGATTTAATTATTTAATATGATTAATAATTGTTATCTGTTTATTTTTTTTTTAATTCAAAGGTAAAAAGGAAAATGACAAAAACATAATCATCCCACTGTAAAAATTATGGGCCATGCTGAGCCACAATTTGGCAAGAAGGTTGGCTATATTATTATATATCTTTTAATAATCAGTTAATATTATATAATAATATAATATTTTTTGTAGATATATTTTCTTGACTAGGCAATCTATGCCTTAGAGGTCCAATATCTTTACCTATCTTGTAGTATTATATCTGTATATTTAAATTTTAACTCTTATAAAAACTATTATCCCACATGATATGACTTATATTAGCGATTTATTAGATATGAAATTTTTTTTCGTATTTTTTGTAATTCTCAAGATAGAAGAAAAATTATATAAATTAAAAAACATCAGTTCCTACGGTTATTTGAGTAAAAAAACTTTAGGTATAGATTTAAGTATATTTATTATATTTATTTTTATATTATAAAATTATAAAATAATATAATAATTCTATTGATCTGTATAAATATTTAAATTTTATAATTTTTTTATTTCAGATGTTTCTCTTATCTGTTGATTATTAGCATTTTGAGCAAAAATAAAGAAAAGCTTAGCATTTTAATCTTCAAATATTATTTCCCAAACCAACCAAACTCGAGAGTTTTTTGGCATTGAATATTTATTAATATACGATTGCTGTGGAATAATATTACGGAGCTGGTCATCGGTGACATGAGTGAGTAGAATTCGGCCGTGTTGGGCCGTAAATAAGGATAGAAATGGGCCCAAAACTGAAAAACATTAGGCTAGGCCCACAGAATTGGGCCATGGTATTGCAGCAGAAAATTGGGCTTCAGCGGCCCAACTGACAGAATCTGCTGGAGTTTAATTTATGATATCGTATAAAATATCTATATGTTTTTTTTTAAAAAATTCTAAAAATATATTTGTCATAAATATATAAATTAAAATAATTAATGAAGATGAACTGAAAAAATATTTTTACCTTAAAAATAATAAACTAAATATAATAAAAAATTATAACTTCAAAAAAGGAAAAATAGTTTTGTAATTTATTTTTTATAAAAATATTAATTTGTATTTTATACATATTTTTAAAAGAAATAAATTAGATAAAAGGGTTATATCTTAATTATAAATAAAGTATTTTCAAGAATCCCACTGACGCAACACAAGCAGAACGATGGCGATGAAGGAAGGTCTCAGGCGGCGTCATTGGCCGTGAACGGCGGTGCGTCGTGGTCTGCTAAGGCTGCGCCGGGGAATCGACGGAGGGATTAATAATATTTTTTTTAATATCACCTAATATTTTAACAAATTTTTTTTTTAAAAAAATTTGCTTTCTGTGATGGGTAAAACAGAAAGAAAAAAAAGGCATAAAAAATCTTTAATATTATTGGGAAAACAAACACTAAAATCTAATATAATATTTGATAAGATGAAATAAAAATTTTATCACCATATTATTTTTTTAAAAAATTATTATTTTATCGTTCGATTGTTCTAGTAATAGGAATAATAATTACAAAAAAATGCTATTCATTTAAAATAAGAAATAAAAAATACCAATACTTATTAATAATTTTATTTATGGTTATCCAGTAATAATTATTTATTAATATTTTTGATGGGTTTGATAAATCCGTCTCAAAAAGAAGATCTACGGATAAAGTAAAGTCTCAATAATGAAGTAATCCTGTACTTGGTATGGAATGGGCTAGATTTGTCCCAAGGCCCAAGTGTTGTAGTTAATTTCGATTTACATTTCAGCTTGTAACCAACAGTCCTATTAGATTCGAAACTATCCATCCTGATACAAAGGAGGTTATAGGAACGGATATGAACGGACAAAACAGGTAAGTATTATCACAACAGTCCTAATATTATAAAATGAGGATCAGGAGAAGAGGCCAAAAGGGAGAGAGGAGAGAAAGGAATTATAGACTTTATCTAGTTATTCCAGGAGGGCTCTGCCCCCTAAGTCTTTTGAGAAGCCATCTCTCCTATCAAGTGGTCAAACTCCTTAGGAGTCTATCCAAGTAAAGGGTGTCCATCCAGGGGATCTTCTATTCAAGTGCTTGATTATCCCTTAAGAGTATTCTGACAATACTTAGACGACCGTACAATCTACAATAGCACCCACTCTTCAGCATGTTTCTGCCTCTTAAGATGCCTTTAACAGGGAGCGCATCTAAGACGCTCCTTAGTCGCGTGCAAGTCTAAGCCGTTTATCAATTGGGTGTATTCAAAGTTCAATCCATTGCTACATGTATTTTCAATGCATTTTTCTATTTTCTTAAAAATATTTTTAATTTGAACGTTGAACGATATACGGTGGAAGTAATTTTCGCTATCCTCTAACCTTTCATTTTCAATTGTATAGTATAGGGTTCAGATTTGAGGTTATGGAGAACGAATCTGTATTAGATCGACTCAATATGAAGATTCAATTTGTGACCCCCTAATTCATAGGACAATTTGAATTTATGGAACACAATAATTTTTTTATTTACCCTTAACCTGAATTAGACCTAATTAAAATTAAATTTGAGTCAAATATAAATTGATTTTGACGAAAGTTTATAAATGCTAAGTCAGATGATGTTGAATATAACTTGGTTATCCAATCCAAAATTACAGCCGTTTATAAACCAAATTAGACTAAAACATTAATATTCTTTTATTTTTGAGTATTTTTTTAAAAAAATTTGGAATTATATAAAAATATTTAAAAATATAGAAATATTTCAAAAATTATTAATATGTTTATTAAAATACTAGTTTAATTATATATTTAAATAAAAATTTATATATAAAAATTATTAATTATATAAAAATCTAATATATTGAAATAATTTTTAAAATTTATATTTATTCAAAAAATATATGTTTACAAAAAAATTCATAATTTGGGTTTGGCTAGCTCGAATCGATCACCTTCACCTGTGATTATATTCGATTCAACAAAATTGATTAGAATTAATTTTTTAACTATTTTTATTTATAATACTGATATATATTGACCAAATCTTATAAAATTTAAGTCAATAAGACCTAGCCGGTTGGGTGATCTATCTCAAACCTTTTAACTTATGTTGAAATATTATTTCTTTAGTTAAGGATAAGAAAGTCATTTTATACAAATTTATTAATTATTTTTCTTATCGTTATATTATATTTGGTAAGATAAAATATAAATTTCATTCATATTTTATTTTTAATAAAATCACTATTAATCTATTTGGTTATTCTAGTGATAAAAATAATAATTTATTTTTTGAATTATTATTCCCTCATAATAAGAAATAAAAAATAGCATACCCTATTTTTTTCCCAATTATCTAGAAATAACCATTTTAAGATATTTTTCTTATTTATCTTTACATTAAGCTAGATTTAATCAAAATTAGATTCAATTCGGACAGTGTTAAGTTTAATAAAATAAGAGAAAAATAGATTTTAAAATTAATATTTTATTATTTAGTTGGTCTTTTAAAATAAGTAAAATATTAAATTTTTTAGAATTTAGTATATAATAAATTGATACAGAATGAAACTTTTATCATTATCTAAAGAAATAATATTCTAACATACATTGAAAGATTTGATCAGATTTAATCAAAATTGAGTCATCAGATCAACTTGGTTCTACCAATCTAAAATTTTATAAAATTTAGTCAATATATATAAGTATTATGGACAGACAAGATAAAAAATTTAAGCTCGATTATTTTTATAGATAATGTATGATCACGAATAAAAGTAATCAATTCGGGGCGATCCTATCCAGATTATAATTCTTTTCTGTAAACATATATATTTTATTTTAAATAAATACCAAGTTTAAGAAATCATTTCAATGGATTATATTTATTTTATAATTAATAATTTTTACGTGGGATTCTTCATCTAAATATATATTTTAATAGTATTTTAATTTACAAATTATAAATTTTAAAGCATTTTATATTTTAATTATTTTTATGTATTTATAATTTTTTTAAAAAAAGTACTTAGAAATAAAAAAAAGATAATATCTCTACTTAAATAATTATTTTATTTTTATCTTATTTAATTTTAATAACTAAATATATTATGTGACCAACCAAATCACAACTTTTCTTTGTTTTTCCTCTTTTTCTTCCTCTTCTACTCTTATTGTGCTATATTTAGACTTTAGACCTACAAAATTATCAAACAAAGATAAGTGAATAACAAAAAAATATATATATATATATATATATATATATATATAATTTATTAGGAAATACCAATAAATAAATAGGGGTGAGAAAGCAAACCCACTTTTACATTTATGTTATTAACTCTACTTATTTATTATTGATTCCTTAATAATATTAAAAAAAATTACATCGTAAACTTTTTTTTAAAAATAAAGGCGCTCTTTTCATATATCTCGTGGTTGCACTTAGCTTATCGAACAATCTATTAAGCTCTCGGGTGGCCTTATTAAATTAGAGTAGCCTCAAAATCATCGAACCCACGTATTACTTTCTATAGTTCTATCTAAATATAAGTAAATACATATCAAAATCAAGGTGATTCAATTCTATTATGAAGAATGTTATAATGAAATAAATGAATAATCACAACTTTAAAAAAGAAAACTTATATTAAAATCAAATTAAACTAAGCAAGTAAGATCAATCAATTTACATATGTGGATCTTATTTCGCCTAAATCCTCCAAGATCTTCGATGTTTATAATAGAATATGGGTTTATGATTATAAAGAAGTGGTCTTAATTGTACAAGTGCCTTAAAAAACAAATCTTTTTACTATATCTGATTTGGCAAAATCTTTCTTATTATTTTTAGATATAGCCATAAGCAGGAGTCATTTTTTTATTTTCATCTTTTTCTTTGTCCATTTTTGCTTTTTTCTTCTTCTTTTTTCCTAATTTTATTTTTTCAAAAGAGGTGAAATAATTACATAAATATTTAAATTTCTTGGCTAAAACTTTCCTTGGTCACATTTTATTGGATCACTAAAATATATAGCAACTTTTACTTGTGCATTCTTTTTCATTCTTTCACCATGCATCTCTTTTACCCATCTCCCTTCTTCATTCTTTCACCATGCATCTCTTTTACCCATCTTCCTTCCTCAGTGGTGAATAATCCAAGAATATCATGGTATAAGGGTGTCATAAGTTGATAATATATTTATGTCAATTTGCCATTATAGATGAACCCAAAAAAATTAATTTCAAACTTTAAATTTATGTAAAATAGGTTCAATATGGTTTTAAATGACAAATGTACGAAGAAGGAATAAGTATAAGCTCAAAATATCTAAAAATATGCCTTTAGCCATCCTCAAGGTGAAGTATAATAGCTCATGCGTGTAAAAATGAGATACTTAACTTTGATTATTTCGATCAGATATATAAGTTCCAATAAGTATAATAAAACTATTCACTAATTAACCTAAAAGAAAATGATCTTCATTAGAGTAAATACTTTACAAAACATCAAAAAGTAAATGGAGATAGTGCTCGAATCCCATAGCCAATAAGATTTTTTTGCTTTAATGCCAATATTTAAGTCTTTATAAATACCGATTAATATTCTAAAAATGTTTAAATTTTTATTTTTTTAACAAAAAAAGAAAGAATTGCATTCAGTGTATATGTATAAAAATATATTTTCACACATATATAAATCAAGCATCATCCTCGATAAAAATTACTGAATGTATTTAAATGATCTGCATGACATGAAAACATTACTAAATGTGTGAAATTAAGTAAAAAATAATATTAGTGCATAAGAGAAGTAAATGAACAAGAAAATATAAACGTACTCCTACAACCAAAAAATAAATAAAAATTAAAATCACTTAACAAGTAGCTGTTTCAGCCAGCTCAAAGGATTAACTACTAGAGATATGGAGATAAAGAAAGTGTTGTGACAATGGATGAAACAGTAATATGATAGGCTTCATCCTCATCATCGAATTCATCAATGACTACTTTCTTTTTGTTTCTTTTTATATTTTTGCACCACACCTTGTTTTCTAGGCCAGCATTCCCTTCCTCCATTCTCTCAGTCTTGCTCGATTCATCACTTACTTTTTAGGGAAAACCCCTACATGATTTTTGATGGGAACGCTAGTAGTGGACCAGCTCAAAAGGGATAAGTGACCCAGAATCAATAGCAGCCCATTTGTACCCGGGATGGTCAACGCTACCGTTGACCGGAGGAGCGTAACAAGTAGGCCAAACACGGCTCAGGATAAACATAGCCCATGTTTAAATCAGCCCACACACACCTTCCCAAGCCTTAAAGGTCGTCTACTCTAATTCTCGACATCTCCAAGAAAAACGATCTCATATTTAACGCAATCTCTTGAAATCAGAGCGCATTCCAAAAGGAAGGCGCATAAATCGGCACGTGATCCACAGAGGGCACCCTAATGATTACTACACACGGTATCTCCACGGAAGGAAAGGAATTCTTATTCCTAACCGTTATAGCCTAGAATGGTGCCCTCGCCCATGTTGGGAAAGGCAACAGAAAGCGGGCATCTCGCCTCGCTATTTAAGGAAGGCAGCGAGAGCCCACGACTATAAAAGTCATAGAGATTCACTCCACTGACACGCCCTCTCGCATACTAAAATGCCTATTTGCATATTCAAACTAACAAAAGCTCTCTAAGCTCTCAAACATCCAAACGTTCTTTCCTTCTTTCTGCTACTAGTTCCCTACGAGCTCGGTACTGAGAGAAACTACTTTTCACAAGCATCTATGACCAAAGTCACTCTCTCCACGAGCGCACCTCCCACCATCATTCTCAGACCCACTCCCAGCATTCATCTTTGCATTCCCTACATTTTCCTTCTCATCATGAGAAGACTATTTATTGACTTGAGCATTGTAGTGTTTTCGGTGGAATCAAATCCTGCCGTCATCTGACCTCTTGTTTAAAATTGTGATGGTAGGATTCTAAACTCGGTGGATAGAGACCGAAATCCGATGGATCAGCTCGACTCGAACCTATTCAAAATTTAAATCTAGAACGCATCAATTTCTATTCCATTTTCAAGAGGAATTTGACTTCGATGGTCCTGTCGTAGTTGATTCAGACTTGGTGGAGGCCTTGCAATCTATTATTGCCTTAGTTGATACCTTTGTATTAGATCGACATGTAAGATGTGTGCCCTCATCCTATGGTAAATGATTGTAATAAATTATCATTTGTTGAGTACTGTTGTTATGGATGTCGATTTTGTGGCTGCCGTTGATTCTATCGTTAGTATTATGGCTGAGGAATCAATGGGAAGGGGCTGTGTGCAAGCGACAATAGAGGTGGAGCCCAAGCTTGAGTCGGACTTTGAGGTGCTCAGGGGTCCTGTGATGTTTGTGCCCACCTTTGAGGAGTTTGAGGCTCCAGCTGAGTATTTGCTAATTCCAATAGTGTGGATGAAGCTTTGCCTAAAACGCGTCCAGTTACTCTATTCTCAACATGGAATTGTAGATTCCATACGTTAAATTTGATACACCTTGTGTTAGATCGGCCATTTTAGTGACCTTCCATGATTGTGTCCACCCAATCCAAGATGTCTAAATCTTGGGTTGAAGTGGTACAGCCAGTTCATTGAGTTTAGGGGTACTTGTTTAAGATTGTCATTTGTCCGCCTTGTGAAGTGGCCCAAATTGGTGCCAAACTTCGGGATAGCACATCAATTGGATACTTCTTTGAGAAAAGAATGGTGCCCCTATTTGTGGAAGGTCCTCTTAATAGACTTTAGAATAGGTTCATCTTTAAGCAAGTTCCAATAAAAAACCCTGTATTTCTTAATTTGGAGCCAAGAATGATTCTCTCAAACGACGGGCACAAAACTGTGCTTACCTAGGTTAATTTCTATGATATTGCTCTAGAGTGCCATACACTGGATGAATTGACTTGTGTAGCTTGACCTAGGGAAGTCTTTGCATGCAAATCGGCAAACTGAGATGCATGAAAGAATTGGTTACGCGATGATTTGTATCGAATTAATGTTAACACTAGTCTTCTTGGATCAATCTTGCTGGTGGTCGGATGTAGCCATAGTTCTGAGGAGGATGTTGTCATCAAAATTGACGTGGAATATCAATGGGAACTTTCAAGATGTCCCGTTGTAATGATATTGTCCATAATGTCAAGTCTTACCTTCTGAAACCTAAGATGGTATATAAGCTTATTGGTAGAGTTTTGGACGACCTGTTTGCCCAGGTGGCCCCAAGTGAGATCATGATTGAACCCCCTTATGCCAAAGGATGATGAGTTTAAGCGTGATATCCAATCTATTCCTTACAATAATCCTTTCTCGATTTTTACTAACCTAGAGGATTTTATTGGCCAAGTGCTACCCGATCCGCCATTACTGTCAACACCAGGCATTTGAACTCTACTTTGAATTTAGTTGTCACGACTAGGGCCCAAAAGTTTAGTTGCCTAGACCTAAGCATTAGTAGAGTAATGTGGCCAACAGACAAACATCAGATGTTGAAAACAGAGAGTGTGGCCCATGTATCAATGACAATAAGAAGAAACATTAGAGTCCAATGAGTTCAAGTTCCCCTAGGAAGCAATCAAATAAAGATCATTTGAAAGCAGAGAGTGATGTTGTTTGTGCCTCTGGTTAAATTGATGAATTCCTACCAGAATCCCTGTCTTTTGTAGCTTGTTTTTCGATTTTGTTTCTACAGTTTTGATTATCGGTAAAAAATTGCCCATTTCGAAAGTTTCGTTTTGTACAAATTTTAATTTTAATAAAGTTAATTACTTCACAAAGATATTATATTGACAAGCATTTGTCTTAGCCTTATGCTACATGGATTACAACATGTTTGAGGCTAACTTTGATATGACTTCCTAAAAGTGGATATGATGTTTAATAGTTCCTGAAGAGTCTCTTTAAACATAGGAAAGGAGGAATAATTCTCAATGGTATTACATTTATCCTCTTTATTTTTAAATTTTTTAACTTTTTAATTAATTTGGCAAGTAAGATCTTGACATTAATGGACTCTCTTAGTCAAAACTTACTCCTAGACTAAGAGACTACTCTAGGCTTTGAATTGGGTAGGAGTGTAGGGCATCATTGTTATCCATTGTTGGCCAAGGACTCAAAATGTTCGTAGACTTTATTAGTATTCCTATCAAAAAAAATTTTATCGACCATATCTTTAAACAAATAGATGAATTAATGATATGATAGACCTCAAAATGATAATATAGATAAGCACTTAAAAGATTTTAAATCTTTCCTAACACTAATAAAATATCTTATTAAACTTTTTAAAAAATACTGATAATCTAGTGTTATAAGATTTGTGTGTTATGTATAAGAAAATACTTTTTTCAAGAACTATCATTGTATCCCTTCTCATGTGGATATAGATTGAGGTTTAAAACAATTAAACTGTATTTTTATTTTGTCTGTCAAATAAAATGAGAACAGCCTGAGATGAAAAGTATAATCCTTACAGACTTGGCCAACTGACCTCCCATATCTTTCCTCAAACTCTTTTGTGTTGATAGGAAATTGTAGAATCTTTTTTGTAAAAATAAGATAACAACTGAATCATCTTCTTGAGCCTTTTATTAAAAATATTCTCATATAAGAGTAATTATCACGTTCTAAATTCTAATCTTATAGTTAACAATTAGCTAATATTAGTCATTATTCAATTATCAATCTAATAAATGATCTAATTAACCTTTTTTTGGTCCATAGATATGAATTACACGTCAATATCTGAACCGTCTAACAATAAAATAATATAACCTGTACACAGGACTCGAAAAATACCACGTTTCATGTGACTTTAACACTGACCAAATTATGACGTCGAACATTATATAATGAATTGTACATGTCATAAAAAATCAAAGTATGCATTTAAACTAAAACTGAATTTCACTGTTGTTTACTATTGGACAACCGATATCCCATGATTACAAACCATAATTAATATAAACTACATCCACATGATACTAAATAAATCAACATTCGTATTAGAATTTTCAAGCCATAATCTGATTAACTTAAACACGTCAAACTACTATCCAAAACTATAATACAACGTTTCAAACATTCCATATTTTTAGTCTAAACTCTCCGAACAACTTTCTTCTTCAGTCCTAATCATTCTACAAGTATCCGAACTTCCTATCTAAAGAGGTTAGAAAAATAGAAGTAAGAAGTGAGTCAAAAATTCAGTAATATATATAATTTAGCAATTAAACATATATAATTTGTATTTAAACATATTGAAAGTACTGTAAATCAAATCAGATACAATAACATTGATTTTAGATTTTATCTTTCAGTACTTAGCCAAATGTCATGTAAACTCATACTCAAATATGATTTTTCTTAGGGACGAAAGGCCAGTAGACCCTCATTTACAAAAGGAGCAGATAATTGAAACCTGAATTATATTTATTTTTACACAATCAAAGGTTGTACACTACTATTTAAAACTTGTAGGTGGACTGTTATATATATAACCTTATAGATGAGGCTAAATGCCACATTTATCAGTAAATGATATGTTCGAATATCAATTACCATTATGATATACCAATGTGTATTATAATGTATCACCCATTAAAATATAACCATGGTCTGATACACATACTTAAAAAAACTCTACTTAGTTCTTCATAATCTTAATTTTCTCATTTTGAAAAAAATACTCATAATTTTTAATATAATTATAGAATTTTTTTTTCAAATTCTACAATTTCTTACACATACAATACTTCAATTTTCTATAAAAATTTAGCTATTATAGATTTTAAAACATGGCATGCTAAAATAACATGAAAGTGTAGGAAAATTCGGTAAATATGTAGAAACCAGTAACAATATGAAATTTGTTGCATTTTATCTCATTAGCAAAGCATGCAGGAAAATTTATATAAATTTTTAGTACATACAAGATTTATACTTAACAATTTAAAACAAGCAGAATATCATATACGAATTTGAGAAATATAAGAATCATTTTATTCATAAATTTAGCCATGCAGGATAGAACAATGTAGGATTTAGCTTATGTAAATAATATACATATATTTAAATATGAAATTCATACATAATTGTAGATGAATCAGTAAAATTTACATGTATATTAAATATAAATATTATAGTTTTAAAATTATATCATGTATGAACATTTAAGTTAATAAATACTCAGAGAATTGAAGAAAGAATAATAACAAATGAAAAAGATTTAGAATGCAATTATTTTAACTTGATTCTCAGCAAATTTTAACTTGGGTTCACTTAAATTGGGTTCCTTTGGCATCATCTTTCTCCTTTTCTCTCCTCTGTCAAATATGCTAAAAATATGACAAAAAATAGTCAAATCATCTATTTATACTAAACTGGTGCTCGAAGCTTGCACAAGTTTGGGTTTAGCCTTTTGCTGTGGACCCCTCACTCTATTTCAAAGAGACTTGAGCACATGACTGGAATGCTTGTATGCTTTAGTGTTCACCATGGTACTTGCTTTCTTATAACTTTTTATAAACTTGTGGGTAGCTTTATGTTTTGAAGAAAACAAGTTGATTAACTTACTTGCACAAATGGCATTATGATGCAAACTATGAATTCATATTTAACAAGAGAGATTCCTAATTGGGTTTTTAGATCTTATAATCTATATGCTGTATACCATACATAAGAACAAGAAATTACAGGTACATAATTTACTTCATGATTTATTCTCTATTATTTAAGTTAGTCAAACTTTAATCAAACTAAAAAGCAGAGAAAAATGGTAGAGGAAGAAGGTTTTTAGAGGATGATACTCCATGCCTTAATAAATTTAGAAGTGGAAAAGTTGTGTTCTAACTTTTCCTAAGAAGGTGGGGTACTATGAAACTTTTGCTTAAATAATATATTTTATGAGTACCAATTAATTTTCAACAAAAGATGTCATTTCTATATTAAGTATTTATATATATATATATATATATATGGAGTCCTCCTCATCATATGATCCTTATCTAAGTTAATTTTTCGATTAAATAACCACCTCACATCAGTAATTCTCCGAGGTTAGTGTCTTTGAATATCATATGGTTTTCTCTTCATAAAGAAGGGGTCTCACTTTCCTTAATTAATTCTGGATGAACTTCTCCACAGTTTTTTTATATTTACACCACGTTTTCCTAGTCTTAGGGGTTTAAACCATCATTAGGGAGACTGTTCTTTAGAAAATTAGGTCTTTTGGCTTGAGCATATCAAGTTTGATAGTTCAAATTTCTGAAAAGTTAGACATTTGGATGAAACAATCTTCTATAGTTCGGATTCTTTACATTTAATATGCGTCTTTGACAAGATGATTATTTAATGAGGTGATTATTTAACCAAACGGTTCACTATCAAGAGAGTTTCTAACAAAATGACTTTTTGGCAAACAGTCTTCCGATTTGCCTTTTTGGCTTTGCTGATTCAAATGCCCAAATTTGAACATCAGAAGTCTTGTATATAGGATTACTGTTTCAAAACCGATTCTGATTTTCAAGTGGTTGCAATAAAACTAGAACACTATAGCTATGTGGCACAACATTAAAGTATTTAGGGTCCAACCTTGAAAATAAAATTCTAGGTGTTATTTCAAATTTTGTAATGATTTTATGTAAGAAAGTTTGGTAAAATAGGACAGATGTAGCTAGCTTTTAGCTACTTTGGCAGTGTATAGTTCAGTCCCTCTAATAACCCTTTTCATAGTGCCAAGTCGCCATCTCAATGAAGAACAAATTATCAAAATATTTTTATTATTTATGTTTTTATATTTTATTCTGATATTTTTCTTTTTTTAAATTTTAATATTGGGCTCCATCTATTTGTTAAAAATAACTTATTGGGTAACATTTTCTTCATATTCCTACATTTTTTGCACATAGGAAAATACCTAATGCGTCTCGAGAATTCGAATTATTGTATGAATTAGTGTGGGCGTTCGAATAGAAACGGGTCCGATTTTTGTATATCATAATCTGGATCTTGCGTATCATAACAATACAAATAAGAGGTAGAAAGTATACAAGACTTACTCTCCGATATATCATTTGATATTCAAATTAAAAATTTTTCTACTCAGATGAGAAAGATGTAAAAAAATATATGTAACAATGTAGAGTGGATTGGGATGAGTATTTGTTTGGAAGGTAATATTCCATTTGGTGTACTCATTAGGTAAAGTGGCTTTTTATTATGCACTCGACTAGTAGAGCATCTCTAATTGTTTTGTACTCATCTTGTAAAGTGTCTGATTTCTGTAGCTGTTTTTCAGGCGTTGAGATTCGTCTATTATCATCCATCGTTTTCTTCATTCTTCTTTCATCCCCCATCCCCTTGGGGGAGAGGTTAAATTTATAATAAGAGGTGCCGTTTAGTTGGCAGTTCCCTAAATTAGTACATATGCCTCTTCAATGGTGAGAAATATTATTAGTATGTGTAACGACCATCTCAATTTAATGGGAGGACTACATGGCTTTCAGTTATTAGATCGGTATAGCCGCCGTCTGAAATAGCTCATTAAACAAGTCATTAAGATTCTTTAATACTCAACTGTCCAGATCACATCCCCTAGTTTAAGCATTGCGTCACTCGCCTGATGGGCTCGACAGTGTCTTTTATTGAGCTATCGTCATTTGGGCATTTTATTCTTTTATACATTGGGCTGGCCCGATTTTGACCGTACCCATCACTAACCCCCCATATTGGGAGGTTTGAATTTCAATTCCCAACATGTTATTAATGGGACGCCAGCTACAGATTCTTCAATGCGTGTGCCTTCCCAAATATTTTGCTGATTTGAGATCTTATTTAGTAGGAATTGATTCTCTGTTACCAATATTGAGATTCGTTATCCTCTTGAATTGAATGTCTTTTTGAGCTCTCCTCCCAGTTATAAATAGCGGGGCTCTCTTTGTTTTTCGTCATGAAGTGTCATTTGCCTTATTTTGCGATATGATTACCTAGAATCATTATGAAACTTTTGCTGCAATAAGTTGGAGTGAGAGGGAGTTCTTTCGCAATATTTAAAGTCAAGATAATTCCCCACCTTGAATGGTGGAGGTAGTGCATTAAGCTGATGTTCCTTCATTTCTCCACCCCAAGTTTGGATAATTCTCCCACCTTGAATTATACATCTTAGAATTTTTTTGAGACTGACTGTACTATGACTTTCTAAAAGTGGATATGATATTTAATTGTCCATGAAAAGTCTCTTTAAGTAGGGAAAAGGAGGGATAATTCTCAATGATATTACATTTATCTTCTTTATTTCTAAATTTTTTTAATTTTTCAGTCAATTCAACAAGTTTAATGTTGAGATTAATGGACTCTCTTAGTCAAAACTTACTCCTAGACTAAGAGACTACTCTAGGCTTTTCATTGGGTATGTGTGTAGGCCATCACTGTTATCCATTATTGGCCAAAGACTCCAAATGTTCATAGATTTCATTAGGATTCATATCAAAAAAAAATTTGTTCCATACTTTTAAACAAATAGACACACTTTGTGATAATAATAAACTATAAAAAAAATTAATAAATTGATAGACTTCAAAATGATGCTATAAATAAATACTTAAAAAGATTTTAAATCTCTCCTAATACTAGTAAAATGTCTCATTAGACTTTTGAAAAGAAATTTATGATCTAATATTATAAGATAACAACTGAATCATCTCAAACTTTTTACTGAAAATATTCTGATTTAAGAGTAATGATACACAGATATGTACTAAGTCTCACTAAATACAAGTATTCATTAAAAGTGCAACAAAATAACTCCTAATCTATCCACATATATGTGCCATAAGATAACTCCTAGGCTAAGGGGAAACTAAATTAAAAAGAAAAATGATTTTTTTTTTCAAAAGGAAAAATGAAAAACAACAATAATAGATGGAAAATTTATAAATAACAGAATTTCTTTTTCGTTTTAAGTAATTTTTTCCCTTTTTCTTTTAATAAGTTTTGAGTTTTTCTAAATTAACAAAAAATAAATAAAAAAAGGCTAAATCCCCAATGAATAAAATAATAACAGGAATAAAAGCATTATCTCTTTTTCTGTTTTGTTTTTTAACTTTTAAATTTGTACTTCTTTTGATAAGCTTTAGGAGATGATGGCTGGATGGGCATCTTCTTGAGGCGGCTCTCTTTCTTGACCTCCATTAAGAACTCGAAGCTGGTGCAAGTTGGACAGGGGTGTTGTGACGTGAACCCGTACGTATGATATTATATGATAGTCGTCTGATTTTTATCCAACACTCATCAATTTTATTATTAAAAAAACAAAAAAAAGTAATTTTTTTAAAAAAAGGCTAACGAGAGACGTTAAATAGAGATCCGACGATTGCTGTTGCGCATCGTACATGCACTGTATGGAGCCCGCATCGCAGCCCCCTCGTTTTGTGGAAGTTCCGGTTTAGCCTATTGCTGTTGATCCCTTACTCTATTTCAAAGGGACTTGAGCACAGGACTGGAATGCTTGTGTGCTTTAGTGTTCACTGTGGTGCTCGTTTTCTTATAGCTTTTTATAAACTTGTAGGTAGCTTTATGTTTTGAAGAAAAGAAGTTGATTAACTTATTAGGAAATACATAATCTTCTTATTTTGTTAATATTGGATTTTTAGGACCCATTGTTATTTTAGTTAGTTGTATATTTTCTTTTCCTTTGTTGTATTTTTTCTCCTTAGTTGTATTTGTTTCCTTCTTCGTTGTATTTTCCTTTTTTTACTTTTGCTCTTCCTGTTTTCGGCCATTGTGTACTATATTATATATTTTCGGGCGGCTTCATGTATCGTGTGTGAAGACGTGTAATCAAAAGCCTGTAGTATTATTAATTTCCGGCAGACTCTTGCAATTTTCCAAGAACAGCGTCATCCTCTCCCTTCCTCTTCGTCTTCTCCAAACTTCTTCCAATTTCTTACATGGTATCAGAGAACTCATGGCACACCACCACAACCCCAATGCTTCCGATAATGCATCTAGCAACAACGCATCTAGCAACAACAACTCAGATCTTGTTTTTTCCCAAAACCTTCTACGATTTCAAAACCTTTCAGATCCATGCAACCCATTCCGTTTGGAAGCCGGCGATAGTCTAACCGTCACTTTGGTTGCCGATTTGCTCACTGTCGACAACTATTCAACCTGGTCTAGAACCATGCGTCGAGCGTTGAGGACTAAAAATAAACTTCCGTTTATTGACGGTACTATCCCCAAACCCATCGATTCCACCGATCCCCTTTTTAAAGCTTGAGGACGCTGCAATGACATGGCTGTGTCCTGGATCAAGAACTCTATTAGCTCTTCCATTAAATCCAGTGTTGTGTTTGTTGATGGCGCTTCTGAAATCTGAAAGGAACTGCGTGACCGATTCACCCAACAGAATGGGCCACGAATTTTTCAACTCAAGAAATCCTTGGCGTGTCTCTTGCAAGAGCACAATTCGGTAAGTTTGTATTATGGTAAGCTGAAAATAATTTGGGACAAGCTTCTTATCTATGACCCTCTCCCAGATTGTGACTGTGGCAAAATCAAAGTGCTCATCGAGCGATATCAGAGGGATTGTGTCATACAATTCTTAATGGGTCTCAATGATTCGTATGCTAATGTGAGAGACCAGATTATGTTGATGGACCCTTTTTCTTCCGTCAACAAAGTCTTCTCTATAATCCAACAGCAAGAATGACAACACCAAATATTGTCTGCTGTTCATCCTTCAGAAATGGTAGCCTTGCTCACGAAACGGGTAGTTAATAACCCTACAACCACCATGAAAAATAATCAGATGTCTAAAAATGATAGGCTTTTTTGCGTTCATTGTTGTGTTCCAGGACACTCTTTGCAGCAATGTTTTAAAATTGGGAATGCTGAAATTTTCATCTGTGCTCATTGTGACAAACCTAGACATGTTATTGATAAATGTTATTAGCTCCATGGCTTCCCTTCCGGTTGTAAACAGAATGGTAAGTCTGGAACCACAGCACTTTCGACCAACAAGTTAAGTCATACCACCATCTCTGACCAAGAGACTCATGAGGATGAAAAAGTTGCATTAACTAGAGTGCAGTTCCAGTAACTCATGAATCTGATTCAACCAAAGGATCCAGCAGTGCCTTTTCAAATGACTAGAAAGAGTTCCCACTTTTTTGATCCCATCGGTGATCAACCGAAGGCCGCAAATATGGCTGGTAATAATCTCTTCTCTGTCTCTTCCTCCTGTAATAAAAGGAACATCTGGATCCTTGATACAGGGGCTACTGATCACATGATATGCGATCCATCTTTATACCTTAATAAGGAGATTCCAATCTCCTGTTCTATCAAACTTCCTGATGGGAGTAAGGCCTCTGCTTCCCACATTGGCACGGTCAAATCGACCGATAAAATTATGCTGCGGAATGTTTTATGTGTTCCCTTTTTTACTTTCAATTTTATATCTGTGAAACAATTTGCTAATGATCTCGGTTATTATTTATTTTTCTTTGGTGACATTTGCCTAATTCAGGACCTTTCCTCCTGAACAACGATTGGGATGAGTTAAGAGAAAAATGGTTTATATTATATGATGAATAAGAAAGTTTATCCCAATTTTTTACAGAACCTTCTCTCCAAACTCTACAAGAAGCCTTCTGTCAATTTTGTTTCATTGCCTGTTGATCTGTGGCATTTTTGATTAGGTCATATTTCATATTCTAGGTTAAAATTAATAAACGATCATCTTGTAAAAGGAGCAGTGCATTCTATTAATGATAATCCCTGTTCTATTTGCCACATGGCCAAGCAACGTTGCCTTCCTTTTTCTCCCAACACTCATAAGTCACACACCTTGTTCGATGTGGTGCATTGTGATTTATGGGGGCCATATTTCGAGATATCTTATGATGGATATAAATATTTCTTGACTATCGTTGATGATTTCTCCAGGAGTACCTGGATTTATTTTCTGAAACAAAAAATCGGATACAAAATTGTGCTTGGAAGTCTTTTACAATCTGGTTGCCGCACAATTTAATATCAAAATCAAAGTCATTCGTAGTGACAATGGAACCGAATTTTGTTTAGGAGACTTTTATGGTAAAAGAGCTGTTATCCATCAACGCAGTTGTGCGAAAACACCACAGCAAAACGGTATTGTTGAACGCAAATACCAACATTTATTGAACGTTGCTAGAGCTATTAGATTTCAATTGGGATTTTCTTTAAAATTCTGGAGTGATTGTATACTTACCGCTGCACACATTATCAATAGAATTCCCACTTCATTGCTTGAAAGCAAGACTTCATATAAAATTCTATTTGGAGTCAAACCAAATTATGACAACTTTCGCATATTTGGTTGTTTGTGTTTTGCATCCACCCTCTCTCATGGGCGGAAAAAATTTGATCCTAAAAGTAGAACTTGTATATTTTTGGGATATCCTTTCGGAATCAAAGAATATAAATTGTTTGATTTGCATAACCATGTCACATTTTATTCAATGGATGTCATTTTTTATGAGAATGTGCTCCCGTACAAAGGAAACTGTGCCGAAACTATTCTCAATGACCTATCTAATGCAATGCTTCCTGTAGTGACCAGTGTCGATCCTTCTGTTACTCAACAATTATCTTCTATCCATTGCTTAGACTTGAATCCGAACACCGATTCTATTCTTGATAAAGATCCGCCAATCACTATAAATTGGAATGATAAAGAGGAATTCAATTCACCCATTATTCATGATCAACCGGACCATAATCAAGAACCTTTGAGTGACAATTTGCAACCTAGTGTACTTATTAACCCTCCTACAAATATCCAATTCCTAGCAGGAGATCACACTCCCATTCGCAGAACTACCCGAACTAGGAAAACTCCTCAATAATTGAAAGACTTTAATTGTCATCAAGCATCTCAAGTTGTTCCTATCCAACCCACAGCACAAATTCCCCCAAGCAAACCTTACCCTCTCGAAAATTACATATCACATCAAAAACTGTCCCATGACTATAATTCTTTTGCATCTTCTATCTCATCCCAAACTGAACCGCAAACCTATGCACAGGCCATGTGTGATCCCAACTGGCGAAAAGCCATCGAAGATGAATTAAAAGCTTTAGAATCTAATAAAACCTGGATCATTACTGATTTACCTCAAGAAAAGAAAGCTATCGGATGTCGATATGTATTCAAATTAAAATTTAATAGTGATGGGAGTATTGAAAGATATAAATGTCGATTAGTGGCTAAAGGGTATACTCAAGAGGCAGGAGTGGATTATCACGAAACTTTTTCTCCTATCGCTAAACTTACCACTGTTCCATGTTTTTTGGCTGTAGCGGCCATAAAAGGATGGCATTTGTATCATTTCAATGTCAATAATGCATTTTTAAATGGAACCCTAAACGAAGACATTTATATGCAACAACCTTCTGGGTATACCAAAGGAAAACCCACCAAGTATGCAAATTACTAAAAAGCATTTATGGACTTAAACAAGCCTCCAGATAATGGTATTCTAAACTTTCTACTTCTCTTATTACATATGGATTTGTGCAATCCAAGGATGATTATAGCCTATTTACAAAACAAGATGACAAATCTTTTATAGTCCTTCTTGTCTATGTTGACGACATTATTGTTGCAAGTAATTGCTTGAAGGCCATTATATCTATCAAAACCTTTCTTAATCAGTCCTTCAAGATTAAAGGCCTTGGAGTTCTACGATATTTTCTTGGCATAGAAGTTACCCGATCAACGAAAGGCATACATTTTTGCCAACGAAAATACACTCTTGACATTTTAGCCGATTCTGGCACCATTGGGGCAAAACCTCTTAAACTAACAATGGATCAAAATTTAAAATTGAGTAAGTAAATTGGGGAGGTTTTACAGGACCCGAGCACATATCGAAGGTTTGTTGGTCGCCTTCTTTACCTTACCATCATAAGGCTAGATATAGCTTATGCAGTACACATTTTGAGTCAATTTATGAATCAGCCTACTTCCAGCCATATGAATGCTGTGTATTAAGTTTTACGCTATCTAAAACTAAACCCAGGACAAGGCATATTACTTCCTTCCACCTCTAACATTCAACTAAGAGCTTTTTGTGATGCAGATTGAATTTTATGTCCAGACACACGAAGATCCATTACTGGCTATTGTGTCTTTATTGGCCATTCTCTCATCTCATGGAAATGTAAGCAACAGTCAGTGGTCTCTCGCTCTTCTGCAGAGGTAGAATATAGATCAATGGTTACCACCTGTTGTGAATTGTCTTGACTACGTTATATTTTACATGACTTACAGGTTTCACATCCCCGTGTAGCACACCTATATTGTGATAATCAAGCGGCGATTCATATTGCTGATAATCCTGTCTTCGATGAGCGTACCAAACACATCGAGTTGGATTGTCATCTCATTCGCGACAAAATCCAAGAGGGGAGTATCCGCACACATCATGTCACCACCTATAATCAACTGGCAGATATATTTACCAAGATTCTACCTTCATATCGGCTAAATGCGTACTTGTCTAAGATGAGCATTGTCAATATATATGCTCCATCTTGCGGGGACATATTAGGAAATACATAATCTTCTTATTTTGTTAATATCTTCTTATTTTGTTAATATTGTATTTTTAGGACCCATTGTTATTTTAGTTAGTTGTATGTTTTCTTTTCCTTTGTTATATTTTTTCTCCTTAGTTGTATTTGTTTTCTTCTTCGTTGTATTTTTCTTTTTTTACTTTTGCTCTTCCCGTTTTCGGCCATTGTATAATGTATTATATATTTTCGGACGGCTTCGTGTATCGTGTGTGAAGACATGTAATCAAAAGCCTGTAGTATTATTAATTTCTGGCAGACTCTTGCCATTTTTTAAGAACAACGTCATCCTCTCCCTTCCTCTTCGTCTTCTCCAAACTTCTTCCAATTTCTTACATAACTCATTCGCACAAATGACATTATGATGCATATTGTGAATTCATATTTGACCAGATAGATTACTTATTGGGTTTTAAGATCTTATAATCTAGACTTTGTACACCATACATGAGAACAAGAAGTTACAGGTACAGAATTTACTTCATGATTTATTCTGTATTGTTTAAGTTAGTCAAATTTTAACCAAACCAAAAAGCAGAAAAAAATAGTGCAAGAAGAAGGCTTTTAGAAGGCGATACTCCATGTCCGATAAATTCATACGTGGAAAAGTTACACTTCTAACTTTTTTGTTGAGAATATTAGGTGCTGTGAAACTTATATCTAAATAATATAGTTTATAAGTACTAATTAATTTTTAACGAAAGATGTCATTTCTATATTAGTATATATAATGCGTCTCAAGGACCCGGATAAATGTACAAATTAGAAAGTCGTATTGTCACGCTTAAATGTTTGAATAAAAATAGGTTCGATTTTTGTAACTCCAAATGTAGATCCTATACAACATAATAAAATAAATAAAAGGTAAGATATATATTCGACTTACTCCCCGATATATTCTCCAATACTCAAATGAAAAATCTTTCTATTCTAATGATAAAGATGCAAGGAAATAGACATACGAGTTTTAAGATGATGGGGATGATGTATGTATAGAGGGTAATACTCCTTAATGTACACTCGACTAGTGGAGTAACTTTAACATTTGTATATTCGTCTAGCAGAGTGGTTTGTGTATATGAGCACTTGTCTAGATTAGTATCTTTTTTTTTTCCCTCTCATTTTTGTTGTCATCATTATTAAGTTTTAGTCTCTTTTTCTTTGGGGGAAAGTGATGCGTGCACGGGTGGTGACGGCACCGGCAAGAGCGGAATAACGGCGAAAACAGAGAAGAAGATGGAGGGAGGAGAGATCAGTAGAGGAGAAATAGAGGGAAAGAGGAAAAACAATTGAGAGAGAGAGAGCGACAGAGAGTGGAGAATAGAGGCAACTAGGGGAAAGGGAAAGTGAGTAGAAGGGAAAGGGATGAGGTGTTAAGACCCAAGGTGCAGAAAGAGAGAAAGAGACCGAGGTGAGAAAGAGATGAGAGAGGACCAGGAGAGAGAGAGAGAAGCAGAAGAGTAAAAGACGAGGAAAATATCTTTCTTCTATTCTTCCATTACTATTACCATCAACAGCATATATATATATATGAATACCAACTAGATCGGTTGAAAATCAACCGAAAACTAACCAAAATAGAATAACAAATAGAAAAATAAAATAATAAACTGAAAAAGTAAACCGAAAGAGGGGAAACAGAAACAGAAAGGGGCAAACAAAATCAGAAAATAAGGGGAGGGCGTATTTTGGCTGTGCTCTTTATAGTTGCAGAAGGAAGACGACAATGGCAATGGTGGTGGAATCAGTAATAGTAGCAGCGGTACAAACAGGGGAGGAAAAAAAGAGAAAAACAAAAAATAGAAGGTGTATAACATTGCCCTCTTTATCAGGAGAACGTTGTCCTCAAGATTGAATAAGGAAAAAGTGTAATGAAATGTTACTGTTAAACCACCAACCCAAGCCTCCTTATTAGAGTTATCACGTCATTTTGCCGGTGACACCGCTTCAAACTCATCCGGTTCATGGTGCTAAATTTTGGCATCTAAACATGTTAGTCACTTTGTAACACTCGATTCACTCCAATGTACTTGAGAAAGTTGCAATCCCTTAGGTCATGGCACAATATTAGAACTTTCGCTATCGATGCTCGATAACTTCACCATCTCCTTTGCCTTCTCAGCAAGTTCAACACCGCTGTTTTCCTCCTTGGGCTGGGATAATGATGCATGTGGAAGGAGAGGTAGAGTTTGCGACGATGGTGGAGGACTCGCTCAGCTTGCATCTACTTTATCATCTACCAAATGTACCATGCCGATGGATCCCGGTAACTTGAGCGGTGAGATTTGTCTGTCTGATGGTGGTGTCGTGAGCCATAGGAGTATGGTTTGAGGTAGACGACAAAAAGCAACGGATGGAGTAGCCACGGATGGTGAAGGATTTGCCGGTAAGAGAGTATTTTGCTCAAGTCTTGTGAGCAATTAGCCAAGTTTAGCCACGGACGACTGGATTTGTACTGCAGTGGAAGCCATGGAGGAAGTATGGGCGACGAGTCTGTCTATAGCCTGCTGGAAGTCTTTCACCGCGTTTACAAGTATGATGATGGAAGCTTCAAGTGTGTCGAGCCCTTGTTCACGGGTCGTGGCGCCATTTTTTCGCCTTGTTTTAATTAAAGTACCAATGATGCGTGCACGGGCGGTGACGGCGGCAGCAAGAGCGGAACGATGGCAAAAAAAGCAAAGAAGACGGAGGGAGGGGAGATCAGCAGAGGAGAAATAGGGAAGAGAGGAAATAGTCGAGAGAGAGAGACAGAGAGTAGAAAATAGAGGCAATTAGGGGAAAGGGAAAGGGAGTAGAAGTGAAAGGACTGAGGTGTTAAGGCCCGAGGTGCAGAGAGAGAGAAAGAGACCGAGGTGAGAAAGATAGGAGAGAAGACGGGAAGAGAGAGAAAAGCAGAAGAGTAAAAGATGAGGAAAATATCTTTCTTCTATTCTTCCATTCTATTACCATCAACGACATATATATATGAATACCAATTAGATTGGTTGAAAATCAACCAAAACTAACCAAAATAGAATAACAAATAGAAAAATAAAATAATAAACTGAAAAGTAAACCGAAAGAGGGGAAACGAAATGTAAAGGGGCAAACAAAATCAGAAAATAAGGGGAGGGCGTATTTTGGTCAGTGCTCTTTATAGTTGCGAAGGAAGACGACAATGGCAATGGTGGTGGAATCAAGAATAGTAGCAGCGGTACAAACAGGAGGAAAAAGAGAAAACAAAAATAGAAGGTGTATAACATTGCCCTCTTTATCAGGAGAACGTTGTCCTCAAGATTGAATAAGGAAAAAGTGTAATGAAATGTTACTGTTAAACCACCAACCCAAGCCTCCTTATTAGAGTTATCAGCGTCACTGCCGGTGACACCGCTTCCCAAACTCATCTGGTTCATGGTGCTAAATTTTGGCATCGGAAACATGTTAGTCACTTTGTAACACTCCAGATTCACTCCAATGTACTGAGAAAGTTGCAATCCTTTAGGCTGCGGCACAATATTAGAACTTTCGCTATCGATGCTCGATAACTTCACCATCTCCTTTGCCTTCTCAGCAAGTTCAACACCGCTGTTTTCCTCCTTGGGCTGGGATAATGATGCATGTGGAAGGAGAGGTAGAGTTTGCGACGATGGTGGAGGACTCGCTCAGCTTGCATCTACTTTATCATCTACCAAATGTACCATGCCGATGGATCCCGGTAACTTGAGCGGTGAGATTTGTCTGTCTGATGGTGGTGTCGTGAGCCATAGGAGTATGGTTTGAGGTAGACGACAAAAGCAACGGATGGAGTAGCCACGGATGGTGAAGGATTTGCCGTAAGAGAGTATTTTGCTCAAGTCTTGTGAGCAATTAGCCAAGTTTAGCCACGGGACGATCGGGATTTGTACCGCAGTGGAAGCCATGGAGGAAGTATGGGCGACGAGTCTGTCTATAGCCTGCTGGAAGTCTTTCACCGCGTTTACAAGTATGATGATGGAAGCTTCAAGTGTGTCGAGCCCTTGTTCGTCAGTCGTGAGCGCCATTTTTTCTGCCTTGTTTTAATTAAAGTACCAATGATGCGTGCACGGGCGGTGACGGCGGCAGCAAGAGCGGAACGATGGCAAAAAAAGCAAAGAAGACGGAGGGAGGGGAGATCAGCAGAGGAGAAATAGGGAAGAGAGGAAATAGTCGAGAGAGAGAGACAGAGAGTAGAAAATAGAGGCAATTAGGGGAAAGGGAAAGGGAGTAGAAGTGAAAGGACTGAGGTGTTAAGGCCCGAGGTGCAGAGAGAGAGAAAGAGACCGAGGTGAGAAAGATAGGAGAGAAGACGGGAAGAGAGAGAAAAGCAGAAGAGTAAAAGATGAGGAAAATATCTTTCTTCTATTCTTCCATTCTATTACCATCAACGACATATATATATGAATACCAATTAGATTGGTTGAAAACCAACTGAAAACTAACCAAAATAAAATAACAAACAAAAAATTAAAATAACAAACTAGTAAACCGAAAGAGGAAAAACAGAAATAGAATAGGGGGAAAAAATCAAAAAATCAGGGGAAAGCGTATTTTGGCTTGTGCTCTTCATAGTTGCAGAAGAAAGACGACAATGGCGGTGGCGGTAGAATTAGCAACAGCAGTAGCAGTACAAATAGGGGAGGAAAAAAAAGAGAAAAGTGAAAAACAAAAGGCGCGTAATAGAGAGGGTTTTTTTTGTTGTAAGAGGTATCATTTGGTTGGCCTAAAAACAATGTGTGGGCACGTTACTACTTCAATTCAGTCGTAAAAGGCAGTACTTGTATTTGTAACGGTCGCTTCCATTCAATGACATGACCGATTGGCTACCAACTCTTTGATCGACGTAGTCGCTATTGAAGTAACTCATTAAGCAGTCCATTATAATCATTTATTATTTAGTTATTTAAGTCGTGTCTTTTGGTTCATGCGTTCATGCACTATGCGCTTGATGGGTTTTAAGGCATTTTCTATTTAGCTGTCGGTAGTTGGGCCTCTTACTTGTATGTTGGGTTGGCCCATTCCTAATCTTAACCATCAAAATATATATATATAAGCTCCTCAAGGTGGCCTCTTCCCTGTCATATGATCCTTATCTAAGTTAACTTTTTGGTTGAATAACCACCTCACATCTATAACTCACTCAGGTTAGTGTCTTTGAATGTCATATGGTTATTCCTTTATTGAGACGGAGTCTCTCTTTCCTTAGTTACCCTTGAATAAACTTCTTCATAGTTCTTTTATATTGATACATTTTAACAACTCTCTAAATATAAATGTAGTGGTTCGTCATAGCCATACTGTTTTATTACACCACATTTTCTTGTCTTAGAAATTTAAACTATCATCAGAAAAATTGTAGATTTAGTAGGTCCCCACAAACCAGTTAGATTATACATGTGTTTAATTAAACGAGAAGTCTGGATTGTGGCTAATGTGGTCATATTTGGCAGTATACAATTTTAAACAATTAGGTCTTTTTGCTTATGCAAATCTAGTATGATAGCTTAAATTTCTGATAAGTATGAAACGATTTTTCATAATTTAGATTCCTTGCATTTAATATGCATTTTTGACAAGACGATTCTTTCACTAGACAAGTCTCGATCCAGGCTATTTCTAATAAAATGCCTTTTTGACAAATAATCTATTGTTTTGCCTTCTTAGTCATGTCAATTCGAATGCCCAAATTCAAATATGATAAGTCTTATATATTGGATTACCGTTTTAAAACTGATTAAGAAAAAAAATATGATATTTAAGTGGTTGCAATATAACTAGAATACCATAGCAATGCGGCGGAACATTTAAGTATTTGTGGTCCAACCTTGAAAATAAAATTCTAAGTGTTAATTCAAATTTTATAATGATTTAATGTAAGAAAGTTTGGTAAAATAGGACAGATGTATCTAGTTTTTAGCTACTGTACCTATGTATAGTTCTGTCCTCCTAATAAGCCTTTTCAAAGTGCCTAGTCCCTATCTCAATAAAGAACAAATTATCAAAATATTTTTAATATTTATGTTTTCAAATTTTATTCTAATATATAAATATTTTTTTTAAATTCTAATTATGGGCTCTGTTTATTTGTCAAAAATAATTTATTGAATAATATTTTCTTCATATTCCTGAGTTTTTTGTGTGTGGGAAAATATTTTTGACATTTCTTAATATTTGGTATGTACTGAAGAATAAATTAAAAAAATATTTTACTAGTCATTAAAAAATTTAAATTTAAATTTCAAAAATAGTCTATGTTTAAAAAAGTAGTTATTTGTGGGAACCTATCAATCATTTATCATTGTCCGCCCATAATACCTTGAAGGTCATCGTCTGATAATTCATTAAACCACCACTATCTATTGTCAAACAACATGCCTAACCCACCTTGATAGTCACCAATGGCCATTGATGATGGCTAACCAACTAGCTAGGCCTCGAGCCGCTATCACCCATGTTCCCCAATCTATTCCAATTACCATCTAACATCGTCCCATACTGCAACAGTCGGTTGCCAGTCGAGAAGTGCAACCGTCGATGCTTTAGGATTAATTTCTTTAAATGTCATGCGATTTTCTAAATAATGAAGTAGATTTTCTTTCTTCAATTTCTTGTGGTTTAGCACTCCATAGTTCTTCCATAATAGAATATTTTGATAACTCCCTAGAGTTAGAATGGTGGTTCACCATCGCTATGCCCTACCATTGAAGTTTAAATCATTGTTGGAAAGATACTAGATTTAGTGGGCTTCCACAGAACAACTGGATTATAGACATATTTATTCAAATGATGTGCTTGGATTGTGGTTGATATAGTCTTATTGGTATGTTCTTTTTTGACTTTAGTTAATCAATCTTTCCACCAAGCACATATCTCGTCTAACAACTAGGACACTCGACAGGCCAAGCTTTTAGATAAAATAGTTTTTTATATCGTAAATTTTTTGTCTAAAATGCATCTTGACAAGACGGTTCACTGACCAAATGGTCCTTTAACATGACAGTTATGACATAATCTTATTCAGTGGTATGCTCTTTTTTTGACTTTAATTAATCAATCTTTCCACCAAGCGCATATCCCTTCTAACAACTAGGACTTTTGACAGGCCAAGCATTTAGATAAAATAGTTTTTCTACAGTCTAGGTTTTTTTGTTTCTAAAATATATCTTGACAAGACAGTTTACTAATAAAATGGTTCTTTAACATGGCGGTTATCTATCTTGACAATTTTTAACTAGACGACTTTTTGGCAAGTGAATCGATAGTTTTTCAGTTTATCTTTTCAGCTCATACCAGTTTTGGGTCCAAAATCTACCATTTTTTTTTACCAAATGTAATAGTTTTAACTAGGCCCACAATCTACGTTTTTATTTCTGGACCTATCAGCTTTTAACTATTATTTTAAAAAATATTCATTACATGAAAAGATATAGCCTTAATAAGGCTTATGAAAAAAAAAAAGTCAAGGATATGCAATAAATATTAGTTACCCTAATCAATTTTTTGATTATCTTTTGCCTTAATATAAGATATGAGTCTTAATATAAGAGTAAAATTATACAATTATAATTTAAATATAAATAACATAAACAAAATTTTTAAAGTATCGGGATAAGCATGTGTTACAAACTCATCGATACATCTTCGGAAGGTTACTTACCGAATGTACGGGGCCCATTAATTTTTCCTTGGCAGCCGTGGTACCTCGGATACACTACTAACCAATCACCCGGTTGCAAGAAGGAGCTCACGGACCACCCAACCTCTCATTAAGTTCTGGGATTACATTTAATTATTTTATGTTTTGGTTCTACTTATACTCATGTGCCCTTCTGTTTTGCCCCTTTTTGTTTTACCCTTCTGCTTGTTATTTGTTGAGTTATTGTTACGTGGCACAGGTTGTTAATTGTTGCTATCGTTAGTTGGGCTCTACTATAAAGTCGTTAGTTGGGCTGTTGTTCTAGTGGAAGGAGGAATACACAAAGCTTGTTTCTCTCTCTATCTCGCTCTCTCTCTCAATTTCTCTCTCATTCTCAGCCTCTCTGTCTCTCTTTCCTCCTTTCCCCTTTGTCTCCTCTGCTAGAACTCCCCTCTCTTTGCTCTCTTTTCGTCTTGTCTTCAATTTTCATGCTACGGTCAAGGAGCACGTATCAATTGGTGCCTTTATTGAGACAAAAGTAGAGGAGACAATGGCCGAAGAGTAAGCACTCGACACGTTCAAAGCCTCCATTTCAAGGCTATCGAATGAGATAAAGGACATTGTAGCAACCATCCGGCAACATGCAGCAAGAATCGCCATCCTTACTTCCACAAACAAGCATCTTCAATAATACATTGGTGACATTCTTCTATCGCTCAACAAAATCGAGTGAAACCCTAGCTTACCACCACTCATGGCTTCTTCCACCGTTCCTTTCTATCATCCAACTCTTCCAAACACTCAAATCACCGCTGATACTTCCACTGAGGCACAAATTATACAATCCATAAATAAAATCCTACCATCACTAAACCGAATCAAATAACAACCTGGACCGTTTGCAATTTTCCAAGTTCTTCCCACTCTGTCACCATTCACAACTTGCGTCCCTCATAGTTTTGCCCAAATTGCTTCGCCCACTAATAGCCAAATCACCTCCCATCTTCATTTAGCCAAGCCCAACATTCCGTTGTTCTCTACCACAATTTTTAATCTCGTTGAAGTGGAGCCAATGATAGCACGCGAGGACAGATTTGTGGATTTGCAGGACTTGTCTAGCACTTTTGTAATTTCAGAAGATGACTTGGAGGAAACTTGTGCTCTTACTTCTGTCCAATCAATTCAAGAACTGGACAACTTTGTGAGTAATTCTCTCTTAACCACCGACTTGACCAAGGCTAGACTTTCAAATTTTTCAGCTGTGGTGTTTACAAATACCAGTCAGGATCAATTGATTGAATTCAATGAATACTACTGCAGTCATCCTTCCTTGTTAGCTTTCACAAAATTTGCAAATGTCTTATGTGAATGTGACCCTAATGTTACTGTTGTTGACCTCGGGGGTGAGGCACCACAAACCTGCATTTTTGCATTTGTTGGCACTGACAATCCTGCTGTTGATTCTATTGTAGATGCTGGAGTCAGTGACTTGAACTCAAGTTGTTATGATGCCCAACCTTCTATTTTTGGATCCAAGCTGCAGGGACAGAGTGAGAATGTAGGAGTGATCGAGCAGAGTCATCTTGATCAGTAATGTCACTTTTGTGACTGGAATATTAGACAAGCAAAATCAATAATTGCTCTTGCGGCTGCCTTGTCTATCAACCCTTGACTTCATAATGAAGCTCTTCCACTGGGTGCAAGCCTGGAGATTGAGAAAATATTTAATGACACTTCTTGAAAAAATCTTATTGTTTTGGTCAAGGTCCTAGACAATTTTAATGCCCGGCTCTATATTAATTATGGATGTTTGTATCTCCAAAAGCCTCTTATGGAATCAGGAAGTTCCAGTGCCCATTGCAACACACAAATGGTCCTACATCATCCGACAGAGAAATTTGGTGTAGCATGCAGTCAATTTGAGAAACAAGCCCCAATGTGTACAGTTCACTCATTCATTCCTAGCAGTGACCACTGCTTGACATGGGCTCACTGTGAGTTCGAGGGCCAACTTGAGATCTCTAGTCACGGCATGTTACCTGAGGAAGTATCCGTCGACACAGCAGATATTCTTAATTCAAGGGAGGTTGGTATTTGAACAAGATGCTAGGTCACTACTTGTGACCATATTGCTTATATTCGTTCCTACTGCTATTTTCCGTACGTTTGTAGCAAGGATGTTGGGCCCTGAGTTTCCAGCCTACAATGCAAGTTATGCAATTCTTGTGGTAGCAATTGTCTCCACTGTCTATGTATGGGTGCTTCTTATATATACTTCAACTCGGGATCCAAGGATCATTCTTAGGAATTTACCTCCACTAGAGGAAGAATTACACTATGAGTCCTCTGTGTCTACGGAAAATGGGGGCAGGATGACGCCAAGCCTGCAACTTCCTTGCACCAAAGACGTTCTCATCAATGGTGTGCCAACGAGGGTGAAGTACCGTGAGATATGCTCTAATTTGATAGCAAAGACAGCATCAGCAATTTCATTAGCTAGAAGTTTCTCTAGTAGTGATAGCTTGCCATTGTCAGATCATGGTGGACTAGATCATTCACGGCCTTGGTTCATACACCAAGAATTATTCGATGCCACGAACGGATTTTCTGCCAAGAATCCATAGGGTGAATGCAGTTTTGGCTGTATGTATAAAGGATGTCTAATTGATGAGAGAGAAGTTGCTGTAAAACAGCTTAAAATTGTTGGAGGACAAGGAGAACGAGAATGTAAGGCTGAAGTCAAGATTAATAGTCGGAACTCGACCTCTCCCTCTCTCTTTTCTCCTTTTTTTTGTCTCTTCTGTCGGAACTCCCCTCTCCCTGCTTTCTTCTCGTCTCGCCTTCGATTTTCATATTACGGCCATGGAGCACGCATCAGCATGTGTGAATATAATTATATCAAGAGTCTATAATAACATAGTTCTCGTATATTAAATCATCATTTTAAATCTAATTAAGAAAAAAAATTAAGTATTCATGGTCCAACCTTGAAAATTATGTATTTATTCAATACAGGAAGTTCCATAAAATAGGACATATATATAGCTAGCTTTTAGCTACTTTGAATAAAAAATAAATAGTCAAAAATATTTTTATTTTTATTTTTATTTTTATTTTTTTTTTGCAGATTTTGTTCTGATATTTTTGATTTAAAAATTCTATTATTTTGGGCCCCATTAATTTCTTATAAAATATTTTATTGAGATATATTTTTATTTTCAAATTTCGGTGTTTGCCTATGTATGAATAAATAATTTTTATATTTTTTAATATTTAACATGTACAGAAGAAACAAGTCAAAGGAAAATAATTGTAATATAATTGAAACAAATTTTGAGCTTAAACTTTTGTTTTAGAGACGAGGAGTCATTTTTTTGGAGCTTATTCATTATTTATCGTCGTTGGCATGTGGCACCTTGCAGGTCATCGGCCAATGATATGTTGGGCTGCAACTATCATTTGCCAGATGACATGCCTACTATTGAGGCCTAACAGTCACCAATCGGCCGGTAATATCTTGAGCCACTATTGTTGATGTTTCTAACTCCGTCACCCGTCAACATGTACTGCTTTCCTATCATTGGGTTTTGGTCACTCTTATACGGATGTCACAATAAACAAATGATCATCAGAGAATCACGCATTAGAATATTTGCGCATGTGACTAGCACTTGGGCATTGAACTAGGGGCACCCAAGCGTCAAAGACAGTGGTGCCCGCACCTAAGGCGCCCTCGATACGCGCTCGAGCACAACTCGTAGTATAAAAACCTACCTGATGCGTTTTTAGAATATTTAAAAATAATTCTTACACAAGTAGCACCGCACAAAGAGAGAGAAAAAGAAAATAGATGAAAGGAAGGTGTTTAGCATCCGATTGAGGTCTATTATTCGTTAATGTTGGTACATTGTTCTAGAGTGAATTTCTAGGAGGTATTTCATTTGATTACCCTTATTTCTGGTTGTATTTTATCTTATGGGTTGTTAAGTATGTTAAGAGAGTTGTAATCGATTATTCTTCACTCGAGATTGTAATAAAGAAATTTCAGAGAGAATTACTTGTAATCGACACTTTTATAATATATTTATTAGAAATTTGTCCCATAATTATTTTCTTAATTAAAAAAGATTTTCTACGTTAAAAACGTTATAAATTATTGTATTTCTTGTACTCACGAGTCTAATGATTGACGTTTGATAGGGGATCCTGATATTATTCCACCGCATCGTATTGTGTGTATCCGGATCAAACCTCAGCACTCATACTGTCATAATCATTTGCAGCCAACAAGCACCGTTGGTCGATAATTAGTCATGGTTGGCGGTTGCTTGCCATCTATACCTCATTGGCCGAAAGATGTTAAAAACATCTTCTAGTAAGTTATTTTCCATATAAATGGAGACTTAAACTTTATTTGAAGATTAATTCGATTTTATGTATTTTTTACTGAAATTATTATATAAAACCCTAAACTTGGTATCTTACTTTAAAATTTACACTTTTAATATTTTCCATCAAAATTTACTCCGAATAAATGATAATAATTAGAGAATATAGTTAAGAAAAATTAAAATTTGATAATATAATTTAAAAATAATAAATATTTGATAATATTTTTTAATCATAAAATGGCTAAAACTGTTCATTTTAACATCATGGACTTGCTAATAATTATAATAATTTACTTACCAAGCTAGGAAGCTATAATCAGGGAAAATTATCAAAATTCTCAAGTTTCTATATTTGTTTTTTTCTAATTTTATTAGTAATTTTTATTTTTCTAATTCTAGTCCTGCTTTTGATTTTAGTGTTGATTTTATACTTTATAATATTCTAATTCTAATTATTTATTAAGAACACTAATCCTTGAGCAAGGGTAGGATAAAATATCATTTAAAAATATCTTAATTACATAATATTTACACAAAAAATTATTAATTATTAATTATCAAAATTATGATTTATTAAGATAATTTTTTTAAAAAATGCTATTTACCCATAATCTTTATATTTCCAAGAAAAAAAATATTCCGGGCCTGGCCAAATAATTAATTATTTATTTTTGTTCTTTTTCACAATGCTATGATTTTTTTTTTTACAAAAAATAAAAATAATTATTAATATTTTCTATTTTTTTTATATATATAAATTTTGGACCTTCAAATTCTTAATCCAAAAGTCCAAAACACCGCATCTATAAAGGCACTTGATGGTGACACGTGATAGCCCGCCTCCATTAGTAAACGGAAGAAATAGAGGCATAAGTAAGCACAAATAAATTGACATTTATTTGGAGATGAGGCCGGGTGCCATTAAGCATAACCTAAAATTTTAAACTTATTCTAAATTCAACGGTCATGATTAAAAGTAAGGTTCATAAACGGTCTAGATTAAATAATTATTTGAATAACTCAATCTGAATATTTATCGTCCATCTACTAGTCAACTTTTATTTCAAACCGTTCAATCAATAAGAAATCCAAAATGGTAGAGTCCACTTAAACATTCTTTGAACTAGTCGTCGTTGTTAACGATAGGGTACTTAAGGGCATTCAATTGGACCTTGCGAAGGGCAGCAGAGGACAGATCGATACCGCAGCTGTCGGAAAGTTGGACGAGGTAGAGAAGGACGTCGGAGAGCTCTTCGCCGAGATGCACTTTCTCCTTCTCGGACCACCCCGGAAGTCCTCTTCCCACCTCCCCTTTCCACTGGAATATCTCCGATAGCTCCCCCACTTCTCCCACCTACGTGACAAAAAAATATATTTTATATGTTTTTCAAAATAAAATTATTTGACAAATTCAAAATAAAAAGAATAAAAATTATAAATTATGTTTTATATAATATTTTATCTATTTATTTATAGTTGTAAAATTTATATAAATATAAATATATAATTTATTATTAAAAATATTTTAAAATTTACTAAAGTGTCTAAATCCAACCAAAAAGCAGGAATCAGAAAGAAGGCATGAAAAGGGCATGGTCAGGGGATTGCCGTTGACGTCCGAAGATGACCGTCAATCCACAAAATTAATTAATTAATTGCTCTTAAAATAATTAAGGAGAGGATAAGAAGAACGAAAGCAGAAAAAACACGAAACAAAAACGCATTTGAAAAGAAGACACCACAGAGTGCTTATTTATAAAATTTATTATTATTTTTTTAATTATATATTTATTCATATTAAAAATATTAAAATTAGTATAAAAAAAGAAGAAAAATTTTAAAAAGTGAAACCCATATTTAGTTTTGATAATTTTATATAAATAATATTTTTTAAAATTAAAATAATAAAAAATCAAAAATTATAATAATAAATTAACTTTGTCAATAATCAATTAGTAGTTCTATACACTTGATTCCTGTAAATCAAATAGTAGAATTATAAAACCAGCAATAACAACAAAGAGAAAACTGACTTCCTCCATTTTATGATCAGATCTGTAATATCATATTATCAATAATATTATTTTAAACTGTAAATTCAAAACAATCAAATAAATAAATAAATAACTTTGTCGATGAGTAAAATGGGACCCATGAACAGAGCAGAGAGAGAGAGAGAGAGAGAGGGAGAGGATAAAGGGGATTTAGTACCAGAGCAAGGAGGAGATTTCTGGGAGTGTGATAAGGGCCCCAGTCTCTTTCCTTGGCAAATTCCGCCATTTTCTGCCTCAGAAGGTCGAGCGTAACGCTGTCCCCGCCTGAAACTCCCGTCATCTCCTTCTCTCTCTCTTTCTTCGAGAAAACAGAGCACGAAAACAGAGCAAGGAAACCGGGCCCGAAAACAGAGCAGGAAAACAGAGCACGGAAACAGAGCACGAAAACAGAGCAAGAAATTAGAGCACGAAAACAGAGGAAGAAGACAGAGGTGTATTGCGCAGAGAGAGAGAGAGAGGGATTTTAGAGGGAAGGAAAAGGAAAGGAAAATGTGAGAGGAAGTGATGATCGTTTCCATCTTTTATAGCGTTCGAGAATTTGTGTTTGCCTTATCGACAATGCCAGTTGATAACAATACTGTTTTATTATTAAAAGAAAATAAAATTACTTGTAAAATGTAAAATTAATTTGACTAATTTGACAATAGAGCCGGCCCGATTAAAACCGGACTTGTCCAATACGTCCAATTCGATCGATCTAATATTTTATAAAATTTAATTGACATATAAAATTATTATAAATGAATATAGTCAAAAAATTAAATCTAATTAATTTTTTAAATGTAACACGAGCCACAATCCTAATTAAGAGTATTTGATTTAATATGTAAATAATAATTTTTAAAAATATATATTTTTACTTTAAGTAAATGTTAATTCTAATTAAAATATACCCTTATATAATATTTAACATTAAATATTATATTTTGAAAATATTATATATTTTTAGGTATTTTTTATAAATATAAATATTTAAATAAAAATATTAAAATAAAAAAGTATACATCAACCTAATTTAACTTATGACTAAATATAATTTATCAGTCATAAATTTTTATCTAAATTAAATAATTATTTAACATAAATTTAATTTTTATTAGATCTATAATATATATAATTATATATGGGATTTGCGGATCCTATTTGTATAAATGTTAATATTATTAATTTTTTAAGTAATTATCATTAATTTTTTTAATTTTTTAACTTATTTTTTATTTCAATAACTTAAACAGAATGGCAACCCACGTGTCCCCTAGGGTTGGCCCTGCATACATTTTCAGGTAAATTTACACTTATCGAGCGGTCTCTGGCGGTGATGTACTATTTTATTTATTTATTTTTATAATAAATTATTAATCTAATTAATAGATAATATATTATATTTAAAAATATATATTTTTAATAATTAATTTAATTAATTTTCAATATATATAATTATAAATCAATTCGAAATTAGATTTTGACTACGCGTTGATTGAATTTTCCTTATTCGCAACTTCTAATTGTTTAAATTTAATATTATTTTTAAATTCAATAACAAATTCTAATCAATTTTAATTATCTAAAAAAAATTTAATATCATTTTTATATAAATTTTAATATATTTAAAATATTAATTTAATAATATTTTAAATATATCCAAAAAATCTACTTTTTTTTATTTGGCCAAGTGGACCCCTTTTTTGTTTTAAATAAAAAAAATTAAAACTTAATTTATTTGTAATTTAACCAAAATATTTTAATTTAATTAATTTGACTTTTTTTTTGTCGACTAATAAGGCACATTTATTGCACTAAAATTAGTAAAAAAAATTATCATTATTTTATCAAAAAAATATTTTAAGTTTTTTAAAATTTTCCTGTTATTATTAATAATTTTTAATTATCTTTTTTTTTTTGCATAAATCACTTTATATATTGATTTTATTAGAAAAAATATAAAATTACCCATGGCATATATATATATAATAAACTCTTTCTATATAATATCTATTTTTAATTTTTATGAGTGTATTTAATAATAATAATAATAATAATAATAATAATAATAATAATAATAATAATAATAATAATAATAATAATAATAATAATAATAATAATACTGAGGGAGACGGCCGGCAGGCCACAACGCGTCTGCTGAATAAACTGAAAACAGCTTAAAGGTTACGCTTGCTTTGGACGCCGGAAAATATTATAAAAATTTCTTAATTTATTATTAATTATTTTTTTAAAGAAATTATATTTATATTATTTAAAAATTGTCATTATCTATATTATATAATTTAATCATTTATAGGATAAAAAAATATTAATTATTTAATAATATAAATATTTCTATTTTTATAAAAAATCAATTCACTAAGAAAATGACATTTCTAATAAAATATAAATAAATTATATATAATTTAAAATTTTAATTAATTTAATAAATTATAAAATATGTGACATATTATATATATATAGGGTAATTATAATGGTTTATACGGATTTTTATTTTTATTTTATTTTTAAGCATTTTTGTTCATATCCACCTCAAAACGACGTGTATTGGGGTAGATATGCAAGCGTGCCATCTTTTAATTATTTTTCTAATCTAATTAATAGTTTTGGCATAATAATATTAATTGAATAAAGTAATAATAAAATTATTATATTTAAAAATAAAATAATTTGTAAATCAGATTATAAATTAATATTATTTTAGTTGATTTTTTTATATTTTTTTACATATAAAAATTGAGTTTGAATCAAATTTTTTACTTTTAAAATTTGGAGCCTATTAATTAAACCCGATTAAAAATAGGTTTTGACGGAATAAGTGTTGGTCCACAGATATTTTTTTTTATTTTTAAGAATTTTTATTTTAAATGTTATATTGTATAAAAATATATTGAAATATAAAATATTTATAAATTTATGACATTTAAACTAAAAAATTCATATTAGTTTATATATTTAAATGAAAAATATTTATATCAAATATTATTAATTATATAAAAATATAGTTCACTAGAATGAATTGTTTAATAAAAAATATTTATAAAAAAACTAACAAGTTGGGGCAGGTGGGAATGAATTGGTTGCTTTTACTGAAAGGATCAAACCGATTACTTTTACTGGTGATTGTGCCAGGCAAAAAGAATTAATCAGACTTATTTTTCATCATGCTAGTCTATAAATATTGACTAAATTCTATAAAATTTTAGCTTAATTAAATAAGATCAATCAAACAATACTAATGCGTCTCTGGATTTAAATTATTGAACGAATTAGAGAGCCACCTTATTTAAAAATTTAATCGGTAACGAGTTCGATCTTTATTACTTTGAATTTGGATTTTGTATACCACAATAAACAAACACTAGTAAAAGGAATGTGTGATTTATTTTTTGATATATTCTTTGATATTTAAGTCAATAATTTTTTTATGTTGAAATGAAAAATAGGGGGATGAGTACGTAAAAATGTGAGTTGAATTGAGATTGAGTATTTGATATAGGATTAGGCTCCGCTCGAAGGAGTAAGCAGCTTTAAAGTGTTATACTCGTCGGAAGAGTGATTTTTTAGAAAGATGCACTCATGTGTCTAAGTTACTTGATAGTCTGAATATTTTTCTGATCGGGAGTTCTCTTTTTCTGCAGAGTAAAGGGTATATTTCTAATGCGAGTGTCGGTTTGGCTATTCTTTGACATTACGGCTCTATAGTTACGAGAAACGTTACTCATGTAATCGCCGCTCACATTCAATGTTTGGATCAGCATAAGTGGCGCTATATTTATGACCGCTGTCTACATTTATTAGTTAGGTTATCATGATTTTTGCTTGTTGAATTTAGTGTTGTAATCATTAGAATAGTTCATTGATTATCTATAAGTGCCTATTTATCCTTGAACAATTTCATATCAAACCGCTTAGGTGAACAGCCACACATCTGGATCTTAAGCCAAGAAGGTCTTCTACTGGGCCGTCGCCATCTGAGCTCTTCTCCCTTCTACAGATTGGATTTTGAGTAGGCCAATGGACTGTCATACCTATCAAATACGATTTTAATCGAGACTATTATTAGCCTGCATCAAAATTAGAAAGGTTTAGGAGTTTATCTTTTTTATTCAAATAAGTATGAAGGGAAATAAATATTTACTTTAGTAATAACTTTTTATTTTTTATAAAAAAAAGTAATATTATTCAAACACTCACTTATATATTATTGATATTAAAATTGTTTTTTTTAATGTCAAAAAAAGAAATTAGAAAGTAAAACTTAAAATAATATAAAAATATATATATGTATGTATTAAATTTTAATATAAATAAATGGACAATTTAACATGTAAATAATATTTTTATTATAAAAATAATATTGGCTTATTCTTTTAGTTTATAAGAACAAAAGAAATCAGCATTTATTATCTTTACTTTATATTCGATTGAGTAAAATGAAATGGAATGAACCCGAAATATGTATTACTTTAAAATTAAAAATTACCAAAAATTAAATAAACGTAATTATTAAGTTATTAAATTTACACGAGAACAAAAATCATTCATATGAAATTAAATTTTTGATAGTTCAAAAGGTATAATTTCATGGTATATAGTAGCCATAGATAGAAGAGGCGGCCGGTGGCCATGGGATGACGATGGCGGTGGTTGTGATGCGGTGGCTGGGGTGGTGGCCGTCTGTCGCCGATCTCATGTAAGAAGATGAATAAAATTACATTCCATAATTTTAATTATTTTATTTTTATAGTAATTACAGGTTTTTTAAAAATAACTATTTAATTCGTAAATTTTTAACCAAATAAAAAAGCTGCAATCCTTAAAAAAATAAAAGGAGATTAAAATATAATCCTTAAATTATTATATTTAAATTTTTATCGGTGAATACAAATTTAATAATAAAGATTAAAATTTATAAAAAAATTATATATATTATTTTTGTTACATCCCGGGCTTCAGGTTATCGTACGGATTATGGAGCCTTTATGTTCCTGATCAGGGGCGAATCTCGAACGGGTTCGATCTCCATCTCTATAAATCTAAAACTTGCACAACACAAATAACAAATAAGAGGTTAGGGTCCCAGTGGAATCTTTTTCATCGAATTAAATTATAATCCTTAAATTATTATATTTAAACTCTTATCAATGAATAAAAATTTAATAATAAAGATTAAAATTTATAAAAAAATTATATATATTATTTTTGTTACATCCCGGGTTTCGGGTTGTCGTACGGATTAGGAAGCCTATGGATTCCTGATCAGGGGTGAATCTCGAGTGGGTCCGATTTTCGTCTTTATGAACCTGAAATCTGCACAATACAAATAACAAATAATAGGTCAGGATCCTGACAAAATTTTTTCACCAAAGACATTTTAACGCTTAAGTCAGCAATTTTTCACAATGAACGGAAAGGGGCGCACGCTTAGAGGTATGTGAAAATGTGTTGTGAATGCGTAGAGAGTGCGTGAATGCTGGAGGGAGAGAATGATGAGCGTGTAGTAAGAGACCTGGCTCCCTGGATGCACCGCAGAGGATGGCTAACTCTCGTCGCCTGAGAAGGTTGAGAAAGTGGATTTGGAAGAGTGTTTGGGAGCTTGACTCGCATGGCGTGGAGTCGATTATCCAAGATCCGATTCTCTCTTTTGTAGAAGGAAATGGATTTTATAGGCTCCAAGGTGCAGAGCTTTGGGCGTGAGAATCTCTGTTGTAGGGATCTGCCGGCCGTCGGTCGTTGGCAGTGGACGAAAATGTCAGTTGTTGCCTTGTGGCGGCAAGGAGACCGGCGGGCGCTGTTGGCCACGCCTGGTCTGCTCCTTGAGCTGGGATTGGCTGGGATGTTGCAGAACGCGGTGCTAGTCGTGGCTGGTAGGGCTAGCACTTTTCCCTTTGGCTTGCTCCCTTTGCATTGCCTGCTACTGCATTAAAGAGTCGCAAGTGACAGTGATTGGCCAGGCGTGCCGGGTCACCACGTAGGATTCCCATACTCTTGGGCAGGCTCAACCGCTTGGGTCGATTCCTTCTGGATTGGGCCTTGTGTCACATAGGCCTCACTGGTATGGACCCAACACTAGCTCCCCATGCCAGGGCCAACCGATGGTTGAGGCCTGGCAAGCCATCCACGAGTCTAGTTCGTCGTGGTTCGACCTTCCTTGAGATGCGCTAGCCTTTGCCGTCTTTTGGCTTCGCGTCTTCCCCAGGTGGTCAAGCAGGCTTTTCAGGAGCTGTAGGGATTCTGTGCTCGGAATAGAAGGACTCACACGCTTGAGGTCAGTCGGGGCTGAGGGCTTTCCTGTTTCGTGAAAGACGTCCATTGAATGCCGTGCCCCATTCAACGTGGGAAGGGCGCCGACTTTCCTATAAATAGGAGGGCCCTTTAATCGGTGCAACTCATCCCTTGGCCGATTTTGGAGAAACGATACTAGGGCCTTGGGTTACCCCGCTTCTAGCGGGAATTCACAAAGGAATCGGATGGACTTGCTGCAGATCGGGAGCTCTTGACAAGGACTGTCAACAAGTCCATCGAGTGATGTCCCCCCCCCCATCGGGAGCTAATGAGGGTGGATTGACCACTCTGCTGCTGCTGCGTGCCTCTCCCCATGGAGTGATGTCCCCCAGTGTGCAGTGGGATCGCGGCGGAGCTATCTTGGGGGGTGGGGTTTCATCTCTAGTGCAGTGCATCGCTCACGATCCCAATGCTACCAGGATTGCCACTCTTTTTTTTTGGTAAGTTAATGAATTAAATGAAATAAAATTACAAAACCGATGTTCTATTTTTAAGTGTTTTGCCAACTTAGATTTAGAATAACGTGCTAGGGCATACCCCGAGCATTACCATGAACAAAATCATGAACCGAGTTACGGAAATGAAAAAAATTTCATCTAGGTGAAATTTTTGAAGAAAAACCGAAAGCTACCCAGCCCTATAATTATACCTACTAAAAAAGCAGAAAAGCCACCATAGTAGCATCAAATTGGGAAGCTCCATCCACATCTTCAAAATCGCTCCGGGGGGCCCAAGAGAAGTAGCCACCCACTTCAAATATGCCTCCGCAGCCTGCAGCGAAACATGGCCAGCCACTCCCAAAGACCACCATCAACTTATGCAAAGACAAACCGCAAGAGCAACGAGCATGCAGCATCCGAGCAAAACCCCATTCCATTAGGGGCAATGCATCCAATGCATAAACCATCAACAGATGCACAATACAGCTAAGCTAAAGCAACAACATATCAAAGATGGAGCAAAGAGGGGGCTCAAAGAATGACAGGATCACCCAAAGATCAATAGCAAAGAAACCTTACCTGTGGCCAAAGAATCGACTAAGACCAACGGTAGTCCGAAGGATAGAAGCCTTGAACAGGGGAGCAATCAAGCTTCACATTTACATCGTAAACTGCACATCGACTCAATGTGCTAACACCTCAAAAGATCATCAAGAAAATAAAGGCCAAGATCGCCCAACAATGATGAGGCATTCATCATCACAGACACACCCACCAAAAGCCAAATAGCGAATCAAATGCAGCAGCAAGAAGAGTAAACCAAAGGTCTGAAAATGCATAAATAAACCGATCTGCAATTCCAAGAATTGCAAAAGCAATTACATCAAAGATCGGGAGCATCAGCACAATTCCAACTGCAGAGCAGAACAGTAATCAAAGACTCCAAGAGCTGCGTCCACCCAGGGACCAAATATCAGCATCACCATAACTCTACATTCAGCATGCAAACCCAGGCATAAACAGAACCCAAGTCAAGCAATTCATTCAAGACAAAAATGCAGCTCAACTAATCTAGCACCAGATTAGAGGATCTGCAACTGGGGGTCATCTCAACTGCACTACAAAATTACCAGAGGCCAAGATATTCAAGCTGACACAAAAATACCAGCAAAGCAATAGCAGGATTTATTAGGATCCATACAAAATCGGCATAACACCAACAGCACGACCCTTAAGTTCAGGGTGATGCCTTGGATTTTTTGGATTTGTTCTTTTTCCGAGATCTAGAAGGCTTCCAAGAATCGCACTCCATAGCCAACGCCTCATTTACATTTAGGAATTTCTCTTTAGAATAGTCTACGACTCGGCCCGAACAGATTTCAGATGCAGGGGAAGTAGCGGGTGGGGTCTCCGTTGGGGGAGCGCAGGCTTTCTGTGTCCCTGCCGAGGCCTCCACCGTTGATGCTGGCTCTGCCGTGGCTGCCGACCGTGGCCTATTGTTAGGGTAGAGCCAGCATGGGCGGCCCTAGTACTTGGGCACATCGGAGTCCCGGTGAAGCGATTTGGTGTGGATCATGGTTCTCGGTTGCTCCCAAAGCATCCAGAGATGCTGCCTCGGGCTCTCTGTTTCGTGCTATATTTTTTTCTTTTTTGTATTTTCTTTGTTGTAAGCCTTGTATTTGTAAGGAAACTTCAATTAATAAAGCAATACCAAATGCCTTTATTCTCCTTGCTGTTGCACGAATCTTTTTTCTTTTTGCCCCTTACTTTGTTCTTGGTTGCATGCGGTCTACTTTGCCGGCGTTGACCCTCGAGCCCAATAGAGGCCATCGATGGGGAGACGTGGTGCAAAGGGATGGCTATCGCATGTTGTCCTGGGAAACCAAACGCTGTTGACGGGCATTGTATCCTCCAGATATTATGACGCAGTAATTGTGGGGGAAGTTACAGGGCGGCGTGCCATAATGATTCACTTTGGAAAGGCGTGCTATTTCAGGGATCTGCCACGTGGAGGGAGCCTGTTGGTTTGCTCCCGGTACGCTTTGTCTTCAGAACGTTGCCGTTTCAACGTGGAACTTTGCTTATTTAAATGCCAGAGTTCCCTCCAAACCCTCTGTACTTTTTCTCTTGTCACTTTGTGAGTTCAAAGCCTTTGTTGCGCCCGAATTCTTCACTTTCTTCTTGTGACGCAACTTCAATGGAGGGATCGTCTTCCTCTTCTTCTGAGTCCGGATCATCCTCTGGCAAATCCATGAGGGACCTTTCCGTCTCAGAGATCAGCTGTGGAGCGGTACCAGACGCGGTGGCCCCCGAAGGTTGCCAAACTGGACTAGCGAGGTTTTTGAGGGTGCCCCTGGTTTCGAGAGGGTAGGGGCACCTGCTTCCTTACAGCGTCGCCGACCCAAGGAAGTGGACCCCACGCTCCACGGAGTAGGCCGCGGGGTCGAGGACTTAGAGATCCGCGTCCAAGCTTTGGACAACGTGGTTGAGCAGGCTCAGGCTTGTGTGGCACGCTTTGAACAAGCATGGTCAGAGTCTGAGGCAAGGGACATGAGGCTCGCCACCGCCAATATGCAGGCTTGAGAACGCATTTGGGCTCTTCAGGAGGAACTTGAGCAACTGCGGCGAGAGTTCGGAGTGGAGTGCACGCCGATGGGGGCCGAGTTGAGGTCGAGGTTTTCGCTGAAGGACGTCGGCCCTGCGTTGGAGAGGAACTTCCAAGATGGAGTCCGCCTCAGCCGAAGACTAGTCTCGTTGGAGGACCTAAACTTTCGCATCGGTATATTGGACTCTCAAATCTCCGATGCCCAAACATGTGCCGACCTTATGGAGTACCCGACTCCGGACACCTCTGAGGGCTGCTGTAACGAATAGGTATATCAATAAATCAAATAGCAAAACTTCATATTTAGTTGTGACATCTGTTTTCCGTCATTTGTTGTGTTTGAGTTGCCCATCCTCTCTTGCGTGCGCTTCCCTTGGAAGCCTTGCAACTACCGTCCCTAAAGGCCTAGGTTGCCACATTAAATGCAGGTGCGACAGTCAGGATTTTGCCAGGTGGCTGAGGCGACATTGATCGAAGATTGGCAGAGGTCATGATTAGCCGTCGCTTGGGATTCGTGACGCTCCTGCTGAGCGGGCGTGGCCGGTTTTTGGGCGAAGGCATCATTTGAGATTTCCTTCACAATGGCATTCTGCTGCCTACTTAAACGATGCTTTGATAGGGTTTTTTACCCTTTCGGCGGAAATTCACGAAGGAATCGAATGGACTTGCTGCTGACCGGGAGCTCTTGACAAGGACTGTCAAGTTCTTTGAGCCAATGAGTGTGGCTCGGCCACTCTGCTGCTGCCGTGTGCCTCCCCCATGGAGTGACGTCCCCCAGTGTGCAGTGGGATTGCGGCGGAGCTATCTTGGGGTGTTTCATCTCCGGTGCAGTGCATCGCTCATGATCCCTATGCTACCGGGATCGCCACTCATACTATGTGGAGGGGAAGTAGCGGGTGGAGTCTCTGTTGGGGGAGCGCAGGCTTTCTGTGTCCCTGCCGAGGCCGCCACCATTGATGTTGGCTCTGCCGTGGCTGCCAACCGTGGCCGATTGTTAGGGTAGGGCCAGCATGGGAGGACCTGGTACTTGGGCGCATCGGAGTCTCGGTGAAGCGATTTGGTGTGGATCACAGTTCTCGGTTGCTCCTAAAGCATCCAGCGACGCTGCCTCGGGCTCTACGTACTGTGCTATATTTTTTTCTTTTTTGTATTTTCTTTGTTGCAAGCCTTGTACTTGTAAGGAAACTTCAATTAATAAAGTAGTACCGAATGCCTTTATTCTCCTTGCTGTTGCACGGATCTTTTTTCTTTTTGCCGCTTACTTCGTTCCTGGTTGCCTGCGGTCTACTTTGCCGGCGTTACCCCTCGATCCCCAATAGAGGCCATCGACGGGGAGACGTGGTGTAAAGGGATGGCTGTTGCTTGTTGTCCTGGGAAACCAAACGCTGCTGGCGGGCGTTGCATCTGCCAGATATTATGACGCATTAATTGTGGGGGAAGTCATAGGGTGGCGTGCCATAATGATTCACTTTGGAAAGGCATGCTGCTTCAGGGATCTGCCACGTGGAGGGAGCCTGTTGGTTTTCTCCCGGCACGCTTTGTCTTCATAATGCTGCCTTTTCAACGTGGAACTTTGCTTATTTAAATGCCAGAGTTCCCTCCAAACCCTCTGCGCTTTTCCTCTTGTCACTTTGTGAGTTCAGAGCCTTTGTTGCACCCAAATTCTTCGCTTTCTTCTTGTGACACAACTTCAATGGAAGGATCGTCTTCCTCTTCTTCTGAGTCCGGATCATCCTCTGGCGAATCCATGAGGGACCTTTCCGCCTCAGGGATCCACAGCGAAGCGGTACCAGACGCGGTGGCCCTCGAAGGCTGCCATTCGGAAGCCTCCTTCACGCGACTAGCGCGGTTTTTGAGGGCGCCCCTGGTTTCAAGAGGGTAGGGGCACCTGCTTCCTTATAGCGTCGCCGACCCAAGGAAGTGAACCCCATGCTCCATGGAGTCGTCCGCGGGGTCGAGGACTTGGAGATCCTCGTCCAGGCTTCGGCCAACGTGGCTGGGCTGGCTCAGGCTCGTGTGCACGCTTTGAACAAGCATGGTCAGAGTCTAAGGCAAGGGCTGTGAGGCTCGCCGCTGCCAATATGCAGGCTTGAGATCGCATTTTGGCTCTTTAGGAGGAACCTGAGCAACTGCGGTGAGAGTTCGGAGAGGAGTGCGTGTGGATGGGGGCCGAGTTGAGGTCGAGGTTTTCACTGAAGGACATTGGCCCTACGTTGGAGAGGAACTTCCAAAATGGAGTCCGCCTCATCTGGAGGCTAGTCTCGTTGGAGGACCCGAACTTCCGCATCGGTATCCTAGACTCTCGAATCTTCGATGCCTAAACGTGCGGCGACCTTATGGAGTACCCGACTTCGGACACCTCTGAGCTTGGAAGGGGTTGTTAGTTGTATCCCGCGGCCACGGGCTATTGTAACGAAAAGGTATATCAATACATAAAATAGCAAAACTTCATATTTAGCTGTGCCATCTGTTTTTCGTCGTTTGTTGTGTTTGAGTTGCCCATCCTCTCTCGCGTGCGCTTCCCTTGGAAGCCTTGCCACCGCCATCCTAAAGGCCTGGGTCCCCACATTAAATGCGGGTGTGACAGCCAGGGTTTTGCTGGGTGGCTAAGGCGACATTGATCAAAGATTGGCAGAGGTCATGATTAGCCGTTGCTTAGGATTCGCGACACTTCTGTTGAGTGGGCGTGTGGCACGGTTATTGGGTGAAGGCATCGTTTGAGATTTCCCGCGCAATGGCACTCTGTTGCCTACTTAAACGACTCTTTGACAGGGTTTTTTACCCTTCCCGCTTCTTCGTTTTGAGGGTCTACTTTGTGTTTCAAAAAAGAAGAGACAGAGATGGCGAAAAAGAGGATTTCTCGTTCTTCTTCTTGAGTTCCTCGCGCCGTCCGTCATGGGGTTAACAACACCATGTCTGCTCTGATGGAGAGCTCCATTACAGCCTTGATGGTAGATTATGGGATTCCCAGCGACTGGGCTTATTGTGCCTCTGGTCCGTCAGCAGGGTCAACGCCCCCCAGAGGTCTTCATTTCCATTTATAAGCACCACCTGAAGGGCGGGCTTCGCTACCCCATGCCGTGCGAATTGTACACGCTTGTTGACGCGTTGCGGATTCCTATGGTGAGGTTTCATCCAAATGCTGTTCGCTATCTGGTCACCTTGTGTGTCTTTAGCCGTCTCCATTCCTGTTCATTTGATGCGAAGGCAACAAAGGCAATCTTTTGATTTTTTGAGTCGGAGGACTGGATTTCGATGTCCCCCGGACTGGGTTTCACTTTCGGGGACCAACCTTGACTTAGTGAAGAATTAAAAAATCGATTCTTCTTCCTGCAGGAGTTGGTGGATTCAGAGCTCTCCAACGAGTGGGGTCCAATCCCTACGTATTTTTACGAGAGAGTGTCCACCAAAAAGAGAGACTCGGCGGAGCCTATTGCAGCGATCCGCTTTGAGATAGAGACGTTCTCCAATCAGGGTAACTATTTGACCTTGAATGTCTTTTAGGCCGCCAGGTGGGGCCCTAAGTTTGGATGGGCGATTGCTAGCTCAGAGAAGAAGAAGTCCGACGTCCTTGCTCTTCCGGGGATGTCAAGGGAACTCCCGGAGAAAAGTGCCTCGTTGCTGAAGATCTCATCGGAAGAAGAGATAGAGGCTCCACTGAAGAGGCTGCGAGAAGTCGGCGGCACCTCTACCCGGGGATCATAGAGGCAGGTCGCAGGAACTCCTGCGCGCGACATCAGCATCGATCTGGTGCCTGTGTCTAACTCCGAGTCGCAGGATGAGGTGGCTGATCGTTTGGCAGTTCCTGCCCTCATACTGGCTAAGTATGGGATCCCCATGGCGGGATTTTATTTCAGTGGAGAGTCCCCCATAAGTCCCATTGTTGGCTCGGAGCTGCATGAGGCGGCGACTACGTGTGCGCCGATCAAGGACACCATTGCTCCGGCGCCTGTGGGGGTTGGATAAGTTGGAGCCTTGGAGACCATGTCTGGTGTAGCCCTAGCCCCGAAGTCTACGGGATCGCCCACCAGGGCATTCTAGGTGGAGTGCGTTCAGGAAAGAGCTATCGTAGAGGTTGAGGTTGCAACCGAGCGGATCGTTAGTTCGTCCAGCGCCGGCTTGGTTCCCAAGATGTCTGCCATGGATGTGACTAGGGAGTCGAAGCCCCCAAGCCTCCCTTCGCGGCCGGAGACGCCAGGCGTTCTTTGTTCTACAGAGGCTGTTGCTAGGCCTTTGGAGCCCCCAAGTGCGTTGTCAGCAGGACGCGGTCCTAGTAGCATGCCCGCGTCCCTTGTGCAGGTACGGTGACCTTGTCTGTGTGCTGCTCCACTTGCCATAATTCTCAGATTTGCTGACCATCTATTGATTCCCACAGGTCTCTGAGGGGCACATTTCCTTGCCACGATGTATACCTATCTGCTTGACTCGTTCGTCAGGTCACAGAAGAGTCCCATTAGGAGACAGCTCGGTGTGCAGGAATTGAGACCGCCGCCCTCAGGGAGGAGAATGGGCATTTAAAGGTGGAGAATGAGCTGCCGAGGCGGGAGAGTGGGCAGCTGAGGGAGGAGAACAGGTAGCTGGCAGAGGAAGGTGAACGGCTTTCGGAGGAGACTGGGCAACTGAGGGAAGAGAACGGGTGGTTGAGGGGACGGATCACCTCCATGGTGGATGATATATCCCGTCTCACTACTGACCTCAGGCTGCGGCTCACTCTAGAAGAGGTGCGCCTTGCTCTTGGAGCTAGATTATGGGATGGTATCTGTTTGTGTCACCGAATCGTCTCCATCACGCCTCCGGGCGCTTCTGTAGGCATTTTATATCCAGGGAATGCCAATGCCGCGAGCATCTCCGATCTGTGAGACTTCCCAGAAGAGGCCAGACCGTCGGGCCTGTAGGGTTAACTCAGCTTTTGTAAAGTTCCTCCATTTTGTAATTCGGGGTAGTGCCATCTTGTAACATCGCTTGTTCCTGATAAATGAGAAGCAGCAACTTTCTTTGCGTTTCATGCTTTCGAGAGTGTAATATAGCCCTTTGGGCAGCTATTTACGTTTATGGTTTCTATGCTGTGAAGCTATTGTAGCTAAGGCCTCGATTCGGTGCCTTCTTGCGTTGTACTCGTCCTTCGTCAGAGGATGCCATCCTATCTTGCGCATTTAGTGGGAAGCTCGATATGGTAAAGTGGACGTTGTTGCTTAACCCGTGGAGTCATGCTAAGTGCCAGTTGGGTTTTCAGGCCACAGCAGCCGGACCCCAAGTCTTAGGCCTTTTTACTCATGATACCAGTCTCAGGTGCTCGGCCTCACTCAATGCGTCGTTGCTTTCGTGTCCACAGTTCTAGGCCATGATCATTGCAAATTGAGGGTGCTCTCTTCTTCGGGACAAGGTCCTCACACGCCTGCCATTCTTGCCCCCTAAGGTTTCGGTGGCCGCATGGTGGGGACTTCAGAAGCCCTCAGGTCTTATGTCTTGACTGCCTGGGTCTCTTGGTGCTGAACCAAGGTTGCTCCTCATTTTTTTTGGGCTACTTGGGCCTTTCGGCGTGGGGCTGCGGTTTGAGTTTGACCGCTTTCAGGTCTTGTGGTTCAAAGCCAAATTAGTGGGCCGCTTGGGGCCCTTTCAACGTGCAGTCGGAGTCCAGACGTGGCCGCTTCAGGGTCACTCGATGCGAGGTTGAGGCTCGGACACAGTCGCTTGTGGGACACTTGGCGTGGAGCTAAGGTTTAGTTTACGGACGGATGAGGATCCGCCAAACTTAAGGGCAGTCTAGGTCGTTTTGTTTTTTAGATGTCATACATGCAAACACTCATTTAAACAATTAGGCAGAATAATAAAAACAACCAAGTTTATTAAATGGAACTACATAATAGGTACGTGCATTCATCATGACGTGGGTGTGTGTGCGCCTTCCCTGGGCTAGCAGCAGATCTACTGGTAATATTTTTTTAGGTTGGTGGTGTTCCAGGTCTGAGGGACCAGTTTACCGTCCTGAGTGCATAGCTTGTATGCCCCGTTCCGGAGGATCGCCGAGACTAGGAAAGGCCCCTCTTAGCCTGGGGAGAGCTTATTCCTGCTAGCGTTCTTTTCTACTGTCTCTACACTCCGGAGGACCAGATCTCAAATCTCAATTAGGCGCTTTGACTTGCCTATTGTAAAACCGCGCGATACACTGCTGATAGGCTGCTATTCTCAAGTGGCCTGCATCTCGCACCTCCGGGAGCAGGTCTAAGCATTCCCTGAGCTTTTGGGAATTAGTGGCTGAGTTAAAGCATTCAACCTGCAGGTAGGGAAGTCCTACTTCAATGGGGATGACCGCCTTAACCCCGTAGCAGAGGTTGAATGGCGTCTCTCACGTTGGTTTTCGCCGGGTCATGCTATACGACCAGAGTACAGAAGGCAAATCGTCAATCCAAGAGCTCCCTGCGTCCTCTAGTTTGGTCTTCAATCTATGCAGCAGCATGCGATTTGTGACTTCAATTTGCCCATTCGCTTGAGGGTATGCCACAAACGTGTGGATCAGTCTAATGCGCAGGCTTGCGTAGTACTTAGTGAATCGCTTGCCGGTGAATTGGGTTTCATTGTCGATCATTATGACCTCAAAAATCTCAAAACGACAAACGTTGTTCTGGCAAATGAACTCTGTGGCATTCTGCTCGGTGATTCATGCCAGGGGGACGGCTTCTACCCATTTGGTAAAATAGTCGATACCGACTATGAGGAATTTTCTCTGTTCGGAGGCCATTGGCATAGGTTCAAAGATGTCAAGCCCCTATTGCGCGATTGGCCATGGGGACTGAAGACTATGTAGCTCCGTGTGGGGCAGGTGTGCCATGGATCCATGAACTTGGCGGCTTTCACATTTCTTTACGAATTCTAGGACGTTGCGCTTTATCGTGGGCCAAAAGGGGCCCTGCCGTATGATTTTGAATGCAAAGTTTTTTCCTCCCACGTGCGAGCCGCAAATGCCAATGTGGACCTAGCACAGCACGTACTCGGCTTCCTCAGGAGTAAGGCACTTCAAGTAGGGAGTTGAGTATCCCTGTCGATATAGCTTGCCATCGATGATCGCGTACCAACTCGCTGTCTTTTTGATCCGTTTGGCTTTGCCTACATCCGCCAGTAACATACCATCCGTTAGGTACCTGTGGTATGGGGTCATCTAGCTGTCGCCCTCATCGACCTGTAGTACCTCATGAACCGAACTATCCACACTTGGCGTGGCCAAGACTTCTCGCATATTACTGGCATATTGCTCCGGTGATCCGACAACAGCTTCTCTTGCTAGCTAATCGGCTTTCTAGTTCTCAACCCTGGGGATATGCTCATTCTTGAAGCTCTCGAATGCCTGGATCTCGGCTTTCGCCCTGGCCAGGTACTTGGCGAGCTGAGGACTTGATGCCTTGAAGACTCCTTGAATCTGGTTGACCACTAGCTCTGAGTCGCTGCGCCCGATCAGTGCCCTTGCGAAGCATTCTTTGGCTAGATGAAGTCCTACTAGGAGGGCTTCGTACTCTGCCACATTGTTAATGGTGGAAAAGGTCAGCACTACCGAGTACTTGATCTGCGTCCCGTTAGGGGTTATGAGCATGACTCCGGCTCCGCTGCCTGTTTGGGTCGAAGACCCGTCGACATTCATGATGGAGATGGGAGTATCCGGTGAGCCTGCATTGTTTGGGTTGTGCGGGACGTCCAGAGCTGGGGTTGCCGCTTCGATGATGAAGTTCGCTAGAGCCTGACCCTTAAGGGCTGGTCACAGTCGGAACTCCACGTCAACCTTGCCTAGCTCTATCGCCCACTTGACCAGTCATCCAGAAGTTTAAGCTTTTGGAAGATAGACTTTAGTGGCTGATTGGTCAAAACGACAATCTGGTGCATCTGGAAATAGGGCCTTAGCTTCCGTGCAGAGTAGATGAGGGTCAAGGTGATTCTCTCCACTTACGGGCATTGGATTTCTACGTCTGTCAATACCCTACTCACATAGTACACTGGCTGCTGTCTCCCCTCAGCGCCATGTCTAACGCAGCCAGGTAGAGGTACATATCCTCGCTCATGGATGGTGAACTGAAGAGAGGTGGGCCGAAGAGGTATGTCTTTAGTTCCTAAAATGTTTCCTCGCACTCGTTCGTCCACTGGAATCTGGAAGCTTTGGTTCCCCTGAGTGCCTTGAAGATATTTCTCCGCGGACTTGGCTAGAAACCGCAATAGGACAGCCAAGCGCCCTGTGAGCTTTTGGACTTCTTTCACAGTCCGTGGGGAATTCATGCTGAGGATGGCTCTAATTTTCTCTGGGGTTACTTCTATGCCACATTGGGACACTATGAAGCCTAAGAACTTTCTGAAGGTTACCCCGAACGCACATTATCCGAGAGTTGATCTTCATCTTGTGAGCCCAGAGTACCTGGGAGGTTTCCTCGAGATCCTGGACATGGTCATCTGCCATTCTGCTATTAACGAGTATGTCGTCAACGTACACCTCCACGTTTCTTCTTATCTGGGCCTCAAATATTTTGTTCACAAGGCACTGGTAAGTGGCACGAACATTCTTAAGGCCAAAGGGTATGACATTGTAACAGTATGTTTCCTGGTCGGTCATGAAAGAGGTGTATTTCTCGTCGTTCGGGTCCATCCTGATCTGATTATAACCTAAATAGGCATCCATAAAACTCAGGAGCTCGTGTCCGGATGTAGAATTCACCAACTAATCGATCCAAGGGAGCGAAAAGCTGACCTTGGGACAGGCTTTATTCACATCGGTGAAATCCACACATGTTCGCCACTTGCCGTTACTCTTCTTTACAAGTATGACATTGGATAGCCAATCTGGATACTGGACATCCCTTATGAATTCGGTGTCCAGCAGTCTTTTCACTTCCTCTCTGACGGCGATAAGCTTCTCGACGTAGTTGTTCCTGTGCTTCTGCATGATGGACTTGTGACCGGGGTCAACACTTAACTTGTGGACCGTTACCTCAGTTGATATCCTGGGCATGTCGGTAGGGACCCATGCAAATACGTCTAAGTTTTTCCGAGGGAAACTAATGAGTCGATCGCGGTGGGCCGCAACAAGAGATCAGCCGAAGTGCTCACACTTCTCGGGCTCGATGGGATCTAGCGGGACTACTTCGGTGGCTTCACCCGATTGGGCTTGCTGTAGCATGCTTCATCGCGAATATCTAAGTCCCCGTCTGTGCGGTCTGGCACCGCAAGGGTGACTTGGGATAGGTAGCACGTCTGTCCCATCGCCTGGTCACCAAGCGCCTCTCCAACACCGTATAGAGTGGGGAATTTCACCTTTAAATATAGGATTGAGGTGAAGGCCTCGAAGGAGGTGAGGAATGGTCTGCCTAGTATGACGTCGTAGACGGATGGCAGATCGACGATGAGGAATGTTAACACCGGGGTCAATACTTCATTTGGTCCCCACCGCTAGGTCCCTTCGGTGCCTTTGGCTATTTGAAGAACTTTTTCTCTTAGATTTGCATCAAGATGTTGGACGGGTATCGTTCAGAGGAGTTAGGGTCATGGGCCCGTACTCCTTTCTAGGCCGCGGTGGGGGCCGCGGTTGCCTTCGGCGCTCTTGGGAGCGGTTGTTGTCACCGTTCCTCTTCTTCCCGATGGCTGGCCTTGGTTCTTCCGAGGGTTGGTTCACGCGTTTGGGACGCCTAGCCTCGTTGGCCTCTTTCGCCAAGATATAAGCTCGGGTGATGGCCTCAGCTTCCCGGAAGGATTAGAGGTGTCGGTGTGTCAAGTGCTTGAAGAAGTCCCCGCGGCTAGTATGGGGACGAAAGCATTGAGCTTCAACTCCTCGGAGAGCTGGGGGATCCGGCGCACTTTAGCGATAAAGCGATTGAGAAACCGCTTCAGGCTTTGTCCGACCTCTGATGAAGGTGGACCAAGTGCCAAGGCTGTTTCTCCTCCCTACGGCTAGAGGCGAACTGACTCAAGAAGTAGTCGGCAAGCTCATCAAAAGAATGGATAGAGTTTGGCAGGAGGCCATGGAACTAAAGCAGTGTGTCCACTTTGAGAGTAATCGAAAAGTACTTGCACATCACAGTCTCTCTTCCTCCCTAGAGGGACAGGTGGGTGTGGAAGCTGTTGAAGTGGTCCTTTGGATCCTTGCTCTATCGTTCCCTTTCCAGGGTTGGTATCTTAAACTTGCGGGGGAGCGGCTGGGTCTGGATGTCCATTGCGAAGGGCGGCCGTCGCAGGTTGGCGGAGGAGCAACCGGAGTTTTCCTTGAATAGGTGTCCCACATCACCTTCACTTTCTCTTCCACTAGTGGGTCGGACCCGCTCCACCACGCGTTGATGATGTTGCGGAGCTCCGTGTGACTCCACTGGTCTTGCTGAACGTGCTGGTCATGGTGACTTCCCGCTCGGGGAGGTCGCGCGCTGCACGAACCTGCAGTTGTCAGCCTTCTCTCACCGTGAGAGTTTCAGAGGTTGCACCGCTCTGGGCTCTCCTCTTGGTCGTCTTAGCTAGGACAGCTTCCAACCGTAGTTTGTGCCCTACAACCTGACGCCGCCTGGGTCTCGACATCGTCAAGCTGATCTAGTCTGCCCTTGGGGGCTCTTGTGTGTCGTCCTCCTCGCCAGGAGGATGACGCCTAGGATGCTTAGGGAGTAGCCCCCATCCACTGCGTCCCCATTCGGTTGCAAAGGGTTTGAATCATCAACCGCATATCGGCCATCTTGGGGGCTAGCTGACAAGTGTCAGGTTGTGGCTGCTCGTCGACACGACAATCCATGGTGGGATAATCACCGTAGGCTGTTGCATCTCTCGCTAGTGCACTAGCTTGCGCTCTTATGTTGACCATTTCAATATGGGTAGTTGAACGTTGGAGGGAGACGTTGGGATTTTTATCGTGTTCCCACAGACGGTGTCAATGTTGTGTCCCGGGTTTTGGATTATTGCACGGATTATGGAGCCTCTGGATTCCTGATCAGGGGCGAATCGCAAGCTGATCCGATGTCCGTCTCTATGAACTTGAAATCTGCACAACACAAATAACAAACAAGTGGTTAGGGTCCCTGCGGGATTTTTTTCACCGAAGATACTCCGACGATTAAGTCAGCAACTTCCCGTAATGAACAGAAAGGGGTGCATGCTTAAAGGTGCGCGAAAATATGCTGTGAACGCGTAAAGAGTGTGTGAATGCTGAAGGGGGAGAATGATGAGCGTGTAGCGGGAGGCTTGGCTCCCTGCATGCACCGCATTCTCTCTTCTGTAGAAGGAAATAGATTTTTTAGGCTCCAAGGTGCAAAGTTTTGGACATTGCAAGGATCTGCCGGTCGTCGGCCATTGGTGGTGGAAGAAAGTGTCAGTTGGTTTCTTGTGGCAGCAATGAGACCAGCGGGCACTGTCGGCCACGCCTGGTCTGCTCCTCGTTCTGCGATTGGTCGGGATACTGCAGAACGCAGTGCTAGTCGTGGCTAGTAGGGCTAGTGCTTTCCCCATTTGCTCGCTTTCTTTGCGTTGCCTGCTGCTGCATTAAAGAGTCACAGGTGACGGTGATTGGCCAGGCGTGCCGGATCATCTCGTAAGATTCTCATACTCATGGGTAGGCTCAACCGCTTGGGCCGATTCCTTCTGGATTGGGCCTCGTATCTCATGGGCTTCACTGGTATTGGATCCAACAATTTTCATAGATTTGCTTTTATAATATTAAAACACATTAAATATTTTAACTCAAAAAATAAAAATAGAAAATAACCATCTAGAATATAAATAGTGCCAAGAGAAGGAGAAAGGCATTGGTTCTTAGTAATTTTTAAGCCCATAGTTATAATAATTTTTAAAATGTATTTATATTAATGAAGTTGTAGTTTTCATATTACGACATATATAATATAATCTTTTATTGATGAAAAATAATTTTAATTTTTAAGGCGTCGATAATCAGGCGCCTACATTGCTTTGGTAAATACTGAAAACTATCATTTTAGCTTTGGCAGTAATGATAAGTGATTTTCAATTCATCTGTTTACACTTTAAAAAATTTACTTTCGAATTTATGTGGCTGTACAATAAGTCGTATTCAGATCAATCATTTATATGATAAATAAATATATTTATGATGTAGGTTTACTAGTATTACTCATTTACACCGGTGCTTTAACCGATATAATTTATAATTATCTGATAACAATTTTAATGATTGAGATCATTTGAAAGGATATTTATAACCCTATGAGTAAATACGATAAAATATCGATGAATATTATATCAAAAAGTGTTAAGTTTGACATGCGATTGAGAATGTGCATTCTATACGCTATTTGGGTATGAATTCTGGTTGAATCATGGAAATAAATGTATGGCATATTTTGAATTTATCCTAAGGGGGTAACGAAAATGTTAGTCCAAATTGAGTACGATGTTTGTACATTATGAATAATAAGATACTATAAGACCATATGGTTGGCTTCTAGTCAAATTTATAAATATCAGAATCTCATGGATTTTACCCCATCGTTGGAGGCAGGTACATAATTATTAGTTTACAGCGATATATAAAATCCAGGTAGATTATTAAAATATCTTAAATAGTTGAGATATTTATTAAAATAGTTTTGATGAAACCTATATATTTTTATTGATATTTGAATTCGATGAAATTTTAGTTGCATTCATAATATACAGTTATCTTGTGACTTTTGAGTCACGATTATAACATGATATAATCTTGAATAATTATTGGTTTATCATTTATTATTAATAATTTTATATATTTCTTAAGATATTTTATTATATTCTCATATTATTAATTTTATTTACTTGTTAAGTATTTTATTCTTTTTTACACTTTTTATTAACTCTAGAGTAGAAGGGTCAATTGGAGATTATAGAAAATCATACATTTATTGTCAAGATTTCAAGTAGAGATAATATTGGAATCTAAAATTTTCGTGATGAGAGATTGTAAGGCTCATTTATTATGGACATTTATGGTTTAGATATTTTATGAACTTTTATTATTTTATTAGTTTTTATATATTTTTTGGGGATTACTTTACCAAGAACTTTTGATATTATGGATATTTATATTATTTATATTTCAATAAACTTAATAATTATTATTGATATTTTATTCGTGATGTATTTATAGAGATAATTTATGATTTGAGTTTTTCATATAATCGATTCAGGTTGGGTCGAATGATTTATATTCAAATTGTTGCAGTTATAATATCAGAGAAATTAAATTTTATGGGAATCCTTGAAAATTTATGCATAAAAAATATTCAAGGAATATTAAGACTCACTAAGTAATTTGTGGACTTAAAATATTTTGGAGATAACATAGGTTTAGGGATTTTGAGTTAGTGAATGAATTAGACTATGAAATAATATAAGCTCTTATTTATATTGTAGGATGTTGGAAAAACATAGTGTTGATGTGAGAGGATCTGTCGGTGATCCTCGTAGCAGTAAGGCTGAGGAGATGTCTGAGGTGTGTAGAGTACTCTGTGAGATGACACTCCTAGCAGTAAGGCTGGTCCCAAGTTATGGGACTAGCAGCAATGACATCACCTATGTTTGAAATTAGTGCCTCACATGACAAGCATCGGAGCAAATCGCCACGGGATGATTCCTACAAGCGTCGAAAGACCAGTGGATCTAGAAAATAGCGCCAATGTCTCATATGCAAAAAGTTTGGCCATATCTTAAAGGATTACATGTCAATGGTGTAGGTTCCAGTTATTTCTATAGTTTCCAATTCTATGGCATTGCCAATAGGAGCCAATTTCATTCTATAATTGTGAGAAACTTGGCCATTTTACTAGAGATTGTCATGTTCTGAAGTACAGGTTTATAGGACAGATAGGTTAGTAGAAGCCACAGGTTTTAGGTCAAGTATATGCCATGACCAAGCAAGAGGCTTAAGACTTCTCTAACATGGTGTAAGGTATAATTCATATTTCTAGTTTTCCTACACATTCCTTATTTGATTTAGGTTTGAGACATTTATTTATATCAACACATTTTGTGCCATACTTGGAGACTATTTCAAGGCCACTAGATTTCACGTTAGTGGCGTCTACTCTAACTGGTGAGACCGTTGATATTGATGTGGTATATGCTAATTGTATTGTTCGAGTGGGAGATTGTGGCTTACCAGTAGACTTGATTTCGCTTAACATATTAGAGTTTGACGTTATTCTTGGCATGGATTGGTGGGCCATGTGTCATGCCAATATTGATCGCACCGGGATGATTGTTCGTTTTGCTATACCCAATCATCCACTATTTCAATTTCGAGGTATTGGTGGACGCTCAACATTTACTACAAAGTTGGTGCAGAGAGTTTCTATCATTTATATCATCTTTAAAAGTGAAGAATCTCAAGTTAGAGGATATTTCAGTGGTGAGGAAGTTCTCTGATCTATTTCTTAAGGAGCAACCTAGACTTGTGAGGTTGATTATGCTATTGAATTAGTTCCACGAACAACACTTATCTCTAAAGCTCCTCATCATATGGCACCGGTTGAGCTAAAAAAGTTAAAGACTTGACTGCAGGAGCTACTTAATTTCAGCTTTATTTGACCCAATACCTCATAGTGGGGAGTGTAAGTTTGTTTGTTAAAAAGAATGATGGGTCCACGAGATTATGCATTAACTACTAGGAGTGGAACAAGGTGACGATCAAAAATAAATATTCATTTTTGATGATGTTTGGCTTATTCAACCAATTGTATGAAGTACATGTGTTTTCTAAGATTGACCTTTAGTTAACTTGTCATCAACTGCAAATTAGGAAGTGGACATTGCAAAGACGATGTGCAAGCTATGTTATAGACATTATGAATTTATAATGATGCCCTTCGAACTAATTAGTGTACCGGAAGATTTTATGGACATGATGAACCAAGTATTCAAGTTTTTTCTTGATTGGTTCATATTTGTCTTCATTGATGATATCCCGATGTACTCAGAGGATGATATAGAGCATAAAGAGTATCTTTGGATTGCATTAGAGACCTTGTGGAGAGCTCAACTATATGGCAAATTTAGGAAGTGTGAATTCTAGTTCAAAGAGATTGCATTCTTTGGCTATATAATATCTAGAGTTAGAGTGTCGATGGATCCAACAAAGATCAAAGTAAAGACAACTTGGCCAAGATTGACTTCACCAATGGTGGTAATGGAGTTTCTTTGAACTGGTAGGTTATTATTATAGGTCTGTTAAAGGGTTCTTTAGCATCGCTACACCATTAACCAATGCGACATAGAAAGATGCCAAGTTTAATTGATCAGACGAGTGAGAGACGAGCTTCCAAGAATTGAGTGGGAGGATGACTTCGGCACCTATCTTGACCATTCTCAATGGGTCGGACAGATATAAAGTGTATTGTAATGCGTCGCTCAAAAGATTGGGCTGTATACTTATGCATCATGAAATTGTGATAGCTTACTGGTCTAGACAACTAAAAACCTATAAGATAAAATACCCAACATGTGATATTGACCTTGTGACTATTTGTTTTTACTCTAAAGATCTCACAATATTATTTATACTGAGAGTTATTTGTGGCATATACAAATCATAAAAGTTTTAAGCTCCTATTCTCTCTGAAAGAACTTAATATCCGTAAGAGAAGATGTTTGAACCTTTTAAAGGATTATGATTATGATATTCAATACAAGTCGGGACAGCTAATATTGCGCCTAATATATTAAGTAAAAAGTTTGTAGGACATATTACTCATTTGATAATGCATAAGTATTGTACGCTAGAGGATGTAGAAGACTGTCAATTACAACTACATCAAAGTGAATCTTTAACATTGGTATCATATCTGCAGGTTCAACCAATATTCATCGATTGAATTAAGGAAGCATTGCAGAAGGATTCTTTACTTGTAATAATCCATGGAGACTTAGGCAGCAATACACAAGCATGTTTTCATCTTGGAGATGACAAAATACTAAGATATCACAACTAGCTATATATACCTAATGTTAAATACTTGCAAAGAGAGATTCTTGGACAAGCTAAACATTTCAGATATACGATACATGCAGGCAATGCCAAAATATACTAGGATTTGAAAAAAAATTTCTGGTGGAGCGAGTTGAAGGAAGATATCATGGACCATCTATCCAAATGTTTTATATGTCAGTAGATTATAGCAGAACTTCAATGACCAATTAGAAGGCTACAATCAATATCCATATGTGACGGACCGGCTTATCTTCCTTAAATAACCCTCCGTCAATAAACACATCATTGATGCCCATAATTAATATTTTAAAAATTTCTACAGAAAATCCGGCAGAATTTCCTCTACAATTGGACGAAACCCAAAAATACAACCTGTTCAAAAAATCCTGCACAAGCACACAACTAATCGAAATGCTCAACACAAAGCCTACAACACGCCACATAGGATCACACATCTGCCATATCATCCGTGGCTCTAATACAGTATTCCTACTCTACCGTATTAGATCTAGAGAGATGTCATCTAATATGAAACAAGATTCATAACATCAATACAGACGCGGAAGCATACTATAACATCATAATCTGCGGAAGCATAACGAAACCACAAAAATAACAACAATAAGCCACAACCATCCAGTGGCTGTTTACAATCCGGTACTACTCTATGTCCAAATTCTTTGAGCACTCGTCGACCAGCCAACCTCTTCAAGTAAGCCTCTCCTTACTCTAACTATCTGGCGCCGGCTAAGTGTTCTCATCTGAAAGGAAAAACAACAGCAGTTAGAGTGAGCAATAGCTCAACAAGTGAAATCATACGTCACTATCAAACTGTGAAGAAACATGAACATGATAATGAAAAGGGGCAACATGCATTCGAAATACAATGAGACTTGACAGGAAAGGAACATTTAGAAGTACCGATTTGCCATTTATCGTGTCTTGGAACATTTAATTGCCATTTGAACATACTTTAGTGCAGTTATCAATTTCTTTAGTCTTTGCGGACCAGGGCCAGTAGGTTGTACTAGCAACGATGTGAGAGAACGAGGAAAGGATCATGATACTCCACATGATCTAAGGTCGTCAGGGCTTATTCTTAGACCCAGCCGGGGGGTCATCTACATATCATGCCTGTAGACGGGCCCGATAATCGCACCATTTCCCCGGGGTACCAGGGCAGTTCCTCGTTATTCCACAATAGTATCCTAAGGCGGGCCACGGACATCACCCGCTCACACAAGCGACCAGAATACGCGGCCAAAGTATTCTTTAGATTTCTACCGAGATGGACGTGTCAAGCCAGAGAATACTACCCAATGAATACAAGTCCATGGTCCTAGTTTCATGATTCTATTTCCATTTCCATTTCAAAGAAAGTCCACCATATCTATTTTGCCGTATCTCTCGCCATTTGGGAGGTTTCATCATTCACATATCACATTGTGGACTTCCCTCCGTTTACTCGTTCGGTTTTCATCTCATTTTGGAACTTAAGCATGTTTTCACATTTTAATTTATATGCATGATTATCAAAATTCATGAGAGGGATTGAGATTCCTTACCATTGACGAGCCAATCACATTGGGGTCCTCCGGAGCTCGTTTCTGAATCTTACAATTTCAAATGCACATTCATCATAACTTTCATAACAATGGAATGAGGGTAAAATATACAAATTATCCATTTATTTCGTATGAACAGTAATAGGGATCGTTTAACACTTTCGGACGCCCCAAACGGGTAGATTCTTGTCCAATCGGACGTCCGGTCGATATACATACATCATTAGGACATGGTGATTCATATCTTGAGATCAATTTAAGATAATACAAAGGTGAAAGCATGCAAATTTATTCGTTCACCTCGGGTGAACAGTGTCATGAGGTATTTAGAGGTCTCGGACGCCGTGAATGGGTTGATTCTTATGAAATCGGACGCCCAGTCGATATGTATACATGTTAGGGACGTGGTGATTCATATTTTGAGGTCAAATTAACATAATTTGAAGGGAAAAATAGTGAACCCGAATTTGGCGTGGGGTTAGGATTTGGTGGCACCAAACATATCGATTCGGAGCTTGTTTCGGTCAATAAATTATAGATTCCTTGATCTTAAAGCATGGGTTACAATTATTTCACAATTTGGGTGGGTATCGAGACGATAATACCCGATGGAGAACGAATAAAAATTAAAAGAGAGAGAATAGTGAGTATGAGAACACTTGCCTCGACGCGTGCTTTGACCTTTATACTTGGCTCATGGACGGATTTGGACTCCCGGGCCTTAATCTCCCTTCTTCTCTCTCTAAAATCGGCGCCCTCTCTCTCTCTAAAACCCTAGACCAGTGTGAAAATGAGAGGAGAGAAGGAGGATCGCGTATTTATACTACGCCCATCGCTCAAGCGCGGCTCGAGCGGCCAGCGGGTGGTCGCGCCACTGGCTGTCCACCGCTCGAGCGCACTCGAGCGGCCAGCCAGCGGAGCCCCTTCTGGTTTTTCCGCTCGAGCTCCACTCGAGCGGCCAAAGGGCAAGGGGGAACTCTGGGAGCTACGCTCGAGCCACAGCTCGAGCGCCCAGCAGGCGCAAGCCTGCTGGCCGTGCTTCAGCAACACGAACCCGAACTCTTTCCCGATTTCTCTACCGATACTAAACCTTATTCATTCCATAGGATTATTATTGATCATTAGCACACTAATCACCTCATCGTTATCACGTTCTCAAATTCAGAACCTCACACCATATCAAGTTGAAAATGGGTGCATATCGCAATTAATGTTGTTTTTGGACTTCGAAAGATTGCATGTGGACATAACACTATTTGAGTGATTACTAATTGACCAATGAAATCAACTCACTTCCTGGCCATCATAGTTAACATTTTGTTAGACCGTTTTGTCAGGTTATATATCGATGAGATCATGAGATTTCATGAAATTCCAATAACTGTTATGTTTGATAGAGATTCATGAACCGTATTGCGATTTTGACACAGTCTTTACTAGGAGTTGGAGATAAAATTTGAGGTTTAGTATAGCCTTTCATTCACGGATAGACGGATAATCCGAGTGAACCATTCAAATCTTCTAGGATATGTTGTGGTTATTCATGTTAAATTTTGGAGGCAGTTAGGAATCCTATTTATTTTTTTGTAGAGTTTGCATATAACAATAGTTATCAAACAAGTATTTGAACAACATTTTTAAGGTACTTTATAGAAAAAAAAAAGTGTCGTTTGTTAATCAATTAGAAGGACGTCGGCGATTAGAGAATTATGAGACCCGATGTTGTGCAGGAGACCATAGAGAAGATTAGTTTGATTAGATATTGTTTATGAGTGGCTCAAACCTTGAAATTCGCTGCGGTTCGTCAATCAAACCTTAGAGGATATGTTGTGGTTATTCGTGTTCGATTTTAGAGGCAGCTAGGATTCCCATTTATTTTTTGAGGAGTTTGCATATAACAATAGTTCTCAGGTGAATAATGAAACAACACTTTTCAAGGCACTTTATAGAAAAAAGTGTCATTCATCATTCAGCTAGAAGCACGTAGGCAATTAAAGAATTATGAGACCCAATGTTGTGTAGAAAACCATAGAGAAGATTAGTCTGATTCTATATTGTTTATGAGGGGGTCAAAGCAGACAAATAAGTTATGCCAATTAAACGTGATGTGATTTGCAATTCAACGGGGGAGACAAAACTTTTATAAAAGTTTTTCCAAGGAATGTTGTTGTTCATTTTGGCATGGAAGGAAAATTTCGACCACGTTTTATCAAACCTTTCGAGATCTTGGAATGTATCAGTGAGGTCACTTGCAGGCTAGTAATAACACTATCCCTGTATGTGCTACACGACGTATTTCATGTATTGATGCTATAGAAATACATGTATGACCTAACCCACGTGATTAATTACTCATCATTGCAAATTCGCGAGGACTTGTCATTTAAAAAGAAACCGATCTGGTTAGCTAACCACAAAATAAGATCCTTAGATGCAAGGTAATTCTAGTGGTGAAGGTTCACAGGAAACATCACCCTGTGAGAGAGGTGATGTGAGATTTAGAGGGGGAATTTAAAAAGAAATATCCACATTAATTTGAGGTATGTATTTCGAGAATGGATTCTTTAAAGGGGAAGGATTAATATCTCAGTGTTTTCCCTCAGGTTTATTGAACTTTGGATCTGATGGGGTCATTAATGAGAATGGTTAATATTTTTTATTAATTACAATTGAGTTTAAATTAAATTCGTATTATGATCAGATATATACTGAATTCACAAAAAATAGTTAATGTTTTATTAATTGCAGTTGAGTTTAGATTAATTTCGTATTATGATCAAATATATTGAATTCACATGAGTATTGAAAAGATAATTCGATAACTTTTTATAAATAGTATGTAATTATTTTAAAATTTTATGGACTAATAATTAGGCTATATTGTAATAATAGTATGTGTTATATATTTATATCGATAAAATTAATATTAAAAATCAATCAAGTTAGTTTAATTAATAGAAAAGAAAACTCACTTCACCCAAACGGCACCTTATCACGGCAGTCATTAATGTATATTCATTCCTTCTCTGATTTCACCCAAACTGTTTGGAAAACGGTTGAAGTGAGAAAACTCCCGCCGTCCTCCCAATTCCCCAATTCCAAAGAATACCAAACCCTAAAGCTCCCTCTCTCTCTGTCTCTCTCTCTCGGAGAAGATAATGTCACGATGCGCAGAAGCAATACTTTTCCTTCTGCAGCAAATCTACGCACATCGCGGTTGTCTTTACGATCTCCATGCCAAAATCCACAACATCATTTTCGCAAGCAAAGCATTTTCTCTCTTCCACGCCTCTCCAATGTCCCCTCTTCCCTTCCACTTAAACCCCCTCATTCCCCTCATGAGATTTCACGAGATCTGGAAATCCATTTTGAATTTCTCCCTAGATTTCTCTCGAACTATTGAAAATGGCGTTCCAAGAAACTGCGGTTCAAAACCTGATCGAAATTTCCAGGTACTCGAAGAGGGTTGTCCTGAAATCTCTGTTAGAACGCAGCGATGGTGGGGTGAGTTTGGTGGGTGAGAAAATTGTTATCGGGGGATGGGTAAAGTCAGCTAAAAAGGTGATGAATGAGCCTCCGCCTCCGCCTCCGCCCCCGGCGGTGGCTGAGCAGGCGGTGACTGAGCAGGCGGAGGGTAGGCCCAAAGATTTGAGCTGCTGTGAAATTCTTGTAAATTGGGTTCCAATTATTTGGTGTTTTAAGAAGGCGTCCCGTGCCAGCAGCCGCCTGGATAAGGAGAAGTCTACGGACGGACTACGTGAGCTGCTGCCGCTGCCTCCTACGGTTGTTTTGCAAGTTAGCGATGGTTCTTGCGTTGATAGGCTTCAGGTATTTGATCCCAACTGCCTCATTTGATATATGAAGTTCATTTGAACTCGATGAAAATAAAATAAATCTTAATTTGGAATAATGATTATCATATGAACAAGATGTAAATAAAAATTATGACATTTTGTTTATCTTTTAAAATAAAACTTTTATAATGTGAAAATTATAATCTCATGTATTTATTGTTGAGATTTGACCAAACATACATAATTGACGTAACGGAACAAACATGAATCTGCCTCTTCAAATGTTATCCGTCTAACACTTAGAGTATAAAGAATATAATAATATACAATAATTTTTAATATAGTATACCCATCTAAATTAATAAAAAAATTACGACATAAATTTTTAATAAATTTATTATGAATGATTACAAAATAACCCTCTATGGTATCCCTTCACTATAATTTGAGTAAGTGATCGGTTGAACACAACCCCCAACATACTTGGCAGCTCATAAAAGAAAATACACTGAGAGAAATAAGTAACTAAATGTTAATATATTCTTAAAAATACCACTAGAACAACATTTTTTGATTTTAGTGAAGAATGAAATTTGAATCGAATATTAAGAAGATGCTGAATTTCTTTCGCTTCTTTCTTTCTCTTTGTATAACGCTCCTTATATTACAAAGTGATTTCATATGTTCTAAAATCGTATTAGCCGCAATTTTATAGTAATATCAGCGTATAAAAGCTCCTCATGCGCATATTAGGCACAAACTTACTAGATAAATGGCTCACAAGTGTCCCTTAAGTATGACATTTCTGGATAAACTACTTACTTGTACCCCTTAAGCGTACATAAGGTGCTATTCTTTTGGACAAATAACGCACGTTCTTTATTTAAATACCCATCATATGTCAATCGGCTGAACCTTGACCAATCTTTAGCCAACCCTCGCACACATATTGTCTGACTTTTTAGCATTCTTTATCATTTGGACGAAATTTAGCTAACCTTTGCTTAACGTTTTTGCCTGAGTGTTCTATATATAAATATCGTGTGTCCTCCAAATAACCAATTTATTTATTATTTTACCCATAAAGAAATGATCCAAAATCTAACAGATTTTTCCTCATAATCTTTGGGAAATCTCTCCCCTTTACCTACGATTGTCATTTCTTACCCTTTGATAACTTTTTCTCCACGGGGATCTCAACGTTGTCTCTATAAGTTTGAACGATACTCTTTTTCACTCCATTGAATATAGAGTATTCCCACTCTCCTTCGACTTCTCCTTCTCCTTCATGGTTGAATTGCTCTCCCTTACACTTCTCCTTAGCCTTTCCTTTCGGCCAACTTGACAAATACTCCTGTTGGTTACCTTGGTGTCATCATTGGCGACTAAAACCTCCATCAAGTACCGGCTTGAACCCCTGCTTTTCTTACCACAACCGAGACGCTTTTAGTAAATTTCCATTAGCCTTTTTCGAATGCCATGTAAAAGCCTTCCTTGTCAAACTTTTCGGCTGAAATTACATTCAATTGTATATTTGTGACATGTCACAATGAGTTTTGTTCCATTGCTTGTTCGCATGCTAACGTTCCCGATACTAACTATCTTTGATGAGCCATCATTATTTATCTTTAGGACTCCGTAGTCCCTAAAAATATAGGAAGTGAAGAGAAACTCTTTCGATGTTGCATATTGTGAGAAATCATTGTCCATCACCTAATTTGTCTCATGGCTTATAATTTTCCGTGTCTTTCACATGTGGACAACTAGAAAGTATCCACAAGTAGTAATAAAGGTCTGATTATTTTCATTATCATCCCTCCTCTCTTATCGCTTGCTATCGCCTTCTTTCTTCTATTTTCCCTTGAAATGATCTCGCTTTATGTGGCCGTTCTTATTACAATTGAACACTTGATATCCTAAAAATTAAACTAACCGTTGCTCCTTTCTAACTTAATGCCTTGGTCTCTTTATCTCCTATATTCCAAATCGCTAGTGGATATCATAAGACTTGACTCCTCTAAAACCATATCACTTTCCTTCCACTTAGACTCATTTATAAATAGAAAAGCGATGACCTCATCAAATAGTAACATCATGATAATATGATTGTATGAGGTCGATAAAAAAACTAGTAGTACTAACGCCTTATTTTCTTTTTTAATCTTTTTTATCAAGTTTTGATATCTGTGTTAAAATTTAATTTAATTCATCTAAATAATTCTCAAAACTTTTCCTTTCGGGACAACCGAAGACCAAATAAACTTTTCTTCTCTTTGTCTTTAAATTTATACTCTCTCAAATTTTATCCAGATCTCCATTTGGATAAACTCTTTTGTCTTTATGTCGAATTATATAATTAGCAAGATCCTATATCTAACTATTCCTCATCTTTCATCTTCTCGGGTTTGTCCTCCTTGTTTCGTAGTAATTTATTGTTCATTCTTAGGTCCAAATAATTTTCACTTTTTCTTACTAAAAAATGAAAATATTTCATCAATTAAATTGCTCAACCCAAAATGATAAGCTCCTCGACGTTTATACAATCAAATTGTAAATCTACTTATACCATGTAGTATTTGGTAAATGAGAGCTAAATATGAATTCCATGTCAAACGTCAATTACCAAACACTTGAATATATAGAATACAATGATACACAATGATTTTTCATGTATAATTTTCTTCTAAGCTAAGAGAAAAATTATATGACAAATTTTAAATAAATTTAATATAAAAATAGTGCCAATTATAAAATAATTTCTAAATTCACTAAACCATACAATATTAATATACTTCTCACAAGATGCATAAATGATTAATCAAATGATAAATCGTCATAGAAAACAATATTAGAATAACGTATTTAACTTTGACAAAGAATGAAATTCAAATTAGATTGCAACCGGAAGCCGAACTTTTTCCTTTTCTCTCTTTTTTTCTTCTTTTTCTTTATGCGATGTTCCTTGTGTTATAAAGTAATTTTGAATATCCTAAAATCGTATCAGGTGCAACTTTGTAATAGTATTGGTAAATGAGAGCTCATCATGTATGTATCTGTTGTAACCTTTCTAAACAAACCATGCACAAATACTTCCATGCATAAATATTGCTCATCCTCCAAATAACCCTCATCCTCCAAATAACCCATCCATTTATAATGATACTTATAAGAAAGTGTCCCAAAATCTAATATTTATATAATAGTTAAGAGTGACGGTGAGTAATAAAGATAGTTGGTGCCATATGAGGTTGCTGGCCCGGCAAGGTGGGTAGCCGGAGCAACGTGGTGGTATCAGTGGCAGCTATTGCATGGCCCGCGGAGGAGTGGGCTGTGTGACTGGGAATTATAATTACCTGAAATTCATTAATGAATAATAGCAACATCCCCCATAAATTTTCAAGAGAATAACTGCTCCCTCAAGTTCTCCCCAAATGAAGCAAGTGCAATTCCTTTGCAATAAGGCCGTAATAAAATTGTAAATCCATCCAACCAAACAGCCGGTCAGTGTTCTTTGTCAATAGCTGGATGTTCTATTTTCATTATGTGTTAAATATATATAAATCCATTCAAGCATGACGTCACATTCCAAATTTTTATAGTAGTAAATCGTACGACATGTTCCAATTTTATAGGAATGGATGCTAGCCAAGTTAAACTATAAGCACTCTGAAGTGCTTGGGGTTGATCTCGGAACGCAATGCGGAAACTTATGTCAATATCAAGTTCGTAGAACGCATGGAAGCCATTAGAAGAAGTAAAAAAATACAAATAAGCAATCAATAACAATAAAATAATAATTGGATATGAAAAAAATTTTAAAAATTTATTCCCCCGTATAAAAGTATTTGGACCTTTTGGCCTTTAGCACTAATATATATTGGAATGTCCCAGCTCTCACAATGGGGCTTTTAATTTTTTTACAATATTAAAATTCAAACTAAATTTACTTAAATTTTTAGAAAAATACAAAAATACGAGAAAAATCATATAAAAAAATCATGTAAAATCATATTAATATTAGAATATCCAAAATGAAAGCCATTAATCATAATCCATCAAATAGTCATTCATTATCCTCAAATAACTAATATTTTAATTACATAAATATTATTCTTTTTATCAAAAATTAAACTAGTTAAAAAAATAATTTCAATAATGGGATTTGATAAAATTATACAAAATTATAATATTTAATTATTTTATTAAAATATTATATATGTCCGATCACATGTAATAATTCTAACACACCTTTTACTTTAAATTTTTTTTTCCTAACTATTTTTATTTTTTTAAAATTTCTTTTGGATTCAAACAAACTCCCTGAGTGTCTCTGCTGTTTCTCTTAACCACACTTTTTGCAGGTGGTTGTGGACTCATCAATAGCTCACTCTGAACAAACCATGCTCAGAGGAACTTCTATTTTAGTAGAAGGTGTTCTACAGCTGTCATCTGTGGCTGGAAAGAGTGTCATTGAGCTCAAAGCTGAGAAAATTTTGCATCTTGGAGTTGTAGATCATGCCAAGTATCCGTTATCGAAGACCCGAATACCATTCGATACTTTATGGGATTGGGCCCACTTTAGACCTCGGACAACCACGGTATCTTTCTTCTACAATAACATCTCACAGTTTAATGTATAATTTTCGCGACTATATCTAATTTGAATATGACAGAGTTAAGATTCGAGATATACATCTCTGTATGCATTTATTTAGTTTATAGTATGGATGAAAATATTAGCTAATATTTTTCAGAATTAAAAAACAAACACTTGTATAGGCAAAATAAAATCGCGTCCAATAGATCAAATGATAGCCAACCTGCTTTTATGTATCGGTGTAAACAGGCCCTAATACCTATATCTTTCAATACCAAAAAATATTCCAATGTGTCACAGTATTAGCCAAAATAATCGATACATCTGCCCTTTTTTTTTTCCCCACTTTGCATCATTTCTCTTTTGAAAACTTAAATCTACATTTTCAAAATATTTATAAATCTTTTAGGAACCCTAAATTTATAGATTTTATTGAGATATACAATATACATATATCACGATTAATTTTAATAAAATGACCAAAAATTTTCAAATAGGTAAATAGATTATTAAAAATTGTTAAATTTTAACATATAACTTACTTTTAAAATAATCATGAGGGAGAAAATTTTGCATCCACAATGCCTGTACTGTTGATACTGATATGATAACAATCGATATCATGGATGAATTTATTGATATCGGTATCGGTCGCATACATATTGATATTAAACATATTGGACAATTCGCATTGGTGATTGATATATTAAGAAGAAAAATTTTAAAAAATTGTAAGCTAATAAGGTCGTATCAATCGATAAATCGGTTGTTTCTGCTTAATATATTTGTTAAATATATACCATATTTGTCGATATTTTGAATATTTGCTGATATATTATAATGTATCACTAACCAATACAATAATATATCGCATTACCGTCGCAGTTCGAAAAATATTGATATTGGATATTCTAATATTAATATATATTGACTAATATTTACATACCGATATTAATATTTTAGTGAATGGCTTCTAGCCTTCAAGATGTACCGCTAGAGTGATGTTACGTACCTATATTTTTGGACTTGTGTTCAGGTGGCTTCTATCACCCGAATCGGCAATGCCCTGACTCGAGCAACCCACACCTTCTTCCAGAACAACGGCTTCCTATTCGTGCAGGTGCCCGTCATCACAGCCGTCGATTCTGAGGGACAAAGCGAGAAGTTCCATGTCACGACCCTTTTCGGGAGACCGACAAAGGAGGAGATGCAAAGTGGGGTCAACGATGGTCGAGACATTGTGAGCCTTGACTCCATTAAGGCGTCTATCAAGGATAAAAGCAATCGAATCGAAGAACTAAAGAGGAGCAACAGCAATGAGGAAGCACTGATTGCTGCAGTTCAGGATCTTCAGAAGACAAAGGAGATAGCTTTACAGTTGGAAGCAAAGGAGAAAGCAAAGGCTGCAACTTCATCCAAGTCTACTGTATTTAGCTTCTCTGACGACTATTTTTCATGCCAGGCTTATCTAACGGTTTCTGGCCGGCTTCATCTCGAGAGCTATGCGTGTGCCGTTGGCCAGGTTTACTCATTTGGGCCGAGATTTAAAGCAGAGACTAAGCAATCCGCAAAACGTGTGGCCGAGATGTGGATGGTTGAGGCTGAAATTGCTTTTGCAGAAGAACAGGTAGAAGTTTCTATCACAGTATGTCGTTATATCGTTATACAACTATAGATTAATTGACAATCAAAATATTGGCCTCTATACCGGGCATTTTTTGAAATTTGTTAGATATTTCTCCATATGTTCTGGCTTGCCCAAAAAAAATTACAATTGATATGTCTGATATCAATACCTATTACTCGATATGACTAATTTCGATAAAGTTGCAATCAATACCGATATTTTCTTCCATGATATGCATGTTTGCTTATCTCTTAATGTTGATAAAGATACCGGCATTGGTTGCAACTGTATCGAGTGATACTTATTGATATCATATGTAAAATATTTCTTACAAATCAGAAATCGGGAGAAAATAACGTGGGTATTGGACGATTTTGAATTATCAGCCTATAGAATGCTGATAAGGTGAAATATCGTAATTTTACTACAGTATTGAAAAACATCGATATCAAGATGGCCTAATACTAATATGTATTACTTGATATAATCGATTCCGATAAAACTGCAATCAATATCGATATTTTCTTCCATGATATGCATGTTTGCTTACCTCTTAATGTTGATAAAGATACTGGTATTGGTTGCAGCCGATAATGTGAATGTTGATAAGGTGAAATATCGTAATTTTGCTACAGTTGATAGAATGCTGATAAGGTGAAATGTCATAATTTTGTTACAGTATTGAAAAAATATTGATATCAAGATGGCCTAATACTAATAAATATTACTTGATGTGATCGATTCCGATAAAGCTGCAATCAATATCGATATTTTTTTCTATGATATGCATGTTTCCTTATCTCTTAATGTTGATAAAGATACCGGTATTGGTTGCAGCTGTATCGGATGATATTTATCGATATCATATATAAAATATTTCTTGCAAATCAGAAACCGGGAGAAAATATCGTGGGTATTGGACGATTTCGAATTATCAGCCGATAGAATGCTAATAAGGTAAAATATCATAATTTTGCTACAGTATTAAAAAAATATCGATAACAAGATAGTCTAATACTAATATATATTAACTAATGTTTTATATAGTTACCGATATTTAATTCCATAGTTGTTGCACTTCGGTAGCATGACTCGTATTACTAATGTTTGGTCTCTTTCCAGGAAGCCATGAGCTGTGCCACCGACTTCTTGAAGTTCCTTTGCAAATGGGTTCTTGAAAATTGTTCCCAAGATATGAAATTCGTCGTAAAACGGATCGACAAAACGGTTGCTGACGGCCTTCGGTCGGTAGAATCCGCTAAATTTGAGGTCATCTCCTACGCAGAAGCAATCTATGCTCTGAAACAAGTAAACAATCCCAGATAAGCCTGTTATTATTATATACTTTGATCGAATTTCTAACTCTCCGTCGAATAACCTAATTGATTATTTTTTTGTTTAGGTTTCCGAAAGGAAATTTGATGCAGCAATCGAAGACGGTCTTCCTCTAACCCAAGAACACGAAAGGTAAATACATGATCGACAGATAGAGATAGACGATCACGAATGAGAAATCTTATTTATTATTATTATTATTTTTCAAAATTAAACTTGCATTCATCTCATTCAAAAAAGTTGGAACAATAAGATAGAAAATTTTGTCTCAAATTTATTGAATTGAATGAATATATGTTGAATTTTATATAAATATTGAACAATTTAATTCAAAAAAAATATTTCCCGTTGTTTTTCATTGTTCCCTTGCAGCTATTTGGCTGATGAGATCTATAAAAGTCCAGTCATTATACACAAGTATCCAAAACAGCTTAAGCCATTTTATGTGCGTGTCAATGACGATGGCGAAACAGTTGCAGCCTTTGATGTAGTTATACCGAAGGTAAGTCGGCAATTTTTCCTTTTGACGAGGATAAAGTAACGTTATCGTTGCTTGCATAAATTTGAATTCGTTAGTTTTGGGTTAAGATGAACCAATCCTACTGTTTCACCAAATTTCCTCCTAAAAAAAATGAGAACCGATTTGAAATCTAGCATCAAGATTGAGAATGGAGAATCGAAAATCACCAGCGGTTGCTTGTGCTGTAAACGCTGAAGACAAAGACGACAGGTTATAACCTTTCTCGATCTTCAATGATGCATCTGTTCCTCTCTAGTCTCCACCATCAACCGTTAGAACAGCCTCGCCTGCCTCCGTGATGTGGCCGCCATCTACCCTGCCGTTTGCCTGATTTCTCTAAATTTCTCGTTGAAACCATTGACTGCTGATAAGGTCTCTCAATCTCTGCTGCTGCTGCTTGTTCAACTTAATTCTATCCGCAAATTCGATACCCTAACATTGCTGTTACGCCGATCCCGGCAGTTTTTCAATTGCAAATCAGAAGATTTCATTTTCGAGATGTTCTTCAGCCATCCTTTTTAAATTGCACCACGCAGGTTGGAGCTGTGATCAGAGGTAGCCAAAACGAGGAGCGCTTCAGCATTCTGAGTAACAGGTACTGTTGCCTTATCCCTGAATTCTGTGTAGTCTGCATAATCTGATCTTCTCTAGTTGAATCTTGTACAATGAATTCTTGATGATTTCTTCAACACCACGTTTGATTCTGAGAAAATATAACGAAAATGACAAAATAAGAAAAATTATCAGCGACGTGACATCTTATTCATTCATTAATAATAATGAGCTGACATAAAAATTATCAGATAAATAATATCAAATCATCCATTGATGAGAATGGGAATCGTGTTTTTTCATCCGTTCGAATTTAAAAGGTATTATTTAATGTTAAAATTTAGGTCATCAGAATTTTTCAATTCAACGATTTTAATGAGAGAAAGAGGATTCCCTAACCTATCTATAGATGCCCTAAAGATGATTAAAAGATATTCATAATTTTTTTTATTATTTATTCTTATGTGGGCATATAATTAAGATAAATAAATTAGATACCTTGTCCATTTAAGGGACTAGGAGAAGAGAGGCGAGGACTGTAGTCTCAGAATTATTTGATGTAAATTTAATGGTCTAAATACTTTAATTGAAAAATTATAATCTTAATGTTTTGACTTTTTAAAAAGTAAAAGCATATGAACCGTTAGATTTACATCTAGCGATTTTGAGACATCGGCACAGGGGTGCTGAGGTGCAACCCCGTAATCCCGACAGGTTACTTTAATAATATTCCTCTGTATATAATAATAATATTTGTGTGAAAAGTTGTCTCCTCCATTAAGATTTTATTGATTTATTTATATTAATAGAACCATAAAAATAGATAAATAAATAAGATATTATCTTAAAATTAGTCATTTAATATTATTCTACGATGAATGGTGGGCAAAGTCTCCTAATGATATAACAATCTACTATTCAAATTTGTAACTAGTTATAATTAACTTGCTCTTACATGTGACCGTAGAATCAACGAACTCGGTTTGCCAAGTGAGAAATACGAGTGGTACCTGGACCTTCGTCGACACGGCACCGTCAAACACGCTGGGTTTAGTCTTGGGTTCGACCTCATGGTTCTTTTAGCTACTGGGGTCACCGATGTTCGGAACGTGATCCCTTTTTCACGAAGTTATCGCATACTCAATAACTGATACAGATCTAGACGGAAAGAAATGCTTCTCGACGGAAACGCTAGACAAAAGCTTGAGCTCATTTGAAGCCGAATATCGCATCGGTACCTTCTATTGGATTTCATACATTACATTGTAAGTATTTTCATGTATGATTGAAGCCCATTGTGGGTTGATTTATTAAAACTCAATGTGCCATTATGGAAGGAAATGTTATGGGTATGTTGTAAGTCCCTTTTTGTTTATTTTAAGTTAAAATTATATTAATCAAATTCATAAAATTTAAAACAATATATGTAAAAAAATAAAATTAAAAAATATATTTCTCATTAATTATAGAAAGCTAGAGTAACATAAAATTTACAACTAAAATATAAGGTATAATTTACAATTTTTTTTATAAAGTTATATTTCTTTATAAATGTTATTCTCGAATTTATGGGATTTAATAAAATATAAGTTTATTTAAGTAAATAATATCAATACAAAAACTACCATGTATCCCCGGGAAATTGACAGCCCAATATTATATATTTTTTATAATATGAGTGTTAACATTTTAATTTTAAAATAAAAAATTAATTATATATTTTTTTTTTATTGTTTGTCCTCATATTTTAATTGATTAAATTCAAAACAATTCAAAACATAAAAAATGGGTGCATAATTAAATATATAAATATTATTTTTTCAATGAATATATGAAAGAATTCCTTCAAAAAATAAATTCGAATTTCAAACAAATAATATGTTTTTATTTTAAATAATAACTTCCCAATAGCAAACATTTACCAATAAATTCCAAACCACTTTAACAAGGCATAAATAAAAGACATCCTGACACACAAATCACTGACTATACAAAAATTTAAAAATTGCTCAAAATTACTTTTTAATCTATTTTATATAATATTATCTTATATAATCTAAATAATTATTTATACTGTATAAATCTATAATTATCAAATCATACGATAATAATTCTATTATTATACCGAAACTCTAATCTGAACAAGACCTATACCATTCAAACCGAAAAAAAGTATCAAATGAATAGTATTTTGTAATACATTTTGGTTTATCTATTCATTTCAATACACTGTTCTCTGAAAATTTAAATACTTCAAGTTTAAGATTCACTTCGTTATATATTTTCTTAGGTTTACCTCTTTATTTCTTTCATCCACCCACAGCCCACATTTTTCCCTGGGCAACTCCTTTGGAATATATTTTAAGTAATTAAATTACCGTAAACATTAATTCATAATCTTACATTTTAAATAATTAAACTATCTTAAATATCCTTTCATAATCATATCTTTTATAGGTTCTAGACATTTATTTACTTATATCATTATTTCTCATCGTATCTGATGGGTCCACCAGACCCTAAGCTGACCCAGAGTACGGCATTCGTAAGAGGAAAGCCCAAATAGTAGCGTCCCAACGTAAGATCTATCAAGACGAAAGCCAAAGCAATGGTGCGGGTGATCCAAACAGGTTAGCTCGGAACTATTCAGCGGAAAGTGGGCGATTAACATCCTGTACAGTGCGGCGCCTATGATTGTCCCTTCTGCGTGGCCGTCGACAACCCTAATAACATAACATGAGTAGGCGAGGAGAGCCCACTACATGCGATCATGAAAGCTTTCATGACAACCTAGTAAATATTTGTAAAATATCTGTCTGGCCAACGTATTGCTATGAGAAGGCAAGCGCAGTCCTCCAACATTTCCAAGAAAAATTATGATTGCCATGCTTACCCTAGGGCACGCCCAATGAGATAGTTCAGTTGAACCTCTAGGGCAACAAACGTCAACTGTGAGGCCAAAGAATGCTTCATCGGCTCCAACTCTATAAATCTGTCTTTTCCCCCCGTAGAAAAGGGGAGACCAAAGAATCCCTACCCTCAAGCATCTTTGAAACATAAGACTGCTTTCTCTCAAGCCACTTTGCCTTTAAATGCATTACTTTACAAGCTGCTCAGCTGAGTGCACAATCTCTCTCAAAAGCCGCTCCTGATTAAGCACACCCCTCAAAATTTAATCATCGAATCCACACTCAATCACCATTTCTAATGTGCATCTACATATTTTTTACATCCTCATATTTTTCTATCTTATTGAGAAAAATTTCTGACTTAAATATCGAAAGATATATCAAAAAGTAAATTCCGCCATTCTCTGATCTCTTGTTTATTTGTTATAGCGTGCAGGATCCAAATTATTAGTTGTGAAGACTAAACCGGCTTTAATTTGACATGTAGGGAAAGATTAAACGACACCCTAATCCGTACGGTAATTCAAATTCAGAGATGTATCAATATCTATTATTGTGACTCAACTTATTCGTTTTAATATTCTCAACAATTTTCAACAGTCCACACTCTCTTGAAGACAAGGAAGCTGCAGTTGCTTCATACCTAAATTTTCCCTTGAATTCTTAACAAATCACAAAATTCCACCACACACCAATAGCTACTTTTGGAGAAGGATGAAGGAGCCAAATATATTATGGAATTTCACTTAAAATTTCCAAACTAAAATCCAAAAAACAAAAAAAGAAAAAAGAAAAAAATATATAGATTCAGTTAGGTTTACTCACCATAATACCCCAAGTCAATTCCATTCCCTCAGTAGACGCTCTTCTGAATAATTTGATTGCCTGCTTAGAATCTGGTTAAAACATTCGATATAAATACAGAAATATCACCACCAGAACGCCTCTCATGTGCGGACAAATGCATTCGGTGTGTTTTTCAAGCAAATCAAGATTCTCCCGAGCAGTCAGCTCCCGCACCTGGTTCCTTAAGCGGTCAGGATTGCAAAAGAAGTCCACAAAGACTCTCCTTTGAAGCCCCACCTCTTGTGCATGATGTTTCACAATCTGTAAATCATAACACACCGGCCAAAAACACAACTAATTAGGTTAAAATCGGGAAAAAAAAAATCTACAACGTTATAGGCTAAAATTAGAAGGCATAAGTTTATTTATTATATATGTTTTCATATGTTTTTTATATGCCAAAGATGACCTCAATTCTATAATTTTCAGTAGTTATTAGAATATCTAGGAGATACTAGAATTTGCTTCCGTTATTCACATATTTTGGGTCGAAGTCATTTATAAAATTAAATTTATTTCCTAGTTATTTTAATATTTTGAATCATCATCATTTGGAATGCTTCATTTTCTAGTTAATTTATGAGTTCAATATCGATATATGGATCATAATTTTTACATTTCACCGGTTTGATAAATGATATTGTAAGTATCGGCATTGCTGGATTTGTCTCTCTCTTTCTCCCTTGCTTCTTCCCCTATCATCTCCTCTGTCTCTTATTCCCTCCTTTGATGATTCTTCTCCTCCTATTCCCTCTTCCTCCCTCTACTATGGTGTTCTCCACTGAAATCTAACAAAGAAGTAAGTTTATTTATTAAAATTTGCTTCCATAATTGTCTTGCGTTGTAGATTAGAGTGATTTTGTAATATTTTAGTAGCTTCCAGAATACCTAGGAAATGCTAGAATCCTTTCCATTATTTTAAAGGTATATTTATTTCTTAATTATTTTAATATTTCGGGTCATTATCATTTGGAATGTAATATTATTTCCTAATTCATTTACGAGTTGAATATCGATATAAAGATCATAGTGTTTATGTTTCAATAGTTTTGATGAACAATATTATGAGTATCAGTGTTGGCTGATTTGTCTTTCTTCCTCCCTCTAGCTCCTTGCAATAAAACCTATCCACCTTGAAGGCACGAATACACATACAACTTAAACTACATGAACCTGTACTGAGCTCTATTTTTCTCTGCTATTCTATGAGTATCTTCTTTTCTACATATGGAGGGCTTTATTAAGTGGTTTATAATTAATGACTAATCTAGGAACACCTAGTCCTCTATTCAAGTAGTGTTAATAATGTAAGGATGCATTATGAAGAATTACACAAAGATATGTTCTTACCACACAGAATAATCAGTTTCCATATTGATTATGAAGTCCCATGGATTATGTCATGGCACTTTACTTGTTATCAGTATTATGAAGATCTACCATTAACTATTCAAGATATTCCTCTCTCTATTGTTCGAAAATTCAGAATCAAATGATGGGATAAGTTTGACTATGTCATGATCACTTATACTCAGTTGATTGCTGACTACAAGAAAAATCAAGCTTTAGCCCAAACTATAAAAATTACCTCAAAAATTCTGCCAACTACACCAACGCATTATATGCCAGAACACCCAGTTGGACCAAGTACCTCAAGGCCAAAACCAAGAAATCCCCAAGTTATTGGATCTCCAACTTTATCTGTCTCCTCCAAACGATCTACTAAAGCTACAAAACAAATGAAAGCCCAGAGAGCCCAATTAGATACAATGATGGTCCAGATAGCCCAAATGTATCAATAACTCTCAAAGTAAGTCCAAGACTTTAAGACCCAATGGGCTGATATTTTAGATGACGATCCAGCATCAAATTCATCTACTCAACCACCCTCACGTACGGCTAGTCCACAGCCTCCTTATGCAACTGGATATGCAAAATCCATTCAGTCTCTGAATGGACTAATTAAAAAAAATTCTAACATTTTTGTTAAATTGCATGTATCTGGATATCATCAAAATTTATCATCAGCAATTTGACAGTCATTATATCAAGAAAAATAAACCAAGATTCGCAAACGGCATCTTAGATTTATACCATTTTAATATCAACAGCCAAAGCCAAATTGATAATAAATATTTTATGAAATTCTTATTACTCCCTGGACAGATGGACTCTATAAAAATATTCAAAAACTCATCAAAAGGACAGATGGACTCTACAAAATATTCCATTGATACAATATTGTCCGAAGAACATATATGCACTATTTGGTACTATGCAGATATATATATATATTGCAATTATAAAAGCAGCAAAGTCAAAAAGATATTTAACCATTAGTGCCGATATGGAGCAATTCTAACATGTAATTATGCAGAATTTTAACAAAAGTACTATACAGACACTATACAGGCATTATGCAAATACTATGCAGTACTATTTATCAAATTGACCAATATCAGAATTATCTTCATGAACGAATAAGGACAAATTTACAATTATAATGATGACGACGTAAAACAGAATTGATTCCTGACAATTATGCTGACAACGACGCAAAACAGAATTGATTCTTGGCAATTATGCTGACAACAACGCAAAACAGAATTGATTCCTAGTAATTATGATGCTGATTATCAACAGTTCAGATTCTACTCAATTATTTCAACAATCAACGGTACAGATGATTCAAGAATGTCTATTTAAAAGATTCCTCTAGTCAGTTGAAGGTAGAGTTTGAAATAGAATTTGAAAGAGATCGACGAAAGCAGAGAACTAGCCAAACCTCCAGAGCAAAATCCTTTTGAAGCTTTTTCTTTCCTTTCATTGTAAAGTTTCATTTCCTTTCCTTGTACAAATTTTCTTTCTTTGTACAAACTTTCGAAGTATGTAATCAAGCTTTATCAATCAAAGTCTAGCAGTTTAATTTAGCCTTATTCTGGTATAATTCTGTTCTTCTCTGGTTTACGTGTTGTTTTATACTTATGCGTTTTGAAATACGATCCTGCATTTGAGTAAGGTATAATCACTTGCATGATAGTTTTGGAAACGATAAGGAATGTTAAGCCTGTGAACCAATGTGTTTACCCGTCAAGGTGATAAAAGGGCGTTGTTTGTCGGGGATGTTCCTGTTTCATTAAGTTTGCAAGTAACGGTTGTGCATCATCTGTAGGAAATTTAGTTTTATGCATCATTTGTAGAAAATCTTGAAAATGGCTTCGAGACTAAGACGAATGTTCAGGAGTAGTAATTCGAATCAAAGTACAACAACAAACGCTAAAGAATCACTAATTATACCAAATAATGGTCAGAATTATTCTGGTTGGACTTTATCCACCCAACACATGGAAGAAATTTATCAGATAGGAACTTTTGATGTTAAAACTGCTTTAGCTATTAAGGATCATGAACAAACCATTTCAATTAAAAATGAATACGAGGAAATAAAATTATTATCATCTTTATCTATTGAAAGGTTTAAACAACAAGGTTATAATTATATTCACTATGGATTAATTCAAATAGCAATTAAACCTTTAACCAAATTAAGAATTGATACACCAGTTTTATTATATTTACGTGATCAAACGTTATTAAAATATAAAGACTATATCTTAGCAATCGTTCAATCTAATTTATATAACGGACCAATCTACTTTAATTGTGCACCCAACTTTACAGTTGATCTAAATGATCCAACAATCCTTAACACGCTAGTTCTTAATGTTCATCTTCCTGGCTTAGCTCAACAGGAAGACAGAAGAGGATTTTTAATTCTTTATCGAATTTATTTTAAACTATTCATTAGTCAATTTAATCCAAAAATGTCTCATTCAGACTCTACCCGGTGAAACAATTGTATTACAAGTAGAAGCTAAACATGCTGCTACTTTTACTATAAAATTATTAAAATGGGATGAGATCACTTTACCACAAAACTGGCAAATGAATCTTTCCCAACCGTCGAAACATATAACAAGAAGAGAATTTACTAATATTACTAAAACACCTGAAAGCAATATTATTTTTAACTTTAGTCAACCACAAAATTATTTACCTAAATCATTAAGTCATAATAATACAAGACCTCCGTCAATTTTTTCTGATTATGAAACTCCTAGAAATGATTATGAACCTTCTAGACTATCAACAAATACTAGATACCAACCTACATATTCTCATAATATAAGAAATGTAGAAAGTAGAAACCCTATTCCTGAAATTATTACACAACTAACCCCACAATCACCAACTCTATCAGAAATATAAACAATTAATGTAATAAATATTAAAAAAGAATTTAATCCAGATATGGATGCACTTAAAAAAGAATTTATATTAGAAAAACATAATAATCTTAGATATTAATTTTGTAATACTTTTACTACAGAATAAACAGAAGAATATAGAAGTACGTGGAAAAAAATAATGAACTTACTTAAACAAAATTTACCAATTTTTGAATGGTTTATTCCGTATATAAGAAATGTTAACCAACTAGATAGAAATAAAAATATGTGAAATAATTCTCAAAATAATATATCCACCATAATAAATAATAATAATGATTTGAATAAACAAAATATATATCAATCAAATATGAACATGATTTGTACACTACTAATAGAAAATAAAGAGGATGAAATTGATGAAAAAATTGATGAAGAAGAACTTTGGTTAGAATATCTTCTTAATCCCATGGATGAAGAAGATACTGAAACCGAAGAAGAAGAAGAAATTAGTTTAGAAACTCTAATTCATCCTAAGTCAATACCTACTAAAACTTTATCAATTATAGATCAATTTGAATTATTCTCTGAACAAATTTTAGATCATGTTACACTAAACTCCTCTGCACAACAAAGAAAAACACTTTTAGATAAATTAACTATGAAAATAAATAATTTATCTAATTCTCCAACAAAAATAAGTCAAACTAATAAAATGTAAAATCCGCAAGAAAAAACTCTTATCGAAAGTATCAAACAAGAAATTATTCAATTAAATTCTAATAATATTAAAAATTCATCAACTTTCTCAGAAAATACCATAACCGTATCATCCTCCTCACTCTCTAAATCACAATCCATAAATAATAAAGAAAATATTAAAGAAATTTTTTTAATACCCTATCCATCTATAAAAGCACTTAACTCATTTAAAATAAACAAAAATTCTCAAAAAATAAAATTATTAAAAATCATATGCTGAAAATGTAAAGAATCTAGATATAAGTCTAAACAATATAAATTAAAATAAAAATTAGAAAATAAGTCTGATTTAACTATGGAATCAAAACTTAAACAAAACATTTTAAATAAAGAAATTATTAGATACATTAAACAACCTAATTTCTCTACAGAATTAGAACTTAAACCAAACATCTTAAATAAAAAAATTGTTAGATACATTAATCAACCTAAATAGAATCAATTGACATTTTTCTTATGTAAAGATCAAAATTAAATAATTATTAAAAATTTATATAACAATAATTTTCAAAACTCATATACTATAAGATTAAACAATATCTTTTCTGATATAAAATTATACACTTCTTTATAAATAATTATTTTATCTTTTTACAAAAAGAAATTACCAAAACAAATATGTTCAAAATCTAATTTATTTTATTCTATCTTTAATAGAATAAATACAAGTTTAGAAATTAAACAAAATAATCATAATAATATTAATAACATTATGTTAACAAATAACCAACAATTTATTATGACAAATAATAAATATTTTTAATTAACTCCAACATGGACAATTGATTATCACATATCCCCTAGAAATATCATTGAAATAAATATTCAATATCATTATCAGAAATATTATAAGATACTATTTAATAATGACATATTATCTAATACTAAACTATATAATTTATTTATACAATATTATTTTATTTTTCAAAAAGAATTAGCAATACAAAAATATATAAATAATATTTTAACACTTAAAAATCAATAAGAGATCTCAAATAAATTATAAATAAATTAATAAAAATATTTTAAACCAATTTAATAATAAAGATAACCAATTATTGAAAAAATAAATTCACAATGAATTAATGAATAAAAATTTAATACAAATATTTCGTAACACAAAAATTGAAAAAGAAAAACTATCACAACATAATCATATTAAGAAAACACAATAATTATATGATCAAAATAAAAATCAAATATATCATAAGATTAACAAAAATAATTGTCTAGAAAAAATATATTGGTTTTCAAAATATAATATAAAAATAAGAAATTGGCAAAATGAAAAACAATATTATGAAAGGCAAACTTTAGCCATACATTTAATCAAACAAATAAATAAACAACTAAGTAAAAATTATCAACGAAATATCCCTAAACCTAAGTTGTGTCTAAAATTAATTAGATTTTTAAAATATCTTTAAAAATCAATCATTACTAAATATTTGAATCAAATATCGAGTAATTTTTACTTACAAAAATATTTCATAAATAAGAAAGATTTTAGAAAATCTTTTATCTTCAAATTTAATCCAAGAAAATTAATAATGAAAAATCACAAACATACTAAAATTAAGCTAATAAAAGATAATCAATACATTAACTCAGAATTTGATGCTAAAAACTGAGAACCATTCATACAGTCAGATATATGTAAAAATAATACATAGTCCAATATATTAATACAACACATTAGACCAAATAAAGTTAATACTGGAGTTTCCATAAACAAAGCATTAGCATTCCATTCATCTAAGTATTTTTTCTATAATAACAAAAGAACTTTTTGCATATCAAAAAGCCAAAATGATTTTATTCATCATCTTGTTTATTAAAATATTCATATTGTTTTACGTAAAGATGTAAAGGATTTTACTTCAGTACGATGGCAAACATATTTTGATATTGAATAATTTATTAAATCACATATTTTAGATAGTTTAATAAAAGAATTTTTACAGGAAGCTATACCTCCTAAAGAAAAAGAGAAGGACATTCCATTTCCTTATACTCAAGTAAAGCAACCACCAAAATCAATCCGTCCATGATTATGCAATGTCTAAACCACAAACTATACCAACCTCCAACAAATACACAACTTTACGTGACTTTCCGCCATTAAGTTTCAAGGAAGCTGTCACTTCCACTTCTTCAACTTAACCTGTGCCTACTTCTAATGATAACCATTATATCACTAAACCACTTAAACTTCATATTGCTTTTACCTCTTACTACCTAAAACCATTACTAAATGACCTCATTACCTTGACAAACAAAATATTTTATCCTAATTGTTTATACCAAACTGCGGATGTTTCTAAAACCCAACAGTACAATGAATTAACCTTACTTGATTCTGGTTCTGTTGAAATCAAATATCACCGTAATCCTCGAGACAATACCATTACCTTTTCTACTATCAAAATCAAACATGTTAAACTTCTCCAAATGTTGGACTTAACACTTGGGATACTAAACATTTTTCTGTTCATTATCAACTAAAAGGATACAATTATCAAGATTACAAAGAAGCATAGTTTAACAGTTTTTATCTCCGGTCATATACTCATTACTGGTTTATCCGATTTGATAAAACCTGTCCAAAACCTTTACCAATATGGTTTACAGAATGATAGATTTATTTCGGCACATTACCAGTCCTCTATTCAAGTAGTGTTCACAATGCAAGGATGCATTATGAAGAATTACACAAAGATATGTTCTTACCATACAGAATAATCAGTTTTCATATTGATTATGAAGTCCCATGGATTATGTCATGGCACTTTACTTATCATCAGCATTAACTATTCAAGATATTCCTCTCTCTATTGTTCAAGAATTTAGAATCAAATGGTGGGATAAGTTTGACTATATCATGATCACTTATACTCAGATTGATGCTGACTACAAGAAAAATCAAACTTTAGCCTAGACTATAAAAATTACCTCAAAAATTCTGCCAACTACACCAACACATTATATGCCAGAATGCCCAATTGGACCAAGTATCTCAAGGCCAAAACCAAAAAGTCCCCAAGTTATTGGATCTCCAACTTTATCTGTCTCCTCCAAATGATCTACTAAAGTTACAAACCAAATGAAAGCCCAGAAAACCCAATTAGATACAATGATGGTCCAGATAACCCAAATGCATCAACAACTCTCAAAATAAGTCCAAGACTTTAAGACCCAATGGGCTGACATTTCAGATGACGATCCAACATCAGGTTCATCTACTCAACCACCTCACGTACGGCTAGTCCACAGCCTCCTTATGCAGCTGGATATGCCAAAGATTCATTCAATTTCTGAATGGATTAATTAAAAAAAATTCTAAAATTTATGTTAAATTGTAGGTATTGGATATCCTCAATATTTATCCTCAACAATTTAGCAGTATATATGTTAAGAAAAACAAACCAAAATTCACAAACGGCATCTTAGATTTATACTATTTTAACATTAATAGCCAAAACCAAATTGGTAATAAATATTTTATGGGATTCCTACTATTCCCTGAACAGAAGGACTCATAAGATGGACAGATGGACTTTATAAAAATATTCTATTGTCACACCACATTACAATATTGTCCAAAGGAACATAGTACTATACAATGCTATGCACTATTTGGTACTATGCAGAAAAATATATATATAGCTTGCAATTATGAATCAACAACGTCAAAAAGTAAATGTTCGTATAAGATTTTTGATATGAAAAGATGCAGAGTACTATGCAGAAAGCTTAAATTATCAAAGTGTTCACATTATAACATTACTATGCAAGTACAATGCAAGCATTATGCAGTACTATTCATCAAATTGACCAATAACAGAATTGTCTTCATCAACGAATATGGACAAATTTGTAATTATGATGATGACGACGCAAAACAGAATTAATTCCTGGCAATCATGCTGACAACGACACAAAAAAGAATTGATTCTTGGTAATTATGCTGACAACAATGTAAAACAAAATTGATTCCTAACAATTATGATGTTGATTATCAATGATTCAGATTCTACTCAATTATTTTAACAATCAACGGTGCAGATGATTCAAGAACGTCTATTTAAAGGATTCCTCCAGACAGTTGAAGGCAGAGTTTGAAATAGAGTTGGAAAGAGAGCAAAGAAAGCGGAGAACTAGCCAAACCTCTAGAACAAAATCCTTTCTAAGCTTTTCTTATTTTCTTTCATTGTAAATTTTCCTTTCCTTTCTTTGTACAAATTTTCTTTCTTTGTACAAATTTTCTTTCTTTGTATAAATTTTTTTTCTTTGTACCAACTTTTAAAGTATGTAATCAACTTCATCAATCAAAGTCCGACAGTTTAATTCAGCCTTATTCTGGTATAATTCTGTTCTTCTCTGGTTTACGAGTTGTTTTGTACTTATGACTTTTGAAATACGATCCTGCATAAATATTTGGTATTAGAGTCACGTTTATTTTTTCTGCACGGTATAAGGTATATACGCTGCTTTTTCTACATTTGAGTAAGGCATAATCACTTGCATGATAGCTTTGGAAACGATAGCGAATGTTTAAGCCTGTGAACCGATGTGTTTGCCCGTTGAGGTGATAAAAGAGCGTTGTTTGTCGGGGGTGTTCCTATTTTATTAAGTTTGCAAGTAACGATTGTGTATCATCTGTAGGAAATTTAGTTTTATACATCATTTGTAGAAAATCTTGAAAATGGCTTCAAGACTAAGACGAATGTTTAGGTGTAGTAATTCGAATCATAGTACAACAACAAATACTAAAAAATCACTAATTATACCTAATAATGGTCATAATTATTCTGGCTAGACTATACCCACCCAACACATGGAAGAAATTTATCAGATAAAAACTTTTGATTTTAAAACTGCTTTAGCTATTAATGATCATGAACAAACCATTTTAATTAAAAATCAATACGAAGAAATAAAATTATTATCATCATTATCTATTGAAAGGTTTAAACAACAAGGTTTTAATTATATTCACTATGGATTAATTCAAATAGCAATTAAACCTTTAACCAAATTAGGAATTGATATACCAATTTTATTATGTTTAAGAGATCAAACGTTATTAAAATATAAAGACTATATATTAGCAATTTTTCAATCTAATTTATGTAACGGACCCATCTACTTTAATTGTACACCCAACTTTACAATTGATCTAAAAGACCCAACTATACTTAACACGTTAGTTATTAATGTTTATCTTCCTAGTTTAGCCCAACAGGATGACAGGAGAGGATTTTTTATTCTTTATCGAATTTATTTTAAACTACTCACTAGTCAATTTAATCAAAAATATCTCATTCAGACTCACCTTGGTGAAATAATTGTATTACAAGTAGAAGCTAAACATGCTGCTACTTTTACTATAAAATTATTAAAATGGGATGAGTTCACTTTACTACAAAACTGGCAAGTGAATCTTTTCCAACCACCAAAACATATAATAATAAGAGAATTTACCACTATTATTGAAACACCTGAAGGTAATATTATTTTTAATTTTAGTCAACCACAAAATTATTTACCTAGATCATTAAATTATAATAATACAAGACCTCCGTCAATTATTTTGAATATGAAAATACTAGATACACATCTAAATATTCTCATAATACAAGAAATGTAGAAAGTAAACACCCTATTTCCTGAAATTATTATACAACCAACCCCACAATACCAACTCTATCAGAAATGCAAACAATTAATATAATAAGTATTGAAAAAAAATTTATTCCAAATATGGATACACTTAGAAAAGAATTTATGTTAGAAAAACATAATAGTCTTAGAAATTGATTTTTTAATACTTTTACTACAGAACAAATAGAAGAATATAGAAGTATGTGGAAACAAATAATGAACTTACTTAAATAGAATTTACTATTTTTAAATGGTTTATTCCATATATAAGAAATATTAACCAACTAAATAAAAATAAAAATATGTGGAATAATTTTCAAAATAATATATCCACCATAACAAATAATAATAATAATTTGAATAAATAAAATATATATCAATCAAATATGAACATGATTTGTACACTACTAACAGAAAATAAAAAGGACAAAATTGATGAAGAAATTGATGAAGAAGAACTTTAGTTAGAATATCTTCTTAATCCCATGGATGAAGAAGATACTGAAACCAAAGAAGAAATTAGTTTAGAAACTCTAATTTATCCTAAATCAAGACATACTAAAACTTTATCAATTATAAATCAATTTGAATCATTCTCTGAACTAATTTTAGATCATGCTATACTAACATCCTCTGCACAACAAAGAAAAGCACTTTTAGATAAATTAACCATGAAAATCAATAATTTATCTAAGTTTTCAACAAAAATAAGTCAAACAAAGAACATAAAAATCAACAACAAGAAGAAACTCCTATAAAAAGTATCAAACAAAATATTAATCAATTACCTTCTAATTCATCAACTTTTTAAAAAATACTATAATCGAATCATCCTCTTTGCTCTCTGAATCACAATCCATAAATATTAAAAAAATAATAAAGAAAAATATTAAAAAAATTTTTTAATACCCTGTCCATCTATAAACGTACCTAACCCATCTAAAAGAAACAAAAATTCTTAAGAAAATAAATTATTAAAAACTATATGTTGAAAATGTAAAGAACTTAGATATAAGTCTAAACAATGTAAATTAAAACAAAAACTAGAAATAAGTCTGATTTAGTTATGGAATTAGAACTTAAACCAAATATTTTAAATAAAGAAATTATTAGATACATTAATCAACCTAATTATAATCAATTGATATTTTCCTTATGTAGAGTTCAAAATCAAATAATTATTAAAAATTTATAAGATAATAATCTTCAGAACTCTTATATGATACAATTTAACAATATCTTTTCTGATATAACATCAATTATAAATAATTATTTTATCTTTTCACAAAAGGAATTATCAAAACAAATATGTTCAAAAACTAATTTATTTTATTCTATGGATGACAGAATAAATATAAATTTAGAAATTAAACAAAATAATCATAATAATATTAATAACCTTATGTTAGCAAATAACAAACAACTTATGCTGATAAAGAATGAATATTTTCAATTAACTCCGACATGGACAGTAGGTTATCAAATACTTTTGAAGAATAACATGGAAATAAATATTCAATATCATTATCAAAAATATTACAAGATAATATTTGATGATATATTATCCGATAACAAATTATCTAATTCACTTATAAAATATTATTTAATTTCTCATAAAAATTAGCAATATAGAGATATAAAAATAATATTTTAATACATAAAAATCAATCCGAGATTCTAAATAAATTACAAATCAATAACATTTTAAACCAATTCAATAATAAAGACAACCAATTATTGAAAAAATAAATTTATACTGAATTAATTAATAAAAATTTAATACAAGTATTTTGTGACATAGAAATTGAAAAAGAAAAACTATCACAACATAATCATATTAAGAAAATACAACAATTGTATGATCAAAATAAAATTCAAATATATCATAAGCTTAACAAAAATAATTGTATAGAAAAGATAAATATGTTTTCAAAATATAATATAAAAGTAAGATATTGGTAAAATAAAAAATAATATTATCAAAGGCAGATTTTAATCATACATTTGATCAAATAAATAAATAAATAAATAACTAATTAAAAGTTATAAACGAAATATCCCTAAACCCAAGTTATTTCTAAAATTAATTAGATTTTTAAAATATCTTCAAAAATCAATCATTACTAAATATTTGAATCAAATATCAAGTAATTTCTACTTACAAAAATATTTTCTAAATAAGAAAAACTTTAGAAAATCTTTTATCTTCAAATTTAATCCAATAAAGTTAATAATGAAACATCACAAATTAATGCAATAAATAAATACTAATGAAAGAATTACTTCCACATGAAAAACCATTAATGGACAACAAATTATATCTGTTCATCCTCCATTAACTAGTTTAAAGAAAATTAAAGATAATTTAACTATTCAGACTGCTCCGTTTAAAATTAGAGATAATAAATATTCTAATAGAGAATTTGATGCTAAAAATTTAGAACCAATTCTACAATTAGAAGTTTGTAAAAATAATACCGAATCCAATATAGAAATACAACATATTAGACCATCTAACATTAATACTAGGATTCTCATAAATAAAGCATTACCATTGCATTCATTCAATTATATTTCATATTTTAACAAAAGAACTTTTTGCATATCAAAAAGTCAAAATAATTTTATTCATCATCTTATTTATTAAAATATTCATATTGTTTTATGTAAAGATGTAAAGGATTTTATTTCAATACGATGGCAAATATATTTTGACATTGAATAATTTATTGAATCACATATTTTAGATAGTTTAATAAAAGAATTTTTTACAGGAAGCTATATCTCCTAAAGGAAAAGAGAAAAGACATTCCATTTCCTTATACTCCAGTAAAACAACCACCAAAACAATCCATCCATGATTATGCAATGTCTAAACCATAAATTATACAAACCTCAAACAAATACACAACCTTACGTGACTTTCCGCCATTAAGTTTCAAGGAAGCTGTCACTTCTACTTCTTCTTCAACTCAACCCGTGCCCACTTCTAATGATAACTATTATATCACCAAACCACTTAAACTTTACCTCTTACTACCAAAAATAACTACTAAATGACCTCATTACCTTGACAAACAAAATATTTTATCCTAATTGTTTATGCCAAACTGCAGATATTTCTAAAACCCAACAGTACTATAAATTAATCTTACTTGATTCCGATTCTGTTGAAATCAAACATCACCGTAATCCTCGAGACAATACCATTATCTTTTCCACTATCAAAATCAAACATGCTAAACTTTTCCAAGATGTTGGACTTAACACTTGGGATACTAAATCTTTTTCTGTTCATTATCAACCAAAAGGATACAATTATTAAGATTACAAAGAAGTATGGTTTAACACTTGTGATAGTTTTTCTTTTTCAATTTCTATGTTACGAAATAATTGTATTAAAATTTTATTCATTAATTCATTGTGAATTTGTTTTTTCAATAATTGGTTATCTTTATTATTGAATTGGTTTAAAATATTGTTATTATTTATTTGTAATTTATTTAAGATCTATGATTGATTTTTAAGTGTCAAAATATTAGTTTTATACTTCTATATTGCTAATTCTTGCCGAGAAATAAAATAATATTGTATAAAAAGATAAAATAATTATTTATAGTAGAAGTGTATAATTTTATATCAGAAAAGATATTGTTTAATCTTATAGTATATGAGTTTTGAAAATTATTGTTATATAAATTTTTAATAATTATTTGATTTTGATCTTTACATAAGGAAAATGTCAATTGATTATAATTAGGTTGATTAATGTATCTAACAATTTCTTTATTTAAGATGTTTGGTTTAAGTTCTAATTCTGTAGAGAAATTAGGTTGTTTAATGTATCTAATAATTTCTTTATTTGAAATATTTTGTTTAAGTTCTGATTCCATAGTTAAATTAGACTAATTTTTTAATTTTTATTTTAATTTACATTGTTTAGACTTATATCCAGGTTCTTTACATTTTCAACATATGATTTTTAATAATTTATTTTCTTGTAAATTTTTTTTATTTTAGATGGGTTAAGTGTTTTTATAGGTGGACACGGTATTAAAGAACTTTCTTTAATATTTTTTTTATTATTTTCTTTAATATTTATGGATTGTGATTTAGAGAGTGAAGTGGATGATACGGATATGGTATTATCTAAGGAAGTTGATGAATTTTTAATATTATTATTTTTAGAATTTACTTGAAAATTTTTTATTTGATACATTTTATAGGAGTTTCTTCTTATTGTTGATTTTGTATGTTATTAGTTTGATTTATTTTTGTTGAAGACTTAGATAAATGATTGATTTTCATAGTTGGTTTGTCTAAAAGTACTTTTCTTTGTTGTGCAGAGGAGGTTAGTATAACGTGATCTAAAATTGGTTCAGATAATGATTCAAATTGATCAATAATTGATAAAGTTTTAGTAAGTCTCGACTTAGGATGAATTAAAGTTTCTAAACTAACTTCTTCTTCTTCTTCGGTTTCAGTATCTTCTTTATCCATAGGATTAAGAAGATATTCTAACCAAAGTTCTTCTTCATCAATCTCTTCCTCATATTCTGCTTCATCAATCTCTTCCTTAATTTCATTATTTTTAGTTTCTATTGCTAGGGTTATTTTTGTTGCTAGAGTACAAATCATGTTCATATTGGATTGATAAATATTTGGTTTAGTCAAATTATTATTATTTCTCGTAATAGCGGTTATATTATTTTGAGAATTATTCTAAATATTTCTATTTTTATCTAGTTGGTTAACATTTCTTATATAAAGAATAAACCATTCAAAAAATAGTAAATTCTGTTTAAATAAGTTCATTGTTTGTTTTCACGTACTTCTATATTCTTCTATTTGTTTTGTAATAAAAGTATTAAAAAATTAATTTCTAAGACTATTATATTTTTCTAACGTAAATTCTTTTCTAAGTGCATCCATATTTAAAATAAATTCTTTTTCAATACTTATTACATTAATTGTTTGCATTTCTGATATAGTTGGTGATTGTGGGGTTGGTTGTGTAATAATTTCAAAAATAAAATTTTTACTTTCTATATTTCTCATATCATGAGAATACTTATATGGGTATCTAGTATTTGTTGATGATCTAAGAGTTTCATACTAATTTCTAGGATTTTCATTTTCAAAATAATTTGACGGAGGTCTTGTATTATTATAACTTAATGATCTAGGTAAATAATTTTGTGTTTGACTAAAGTTAAAAATGATATTACCTTCAGATGTTTCAGTAATATTAGTAAATTCTCTTCTTGTTATATGTCTAGGTGGTTGGAAAAGATTCACTTGCCAGTCTTATGATAAAGTGATCTCATCTCATTTTAATAATTTTGGAGTAAAAGTAGCAGCATGTTCAGCTTCTACTTGCAATATAATTGTCTTACCGGGTGGAGTCTGAATGGGACATTTTGGATTAAATTGACTAGTGAGTAGTTTAAAATAAATTCGATAAAGAATTAGTTCCACATGGGAAACCATTAATGGACAACAGATTATATCTGTTCATCATCCATTAATTGGTTTAAAAATAATCAAAGATAATTTAACTATCCAGGCATCTCTATTTAAAATTGAAGATAATCGTGAGAATAGTAGTGATACCCAATTAGAGGATATTAAAAAAGTTTATGAATAAAATAATTATCACTCTCAAATATTACATACAATCGCCAAACAAGTTGATAGAATTGAACATACGATTCAAAATAAATCTATTAATAATAATTATCAATTTTCATATACTATTACACAATTATAAAAATCCCCTCTACCTACGGTCGGAATATTAGAATTTCCTCTAACTCGTACAGAACTTTTATTAGAAAAATTAACAAATAAAATCAACAATTTACCATCCTCCTCTACATCCACACCTAAAATATTTCCTACAGTTCAAACAATAGATCAAATACCTGATTTAACTCTTGAAAATGATGATCTAAATCTTACTAAAATCCAACCTATACAAACCTCGTTAACAAAAAATTATTATCCAAGACCAACACCACCTGATATCCAATATGAAGAAAGAAATCAATATTCTTCAAAAACTTATGATCCCCGTGCTATACATGAATGAAATATAGAAGACAAATCTGAATATGAAATTACATATATGTTTCATGAAATGGGAAGGTTATCTGTAGCTTATCGAGCCGTCAATAATATGTCAAAACACCTGGCTACAAAATATATTTTAATCGGTTTCACTGGCACCCTTAGATTTTGATTGGATAATGCATTAGCTCCTCATGAACGATATCATATTATGAACCATGTAGAAATTATTCAACAAGAAGGACCTAATAGAGAAATTCAATTTATTCAATAAGAAAACTCTTTAGAAATACTGATAGTCACTCTTAGTCAATCATTTTTAGAAAATCCTGAAGATGAATTAATTAGTTCAAAAATCATATTAACAAATCTTAGATGTCCAACACTTCAAGATTTTAGATGGCATAAAGATATCTTTACCACACATATTTTCTATAGAAGAGACTGCAATGAACCTTTCTGGAAAGAAAGATTTGTTGTTGGACTCCCTAATATTTTTGCTAAACGAATTCTAACTAAACTTATAGACTTTGGTGGAGGTTGAATACAATGGTTAAATATAAGTTATGGACAACTATTTACATTTATTAAAAAAGAAGGATTATAATTGTGTCAAGATTATAAAGAACACAATAAACTCATGAAAGATAGTAAATAATTTAAATCTCAACTTGGCTCATTTTGTTATCAATATGGAATGAAAAAATTAAAAACACCATTACAATAAAAATCTAAAGCTTTAAAATATTTAAATAATAAAAATTATCGAATTCAAAATACTTATTACAAATCTAATAAAACAAAAGCACATGCTAAATCTAAACCTAAATCTAAACATAAAGAATCAAAAAATATATACCAAGATTATCAATCTAAACTTATATGTTAAAAATGTAAACGACTAGGTCATACATCTAATCAATGTAAATTTAAAAAAAAGATTTATGAAATTTTTAAAGATAATGAACAATTATGCAATAATTTAACTACTTTATTATTTAGTGATAAAAAATCTAATAAAAATACAAGCCAAAAGAAAATGATCTAAATGACCTAAATAATATACAATCAAGTTCTTCTAATACCACGATGACTCCAGAAAATAAAATTTTAGAGTTAGAACAAAATTTATACAATTATAAATTACAAATTAATATGTTACGAACACATGACAAAGAATTTTTAGTTGATATTATTGATAAAATAGAAGATCCCGATATTAAAAGATAATATTTTCTAAAATTAAAAGAATTATTAACACAAAAATAAACAACTGAAACTATTAAACCTTTTAGCTTAACAAAAATATTTAAAAAATATCCAACTCCATCTCTATTTCATCAAGTTACAACCGGAGATTTATAAAAAGAAATAAAACAACTTAAAGATGAAATAAAAAACCTTAAAAAGTCAATTGCAAGAAATAAAATTTAATGAACTCCACTTGGATATAAGAATAGCAACATTAGAAAATAAATAAAATATTAAACCCCTTATATCAACTGACTCATCATCCTCACAACCTAGTGATCAATTTTTACAATTAATAATCAAAATTAATTTTTAAAAATGGTATACTCAAATCACATTAGTAATTAATAATGAATATCATTTAAAATTAATTGCTCTACTTGACATAGGAGCTAATTAAAATTGTATTCAAGAAGGTTTAATACCCACGAAATTTTATAAAAAAACTACTGAAAAATTACATACTGCTAGTGGATCTAGGCTAAATATTCAATATAAATTAACAAATGTTGCTATATGTAATCAAGGACATTGTTTTAAATCAACTTTTATTCTAGTAAAAAATCTATAACAAGATATTATACTTGGTACACCTTTTTTCACACAAATTTATCCTTTTAAAGCAATTGCTGAAGGTTTATCTATACAAATATTAGGAAACAAAATTCTTTTTCCTTTTATATATCCTATTAAGCAAAAAGAAATTTAGAAATTACAAGCAATATTAATATATCGATAGATTAATTTAATAACAAAAAAGAAAAAATAAATCAATTATCTAAAAGAAGAAATACAAATTGCTAATATTGAACAACTAAATAATTCATTATTACAAACAAAAATTAAAAATTTACAATAAATTTTGGAAAAAGAAGTATGCTCCAATTTACCAAACGCCTTCTGGAATTGAAAACAACATCAAGTAGAATTACCTTATGAAAAAAATTTTACTGAATCTCAAATTTCTACTAAAATCGGACCTATTCAAATGAATCAAGAATTATTAGAATACTGTAAAAAAGAAATTCAAGATCTTCTTGATAAAAAATTAATTAGACCGTCAAAATCACCTTAGAATTGCTCTACTTTTTATATCATAAACAATGCTGAAATTGAAAGAGGTGTTTCTAGATTAGTCATTAATTATAAACCACTTAATAAAACCCTCCAATAGATTAGATATCCAATACCCAATAAAAGAGATTTAATTAATCGCTTATATAATGCCAATATTTTTTCTAAATTTGACATGAAATCAATATTTTGGCAAATCCAAATTAATGAAAAAGGTAGATACAAAATGGCATTCACTGTCCCTTTTGGACATTATGAATGGAATGTCATGCCGTTTGGATTAAAAAATGCTCCATCAGAATTTTAAAATATTATGAATCATATATTTAATCCCTATACCCAATTTATTATTATTTATATTGATGATGTCTTAGTTTTTTTTCTAACACAATTGATCAACGTTTTAAACATTTATATCAATTTTTAAATATTATTAAGTATAATGGATTAGTGATTTCTTCCCCTAAAATCAAATTATTTTAAATAAAAATTAGATTTTTAGGATTTAATATTTATCAACATACAATAACGCCTATTCAAAGGTCAATTGAATTTAGTAATAAATTTTCTAATGAAATAAAAGATAAAACTCAATTATAAAGATTTTTAAGATGCTTAAATTATATTTCTGATTTTGTCCCAAAATTCAGACAAATTTGTAGACCATTATTTAAGACTTCAAAAGAATCCTCCTGTATGAACTAATGAACACACTACTATTATTAAAACTCTAAAATAACAAGTTCAATATTTACCATGATTAGGCATTCCTCATCCACGTGTATCACTTATTGTGGAAACAGATGCGTCTGATATAGAATATGGTGGCATCCTTAGACAAAAATTAGACTCAAATGCACACACACAAATAGTAAGATTTCATTTTGGATTATGGTTAAGAGTACAGAAAAATTATTCAACCATTAAAAAAGAAATTTTATCCATTCTTTTATGCATATCCAAATTTTAAGATGATTTATACAACAAAAAATTTCTTTTAAAAATATATTGCAAAGCCGCTAAAGATATTTTACAAAAAGATGTTAAAAATCTTATTTCTAAATAAATTTTTGCATGCTGGCAAGCTATTTTATCTATTTTTTATTTTAATATTAAATTTATTAAAGGCTCTTCTAATTCTATACCAGATTTCCTGACAAGAGAATTCCTACTCGGACATCATGCCAAGGAAAAGGAAAACCTCATGAAAAGCTAAACAAACTCCTATACCTTTCTTCACTTATGATCAATTTTATAAAATATTTTCATGACTTCCTGTCAAAGCCTTATTCAAATTCTCCTCTTTTTCTAAAACATTTCTATCTTTACTTTCTGAACCACATTTTTTTCAATACCATTCCTATCGTGCCTCAATTAAAGATGATGAAACTTATCTTCTCCAAGCAAAATATATTAGACGATGAAATTTTATTTCCACAGGAGATATGATACTTCCAATTAATTCTATCAGTGCTATTTATGATCAATGGTATCGTGTTTTATCCTGCAACAATGGAATGTTACTTTGCACACCAACAGTAACTGCGTACCCAGAATGTTTCTATATTGTTAATCCCGTACTCAATACTTGGCATATGGTGCCAATCTCTAAGGACTTGCAATATTTATTCGAACAAGATACTTATACAGATTATGGACACGGACTAATTTTTGAACATGGAATTGATATTGGCAAATTTTTTCATGATGGACTACTACTCTACTTTTGCACAAATGGGATCAGCGGTTTTTCTGATATTACCCAAGCATGGAAGGACTATTATCACTTTCAACGAGATCCTTTACGTGGTTCATGGCTACCAAGACAAGATATTTATGTTTTCCTACCATCACATGAATTATATCTTTTATGTAATCATTTTTGCACAGAACCAAGTATTCTTGTTCTCAAGTTAACAGACGGTACCGCCATGGATATTCAACTTCCTCAGCAAACATGGATCTTTTCAGATTTGAGCAGTTTTGTTCTTTATATCTATAAATGGCAAACACACTCCATCCATGCGCCTACTATTGCTCTCTTGGAAATTACGCCACAATAATACATTATTATCTAGATCCTTAAACGGCCTTTTTGGATTCAAATTTTTAACAAAATAGTCCAAAATCTTATTCTTCATGAATCCAATCCAATTCTTACTGGCTTCCTTATCAGTAATGGACACTGGCTCATTTTTACAACAGCCCGCTATCTCTACCGATATAATTTATTAACCCAAACACCAGCCCAATGTCTAGGCCCACATCATCTATTTGGCTCATGGGATTCACCTCTGTTTTATGAATCTCGTATCAATATCTTCCCTTTTACTAGTACATTCCGCTTTAAAAAAAAAAAAATCAGCCGACAAACTTCAATTATGCAAACAAAGAAAATCAAAAGCACGTACAGCATGTTGCAAAGCCAATTATGCATCAGGAGCAAAAAAGTCAAAAGCGTTCACTATGCAGACACTATACAGTACTATTCATCACATTGACCAAAGACAATTAACAGAATGGTCTCAATTAAAGGACGATTCCGGATCACATCTGAAGAAAAAGGCGCAATTACAATGACGAGACGCAAAACAGAATTGATTCCTGGCAATTATGATACTTTGTATCAACAGTTCAGATTCTACTCAATTATTTCAACAATCAACGGTGCAGATGATTCAAGAACTTCTATTTAAAGCCTTACGTAAGTCATTTGAAGATAGAGTTTGAAATAGAATTTGAAAGAGAGCGACGAAAGCAAAGAACTAACCAAACCTCCAGAGCAAAATCCTTTTGAAGCTTTTTCTTTCCTTTCCTTGTAAAGTTTCATTTCCTTTCCTTGTACAAATTTTCTTTCTTTGTGCCAACTTTCGAAGTATGTAATCAAGCTTTATCAATCAAAGTCCAACAGTTTAATTTAGCCTTATTCTGGTATAATTATGTTCTTCTCTGGTTTACGTGTTGTTTTGTACTTATGCGTTTTGAAATACGATCCTTTGTAGAAAATCTTGAAAATGGCTTCAAGACAAATCTGTATGCAGGATCGTATTTTAAAATCGTAAGTACAAAACAATACGTAAACCGCAGAGAAGAACAGACTTATACCAATAAGGCTAAATTAAATCATTGGACTTTGATTGATAAAGCTTGATTACATATTTCGAAAGTTGGCTACAAAGAAAAGAAAATTTGTACAAAGAAAGAAAATAAAATTTTACAAGGAAAGAAAAGAAAAAGCTTCAGAAAGAGTTTGATTTTGGAGGTTTTGCTAACTCGCTAAGCTCTTGTCTCCGCTTTCTTCGCTCTGTCTTCAATTGACTGGAGGAATTCTTTAAATAGAAGTTCTTGAATCATCTGCACCGTTGATTGTTGAAATAATTGAGTAGAATCTGAACCGTTGATAAGCAGCATCATAATTGTTAGGAATCAATTCTGTTTTGCATTGTTGTCAGCATAATTACCAGGAATCAATTCTGTTTTGCGTCGTTGTCAGCATAATTGTAAATTTGTCCTTATTTGTTGATGAAGACAATTCTATTATTGGTCAATTTGATGAATAGTACTGCATAGTATCTGTATAATGTCTTTTGTTAAAATTCTGATTTCGCTGCATAATTTCATGTCAGAAATCTATATTTTGTTTTTTGATGTTGCTGCTTCATAATTGCAATCATATATATATATTGTGCTGTATAGTACTATGTTCCTTCAGAAAATATTGTAATGTGGCGTGACAATGAAATATTTTTGTAGAGTCCATTTGTCCTTCTGATGAGTCCTTCTGTCCAAAAAGTAGTAGGAATCCCATAAAATATTTATTATTAATTTTGCTTTGGCTGTTGATATTAAAATGGTGTAAATCTAAGATGCCGTTTGTGAATCTTGATTTATTTTTCTTGACATAAAGACTGCTAAATTGCTGATGATAACTTTTGATGATATCCAGTACCTGCAAGGTAACATAAATGTTAAGATTTTTTTTAATTAGTCCATTTAGAGACCGAATGGATCTTTGGCATATCCAGCTGTATAAGGAGGCTGTGGACTAGCCATACGTAAGGGTGATTGAGTAGATGAATCTGATGTTGGATCGTCATCTGAAATGTCAGCCCATTGGGTCTTAAAGTCTTGGACTTGCTTTGAGAGTTGTTGACACATTTGGGCCATCTGGACTATCATTGTATCTAATTGGGCTTTCTGGGCTTCAATTTGCTTTGTAACTTTAGTAGATCGTTTGGAGGAGACAGATAAAGTTGGAGATCCAATAACTTGGGGACTTCTTGGTTTTGGCCTTGAGATCCAATACGTTGGTGTAGTTGGAAGGATTTTTGAGGCAATTTTTATAGTCTGGGCTAAAACTTGATTTTTCTTGTAGTCAGCATCAATCTGAGTATAAGTGATCGTGACAAAGTCAAACTTATCCCACCATTTGATTCTGAATTCTCGAACAATAGAGAGATGAATATCTTGAATAGTTAATAGTAAATCTTCATAATACTGATGACAAGTAAAATGCCATAATATAATCCATGGGACTTCATAATCAATATGAAAACTAATTATTCTGTGTGGTAAGAACATATCTTTGTGTAATTCTTCATAATGCATCCTTGCATTATTAACATTACTTGAATAGAGGACTGGTAATGCGCCGAAGTAAATCCACCATTCTGTAAGCAATATGGGTAATGGTTTTGGACAGGTTTTGTCGAACCGGATAAACCAAGAATGAGCATATGACCGGAGATAAAAAGTATTAAACCATACTTCTTTGTAATCTTGATAATTATATCTTTTTAGTTGATAATGAACAGAAAAGGTTTAATATCCCAAGTGTTAAGTCCAACGTCTTAGGGAAGTTTGATATGTTTAATTTTGATAATAGAAAAGGTAATTGTATTGTCTCGAGGATTGCGATAATATTTGATTTCAACAAAATCGGAATCAATTAAGATTAAATCATAGTACTGTTGGGTTTTAGAAACATCCGTAATTTGATATAAATAATTATGATAAAATATTTTATTTGTCAAAGTAATAAGCTCATTTAGTAATGATTTTTGATAGTAAGAGGTAAAAGCAATATGAAATTTGAGTGATTTGGTGATATAATGGATGTCATTAGAAGTAAGGATTGGTTAGGTAGACGAGGAAGTTGGAGTAATAGCTTCCTTGAAACTTAATGGTGGAAAGTCACGTAAGGTTGTGTATTTGTTGGAGGTTGGTATAATCTGTGGTTGAGACATTGCATAATCATGGACAGATTGTTTTGGTGGTTACTTTACTGGAGTATAGGGAGATGGAACGTTCTTCTCTTTTCTTTTAGAAGACATAGTTTCTTGTAAAAATTCTTTTATTAAAATATCTAAAATATGTAATTCAATAAATTGTTTAATGTCAAAATATGTTTGCCATCGTACTGAAATAAAATCCTTTATGTCTTTTCGTAAAATAATATGAATATTTTGATAAACAAGATGATGAATAAAATTATTTTGGCTTTTTGATATGCAAAAATTTTTTTTGTTAATATAGAAAAAATACTTAGATGAATGGGATGCTAATGCTTTGTTTATGAGAACTCTAATATTAACTTTATTTGGTCTAATGTATTGTATTAATATATTGGACTCTGTATTATTTTTATATATATCTGACTGTCTGATTGGTTCTAAGTTTTTAACATCAAATTCTGAGTTAAGATATTGATTATCTTTTATTGGCTTAATTTTAGTATGTTTGTGATTTTTAATTATTAATTTTATTGGATTAAATTTGAAGAGAAAAGATTTTCTAAAATCTTTCTTATTTATGAAATATTTTTATAAGTAAAAATTACTTGATATTTGATTCAAATATTTAGTAATGATTGATTTTTGAAGATATTTTAAAAATCTAATTAATTTTAGACACAACTTGGATTTAGGGATATTTCGTTGATAATTTTTACTTAGTTGTTTATTTATTTGTTTGATTAAATGTATGACTAAAGTCTACCTTTTATAATATTGTTTTTTCATTTTACCAATTTCTTATTTTTATATTATATTTTGAAAAACTATGTATTTTTTCTAGACAATTATTTTTGTTAAGCTTATGATATATTTGATTTTTATTTTGATCATATAATTGTTGTGTTTTCTTAATATGATTATGTTGTGATAGTTTTTCTTTTTCAATTTCTGTGTCACAAAATACTTGTATTAAATTTTTATTCATTAATTCATTGTGAATATATTTTTTCAATAATTGGTTATCTTTATTGTTGAATTGGTTTAAAATATTGTTATTATTTATTTGTAATTTATTTGAGATCTCTGATTGATTTTTAAGTGTTAAAATATTAGTTTTATACTTCTATATTGCTAACTCTTGTCGAGAAATAAAATAATATTGTATAAATGAATTATATAGTTTAGTATCAGATAATATGTCATTATCAAATATTATCTTATAATATTCTGATAATGATATTGAATATTTATTTCTACGATATTTCTAGGGGATATGTGATAATCAATTGTCCATGTTAGAGTTAATTAAAAATATTTATTATTTATTAGAGTAGGTTGTTAGTTATTTGTTAACATAAGGTTATTAATATTATTATGATTATTTTGTTTAATTTCTAAACTTGTATTTATTCTATTAAAGACAGAATAAAATGAATTAGATTTTGAACATATTTGTTTTGATAATTATTTTTGTAAAAAGATAAAATAATTATTTATAGTAGAAGTGTATAATTTTATATCAGAAAAGATATTATTTAATTTTATAGTATATGAGTTCTGAAAATTATTATTTTATAAATTTTTAATAATTATTTGATTTTGATCTTTACATAAGAAAAATGTCAATTGTTTATAATTAGATTGATTAATGTATCTAACAATTTCTTTATTTGAAATGTTTGGTTTAAGTTCTAATTCTGTAGAGAAATTAGGTTATTTAATGTATCTAATAACTTTTTTATTTGAAATATTTTGTTTAAGTTCTGATTTTATAACTAAATCAGACTTATTTTCTAATTTTTATTTTAATTTACATTATTTAGACTAATGTCCAGGTTCTTTACATTTCTAGCATGTGATTTTTAATAATTTTATTTTTTGAGAATTTTTGTTTATTCTAGATGAGTTAAAAGCTTTTATAGATGGACAGGGTATTAAAGAATTTCTTTTAATATTTTCTTTATTATTTATGGATAGTGATTTAGAGAGTGAGGAGGATGATACGGTTATGGTATTTTCTAAAAAAGTTGATGAAGTTTTAATATTATTAGAATTTAATTGAATAATTTCTTGTTTGATACTTTCGATAGGAGTTTCTTCTTGCGGATTTTACATTTTATTAGTTTGACTTATTTTTGTTGGAGAATTAGATAAATTATTTATTTTCACAGTTAATTTATCTAAAAGTGCTTTTTTTTGTTGTGCAAAGGAGGTTAGTGTAACGTGATCTAAAATTGGTTCAGAGAATGATTCAAATTGATCTATAATTGATAAAGTTTTAGTAGGTCTTGACTTAGGATAAATTAGAGTTTCTAAACTAATTATTTCTTCTTCTTCGGTTTTAGTATCTTCTTCATCCATGGGATTAAGAAGATATTCTAACCAAAGTTCTTCTTCATCAATTTCTTCATCAATTTCGTCTCTTTATTTTCTGTTACTAGTGTACAAATCATGTTCATATTTGATTGATATATATTTTATTTATTCAAATCATTATTATTTTTTGTTATGGTTTGTTCATGATCCTTAATGGCTAAAGCAGCTTTAAAATCAAAAGTTCCTATCTGATAAATTCATCTTAGTCTCAAAACTATTTTCAAGATTTTCTACAAATGATGCATAAAACTAAATTTCCTACAAATGATGCATAACCGTTACTTGCAAACTTAATGAAACGGGAACACCCCAACAAACAACGCCCTTTTATCACCTCGACGGACAAACACATCGGTTCACAAGCTTAAACATTCCCTATCTTTTCAAAGCTATCATGCAAGTGATTATGCCTTACTCAAATGCAGAAAAAGTAGCATATATGCATTATACCATGCAGAAAAAGTAAGCCAAATCGGAGATTTGGCTAGTTCTCCGCTTTCTTCGCTCTCTTTCTAACTCTATTCCAAACTCTACTTTCAACTGGCTAGAGGAATCCTTTAAATAAACGTTCTTGAATCATCTGCACTGTTGATTGTTGAAATAATTGAGTAGAATCTGAACAGTTGATAATCAACATCATAATTGTTAGGAATCAATTTTGTTTTGCGTCGTTGTCAGCATAATTGCCAGAAATCAATTTTATTTTGCATCGTCATCATCAAATTTGTCCTTATTCGTTGATGAAGACAATTCTGTTATTGGTCAATTTGATGAATAGTATTGCATAGTGTTTACATAGTGTCTGCATAGTAATCGTATAGTACTTTTGTTGAAATTTTGCATAATTACATGTCAGAATTGTTGCATATCGGCACTAATGGTTGAACATCTTTTTGACTTTGTTGCATAGTACCAAATAGTGCATATATGTTCTTCAGACAATATTGTGTCAATGGAATATTTTGTAGAGTCCATCTATCCTTTTGATGAGTCCTTCGAATATTTTTGAAGAGTCCATCTGTCCAGGGAGTAGTAAGAATTCCATAAAAGAGTTATTATCAATTTGGCTTTGGCTGTTGATGTTAAAATGGTATAAATCTAATATGCCGTTTGCGAATCTTGATTTATTTTTCTTGACATAAAGACTGTCAAATTGCTGATGATAAATTTTGATGATATCCAGTACCTGCAATTTAACACAAATGTTAGGATTTTTTTTTTAATTAGTCCATTCAGAGACTGAATGGATCTTTGGCATATCCAGCTGCATAAGGAGGCTGTGGACTAGCCGTACGTGAGGGCGGTTGAGTGGATAAATCTGATGCTGGATCATCATCTAAAATGTCAGGCCATTGGGTCATAAAGTCTTGGACTTACTTTGAGAGTTGTTGATGCATTTGGGCCATCTGGACCATCATTGTATCTAATTGGGCTTTCTGGGCTTCCATTTGCTTTGTAGCTTTAGTAGATCATTTGGAAGAGACTAATAAAGTTGGAGATCCAATAAATTGGGGACTTTTTGGTTTTGGCAATGAGGTACTTGGTCCAACTGGGTGTTCTGGTATATAATCTGTTGGTGTAGTTGGCAGGATTTTTGAGGTAATTTTTATAGTCTAGGCTAAAACTTAATTTTTCTTGTAGTCAGCATCAATCTGAGTATAAGTGATCATGATATAGTCGAACTTATCCTACCATTTGATTCTGAATTCTCGAACAATAGAAAGAGGAATATCTTGAATAGTTAATGGTAGATCTTCATAATGCTGATGATAAGTAAAGTGCCATGACATAATCCATGGGACTTCATAATCAATATGAAAATCGATTATTCTGTGTGGTAAGAACATATCTTTGTGTAATTCTTCATAATGCATCCTTGCATTGTGAACACTACTTGGATAGAGGACTGGTAATGCGCCGAAGTAAATCCACCATTCTGTAAACCATATTGGAAAAGATTTTGAACAATTTTGTCAAATCGGATAAACCAGGAATGAGTATATGACCGGAGATAAAAACTGTTAAACTATGCTTCTTTGTAATCTTGATAATTGTATCCTTTGGTTGATAATGAACAGAAAAATATTTAGTATCCCAAGTGTTAAGTCCAACATCTTGGAGAAGTTTAACATGTTTGATTTTGATAGTAGAAAAGGTAATGGTATTGTCTCGAGGATTACGGTGATGTTTGATTTTAACAGAACCGGAATCAAGTAAGCTTAATTCATAGTACTGTTAGATTTTAAAAATATCTGCAGTTTGGTATAAACAATTAGGATAAAATATTTTATTTGTCAAGGTAATGAGGTCATTTAGTAGTGATTTTTGGTAGTAAGAGGTAAAAGCAACATGAAATTTGAATGATTTGGTGATATATTGGTTATCATTAGAAGTAGGCACGGGTTGAGTTGAAGAGGAAGTTGGAGTGACAGCTTTCTTGAAACTTAATGGCGGAAAGTCACGTAAGGTTGTGTATTTGTTGGAGGTTGGTATAATCTGTGGTTTAGACATTGTATAATCGTGGACGGATTGTTTTGGTGGTCGCTTTACTGGAGTATAAGGAAATGAAATGTCCTCTTTCCTTTAGGAGGCATAACTTCCTGTAAAAATTCTTTTATTAAACTATCTAAAATATGTGATTCAATAAATTTTTCAATGTCAAAATATGTTTGACATCGTACTGAAGTAAAATCCTTTACATCTTTACGTAAAATAATATGAATATTTTGATAAACAAGATAATGAATAAAATCATTTTGGCTTTTTGATATGCAAAATGTTCTTTTGTTAAAATATAAAACATAATTGAATGAATGCAATGGTAATGCTTTGTTTATGGGAATCCTAGTATTAATGTTAGATGGTCTAATATGTTGTATTTCTATATTGGATTCGGTATTATTTTTACAAACTTCTGATTGTAGAATTGGTTCTAAATTTTTAACATCAAATTCTCTATTAGAATATTTATTATCTCCAATTTTAAACGGAGCAGACTGAATAGTTAAATTATCTTTGATTTTCTTTAAACCAGTTAATGGAGGATGAACAGATATAATTTATTGTCCATTAATGATTTTTCATGTGGAAGTAATTCTTTCATTAGTATTTATTTATTGCATTAATTTGTGATATTTTATTATTAACTTTATTGGATTAAATTTGAAGATAAAAGATTTTCTAAAATTTTTCTTATTTAGAAAATATTTTTATAAGTAGAAATTACTTGATATTTGATTCAAATATTTAGTAATGATTGATTTTTGAAGATATTTTAAAAATCTAATTAATTTTAGAAATAACTTGAGTTTAGGGATATTTTGTTTATAAATTTTAATTAGTTGTTTATTTATTTGTTTGATCAAATGCATGATTAAAATCTGCCTTTGATAATATTGTTTTTTATTTTGCCAATATCTTACTTTTATATTATATTTTAAAAACATATTTATCTTTTCTATACAATTATTTTCGTTAAGCTTATTATATATTTGAATTTTATTTTAATCATACAATTGTTGTATTTTCTTAATATGATTATATTGTGATAGTTTTTCTTTTTCAATTTCTATGTCAAAAAATACTTGTATTAAATTTTTATTAATTAATTCAATATAAATTTATTTTTTCAATAATTGGTTGTCTTTATTATTGAATTGGTTTAAAATGTTATTGATTTGTAATTTATTTAGAATCTCGGATTGATTTTTAAGTGTTAAAATATTATTTTTATATCTCTTGATGCTTCACTGGATTCGAACTTCGAACAGATTCGGGTGATCCTCTTGTCGCGGCTTCGGCTCCATTCCCTGATTTGGATCCTGCACACCACTAAACAGAACGAGATGTCAGTGTGTCGAAAAGTTGTTCCACCGAAAACACTCCGACGATCAAATCAGTAAAATAATATTCAAAAGTGTGAAACTAAACCGAGAGAGAGAGAGACAAAAAGAGTATTTCTTCAAGATGAAAGAGGGACGTGAGGTCCTCTTGAATATGGGAGGTGGGAAGGCAGTAAACGGCCGTAAGAGGCGCGCTTGTTTGCCTTAAGGTTGAGGATAAATGTGTTTAGAGTAGCAAGCTCGTGCGATGCTTTGAGTCTCAATGGCCAAGAAAATTGTTCACTGAGAGCACTTATCTTTCAGAAAGCGTATGCAATCAAGAGTAATGAAAAGTCTGATTGATAGCGTAATTGGAAGCGTGCCCTGGATGGTGAATTCAGGGTTTCTTTTATGTTGGAGAGGGCGATCCTCCTCCTTTGGAAGGAGAAATTGGCTCCGTGATTTGCTGGCTGGCCTTCCTTTTGGGGCTGATGTCGGTTGCCAAATTGTGAAGGATCGTTTCCTTCTGTGGCGACCGACGGCTTTCCAAATCGGACACCTTCCTTCTGTCCATGTTACCGTTGGAGAGTCTGGGTTGGCAAAGATTTGGAGAAATCTGACACTTTTCTTATATGGGAGGCGCCAATATTGCCTATATCCTTTTTGGTGCCAGCTAGAATCGTGGAATATCCCTGAAAAGCCGTTGCTAGCCTTTTGATAATTCGTGGGCCTAAACGGACCAGGCCCGTTACTATAGGAAAGCCTCTTTGGGCCCAACGCGCGTAACGCGGACGGTCAACGTTTGAATTGACCGTCTGCTAGGGAGTTGGCCGCCCGGACGGTCAACGTTGGCGTTAGCCGTCCTGGACTTTTTAGCTTTTGAACCTGTTCTTCAACTGGGTCATTAGAGTGTTGACCGTCGTTTTGGACCTCCATTGACTTTTGGGGCCAGTCCAGTAATGGTATACCCATCATCTCTGTATTGCTAATTTTTTATGAGAAATTAAATAATATTTTATAAATAAATTAGATAATTTGTTATCGGATAATATATCATCATCAAATATTATCTTGTAATATTTCTGATAATGATATTGAATATTTATTTCTATATTATTCTTCAAAAGTATTTGATAATCTACTGTCCATGTCGGAGTTAATTGAAAATATTCATTCTTTTACCAGCATAAGTTGTTTATTATTTGCTAACATAAGGTTATTAATATTATTATGATTATTTTGTTTAATTCTAAATTTATATTTATTCTGTCATCCACAGAATAAAATGAATTAGTTTTTAAACATATTTGTTTTGGTAATTCCTTTTATGAAAAGATAAAATAATTATTTATAATTGAAGTATATAATATTATATAAGAAAAGATATTGTTAATTCTTAGAATATATGGGTTTTGATCATTATATAAATTTTTAATAATTATTTGGTCGTTACACAGAGAAAATGTCAATTGATTAGAAGTAGGTTGATTAAAATGTCTAATAATTTCTTTATTTGAAATGTTTTGTTTAAGTTCTAATTCCGTAGATACATTAAACTTAGTTTCTATTTTTTGTTTTATTTTATATTATTTAGACTTATATCTAGGTTCTTTAAATTTTCAGCATATAATTTTTAATAACTTATTTTCTTGAGAATTTTTATTTATTTTAGATGGATTAATTGCTTTTATAGATTAACAGGATATTAAAGAATTTTTTTTAATATTTTTTATTATTTTCTTTAATATTTATGAATTGTGATTGTAATTTAGAGAATGAAGAAGATGATTCATTTATGGTATTTTCTAAAGAAGTTGAATTAGAAGGTAATTGATTAATTTTTTGTTTGATACTTTTTATAGAAGTTTCTTCTTGCTGAATTTACATTTTATTAGTTTGATTTATTTTTGTTAAAAAATTAGATAAATTATTTATATTTCATGTATCTCTTATTTTTGTTGGAGAATTAGATAAATTATTTATTTTCATAATTAATTTATCTAAAATTACTTTTCTTTGTTGTGCAGAGGATACTAGTGTAACATGATCTAAAATTGGTTCAGAGAATAATTTAAATTGATCAATAATTGATAAAATTTTAGTCAATCTTGATTTAGGATGAATTAGAGTTTCTAAACTAACTTCTTCTTCTTCGTCTTTAGTATCTTCTTCGTCCATTGGATTAATAAGATGGTTTAACCAAAGTTCTGCTTCATCCATCTCTTCCTCATATTCTTCTTCATCAATCTCTTTCTTAATTTCATCATTTTTAATTTCTGTTATTAGGGTTGTTTCTATTGCTAGAGTACAAATCATGTTCATATTTGATTGATAGATATTTGGTTTAGTCAAATTATTATTATTTCTTATAATAGTGATTATATTATTTTGAGAATTATTCCACATATTTTTATTTCTATCTAGTTGGTTAACATTTCTTATATACGGAATAAACCATTCAAAAAATAATAAATTCTATTTTAGTAAGTTCATTGTTTGTTTCCACTTTTATATTTTTCTGTTTGTTCTGTAGTAAAAGTATTAAAAAATTAATTTCTAAACTTATTATGTTTCTTTAACATAAATTCTTTTCTAAGTGCATCCATATCTGAAATAAATTTTTTTTAATACTTATTACATTAATTATTTACATTTCTAATAGAGTTGAAAATTGTGGCATTGATTGTGTAATAATTTCAGGAATAGAATTTTTACTTTCTACATTTCTTGTATCATGGGAATACGTAGATGGATATCTAGTATTTATTGATGGTTTAGAAGGTTCATAGTCATGTCTAGAATTTTCAGTATAATTTTTAATATTTGTTGATAGTCTAGAAGGTTCATAGTTATTTCAAAAATTTTCATATTCAGAACTAATTGATGGAAGTCTTGAATTATTATAACTTAATGTCTAAGTAAATAATTTTGTGGTTAATTAAAATTAAAAATAATATTACCTTTAGGTGTTTCAGTTATATTAGTAAATTCTCTTCTGTCTTCCTATTGGACTAAACCAGAAAGATGAACATTAAGAACTAGGGTGTTAAGGATTATTTGATCATTTAGATCAACTGTAAAGTTGCATGCACAATAAATAGATTGGTTCGTTACATAAATTAGATTGAACAATTGTTAATATAGAATTTTTATATTTTAATAACGTTTGATCTCTTAAACATAATAAAACCGGTGTATCAATTCCTAATTTGATTAAGGATTTAATTGCTATTTAGATTAATCCATAATAAATATAATTATAACCTTATTGTTTAAATCTTTCAATAGATAAGGATGATAATAATTTTATTTCTTCGTATTCATTTTTAATTGAAATAATTTATTCATGATCTTTAATAGCTAAAACAGTTTTAAAATCAAAAGTTCCTATCTAATAAATTTCTTCCATGTGTTGGATAGGCAAAGTCTAGCCAGAGTAATTATGACCATTATTAGATATAATTAATGATTCTCTAGTATTTGTTGTTGTACTGATTCGAATTACTACCCCTGAACATTCGTCTTAGTCTCGAAGCCATTTTCAAGATTTTCTACAAATAATGCGTAAAACTAAATTTCCTACAGATAATACACAACTGTTACTTCCAAACTTAATGAAACAGGAATACCTCTGACAAACAACGCCATTTTATCCCCTCAATGGGCAAACACATCGGTTGACAGGCTTAAACATTCCCTATCGTTTCCAAAGCTATCATGCAAGTGATTATGCCTTACTCAAATGTAGAAAAAGTAGCGTATATGCCTTATAAACACAACTACACCATTGATTGTTGAAATATATTATGCAATATCGGTTAAAATTTCCAAACTGAAATCCAAAAAACAAAAAAAAAAGAAAAAGAAAAAAATATATAGATTCAGTTAGGTTTACTCACCATAATTCCCCAAGTCAATTCCATTCCCCCAGTGGACGCTCTGCTGAATAATTTGATTGCCTGCTTAGAATCTGGTTAAAACATTCGATATAAATACAGAAATATCACCACCGGAACGCCTCTCATGAGCGGACAAATGCATTCGGTGTGTTTTTCAAGCGAATCAAGAAGCTTGAAGGGCTCTGACCCGAGCAGTCAGCTCCCGCACTTGGTTCCTTAAGCGGTCAGGATTGCAAAAGAAGTCCACAAAGACTCTCCTTTGAAGCCCCACCTCTTGTGCATGATGTTTCACAATCTGTAAATCATAGCACACCGGCCAAAAACACAACTAGTTAGGTTAAAATCAGAAGAAAAAAAAAAATCTACAACGTTATAGGCTAAAATCAGAGGGCATAAGTTTATTTATTATATATGTTTTCATATATTTTTTATATGCCAAAGATTACCTCAATTCTATAATTTTTAGTACTTATTAGAATATCTAGGAGATACTAGAATTTCCTTCCGTTATTCACATATTTCGGGTCGAAGTCATTTATGAAATTAAATTTATTTCCTAGTTATTTTAATATTTTGAATCATCATCATTTGGAATGCTTCATTTTCTAGTTAATTTACGAGTTCAATATCAATATATGGATCATAATTTTTATGTTTCACCAGTTTGATAAATGACATTGTAAGTATCAGCATTGCTGGATTTGTCTCTCTCTTTCCCCCTTGCTTCTTCCCCTCTCATCTCCTCTGTCTCTTATCCCCTCCCTTGATGATTCTTCTCCTCCTATTCCCTCTTCCTCCCTCTACTATGGTGTTCTCCACTGAAATCTGACGAAGAAATAAGTTTATTTATTAAAATTTGCTTCCATAATTGTCTTGTGTTGTAGATTAGAGTGATTTTGTAATATTATAGTAGCTTCCAGAATACCTAGGAAATGCTAGAATCCCTTCCATTATTTATAAAGTTATATTTATTTCTTAATTATTTTAATATTTCGGGTCATTGTCATGTGGAATCTAATATTATTTCCTAATTCATTTACGAGCTGAATATCGATATAAAGATCATAGTGTTTATGTTTCAGTAGTTTTGATGAATAATATTATAAGTATCAGTGTTGCCTGATTTGTCTCTCTTCCACCCTTTAGCTCCCTGCATTAAAACCTATTCACCTTGAAGGCACGAATGCACATACAACTTAAATTACATGAACCTGTACTGAGCTCTATTTTTCTCTGCTATTCTATGAGTATCTATCTTCTTTTCTACATATGGCATAACCGCTCTTTTAACAGTATCCACTGATTCACACTTTGAAAGAAATATTTCGACCTGGAAATTTCCGGGCTAAGAATCGTTGAAACAATTCCACGTGTGCAAATGTAATCCCACTCTTGAATAATTCTTATCTCACTCGTTGTTTTCTCTCATAAGGCGAGAATTATTTTGGGGTAAAAGTTACGAAATCTGTACACAGTTGAAATTTGTCAAAAGGGGTTCCTGAACATCAATTAGTTATGTTCTGAATGTAATTTCCTCACAAATTTTCTATTGCTCCGAAAATTTCAGAGTCCAAAAAGGGTCTGAAGTCTTCTTGAAGGCTGATGAACATCAATGTCATTGAATCGGGGCTGAGAGTATAAGCCGATACAATATATATCAACCGATATGTATTTTAAATATCATTCGATACGACCCTATCAGCTTGTAATTTTTAGAAACTTTTTTTCGTTTAATATGATTGTAATCGATACTAAAATCGATATTTTTATATGTGTTGAATAAATCAACAGAAGAAATAGCCAGGGAACATGTACCCTTAAAGCGAAATGTTGAGTAAAGAAAAGAGCTGACTTATGCACTACACCCTTTAGATATCTTCATATAATGTGGCGTTATCTATCCATTTATTCTTCAATAGACCCATTAGTGAGATGGATGAGATGCATGTCAGCGAGGGTGTCACAAAGGTGGCTAAAGGCTGTCCTCCTCATACCATTCTTGTGAAAATGCAACGGGGAAAAGAAATAACAAGCAACAAGTACATGTAAATAAAAACAGCTTTTTGCAATTCCATTGCAAATAGAGGGAAATCAACATACCTCATTCTTCTTGTAGTGTTCGAGTGTAACTTCCTCAACTGCAGCCGAGAACTTCGCATTAACCTTTTCCATTTCATCAAGCTCCTTCATCAATGGCTGTTAAAATTATCAAGCATCGTTGAATCAAATATAAGAGTCAATATCAAGCATAAGATTAGGCTTTGAAAGATGGCTCAGATTCACAGCTTCAAGTTTCTCCAAAGCATGGAATAACATGCAGGAGTTATGCAAATATCGAAAAAAGCATCACAAGAAATCTCGGGATAACAAAGAGGGGGTGAAAAGACAAAAGTAGGGAGCCATGATATTGGTATCAATATACTAGGGAGGCCTAATACCAATACAGATATTTCATTTCATGGTGTGGCAAAATCGCAAAATATCACCGCAATAATGGTATGTCAGCCGATATATCTGCATAGGCTCCAATTAACAAAAACCATTTGCAATGCCAATATGCATCGACCAAATTGATATAACTATGATCAATCCCAACACTTTAATCCACAAGGGAGCCTCAAGAAGCTACTTCTGAACTGGAACAACTATATGCTATTTAGATGTTACTGCAGCTGATGTTAAAGAAAGTACCCTTGGTGTCAATATGGGCTGTGCAGTGGTTGAAGAGGCAAACAGTAGCTGCTGCAAACTTTGAATAAGAGTGCATCTGTGAGCAACGAAACAGAAGACGTAAAGATAATGTGAGAATATTTTTTTTTAAATGCTCATTATGCTCCTAACCAAAGCATAGAACTGATGCTCCAAGAAACATATGCACTCATCCAATTTGTCGATACCAAATGAAGTCTTAAATTCATAAATTACCAAATTCCTCTAATCAATAATTATTTTTCACACAACCCATATAATGTACATAAAATTTTTTGATCATTTTAGGCTTGAAAATATGCTTGTCTGAATAGTAAAAGTTAAATATCAAATGAAGAAATATAATAGCTCTAGCAGTGAGACTTGCCCATTTGACTTAATGCTTGCCTAAGGATTGTTGATAGGCTCACCATTTTTCTCCAACTGTAACTGCAAGAGAATCAATTTAATTTGGATTAATCTTGTCTGATGGCTCTCCTAAGCTAAGCTAGGCTTTTTAACTGGACAGCTTGGGAGGAAGAAAGAGGTAGTGCAACTATCCGATGGAAAGAATGGATGCATCGAGGCTCTCCTTTTATGAAGACATTTACCACTTGATAGAAGTAGTAATTACAATATTAAACACTTCTACATTGAGCATATATCTTCCCTCTACGCCTTCTAATAGTTGCATTAGCCATCTCATTTCTCGAAGAGTAGTACTTTATATCAAGAGTTACAGTATCTATCATACAGAAACATAGGCAATTTTCACAACCAAGTTACTGTCTTCTATGGTACAAGCTTCACAATTATTTAGCACTGGAAAAATTTAAGGAAAATATAAATAAGTTCTTGGTAGAGAAATAAATAGCTGTAAAGCAAGGTATGTCAGCAACATTTCTGGTTTTGGGACCCTGGATCCCCCAACACCGTTAGCCACCCTTTTCTCTTCATTGAGCCACGAAAAACAATGAACACACAATCAAGCACAAATTGGACAATTGATTTTACATGAAAAACCTTTCTCAATTATGGGAAAGACCACATAATGGACCTAAAGTCTGAAAATATCTCAATTTTAGTTAAAATCTGGTTACAAATAACCCTCGCCGAGCTAACTTCTTCACAACAACACGTGAAAAACTAGTTACCACTAACCCCAAACACAACTAGGTTAGCAACACTATAAATGTACAAACTCAAACAACAGAACAAGAGACAGGAAATTCAACCGGTAACATTTTCTACACAAGAGCTATAACTACATACCCAATGTTGACAAAGGATAGAACATGGAACAGACCTCAATCAAATGACCACTGCTTATTTTCTCTTTTTTCTCTTTCTATTGTGGCTCCCTTATTTGCGAATGGCCCAAATTCAACCTTAAAAGCAAAACACAAGTATTCATGCCCACGCAAGCTGCTTGAGCGGCCATCATGCGGCTCACCTACAATCAGATATCGGAATACTTTCTAAAATTGCTGTTGAAGCCACTATCACGCATCTATATCACAGAAATGCCATGGAAAAGTTTCATTCGAGCAAAAACTCGCATGTACATCAAACAAAAGTTCTTAAATACCTCTCCAAGATTTCATTCAAACAAAATTTGGCAACATTGTGCAAAACTTTCTGTCAGTAACAAAAATTTTGAGTTCCCAATTTATCCCTTATGTTTACCATTTGCAAAAACAATTGAATCCTACGCATCCAATATCACTTGCAATGGCCAATACAAACATAGCCACAACCGATATCAATACGGTCACAATCGACACCGATATTTTCATCAATAATCAGTTGATATCAACTCCTGCAAGAGCAAATTTTTCTAGAAAAAACTTCAATATATATGTTTTTTAATGATAAACTCTGCTTACTTGGGAGTTCAGGTCCTGTTGCGGCAATAGTCCCACTTAAAAAGGGGTGCAGGTGTAAAACAGTAGAAAAATAGGCAGGTATTTGTCAGTTCTCTGCAACATCAATAATTTCAGGGACGATGGAACAAATTGTTTTGCAGTGAAAGTTAGGTAAATGGAGATCTCTGAGAACTTCAAGTGGTATTGGCTGCAATTGTAAGTCTAAAGTGATGGAAAAGAAGAATAATGGGAGAAAGCCAATGAATGAATGGGAAAAGCAAGGTAAGGCACTCATGCCAGCAGTTTTCAGGTGCAACAAGATCCAGTTTGCAGTTCATTGAGCTATCTCTACCTGGGTCATGGAGATGAGAAAAATCGCCAACAATTTTCTTTTCTCCTGTGGGTCACATCACTCCAAAAAAGATTAACATTCTCCTTTATGACTTGTTAAGGGCCATTTAAGAGACCAACTTTATACCTATGGGACACTTGTCATGGGTGACGGCCATGAAAGAAGAACTTAGCACACTTCATCACAATTCTACATAAGAATGAGTGTTGTTAGAATATGTTAAAACATGCTATTAGAATATATCTTTTATGATATTCTGATTCTGCACTTGATCTAGCTAGTGTTTCTTACTTTTCTATGACACAATGTTACTTATGAAATTATGTGACTTCAACAGTTACTTGAGTCTCTTGGTTATAAGAATTTTAAACTTTCTCAATTGTGGTGCAATAATCAAGCAACCATCTATATTGCATCAAATCCGGTTTTCACAAGCACACAAGGTATATCAAGCTAGATTGTCACTTTATTTATGGAAAGCTCCAACAAGATATAATTCGTATCTGTCAAGGAGAGCATAAGAATTTGTTAGAATATATTATTAGAATATGTCTTAGAATATGTTATGATATATTCTTTACAAAAGTAGTTTTGTATTTTCAGTATTTATAAATAACTTTATATATACATGTGAATAAACCTAACCCAAGTACAAGAATTTCTTATATCCACTTTTATGAATTCTACAAGTACGAACAACACTAGTACAGAAATAATCACTTTTTTCCAAAGGAAATGCTAACTCACAGCTCATTGATGCATCTATTTCTGTCCTCAGGAAGCAGATTTTCTAGGTCAGACTGAAGGGACATTAAGTCTGACTTAAGGCTAGATATTTGCTGAACAATGCCTGGAGCTGACACGTATGTTGATGAACCAACTTGAGAATCTGAATAACGCAAAAGTGTAAGCATTGAAAGAAATAATTTAGATTTTTTCCTATGAAAAAAGCTAAATTAAAAACAGTCATTACTTGAGTAGATGCTTAAAAGGTCTCTAACACCATGCAGGAAAGTATCCCGATCATCCACAGCTCCTTGTTCTTGTACATCAGATGCAGCTTGAATCAGTGCTAAGCAACGGCCCTGTTATCATTATCACATAAAAAAAAGAACCCAGATGGATTTAAGAGTTATTGATGCAAATATGCAACACATATCAAACTCCAACTACAAGTGATAAAAAAATGCATTAGGTGATATCAATATAACAATGGAGGATTATGGCCAGTGCTTTTTTGTTTTTCTGGCACCTTTACTTATAATGGCATAGGTACAACTATCAAATAAATATGAACTGGTACCCGAGGTCAGCAACCAGATGCTGATGCCCTATGTTTTACCGAATACCATATCAGTGGGTTACATTTTTTTCACTGCTGCACCCCCCACCATATGTTTTCTATTATCCACCACCATTTATCTTCATAGGTGGCGTTGATTTACACTTATATAATAATATTTGAAGAACTTTGTTGGCATACACCTATAGAAAAGATAAACTAATTTTTAAAGAATGCTTAAAAGAAATCCATTCCCCCCCCCCCCTCCGTCTATCTGCATGCATCCTTTGCCAGAAGCCACCAAAGCCGACAGCCATCATTTCCTTGTTTATTGTGTAAGTCAAGCTCAAAAGACACAAGAAATGCAGAGCATGGACATTTTGTTATGCAGGTGCAGGCAGAATTCTTTGTTCCCTGCTGGTTATTGAAAATTTAAGGGTCTCTAACCATGAGATGATCACTCTCAACTTTTCGGACAAGGGAATAATTGAGCTCAGTGGATTCCAGAATAGAAGATAGTCACATGGTAGAGGAAATCAATAAAAAATATTGGTATTGGTTGCTAACATATTGGGCGATATGTATCTTATCAGAATCGGACCACCATGATACCAAAACTTCCGGATAACACGGATATGTTGCCTATTGGCAATAATCACAAAATTGATTTGATATTACCCCAGTTCATTTTGGTCTACTTCCCCAAAAAATTGCTTCTAATACCTCCAATACCAGTAGTATGTATTGCCTGATATAGCCATGACTAATAAAGATATTTTCATCTGTGGTCAGGAGGGTGGGAGCTGGGGTTGTTGCCAGCAAGATCATTAAGCTGGTAGTGGCCATCATGCAAGAAGTCGAGGGAGGTGTTACAAGAAAGTAGGGCTGAGGAAGAGGATAATAGAAAGGGCAGAAGGAGAGAGAGAGAAGACAACTGGGTGGATTTTTTAATCAACTTCCCCTTCTGAAAGTTTCTGTTGCTTTGAACAATGTGTGATAATAATTTATTGGGAAGGAAGATCAAAAAGAATAGTTCGGAACAAATGTTGATTAGGATGATGAATTGGCAGATGTTCTAAACTAAGTATCAGCCTCATAGTTAAAAGTGTACAAAAATAAATTAAATCATTTTTGTATTTCATGGAATGAAATATCGACCACCCAAAATATCGATTGTTATATAACAGTATCAACTCTCGATACTGGATGAAAATTGTGAAATATATCTATATTGGTGATATATTGTGATATAATAGCCTGTGTTTCGTTAGGTCCCAATTTGAAAAAAAAAAATGCATCCAATAAAGCTTGATATAATAAGTACTGCTCAATACAATCAATAGCAATATGTCCGCAGCCGATATGGATACCGATATTTTTATCCATGTTGTATTCCAATTAAAAGACACTAGTGCCAGAGGAGCAAAGGAATAAAACAATGAAACCATAAGCATATTTCAGTTAGCAAAACAACAACACCAACTTGTAATTAGGAACTTGTAATTAGTCCTAATCTTAACATGTTTGTGAAATTTAAATAATACTTTTGATCCTATCATTACTAAATGGAATGAAATATCAGTCGATATTTAGAATATCATCAGATATATATGATACTCAGCCAATATATTAACCAATATTTTCCTATTAGGATATATTTCACAAAATGTTTTCATTTTAAACATGTCCAATATGGATATGTATTGTCCAATATGTCTAATATCAATATGACTAATATTATGTTAGCTGATTGACAAATGACCTAAATAATGACATACATTTGATTGAATAACAAAAACATAGAAGTCAAAAGCAGGAGCAAGTGACTCCAAATGAAACTATTCTTCTCCAGGAAATTATGAAACACAACAAGAAAAAAACACATAACAAAAATCTGACATACCACTCGTCCCTTTGTAGCTGACAGGTAAAACTGAAGTTCTGACTCAATAACTTTAAGCAGTGAATATGCTCCAAGCATAGTCTTCTTTTCCCACTGGCATGCTATCTTTAGAAATTGATGCCTCGCAAGCTGACTGGCAAGATGATTTATGAACTGCCAAAAGACAAGAAAAAGTTGCAATTGAAAACTAAGTTCAAATCCAAGTACTGAACTCAGTCAGTTGAACTGCAGAAAATCTTCAAGAAAAGAAGTCCAATTACATTGCAAGCCATTATGATTGATATAGAACTCAATGCATAATATAGTTTAGTATAAGGCGTACATTATCTCTTATGTGCCATCATCAAATAGGATAAGACCTAATAGTAAGATTTTCTTCCTTGGCGACAAACTGTCAAAGACGGGGGATGATAGTAACAAGATATAACAAAATACTTTCAGTATTATTAGTTGATAATATGCTTTTTAGATCATTCCAAAAATTATTTTATGAAGCATCAGTGATTTCAAATCTTATACTTGTATAGCTATTGCAATTTTTTATTGGTAAGCCTTGGCATAAACATTGTGCCATTGTGGCCAAAATATGGGCTCACGGACTCAAACTACTGCAATAATTTCTCTACATCATATGGGTAAGACTGCACATATATAGCCCTTCATTATACAGGCCTTGGGTAGGCTGAACAGTAGCTGGAATCAAATTGTAGACATGCATATCTTTGCCCTGTGCTGGTATAGCAAATCTGATAGATCTTGTACTTTAATAGAAAGCAAAAATACCACAGCTCAACATTCTTACAGCCAAAAAGTGTGATAAATAAATTAAGAGAGCTAGCATAATCTTTACATTATCTTGAGCAATTGGGGAAGCAAGAAAGCACCAGTGACAATGAGGCCTTAGCTTAGTTTGTTAAGGCTTAGGTCCTATGACCAAAAGGTCTTAGGTCTGTCCCCCACCCTCCAGGCCGAAAAAACAACTAAAAAAAACCAAGAAAGCACTTGTTGCATGGAACAGAATCAAAGGAAAATAGGCAACGTGAGCTCAAAAATATCTGAACATGGGAAATGGAAGTAGTGTAGAAAGTTGAAGCAGCTTTTGCCTTTGACTTCTGAAGCAGGCATTTGGCACTAAAATGGACCCATGATCTGTAACAATTATAGCATCCAGGCTTATAGATGCAGGAATAACTGCTCATGGGTCTTGGAAAAAATGGTGAAACTCCAAGAGTTAGCTGGGGAATCAGATCATGGATGCTGAGGGAGATTACTCTTGCTTCTAGCTGAAAGAAAGACTTGAGTTAAATTGCCTTTGATAAGGCAGAATGGAACTATTTTGATCTTCTTTTCATATAACCAAACGGATTCCATTCAGCTCCGGCAGTTTAACAGATCTCATAGGAAATCCCCAGGAATGCCTTATCATTTAGCTGGCTGCTCACATTAAGTACCAAACCCAGGCAAAAATTGAGAAGAAAAGCAGATCAGACCAACAATGTATTGATGCAACTCTGAAGTCGAATGCAGAGAGCACCTCTTCTTCAAGTGCAGTGCCATGAAGCAGATGTTCTTCAAGTGCAGTGCCATGAAGCAGATGAAGAAAAAAATAGTAAGATTTCTGGGCATGGAAAGAGGAACAAAAGGACAAAAGACAACGCATTAAAAAATGTTGAGGAACTGTAAGTTGATAGGAAAATAAATGCTATCAAGTATTGACTCTTTCAGCAATAGCTTCTCAGATTTGGGTAGCTAGAAAATGAATGATTACCAAGTGAATGGTGATGTTCATATAAAGCTCGCAATACACTTTCAAGTTATTTTGCATAGTTTCAACCATTATTATATTAGAATTCCTTAGTTAACATTGACTTATCATTTAAGCTAGATTTGGGTAGCTAGAAAATGAATGATCACTAAGTGAATGATGATGTTCATATAAAGCTCTCAATACACTTTCAGGTCATTTTGCATAGTTTCAACCTTTAAGATTATATTAGAATTCCTTATTTAACATTGACTTATCATTTAAGATTATATGTGGTTACCTAACCTACAATGCATTGATAAAAACATCGTGCAAGACTTGGATCAAGAATTTTTCCCATAATTTCTGTAGCATAACCCACTAATAATTCAAACTAGTGAGTCAACGAATTATAATGGGCTGACATGACTTGACATAATTGCCATATATGCAACAGATTACTTTGCCCAAGAGGAATGGCTGAGAGAGATTGTCTCATTTTTTTGGGTTAAGGGGGAAGGCATTACCTATCCTTTCGAAGTCTGCTCCCACCCCTTTTGCAAATGAATGTCAAATAAATGTGTTCTCTGCTCTGAACTACATGCACCAGAGAAGACCTCACAGTAGGCCTTTCTTTGTACAACATAGACAACAGGTTGATAAAGCACCTCTAGATAAATAGGCAACAAGAACATTGTCTTTTTTTATGGAAAATGCATACCAAATTAAGCACAATGTATCATTGGGATACAATGAAATGTGCATTAAAATGATTAAGAGATAACACAGCATACCGCTTTTTGTCGATTAATATAGTATTCTTGGCGCATGACCTTCAAATCATAATCACCTACTCACAAAAAAGAGGGAACTAGGTTAAATGGAAAAACAAAAAAGGAGCTAGTGAACGATGAAATTTAGAATCTTTGGCGAATAGCTTTAGCCTAATAAAAGGGTGCCACAAGATTCAATACCTTGCAAAATATACGTGTCTTGCAGCTGAGCCAATTCCCAACAAAGATCTGGAATAGTCTATATCCCAAAACAAAAGCTTTAGTGAGATTCTAAGGGTTGCACATTAACAGGATTCTGGCTCAGAATGCTCACCATTAAGATTGTTGCAAATTCGAGAAACAGGCAATAATATTTACATATGCATCAGCACCACGTGATACAGCAAGTGTATTGGTTAAAGAAACACAACAAGAAAACTGGTGAGAGCCAATATATATCCTCATTAGATGTAAATAATATACTGAAAGGCAGCCCTGTGCATAAGGCTCCCACCTAATGGGATATAGGTAGTGTCAGATATGTCATCTTACTCCTGAATTGTAGAAGAATATATTTCCAATGATTTGAACTCCAAAACTTTGGGTCACCATAGAGCAAACCTATTGTTGCTTAAGGGCTCAACCTCATATGATCATAATCCTAGTTACCAGAATTAGAAAGCCTGAGTACTATGTAGCTACATACCGGGTACGAAATGGTATTTTGAATCATAATCCTTTATGAAAATGACATAATGGTCCATATGCTGTACCAGGATTTGAGCACTGATAGCAAATGTGATAACTGTGATCAGAGCCACTTTCAAAGACAATCAAATATGAGCTTCTCCGCCATCTGCACTATGACCCCACAATGAGACATAGGCAAGTCACAAGTTCCCTGACAGCAAAGGTAGTATGGAAATTTAACTGAGGCAAATACCTTGACTTTCTATCTAGGATTGTGCAGGTAAAGCTCACAGTTCTTTACATGTTTCGCAAATACTAGGCTCATAATTTTGGGAAGAATTCTTTTCAAGGACATACATTAAAGGAAAGACACTGAAATGATGATTCACGGACAGACTAATATCCAAGAAAGTCAGCAGAAATGCAGATACAAAGAGAACACAAACCTCAGATAACATCTTCTCTTCTTTGTGATGAAGATTTGAAAGTTCTCCTATCAATTCTGCAAGCTTTCTCCTGCTCATTGCAAGATCTTGTCAGCTGCATAATTATTAGAGATATATGGCTCATGACAGCCACAACAAAATTACAGTAAGACAATAATAAGGCTGACTTTGAGTATATCTATTCTCCTCCCCCACCAATAAAGAGACTAGGCACTGCAAAGAAAATGTATTTCAACTGTGGAAAAGCAATTTCAGAAGTTCTGTTAGGGATTTTTGGGCTCCACTTTTCAAATTTTATAGATTAAAGATATTAAAGGCCTGCGCAGTCCCCAAAAGCAAGCCAAAAATATGCTGACTCACCGGGATGGAGTTGCAATGGCAAACAGTATCAGCTAAAACTCTCAACCTCCTGAGAATACACAACATAAGTAGCATCTTTGTTTTAACAGTAATCAACTTCTAAATCAATTGGAAAACTACAAGTTCTCCAGGGAGCTCACAAGATCGGCAAATTATATCATTAATCAAGATGGATTTGAGGCACTGCATTAATACAAGTCTCTTCTCTTTTTGCAGGAAATATTTGCAAATGTTTATAATCGTCAACTTCCATAGTATACCCATGCTCTTTCTCCTGCAATAATGTTTTCCCCTTGATAGGCAAGATGGCAACAGCAAAGGGGATCAAATGTAGGCCATTGACTGGCAGAAGTGGGTAGCCACCAGTAAAATGTCCTTGGTTCCCGCAAATATTGTGGCACTCATTGTATTAATTTATCTAAGTGCAAAATTCTGAACATCATTGATGAAATTTTTTCTCAGTTACCCAAAAAGTATTCCACAGCTTAAAAGGATCCTTAAGTAAATTTAAATGAAGAACATTTTATGGAGGATCTTCTTTTTATTTGGGTCAATAGTCATAGGGAGAATATTCCATGAGCAGTAGCTGATACAAAGACCGAAAAATAGTATAATTGAATGAATTCAATATGTTTATAACAGTTGTTTATAATTCTAATGGAAGGAAATGTCCTTCCCATATGGCTTGAGCTTGTCATTTAAATTTGGAGTTTGATTTGCAAATGTTAGGTGGGAGTAACGATAATATCTACACTAAAATCAAGAATATGACCAATTCTCTTGGGCTCACTACCTGACACGTTTATTTTGTAGATCCAGTAGAGCTTTCTTTTGTGCTGGGGGGAGGGATAGGTTCGTTGGAGAAACATTTATCGCTAACACTTTGAGCTCAAAAGGAGCAAAATGGATATAACTACAAACAATGTCTATGAGCCATAGGCACAATTTTAAATATACATCCATTCACCCCAACAACACACACACACATAGGTGGTGACACGGTGGAGGGCTGCTCCTATATACTCCAACAATGTGGGTGGCTTCCTCTAAGGTACATGAAAAATGTTAACAAGGGAGAAGATTAAGCAATAGATGTAGTTGAGTGTGTAATAGCACCCAACTCTCCACTTCCAGACATACATGTTTAACCATAGATGAAATATCAGTATTGATATCGATATTGGTATCAGTTGCAACTCAATCAATAAATGACATATTGAACACAAACTTTTTTGTTGGATTCGAATTAGGGCAAATATTGGCCCATAACAAGGAAAATATTAGGTGCAGGCCGACATTTTAAATATTGCCAACACAGTGAATTATTGCGTTTTTATCACAGCATAAAAAGATTTTGGTATCCAGAGATCCAATACCGATATATATCAGCTGATAATTCCTTCCAAAGGTGTAAACCTTGGGTTATTCGCAAGCTAAATCTTGCTAGAAAAGAAAGATGGATAATAAATATGAATCATCAAAATTAGAATACAATCACCAAATAAATTGGGGGTGAGTTGATTTCTCCTTCATCAGAAATGGGAACCTGTGAGTTCGATTATCCAAGACCCCCAATGTCAACTACACACACACACCCAGACCACCCAACCCTACCCCTACATAGAAAGGGAAGAAAGGAGCATGAAAGTCGTACTTTAGAGAATGGAGATCCAAATGTATATGAGCCTCATCTGTTGCCACTTGAGATTTAAGCGCCATAAGTATAGCTTGCTGCTTAGCATTCTCAACCTGGGCCTCAACCCACTGCCTCTCACTTGTCCCAAAACTGCAAGTAACAACATAAAGAACATCAATGATGAAAAAAACACCACATTGGCACATATTACTAGCTCATTCATAAGAAGACAAGTGCAGTACATCTGACCTAATTTCCTACCTATAATTATATGCTTCCTACCAAATGCTTTCAAATCCATAATTAAAACACTGTTTCAGGCTATTTCTTATTGTTTCATCGCATCCCATCAAAAATAACTGAGAATTTTCTCAGCAAGATTCATATAATTTTATTCCTCCACTTCATTGTTTCAAAGACAGCCTCCCACTCGCATTGCCAAACAATAAGTAGAGAGACAACATTAAAGGAATTTTATTTATAGACAAAGATGCATACATTGAGCGAAGTCGTTGCAATTCAGACACCCGTTGGTGATGAGAATTCTCTAGATCTGCAATGCAAAAAGAGCAAACAACAAATATTATAAGAAAACATAATTAATATCAATTCTAACTGCAAAATTATGTGCAGGTAATATCATGCAGCAAGGAAGAGTCATTTCAGATTATAATGATAAACTAAGCTTGTGGAACACAGATTTTTAGCATGAATTTAAATTAGTAACAAAATTAATCCCGTGATCTTGAGTTGGGGAAAAAGAATTTTAAAAAAGTTATCAAGGTGTGCCTCTTCCCAAAAAAAATTCAGATGCCAGAGTTGGCAATTATACTGCATTCTTGAATTTATGTGAGGCTTCATGCAAAGCAAGTTGTGACATTCATAGTAAGGTACATGATTTGTCAGAGGTGAATCTTTAGTTCCAGTATTTGACTAATATGGCATTTCCCTTATTTGCTAACATAGTTGCATCATAAATTCCTCATTGTATCCTGGATTTCTATTCATAATCAGTGAGTCCAGAAAATGGCACTTGACACACTTTCCTAATGCTGATCAAGCATTCAAAAGCAAAACCAGTAAGCATAACCCATTGCTTATGATGATAAAACATTCAAAAGCAAAACCCATAATCATAAGTGTACAGAAAGAATACCTCTCACTAAAATATTTGAGATATTGTCCAAACTCACCCATGAGCATTTTGCTTTGCCCTCTTCAGCAACTAACCGAAAAGGAACCTGATCAGAACCGGTTGACAGCACCATCTTAGCAAGACAGATTTTGCCCCATTAAATTTGGTATCAACAAGTAGCATATCCTAAATTATTCACAATAACTAAGCTTCATGATGTGAAAGACCTCTCCATCAGGAATTTTGTATGTTAAAAAGAAGGTTGTCAAAAATATGGACACAACAATACATTGAGCACGAACTAACTTTTTTACAGAAAGGTTGAAACAATGCTAGCAAAACAAGGCTGGTACTTCCATCTCAGTCACTTTTACAAAGCTTCATTGCTAGACAAGATCAACTACTACTAAAAAGCAATGCCCGAGAAGAGAAGCAGACAAGCAGCAAATATTAATCAAGGGAAAGCAATATTATTCATGAATGCTGCTTCCTTATGTAGAAAACAAAGGAAATATCAAAGACCATATGAAATGCATGCTTGCCGACAAAAATTCACATGGGTGGTCTTGGGCAAGATAGCATAAAAATATCACTAAATCAGTATCTCATGAACGGGAAAGGAAATATACTGCACTAGGTTCCCAAATTGTGTGATCTAAGGAATGCAGATGCATGCAACTTTCATTTTGCATAGCGGAGAAGCTATTTTCCGTAGTTGAACTAGTCACCTTCAGGTCTGAATTAAGCAACCTCACCATTACACTGATGCTCAGTTTTACTATCTCAAGATCTAGGAAAGAAGGGAATGAGTCCATTTTACCCAAATGAATTAGCATTCCCATTTGAATTCACCCTTAAGATCGGTATGGAAATCCAAATGGATGGACAGAAGATAGATAGCATCAAGCACATTATTACATTTATGCCTATAAAATATCTGGCTTTGAAAGCTATATAGTTGAGCTTAAAGGGGTGTGCTTCAAAAGAAAGATGCTGCCTCTGCATGGTATTGTGCAAATGTCACAATGGACAACATTAATCTATGTTGTGGATCCCATGTTTGCAGGGTAGTGTAATCAATAGGCAAAAAGCTGGATCAGGCATAAGGAAAGCTGGATGAGGCACAGTACATCACGGAGGATGGAGCATACAAGAGGGCGGAAGGTTTAATTGGAGAAACACTGTGCATGGGAGACAAGAGGAGCAAAAAGAGTTCACTGTTGATGCTAAGTATGGATTTTCAAGTGTTCTTAATGACTGATGCTTTGGGGATTTAACAAGGGATTCAGGGAGGTTGTAACTGTACTGATAGAGGAGCTAGGGTAATTAACAACATTATGTATTAGGTCAATGAATCAAACCACGGATTTGATCTCTCTACAATGTATTGGGAAGATTGCATACAAAAGACTTACTGGATCTCGCAATGGAGGAAGCCTTGTTATTGAGCCAGCCTTTTTTCAATAGGAATTCGGGGAATATTGGAACAATGAGAAGACACACAATCACTTGCTTTCCAACCTTTAGGACCGAACACCAATTTGAATAAAGTCTCCTCTTTTTTTTATGACAATATTTTGTTGTATGTCAGAAGAACATATTTCAATGTGGATCATGTAGCTGCAGTTATAGTTAGACATCAGATCATTTGTCTCCATAACTAAATATGTACATATAACTGGTTTCCTTATGAAACATTTGATTATTGGAATGAAATAATGTAAGAATAAAATAATTATTTCTAGGGAGTAGAATAAGATGGGAATAGAGTTAAAAATTTCTATTCCTTTATTTGATTAGAAGAATAGAATAAGTTAAGAATTACAATTCTAAAATTTGATATGTAGTAATAGTATGAAAAATAGGGTAAAAATTTATAATAATAATAATAATAATAATGATGTGGGAATAACTATTGCCAACATGCAAGGAATAAGGTTGGAATAAAAATACCTAAGAGCATGTGGTATTTTTTATTCCCAAAGTTGGAGGAATATTTATTCCGTGACAAAAACTAACCAAATAGTGAAATATTTATTCCATTGAAATAAGGTGGGAATAAAATTTCTATTCCCACCAACCAAACATGCATTTACTGTCAAAAAAAAAGAGGAAGAAAAACAAACAAGTGATTGCTGATAATTTCATATCCTTGTAGATTAATAATTAATTATGACACAACTCTAGAAAAGAGGAGAGAGGAAGAAATGATGCAGATAACATGGATGCAGAAATTTGATTTTATTTTATTTTCAAATTAGATTTGATTTGATTTGATTTCCAAATAAAAAAATATTTGATTTGATTTTATTTTATTTTATTTTCACAAGCCAATTCCTAGTGTCTGTTTTGACGATATCTTCATTTATAATAAGAACAAAAATAATATTTGGATCATCTCACACAGGTTTGCCTCACTATTAGAAAAGAAAGCTTATTTGCTAATCTTAAGAAATATTCCTTATTTTCGGATAAAATAGCTTCCCTAGGCTTTATTGTTTCTTCCGACGGTATTTCGCTAACCCCTGCAAATGTCCAAGCAATCATAAATTGGCTTGAACCCAAATTCGTCCATAAAGTTCATAGTTTTCATGACTTAGCCAATTTTTATCGTCAATTCATCAGGAGATTTAGTACAAATATGACTCATCTTATTGAATGGATGAAGAATGGTGAATTTACTTCGTCTCCTAATACTACCAAAACTTTCAAAACTATAAAAGATAGGAGGACAACAACCCCTGTCATGCAACTCCTTGATTATTTCAAAATATTTGAAGTAAAGTGTGATACCTCATATGTAGGAATAGGAGTTCTTAGTCAAGAACACCATCCAATTACCTACTTTAGAGAAAAGTTAAATGATACCAAGTTACAATACTCTACTTATGATAAGTAGCTATATGTCGTTGTACAGGCCTTACGTTATTGGCACCATTACTTGTTTCCTCAAGAGTTTGTCCTATATTCTGACCATGAAAATCTTTGATTTATTAGTTCCCATAAGATATCAAATTATAGGCATGGTTGACAAATTAAATATTTACAAGCCTATTCTTTTGTTTTTGAACATAAGAAAAGAGTCAAGAACTAAGTGGCCGATACCTTAAGTCGTTTATCCTTATTATCTACTGTTCAAGTTAAGATTGTTGGTTTTGAAAGATTTAAAAAAGAGTACGAGTCCTACCCTAATTTTAGTAAAATCTTCCTAACTTTACAATGTAAACACTCAGACACCACAGAAGGTTTCATATTCAAGATGGGTACTTATTTCAAGTTAATAATCTTTGCATCCCGAAAACATCTATACAGGAATTCATAATCTGGAGGTGCATGCTGGCAGTCTATCAGGCCATTTTGGACGTGATAAAACAAGAGAGGAAATTGAATGGCAATTTTACTAGCCTAATTTAAAGAAAGATATTGTCAAGATCATCAATGCCTATCAAACATGCCAACTAGCAAAACATAAAAGGCAAAACACTGGCCTTTATGCCCTTCTACCCGTACCTAATGGTCCATGGCAAGACGTATGTATGGACTTTGTATTTGGACTGCCACATATCCCTAAGAAACATGATTCTATTTTTATTGTTGTTAACCGTTTTTCTAAAATAGCCCACTTCAATCCGTATAGTAAGACTGTTAATACTTAATGGATTGCTCAACTTTATTTTACTGAGATTGTCAAGTTATACGGTCTTCTTAAGACCATTGTTTTTTATAGGAACGTTCGTTTTACCAGTCACTTTTAAAAAACCCTGTGGATTATAGTTGGTACCAAACCAAAGTTTTCCACTGCCTACCATCCACAAATAGATGGTTAAACTAAAATTATCAATCGAAGTTTAGGTAATTTGTTACAATATTTGGTTCAGAAAAATCTTCAAAAGTGGGACTTGATCCATCCCACCGCCTAACTTGCATATAATAGCTTTGTTGATAGATCTATAAGCCCAAGCCCATTTCAAGTTGTATATGGTTATAAACCTCGAAAACCATTAGATCTTATCCTGATGTCCCCACATGTTATTATATCGATGACAGTTAACTTTTGCACAATACCTTCATGACTTACACATCGAGACTAATAAACAATTAGAGGCAAGTAATGCCTTATATAAATTTCATGCTGATATGCATAAAAGGCGTGTTGAATTTAATATTGGAGATTACATTATGGTTCGGATCAGGTTAGAGTGGCACCTACATGAACACGTTTCTAAATTGAAGGCTCGTAATGCTGATTTATTTAAAATTTTACAGTGAATTAGATCAAATGCATATATTATTAATATTCCATCTCATTTTGATTTTCATCTTACTTTCAATATTGAAAATTCAATTACTTATAAAGATAGTTTTTACCTACCAATTGATCTCTTTGACATACCCCCAGATGTGGCACATATTGAAGCCCACCCAATCCTGCACAAGTCCCCACCTACCAGCACACATCGATAAAATTGATACTATTCTAGATGAACAGATTATGTTTATTAGTGATGAAGCAGTTCAACAATTCCTTGTCCATTGGGTTGGCTGATTAGAGTCCGAAAATGCATAGATCTCCCGAGAAACACATCAAAAATTAGACCCAGATCTTTTAAAATTCTATCAAAGTTAACAGGATAGCACATCTCTAGGCCCAAGTCCGATTCCTTCCAGAGACTTTGGTGGCTGGGAGAAATTTCGGCCCCCACTCACACGTGTCTATCAACGTCGGCGGAAGATCGCACAACCATTCAGCTTATGATTGGGAAATTAACTATAGAAATTTTACTTAATGGAGTCAAGTCCAACCACTAGGACAAAATTAATGCAGACATCATAGATATAAAAATTTGATTTGATTTTATTTTCAAATTAGATTTGATTTGAATTTCAAATTATAAAATATTTTATTTTATTTTATTTACAATTAGAAGAGATTTTATTTCATTTGATTTTATTTTATTTATAAGATTTTATTTAAAAAATTATATCATATTTAGTTAGGCAATTATATTTGTTTTCAAATTATCCTAGGATTAAAATTTCTCTATATAAAAATCATAAACTCTATTGTTTAGAGGATGCTTGATGAATTAAATGAAATATTTAGTGATTATACTTTCTTTCCCCTCTCCCTCTTGGCCTCCTCTCTTTCTGATCTCTACCCCTCTCTCTAATTTCTATTCTCTCTCTGTCTCTCTTCCTTCTACTCTCCTTCCCCTCCCTTACTTCCCCCTTCCCTACATCAAGAAAAATATAACAAAACAATATAGTGAGACATCCCAGGATGACAGTACCATAAATAAAGAGCAACATAGTTAAAAAAAGGTAAAAAAATAATAATAAGCAAACAAGTACTACCAACTGAGGAATAAGATCAAGAATTATAAATGAATCACAAAATAAAACACAGTTGAGAGCACGCAGCCAAATCACAGCTTGTTTGTTGTATAATATTTTTGTGAACATCAGTAGCCAAATCAACGTGTCCAACATACATTAATTAACAAGTATGTTGAGCTTTGGACATCTGAACATGTTTCTAAGAAAAAGAAACTGTGATAAATTGGTTATTTTGAACAGAGTCTATGGAGGCTTAGAATCATGCATGAGTCACTTGCAAGTTGCAATTGAATAAGAAAATCTCCCTATGACAAGAATATAATGAAGTTATAGGCTTTGAACCTAGATAACTATTATAACACATAAGCAGCTTCCTATTGGAATACCGTGTCCAAGTGATTGGTAAACCACTGATCTAGTTCCCTGGAACATGAAGAATCTCCCAGCAGATATTGATGAAAATCAGAATAAGCCAAGTATATGCCACATTCTGCACTTAAACAAAAAGCATTTGTCACAAGTTGAGAAAAATCAGGAAAGAGGCGTTTTTGAAATTCTCTTTTTCATTCTGAACAATATGCTCTGAGTCAGCGAAAATCCCTTTTGTTGGACAAACTCTAACAGCAAATAAAGAAAGGAACCGTAGAATATAAAATAGAATTCACCATGCAAAGTGCATATACTAGAGTATGTACAACGATGAAAGGGATTTTGTTGGGGCTACCTGCCTGAAAGAGGAAGCAAGCTGTAAGCCCATAAAGCTAGAGCTGACATCAGATTTCCAAATTAAAATTCAGTTGGCTAGCTGATGCCATTTGCCTCAAAAAATTATAAATGCTTCTCAAATATTTTTTAGAACAGTATAGCTTTAAAAAACCAAGGTTATGACCAGCACAAATTCAACTCGGTGTGCACATGGGGATAGTCCTTTCAGACTCAGCTAAGTCCAAATCATGAACATTTAAATTCAAGTATTGGGCTTTATATAATTTGTCCATCCAACAGGGAAATGGATCGAGTAATCTGTACTTCTATTCAAAGAAATGCATTTCAAGTTCAGATGGTCCAATTACAAAAGGGTGGCCCATTGCATGAGAATCTCGATTGTCGGTCTAGGGCGGGTTACACAACCTTACCCTAACATAAAAACAAAGTTGTTTCCATAGTTGGAATGACTTCTGAGTCACAATAAAACAATCTAACTGCTATACTAATATTTACCCTACATACTGCAATATCAATTCCAAAATTTCCTAAAAAGATTGGATAGGGAATTGCACAATTATCAATGGTCCCTTTTTTTCACTTGTGATCTTTTCAATGATTTTCTTATACAGTACTACCAACATTTATATTTGATAGATACCAGTAGATTATATTTCTCTACAATCCCTCTTTCAATGGTGTTTTTTCGCAAGCATTTGCATAGTTATAAATAAATAAAACTTGCCATTTTCAGAAACTTTTTCACAAATATAATGAAATAGATTCACCAAGAGACAAAAAAAGAAATAAAAAAGAATGAAAACTCTACCATCTCCTGAATGATAATGTGCCAACTCCTGTGCTGTTGAAGCAATCTTTTCAAGAACTGCGTTCATCTAATACACAATGAAACAAGATATACAATTTCAGATAAATTTAATATTAAGAATCATTTTATTTTTTCCTTCCAGAAATCAGGAATGTCAATGTCCAGCAGAGAAAGGAAAATATCGACAACTGTTTGTTGATATCAAGCTACTATATTTCATTGAAAAGGAAAACCAACAAAAGAAGGGCACACCTCTAAATTTCTCGCAGAGAGGCTATCGTCCATTGTACCAAGTTGTCCAGTCACAACAGATGTTGCAGTCACTCGTGCTCTTCTTCCTTGGATCAAAGCTGAAGCCTGGCCAGTTAGCATATCAAATTGACCCTGCAGCTGGCTGAGCTGCCTCTGCAACTGCAAAGCTTCAGCTTTATATGCCAGAGTTGAATCCCTAAATTGAAAAAAATTATATGTAAGTCCACAAATTCCACCAATATGGAAGAGTCAGCACTTCAGCATAAATACAAGCAACCAAACACAAATGGGAGAAACGAAAATGAGGACAAATCTGTAGATAGATGAACAAAGTCAAAAGCATAGTAAATAGTCCTGCCCTTCAGAATTAATTTTTATCAAAGATCCTGATGTCAAGCAATACCGAAAATGAATAGACAACACAAGCATGACAAGTAACATTAATATCTTTGCAAATATTCCTCATCACAATGCTGAAATAATTGAAAATTCAGGAGACCTACATATCCACTGAAAGGAAGCATCACAAAATACAAATATGACCTGCTTATAAAAAATGCAGGTGCAATTATCAATGAAATAAACTATGTAAGCACCAGTGATATTACTGGGGAAAACAAAAGATGATGAAGAAGAATGGAAGGTTTTCTAGGATTATTAGATGCTAGAAATTATAATGCAATGATCAAATATTTTGTTATTTTATCCATACATAATCCAGCATCAAAAAAATATGCGAACACCATCCTATACTGGTTCACTGAATTATGGTTGACTAGAGACTAAAAGGGCAATTTGGACAAATAGATTCCCATTGAAGCATTAAGAGACAAAAATGGATACTACACTTCATCAACCAAATTGATCATGTAACCACAGTCAATAATATAGGTTCATCTGACAAGTCTATTACCTTATTTCTTTTAATCCTTCTTCAGCTCCAAAAACTGCTTCCTGATTGCCTCTCCTAGCTGAGAATGCTGAAATACTATCATAAGCAAAATCCAAATCCTCTCCCTGAAAATCAAAAGGTGCATCTATAAGCATACTCATCAAAATGTAGGATTCTGTAATGCACAATGGATAGTTTTAGAATTTTGCCAAACATCAGCAAAAAGTCAAGGATATTGATATATATTCTACTTCCACTTCTTCTCAGTTTCCTTCCAGTGTGTTGGTGTATTTTATGCAGCAAATTTCTAGAAATTCATATAGCTTTTGCCTTTATAGTCATGTTCTTTGTGCTCATGTTTGTAGTTGTGGACAACTATCATGACAAGAATTCCAGCTTTATCAACGAATCTCTACACCCACTAGCTTTTAAGATGGTATAAGAGCAAATACTTTATTCCTTTGCTATCCTAACAAATCCTTACATGACAACCAAATTACATACGTTTGGATCAGCATAAATTGACTGATCCATCCAACAACTACCATTATTTCCATCATTTCGGCAACAAGTAGTATCTACTTATCTTTATGATGAAAATATAATAGCTAAAAAACAGCCATATGTCTAAAGATAAAGTTAGTCTAACCAATGTAACAATTTGAGAACCAGAAAATTATTATCCTAACATATAAATGTCATGGTGATATCATGGACTCCATTCTATAGCACCTAAAATTCTTGCTATTGTCGTTTGCTGAACCAGAATAATTTGTCAGTCATCTTAACCCATTACCACTAGGACTTCTATATTAAGCAAGGAACCCCAATTGGAGGCCATATAACCACTATCTCAGTTGAAGTCCACATGGTTGCAGTATCATGACATACTCACTAGTCACTACACAATAGTGCTTGCCATGCATTAAAACCCTTGTTGACTTACCTAGTAATACCGGTTTATGCAATTCAATTCTGAGAGCTACTACTATCAGAACTTTAGCCATTGCACATAACTCCAATTCCCAGCCTCATTGATCATTGTAACGTGATGAAATGTTATTGCTACTTGCGATTAGATGCCCGGCTACAAGTCAAAGAAGAATGGTCGCCTAACTAACTCATCTACATCACTCTCTGAGGGAATTTGGTGAAGTAGTTGATGTTTAGGTGTTTGCAGTTGCTCAGGCTATATAGATATTGATAAAATGAAAAATAAAATATCAACTTTTAGAATAAAGTCAAAGGACTGAGAAGAACACCTCTCTAAAGTATCCCAAAGATAGCCACAAAAAAAAAACTTAAAAAAAGGGTTGTTTGGGGGTTTGGGTGCTGTCAGTCGAAAGTGGAATTACATTCCCAAACGCAAGCCTCAACCTCATGGACTTCAGATTCAAACGGATTCTCCAGATCCCACAGATACCAAAGAAGCAAACCATGATTCCGAACATATTCACGATATCCAACAGATGAATGTGACAAGATTTTGCAACTCCTCTAACAAAGGTAGTTCACACCCATATATTACCTTTTAAACGATAGCACTTAAGAAATAGAATCCAAAATCCAGATAATAAGAAGCTCAACGAATATACTAACTTATGCTTTTAACCACAAAGGATATATTATGGCTCTCATACTCCACTTGCCCATGCTGTATAGTCCATCTTAAATTCTCTCTTCACCTAGCCAACCACTAGGCTACCATTAATTTATCAAAGATTTATATTTATTGATATTGGACTCATATATGACTACTTGAGCAGCAAGATCTCAAATTGAGCTAATTGCTGGAACTAGTCCAACTCAAGCAGCTCAGAGGTATTTTCATGTAGTTTACACACCTTTCTGTAGGTACATTGTCCCCAATAGGGATAGCTGTCCTTGACACATTACTCCTCAGAGGATACATTTCTGTTTAGAACATCGTCACCCTAGGTCATAATCCTCCATCTTTGAAAATAAGGAAGCAAGGCAATTCCCAAATCCATAGCTAGTACTGTTCAGTGGTTCAAATTGTTTAAGTTAATAACCAGCTGTGCATTTTTAATCAACGTTCGCATCTGTATATAGCATTTATATACACATCTAACCAATTTGAGAGGACATGAGAATATTGAAATTTCGATACGAGCAACCAAAAGTGTAGTTCTTCTATCAATATTTAGGTTATCGTCTATCGTTTTCAATAATATCAAAAATAAAACGGGTATACATCATTAATTTACTAGCAGAATTAAACAAATTATAGTATAGCAATTTGAAGGACCATTGTTATGAAAAATAATAATGTGTTATTAACAACCACATTTCACTTATTGGCAATTGAATACATAGAAAAGGCCATAAATAAATTGATTATTAATTGATTAGACTTTATTTCATTAATTTGGTAAGCATAAAATTAAGTTTGAACTCCGAACTTTACATAAAAGTTAGGGAGTTTAGCTCAAATGAACTAAGCTTGTGTTTCAAACCAAGCCAAAGTTACAAGTTTAACATTCGGTACACGTAGCACAATGTGTGATACATAGACAAGTGTCATTTTACATAAGAGATCATTTTTCAGGACTACAATCATATGCAACATTTAGGTATGTGGTGTGTAAGGTTTTGTGAATTTCAGGAACTATGAACCAAGCTTTTACAATTTATGTTTGATGGTTTATTATAAATTAATATAGTAAATAATGCTTTATTTTATAATTTGTGTTCCTCACCTAAACAAGCTCACAAAATCAACTTAATTCAACTTGTTAAGCTTATTGAGTTGTGAGCTCAAAAAAGCTTTAACAAATACATCAAGCACAGCTCAGAGTAAATTTATTTGACTAACAACCCTAATCATATGTCAAATCATTTACATTTTGGTAACAATAATTAGGAAATATTAACCTCTTAAAATATTCATGTTTCAAATAAAAATCAAACAATGTCTTTTCCAATAAAATAGTAGAAGTCTATAAGTTAAAAAAGAAAATGAATCTAAAAATCAGAAATAGAAAACAGTTTTTCCAACTAAATAAAACCAAAGCATTCACAACATATTCGATTGCCGAAGCTAAACAGCTCAATGCAATTCAAGAAAAAATCACTTCAACAAAGTGCCTTCATCTACCCAACTGACTTGCACACTATCCCCAGAAAAGAGGGAGCACTCCAAATATGTATTGATAATTACACAAGTTAAAGTTCCTTAGGAGATCAGCATACTGACCTGGCTAAGGCTCATTAAAAGGAAATAATGATGAAGCTAGTAGCTCAGAGGACTAGAGCACGTAGGTATGAACTATGGTGTCGGTGATTAGAATCCCTCCTTGCCTAGAACCAGCCCAAAAGGGAAGAACCTTTCCCCTCTGAGATTAAGAGCGCTAAAGCTAGAAGTGGCAGCCATTAAGTGGGGAAAAAAAGGAATTCTAATTGTAAGATATCTAATACAACCGTCACTAGAATTGAGATTTTATTCAAAGAGAAAGAGATTAAATGATGGTGTTCAATTATCAGAAAAATAGTTTCTTAAAAACTGGTTCCCAAACGGTGATATTTACTATCTATTTATTTAGTTGTTACACGATACTCCATAAAACAAAAATGGCATTGTGCAGATACATAAAAAGATCTTATGAATAAACTGATAGCAAATGATATTACATTTTGCATGATGCAGTTCAAAATAAAAGGCAGGATGACTGTACCTCCAACAACTTCCCTTCTTGCAGAAACTGCTCATACCTGGGATATATAGATCAAAGCTGTGAGTTCAAAAGGCATTTATCCAAGTACAAACTCGTCAATATACCATCCAGGACAATGAAGGATGAAAATGACTCTTAGAAAATGTGGGCATCACTAAGGGGTGGGAAAGATAAATTGGATAGTAGACCAGCATAGAAACTTCGAAGCAAAAAGCATACAATCAACCATACATTAAGACAGAAGATCAAAATTGGGGTATAGATGTCTAAAGTTTGATAATTTTGCAGATAAAAAGCACTACCATAATATCAAAAAGCATGTCCACGCAAAAAGATCAAAGAATCAAGAAAGTTAAAAAACATAAGAGGTTCCTTTTCCAAGCAATGTCAATACTAGCCCGGCATTATGCAATAAATAATGCAAAAGGATTTATATCATCAAAATCAAGCAGAAGATTTATAGTTAAAGCTGCGAAATATGCTATTCGCGGCACGTAAGCAGATGAATAAATCGAAGCGCATCTTGAGAAACCTACAATTTGTTCTTTTCTCTCTAATGGATGGTCAGGACTTCACCCCGTAAATCTTACTGGGTGAGATATGTAAATTTAGTCTGACATGAAATGAAAGTGGAATATAAGCAACTACTAAAATTAATCGTAACAATGTTTTTACATGATGTTAGCTAGGCAATGGTAGAAGCCTCACGAGACTATAAATTTCTCAAACAAGCTATGCAATAGCTTTTCAAGCAAAACCCTTGAAATCGCTAAAATTTGATGTTAACCCAACACAAAATGTCGTTCAAAAAACATAAAAAAAGAGTTATAAAAGAACAAAAATGCTCAGAACCATACTAAATTAACATCTCTGACCAAAGTTCAGGATTTTTTTTTTTCCTTTGAAGAGAGAGGACGTAACTGGGAAACCTCGGAGAGGGAGAGTACATTGGAAGGGCGAAGGCTTGAGCAGATCCATTCCAGGATGGGACGAGCGTCATCGTATTGAAAGGGCCATTCAAAGCTGTCTGGATCCAGCAACCCGTGCCCTTCGTACCCCAACTCTCCGAGCAGAGCGCAGAGTTTCGCCCCACTCATATTCCTACTGAAGGTTGGAAATTTTTGCGGCGGATTAACCAATTGAAAGCAAAAACTACTATAAAGATCCAATTCTCAGGTGAATGCGCTCTTGAATCTTTGCCATTTTTGAGAGAGTATGAAAATGAAGTTTTGCCGCCTGTCAAAGCTTGAGGCCTGTGAATGTCTGAATTTTGGTATTGAAAAGACTGTAAGAGACGATGATTTCAAAAAGTGCCAAGAAGCCGGGGAACAGATGCGTTGCGAGAGAGGGAGGGGTGGGGGACAATTCGTAGATTTATTTATTTATTTATTTAATAATAATTATTTGATATTAATTAAATAAATATTTTTTAAAATTAATTAAAATAATTATTATTAATTTTTAAAATTTTTTAAAAAAATAATTAAATTATAATTATCTACTAAAAATAAATAATTAAATTTAAAAAAATAATTTTTTTGAAACTCTATGAGAGATTGAACTATCCCGAATTCAAAAGGAAACCAAGCAAAATTAAAATATATAATATTTTTAGTTATATTATTTTAATTAAATTTAAATCCATCGAGTTTAATAAAATAATCATAAAAATTTAATGTGTAAACTTTATGTTGATCTGTCTTTTAAAAATTAAGGTTAAAAAATATATTGTTTATATTGTATTTTTTTTATAAATGTTGTTCTATTTTTATTAAAATCTATAAAAATCTTTTTAATATTAAAAATATTGAATAAAAATGGAATAATTTTACTGATTAAAAATATAAAATTAAAACCTTTTGATAGAATAGAGAATATGTTTTTGAAAATGACAATTATTTTATAGAAATTTATCTAAAGTTATATAATTTATAATTTCTTCAAATCTATTTCAAAGCAATATCAAATAAATTTGAAGTCTAAGGAGGACAAGCTACTTTATTAGGCCAACAATTGAATTGGGGTAATATTAAATGGTTTTGTAGTAACTAAAATAAAAATAAAATAAGATAAGATAAATATTTAGATATATTTTAATTGTCATTTTGTAAAACACTAGAATGATGATCATTTAGAAAGAGGAAAGATCTTTGGGCTCTCTGCCCGTTGTTTTGACCACCTGAGATGATTGCTAATAAAATGCTGAGGCATAAATGCTTTTCTTACGGTTTTCTCCCCTCGTTCTTTTTCTTTTTCCTCCTCTCCCTTTCTCTGTATGAAGTCTTTATATAGTTTGAGGATTTTATCCATGGCCAACCGCCTAAGATAACCATCGATCACACTTATCCGTAACCAATCACCGAAGATAATCGCCATCGGATTGGATAAAGTGGTTTGAACGGTTTTCTAGGATAGGTATACTGTACCCATCAGGGTAATATTAAATTGGTTTTGTAGTAACTAAAATGAAAATAAAATAAGATAAGATAAATATTTAGATATATTTTAATTAACATTTTCAAAACGTATTTGAAATCAGATGCTAGTAAAATGCTGAGGCATAAACTGTATGGTGCACGAACATCTGTCAAATGCGAATTAGGCACCTATATTTTGCTTCAACTATGCACGTATGTTCCTTAAAAATATATCTAGCGTGACCAATTTATTTAAAATATACACAAATATTGTAGAAAATATCATTTAGATAAATCTTTATTGTCTAAAATATGCATAAACATGTATTAGGTGCTGATTCAGTATTACTTGGTCTAACATGTTCTGATCAGAAAATTAATTTTGTCCAAAAATCTCAATTGCCTTTAATTTTTTATTAATTTAATTTAATTAATTATTATTACAATATAATTCAAAATTCATAATTTAATATTTATTTCTAGTCTACACACTTGCTTAGTGAATCAAAAACATCTACTAAGCGGGTGAAACTATCAATCAATCCACTTAGTCAGACAACCTTTAATTTAAAAAAAAAAAAAAAAACATACCTACAATATCTATATTAGCATTAACCAATAAAACCGGGTCGGGTTGACCCATCACATATTCCCATCCAAATCAATATTCTAACATTCTCAAATGCACAGGTCTTTACAACCATGATCATATATGAGTAGAGAGGTTTATTTTTTCTTAAAAAAGAAAAAAATAGAAAAAAATATAAATGACCGCCTTTTACTTATATACAAAATACTGTTATTACGGCTCAAATCGTATTCGCTATATATTATAATGACAATTTACAGTTATATCGAGATTATTGTTTAATAGTATGTAATTATTAAACTTTATTACTCTATTAAAAAATATATTATTATCATAGAATTTAATAACTAATCAAATTCAATGCAAATTAATAAAGAACTGTGTGTATTTTTGAGTAATAATTATATTATAAAATAATATACTGAAACAAGACATTTTTTAAAAAATACCATAAAAATGGAAACTAAAATTGTCAATGATCAACAATTTAAATGGGCCCCGTTAAGGTGAATTTATCTATTAGACTCAAGGGTCTTGATTTTATGTTGAAAAATGACAAATTTTGATCAATTATTCACAATTAATGACCGATTTTAACATTGACCCTTCATTTTATAAGATAAAATTATGATTATTAGATTTATGTAATAACCTCGGAGATGAGTTTATCTCAATAGAATCCCTTTGATGGATACTTGAGAGGTGGAAACAAGTGGCTTGCAATTCCACATTAGTACATGGTATATTATAACAAATTCTATATGATATATTTAAAAGTTATATTTTAAAAACAGACGTAAAAACAATGATAAACATTCTTCAGATATTTTTTAAATATTATTAGATAATATAATGTATCTTCAATTTATTTACACACGAATATATATAATAACAGATGGATGAATAAAACGATGTACCATATATTTATAAGTCTCTGAAGGGTGTCTAAAGTTATATAACATTATTCAAAGACAATAAATTTGATAAGCTAGCAAGTTGCTAGCCGATATATATGATATATAAAAAAATACACCAGTATCCACATACAAACAAGTCAACACAGTAATATACCATACAAAGGAAACGTCGGGATTGCATCTAAAAAGTAGACATATAAAACAATAAATTTGATCAGCAAGCAAGCTGGGGACTACCACATACGATATATTAAGAAATTCACAAGTATCTATACACAGGCAGGCTTGCATAATAATATTGATTGATAAAGAGCCGGACTGTGTCATGATCAATGTCTAAAGAGTGTCAAAAAATAGACATATAAGATAGTAAATTTGATCAGCAAGCAAGTTAGGAGGCTGACGAGTGGTGATGGCCTCGGTAGGAGAAGGACGACAGCATTACACGAATAGATGACAGTAGGAGGGGAGATCAGCAGAGGAAAATTAGAGGGAAAGAAGATGAAGGGGAATGACTGAGGTATGTTAGAGTCCTCGGTGTGTGCTACAGTAAGCCCTCGGTGCCAACGGTGTTAAAGGCCGAGGTCCTTAGGGCTGAGGTGCAGAGAGAGAAAAGCATGAAAAAGATAGGGAGGGAGAAAGAAAGGAAAAGCAAAGAAAGAGGGAACAGGAGAGATGAGAAGAGAGAGCAAATGGTTTTCTTTTTTTTTTTTTAAACAGTGACGGGCTACATATAGTGAAGAGGGCAGGTGCTATGTTGCACGTGGCCCAATATTCTAACAAATTATGGTCACGTATCATTGCCCTCCTCATCAGGAAAACCATGTCTTCAAGGTTAAAGAGGGAAATAATCTAGGTGCAAAGTTGCCACTACAATGGAAATGATAAGCTCCAAACTAAGGTGTCATGTGTCTTCCATAATAACTCTGATGGATTAGGGCTGCTTGAATGTGAGAAGTGAGCTGATGATCATGGGCCGGAGGCCACGGTTGTCTATTTTAACAGGTCCACATGGGCGATGGGCCTGCTTGGCGTAGCTGGTGGAAAAAGATGACCTGACCAGGCTTATTCATGACTTCCTTTATGAGTTTCGTATCAGTCTCAACTTGTTTCCGAACCCCACTCTCTTTTACAGTCGTATTCTTAAATTTATGTCCAGTAAGAGGAGGTCAGAGCATTCCAACAAACACTCTTGTGATCTGAGTTTTTGCACCACAACTGAATAAATGGAGAACAACGAAGAACCAGAACATGTAAAAAGTTGCAATAATCTCACTAGTCATGTCATGCTCTCTAAACTTTTGATTGTCTTTGAGCAATTTGTCTTTGAGTTGGGTTGGATTCTGCCGCTCATCAAAAATCTTGCTAGGCTCACCGATCTTGAAGCTATCAGAGATGATGGGATCGTCAGAGAGAGTCATCTTCCTTGGCTTTGATACGAGGACCATGTAACCTTCTGTTGGGACAAATTGGACTTCTTAGTTAACATCTCATCCAACCACTCTAAGCTCCGAAACCAGGAAACATGATTCAGTAAATGACAACTCCACAGTGTGTTTGGCATTACGCTTAATGTTAACCTCGATGACAGGATCATCAGAGGTGAATTCCAATTCCCTAGCTCTGCTGTGGCCACTATACTAAACTGGTACATGCTCAGAGCCTATGTACTTGAAGAGGGTCTTTGTTGTTTTGGAAGAGCCGGCAAAACAAACTTGCTCTTTGGAGTAAAAACTGAAATGTAAACCCAGTTATAAGCCAGATACCACCATGACATATTGATGCATACCTGCTTAGCCACAAACTCTGGATAATTATCCTGGAGCAGCTGAAGAAACTTGTTAGTAACCTTGTAGAGATCTCTCTTGCCATACCCAAGAGAGTTCTTGAGGTCTGTGACAAGAACCAGAGAGCAGATTCCCGTGAAGCTAAAATTAAGGCTTCTTATAGTCTTGTCCAAGAATCGAATAGCCACCGAAGGAACTTCTGCTTCTCCGTATCATAGAAAGTGTTCTAATAGAGCTCCTTGTTCTGAATTTCCCTGAAGACATTGTACACCACAGAATGCCCTCCTTTGTCAACACCATGGGTGAACACCACCTTTTCATAGCCATTTCCTAGATCTTCATCCAGAAGGGAATCGACCCCGAATTCTTCACGCCAGCGGACGGTGTTCTTGATCATGGAGAAGGCCTCCTTAACCTTGAAGTCCCTTGCCCGCAGAAACTTAAAGAGGATGACGTCGCGGGCTGCAGAGACCATTGATGTTCCTAAGCTATTAGTTGAAGCCACTGAGAAGGCAAAGGAAACAATTGAGGCTGCTCCTTTAAAAGATACAAAGCAGCAGGACTTCGTGAAAGACAAAACAGCTCTTCTTACAAAGTCCATAGAAGAGAAAACATAGGAACAAGCTTCCCAAGTGGCAGAAGTACCAAAAGAACAACTGCAAGAAATTGAACTTGGTGTACTTGAAACACTAATTCGAAAACCAACGCTAGCACTTACTTTTACTTGCATATTTGCCTGCTTAGAACTAACATTTGAGCTAGAATATGAGTCAATCAATTCTCTTCCACAAGCAATGGAATTACCGCTCCAGTCATCTATTTCACTTTTAGTATGTCTACCCCTTCGTGATCCAGGAATTAGAGAGTTAAGGCCTGCAAGCCAAACCTCTACCTCCTCAATGTCCTTGTGAATCAAGTCCAAAGATCCTTCACCGAGTGCAAATGACCTGAAATCCTCATCCATGGGAATTCTGAATGGCCGAAACGTAGGCGTCCCTTTCCTGCTATACTTAGTCAACTGAGTATCTTGCGGATGAATGGAGAAGAACGTGAACACAGTCATGTACTCTGCAACAATGAGGGTCTGGTGAGGCTTGAACAGCAGGCTCTCTCAGGCCTCTGTCACCATCGAGTCACCAACGTTGCTACTAGTGAAGCCACTCCTCAAAATCATCTAGTTCATAGTGCTTGATTTAGTTCCCGAAAACGGTTCTGTTATCTCGTGACACTCTAGATTTACTTCAACGCGGGTTGCAGTAGAGTCCTTGCCGTGTGCTACAGTAAGACCTCGGTCCACTGAAGCTGCTACAGTAAGCCCGCGGTCTGATGCTGCTACAATACTGTCGAGATGATGAAGGGAGAGGGGACAGAGAGATGTACAGTGGAGAGATGTTGCTGTGCCACTACCATCAATACTCAATACCTTCACAATCTCCATTGACTTCTCAGCCGATTTAGCACTTCCGTTGTCCTTCTCAAATTCGGACGATGGTGGATGTCGAAGGACTTCAATACCGGTTAGCTTAAAATGCTTGGTTGCAGACAAGTTGGTTGTGAATTGCTCTGCTGTGTACGGGAAAGATGCCACGGCTTCCTGTTTCTCTTTTGAAGGCTTTGCGATGGTAATTTTCGTTTCCTCAAGTAGGTGAAGAGCGATTGTGGCGTCTGGTGGTGATGGTAGTTTCCTGGATAGAGTGTGGGTTGGAATTTGAAGATGCGGTAGTGGAATTGTGGTTGAAGATGGGCTGAACACAGTGGTGGTGGGAATTACTGATCAGTTTTGCTCGATTCGGTTGAACGATTGAAAGATTCCATCAAGAGAGTATCGGATTTGTGCTTTGGTGGAAGCTTGGGCAACCATAGCTGTTGTATGTTGTTGGACAGTCACCTGCACCTTCATCAACTCTGTTGACAGCTTTGCAATGGAAGCGTCGAGTGCGTCAAGTGCGTGTTCTTCAATTGTGAGCACCATTTCCTCTACCTTGTCTCAATGAAAGCATCACTGATGCATGCACGAGTGGTGATGGCCTTGGCAGGAGCACGACGACGGTGTACACAAAGTAGATGATAGTAGGAGGGGAGATCAACAAAGGAAAATTAGAGGGAAAGAAGATGAAGGGAAACAGCCGAGGTGTGTTAGAGTTCTCGATGTGTGCTACAGTAAGCCCTTGGTGCCAACGGTGTTAAAGGCCGAGGTCCTTAGGGCTAAGGTGCAGAGAGAGAAAAGCAGGGAAAAGATAGGGAGGGAGAGGGAAAGAAAAAGCAGAGGAAGAGGAAACAGGGGAGACAAGAAGAGAGAGAGAGAGGAGAGAGTAAATGGTTTTTTTTTTTTTTTTCTTAATAGTGATGGGCTATATGTAGTGAAAAGGGCAGGTGCTATGTTATACGTGGCCCGATATTCTAACAAACTATAGTCACATATCAGAGGCACTGTAAATACATATCAAAAACCACCCCAACATCTATACAGGGATGAGTCTACACAATAACGGATTGATGAATAAAGCACTGGACCATATCATAATAAGTTTCCAGAAGGTGTCTAAAAAGGTAGATATATTTGACAATAAATTTGATCGGCAAGTAAGTTGCGAGCCTCCACATACAATATATCAAAAAATACACCAACATCTATGTCATTTTCTTGTATCTTTGTTGTTTTCATGTCTTGCTTCTATGCTCACAGGAAAAATTCCTCAGATATACAGCTACATCTGTAACTATGAACAGCAGAATATGCTTCCATCCATATCATAAAATAATGACCTTGAATTGTTTGAGTATTACCACCAAACAAGGCAGAAGTGCCTTTTTCACTTGAAGTGTGAAATCAACTTGAGGTCACCACAGCACTCACTGAATTAGTAGCTTATCTTGACTGTTGAAAAGTTGTGATCGAGTTGAGATCAAGCCTCGACCGTTGAACCTAGGCGATGAATGATAAGGTAAGGCAAGTCTCTAATCCGATTGCCGCTGCCCCAAAAGGAGGCGAGGCTGAGGCCCATGATAGCCATTGCAACCACTGAGCAAGCAGGTGGGACCGCCTGGCTGGTTCCGAGGAAGAGGGTGGCAAGAAGACCTGCTAGCGTTGAGCTCTGCATTCCTGTGCATAGTGATATAGTCCGGCAAACTTCTTCATCCTGCCTGCAATGTTTCCAATATGATTTTTATAAGCGATAACATTAATAGCAAAGCTTCTTATTGTTTCATTATAGATAAAAATATCAATTCACATCTCTCAATATTACGTCTCTTGATACTGATATATTTTTGATATTGTGACCACATCACAATATATATACTGATATACCCGATATTTGGTAAATATATTGACATATACACCACTATTACCTTATAATTTTTAAAAGCCATTTCTATCAATATACCCTATATTGATATATTATTTGATACAATTGATACTAATATAGCTATGATCGATATCAATATTTTCATCCGTATAACTTTCATATTGAAAAGCAAACATGGGACAAGGTGCCAAACCGAGAGCAAATCTCCTAGTTGCATAATCATAGTGATGTTGAAACTACTTTTAGATGGAAATTTATCTAATTTAGAATACATCAATATCTTGCATTGGTAACCCAATTTCAATTCATAAATGAGTTTAATTTAACTCCATATTCTCAGATTTCTTTATTATCCGATAGAGTAAAAAAATAGTCTTTTTTTCTAAAAAAAAAAAGCGTGGAGAGATGGTTTTTAGCACATTCGTACTTTTTCAACTATTTTGGTTTTCAAAGTAATTCTTATCAATCAGTCCTATTGCGAAAATTTTTAGGGTAATTCATCGAAGGAAACAACTCTAAAAACTCCCCAGCAATTCCAAGTTGTTTATTTGTTTGGATCATAAATAAATGCTAATAATTCAAGGATTGAAGCCACAATATTTCTTCGGAATCAAACAATCATAAAAGTGCCTTGCCATTCTACAAAGAGTCTACTCACAAAACAACAATTTTGAAAAAATTAATCTGTGATTTGTCAAGAAAAATTATCCAAATTTAATATGATCTTTAACATAATAATTTGAAGTTGTTTCTGTTTTCCTTTTTCACCCCTTTTTTTTTTTTGAAAAAACCCAACTATGTTTCGGGGAAGAGATGTTTTGGGGATACCTTTTAGCTACCATTAAAACATTCTTGATCACGTAGTGCCCATTCATCCATTTATTATTATGTGGGCTTATTAGTATATATGAATAGATAAAACATTACATTTATCAAGGATGGTTAAAGGCATTCCCTAACACCTCTTCACGGGCAAGAAATTGACGATGAAAAGGAAAAATCCAACCTTAGTGAATGACAGAAACCAATCCCACAATAGTTTATAGTCCATATGAGAGATCTCAGATATCACAAAGAAATTATGATACTTTGTGGTTGATGATTAGTGAATACAAAGGATGAGAGATGCATCAAGCTCATAAACTAAATTCTCACAGAAGGGCCAAATTGTCATTCAAATGAATACAAAATCTGAATACAGAATTTACCTGAACATTGGAAGTTTGCAGATCCAATAACCTAAGGTGAATGCAGCTGCATGAAAGCTCAAAACAGGAGCAATCAATCGGAAACCCTCGGCAGATAGAATCCAACCCCGGTTGACAGCAAGAGGGCTACCGATGCACAATGAAGTGCAAACCGCGGCGGCAAATGGCATCACCAATCCAAGAACATTGACGATGGATTTTGCATAAGTATTAAGCACCAAACCTAGAGTGACTGGCACAAGAACTACCTAACAAAACCATACATAACCTGTAATCATTATTAGTTGAGCTATTAAAAAAGAGAAATGTTTTCAGAACATTTTTGGGACTCTATTGAGAGACGTTAGCTTTTCATCAATCCATCTATTCTTGATTTCTTGTATGAGCCTACTAGTGTGACTAAATAGACAAAATGTCGCATCATATGAAGTGTCCTTGTGGTGTCACCCATCAAAAAATCTAAAGTGATTTTGTACTAATATTAAGCACCAAACCGGGAGTGATTTTGCACAAGTATTAAGCATCAAACCTGGAGTGACTGCCACAAAACCACAAGAAGAAGGTGTTTTGGGACACCTTCGGCTACATGGGTCCCATTTATCCATCTATTCTTGGTGGATTCACTAATGTGTATAGATGAATAGGATATTATGTTATCTAAAAGTGTCCCAATAATCTAAAAAACAATGTCCCCCTAGCATCACCCTTTAAAAACCCAGAGTGATTTTGCACAAACTAGTGTGACAGCATAAGAACTACCAAACAAAACTGTAAGTATTGGAAAACCTGAATCACTTGAGCATTAAAAAGAGGTTTTTTGGACACCCTTGTGACACTATCGGGTTATGTTGTATCACATCCATCTATCTATTCTTATATAGGACCATTGATATGAATCGATGGGATGCCATGTCATCCGAATGCATCAATTGTATGTCTCAATTGTGTCCCCTGGCGTCACCCATTAAAAATGCAGAAACTTTTAGGGGACACTTTTAGAAACACTTGGAACACCCTTATGATGCCCATTCAGCTATTTATTCTAGTGTGAGACTGTTAGTGTGGATGCATAATATAGTCACCCGAAGGCGTTTAAAAGGTATCCCCTAACACCGCTCATCAAAAAACATGGTTAAAACATTAACAATTATTTTCTGATGGAGCATTGCGCACCTGCAATATTGACTTTGACATGGAAATGGCATCAACTGGAACAATGGACCCAATGAGAAGGCCTGTCAAAAGAGGGGTAACAACCACAGATACAATGGTCGAAGAACTGGTTAATAAAATGCTCAATGCAACATCTCCTTTGCTCAAGAAGCTAGCATAGCTAGAGAGCTGGGCACCAGCAACACAAGCTGTGAGGACAAAACCGGCATAGAACATTCGGGGCAACCCAAATGCTTGAGCAATCAATACCCCGAGGGCCGGCTTGAGAACATACTGAGCGATGAACCCAATGGAAAGTGGTAAAGGCCTGCATTTGTGGAGATTTAGTACTCAAAAGGCAAGGAATTTGAGCTGCTAAGCTTTTTAAAAATAAAAATAAAAAGGAAAATTTGAAGGAAAGGAAAAGAAAATTGATAAAAATATTTTTTCATGTTTAGATTGCATAAAAAATAACAAGGAAAAAATAAGACAAAAAACATATATTAGAACATTCGTGATAAAAGTAATTTTTATTTCATTTTTATTTTTTTCTCATCAGTTTCCTTTCCTTCAAATTTTTTTAGATCCAAATAAACCCTAAGAAAAGAAAAAATTTCAAGGGTGAAAGAGAAATTATGGAGCACCTTTGAAATGCAAGAGCAAAGTCATCTATGGATAGTTTGATCCCAATAGATAACATGATTCCTCCAAGTGCAGGGGCATACATCTCTTTTGATACCCTAAGTAGAATTCAAGATGTAAGAATTATCCCACGAAACACTGCATATATTTATTAATTTATTGATTTTGATAAATGTTACAATCCTATATATAATTTAGGTATATTAATGATTCATATATAATAAGAAAAGTTGTTTTATTGAAAGACATATTAATTCAAAACACGCTCTTTGATAAAAGCTGAGGTACTTTTGTAAAATAGAAATCAGTTATTTCCCTACTCTGTAAAAGGGAATATCATCACAGTCATTTTGGGCCGTGTGAAATGTGTAAAGAATAACACATTCAATAAAGAGAGATTAGTGTGCTGTTATATAAGTACTATGGATTATCTATCATCAATTAAAGACTTATATTTATGGATTTAGATACTTTATAAATATTTTTGCATAAAGATTTTGCAAAGAACATGATAATCAAGATCATTCAAATTTAGATGTTAATCTCAGAGAGAATTTTTACTCAAGGATCCCAATTGCTACAAGCCACAGAAAACAAAGAACAAAGAGGTTTTCTCTTTTGTCGTTACTAGCATCTAAAAGCAAATTAATTTACCCAGATACCAAACTAAAGCAAAAATGCAAAGAATAACAGACAGTGTAATGTCTCCCCAAATGATGCAGTTTACACATTGATATTTGATTAATGTGACACCCGATTACTTGGAAAGCAAGGCAGGATTAACTATTCAAGAGTTTTGCAACTTCCAAAACTGAATAATGTGGAAAAAATTCGATGTAAAAGGCAAATGAAAGAAGATGAACACGTTTAAAAATGCCGAGCAAGAAAACAGAGAACTAGCTCTAAAAACCATAACCCATGAAAACAAAAGAAGAGGAAAAAGGAAGAAGACAAGCCTACCAAGAACAACACACTTGTTTTCAGCACACAAACTATCTGGCTTGCATAAGCTCAAAAGAAAATTCCACACAATACACAGGAAATTCTGATTCTTTTTCTTGTCAGAAAATTGCTGGAAAATATTCCACAACTAGAAGCTCAATTTGATAACTGAAGCTCATAATTAATAACCAAAAAAAAAAAACAAGTTCCATAAATCAAAGATATACATTAATGTTTTGTTTCAAAAAAGTTATTTTCGTATTGAAATTTTAGAGTGATAAATTGGTTTTTATCAAATACAAGGAACTAATATGGTGACGAATTAGAAATCTTAGTGGTGAATTGGCGAGCGGAAAACAATCCACAATAGAAGATACAACGATGATATTATATGTGATTGTAAAATTGTTTTATTACTTATGATTAGCAATTTTTATATGCAATATCATTACTCAAAAATTTCATATTAAATTCCTGAAGCATCATCATAATTCATTTACGACTACACTAACAAACAACGCCAAAACGCCCAGTTCCTCACCATGTAAAAGCGGATGGCCGGGAGAGCGCGACGACGGCGGTGGCCGCGACCACAAACGGAAGCATCGCCGACAAAATCTGCGACGAATCTGTCTTCGAAACTCTACTCACTTGATTACTAGAATTTTCGCCAAAAGATAACAAAGAAATATTGCCTTCCCTTCTATGCAACCCAACTTTCCCGAGAAACGGCGTCGTTGAGCACATTATTGCAGATAACCCGCCACTACTACCACTAATCCCGCCGATATCAGTGCTCTTTGATACCGCTAAAACTTTGTTATACTTTGACTTTCGTGTAATAGTTGAAACTGGGCAGCTCCAGTTTCGAGTTAAATCTGGAATTAACGAAGTGTGCAGAGGGAAAAAGACATTGGGTGTGTGAGGGTGTTGAGATTTGTGTGGTAGGGTGAGAGAATTCAGAGGACTTGACGCCATATGAATTCTCCCCGAAAGAGTGACCGTTGGTTTCTGCGCGGCGGCGTAGTAGTTTCGCCGGGTAGTTGATCGGCGGTGCTGGAGTCCGGGATGAAGTAGATAATTGGTGGGAAGGATGAGGCAAGTGAAGCGTGAATATCATCACACGATGAAGTTGCTTTTTTTTTCGGAATTTGTCTTCAATTTTGTTTTGTAATTTAAATGGAATTTTATTTATAGGAATTAAATAATTAATTATGTAATTATTTTAGGATAAATTAAGGATTCTTGAAAATCATTAACTCAGTAATTTAAAATTAAATTTAATAAAAAAATATTGGATAAATAAATGGAATAATTCCTTAGATTAGGTCAACCTATTGTGTTTTTTTTAGTTGGATTTTAGTTTATTTATTTTTCATTATTCTAACCAAATAGAGAGACACATCTAAATATATTTGAGAAAAATATAATAGGAGTATATATTTTTAAAATTTATTTAAAATATTAAAATTCACTTCATATTTAAATTTATAGTAGCTTTTTTTTTTTTTTCTTTATTTTGTTTATCTATTTTTATTGTGTACTTATTTATTTATTTTTTATATTTAATTATATGTAAAAGTTGACATTTTCAGTTAAAGCTAGTTATTTTAACAAGCTTCCAAATGAAAAATAAACTTATATTTTAAAATAAACTCATATATGTCAAATTTATAAAAATTAAAACTATATTTTTAAATGACAAAATTTTTAAAATTCATTATAAAATTTTTACAACCCACAACATTTAAGAAAGAAAAAAAAATTATAAAAATCTCTCATACTCTCATCCAAACAAGCATGTAATACCATTCTCACAATAGTGCAATACTAGCTTTTTTTTTTTTTTTAAATACTTATAAGCCTTTAAAATAAATACAAATTTAAATAAGTTGCTTTATTCATAGGGCCTAACCTTTTTTATTTCTTTTGCTGAAGTAATATAGGACTTTTTTAACAAAATAAATTTCTCTTATTTATAAAATTTGAGAAGTAACCTAATTATTTTCGGGCGATTTGTTGTCGGTAAACTATTGTTCGTAACTTTGCCGTATTTTGAGCTTCGTCAAGCAAGTTGATATACTTTCTTAGAAGTTGGGAGTTGCTTTATGGGTTGAAACATTTAATTCGAAGGTTGGATTATCCGATCTCTATCGAAGTTGAGATACTCTTTCAGCAATTGGGGGTTATTTTATGAGTTAAAACTTTTGACTCGGAGGTTAAATAGCCCGGTCTCTATTGGAGTCGAGATGCTTTCTCAAAAGTTGGGAGTTGCTTTATGGGTTTAAACTTTCGACTTGAAGGTTGGATAGCCTGATCTCTATTAGATTCGAGATACTCTCTCTGAAGTTGGGAGTTATTTTATGGGTTGAAACTTTCAATTTGGAGGTTGAATAACCCGATTTCTATCAGTGTCGAGATGCTCTCTCAAAAGTTGGGAGTTGCTTTTATGGGTTGAAACTTTCAACTTGGATGTTTGACAGCCCAATCTCTATTAGAGTCGGGATACTCTATCAGAAGTTGAGAGTTGCTTTATGGGTTAAAATTTTCAACTCGAAGGTTGGATAAGTCCGATCTTTATCGGAGTTGAGATGCTCTCTCAGAAGTTTGGAGTTATTTTATGAATTAAAACTTTCAATTCGAAAGTCGGATAACTCGATTTTTATCGAAGTCGAAATGCTCTCTCAGAAGTTTGAAGTTATTTTTATAGGTTGAAACTTTCGGCTCTGAGGTTGGATAGCTCAAATTTTATCGGAGTCAAGATACTCTCTCAACAATTTGGAGTTGCTTTACGAGTTGAATAGTCCGATTTTTACCAGAGCCACACACCATATAGTTTGCTCTTGATCACTGTTAATCTTGTGCACTAATCTTGTGCACTGCTATAGCTTATGCACACTTGCCTAATGGGACCAAGGCTAATGCGCCTTGGAATATTCAATTCTTAGCCACTATTGTCCTTATTTATGTTTAATGTGTTCAATCATTTTCTTTTGACATCATTTTTGTCAGCAATTTTTTATAAAACTCATCCTTTTGTTTTAGTCTCTTGAAAGCTCAAATTCATAAATGACTTCCCATCGTGGGAGATGGATGGACTAACAAAATATACTAGTGACTCTATCATATGATTCATAGTGAAGAAATATTATAGAAATATAACAAGAGAAATAAAAAAATTTGTATAGTATTATTTGTATAACTATACAATTGATCATTCTTTATTTGAGAATGAGGCTTCCTAAACTAAAAACTATTATATATTATATAAATACCTAAATAAGAAGATATTAATTATTTTTAAAAAAATATTATATATATATCTTAATATATATATAAACAAATAAATTAATAAATATTAATTTTTTTAATTTAAAAAGAATATAATATTTTTAATAAAAAAAGATATTGTATCCTTAATATATAACACGAAAGAGAACTCCCTCAAGCCAAACAATCATATATGCAGTGCGAGACAGAGTTAGTAGACTGCCCTCTCGCCTTTTAGATTGGGTAAATTGTCGAATCGAATGTTCATTCTCCTTAAAGCCTACTTTTTTTTTTCGAAATAAAGTGTAAAGTAGATTTACACGGTAACATTTGCCATTTGGCTATATAGAATTGAGCTTTGCTTCTTCCTTAGTAAATCTAGCCCTACTTCTCTCTTTGAAATTGGATACATTGCGACAAATGGAGTCCTTGCTCCCAATCCTCCGTCCATAGAAACCATTATTTTTTTAATTGTTATTGATTATTAACGCAAAATTATTAGAGTTTATCTCAGGAAATAAAGTTTAGAATCTAACACATCCTACGGACCTTCATTCATATGTCTCATGCTCGATTCAATAAGTGAGAATTGATAATGGTTTAAAATTCCACATGCAGATAATGCATTAAATATAGGTGTTCACATTCAATAACATGATAAAGGTGTTAAAATGAAGCATCATCTCTTATCTATTGCTTGAGCTCTTCTATTTGAGGCCTTAACAGATTATGGGGATATGCATTTTTCACAGCTACATATTTAATAAACAAGACATCTACACTAACTCTTGACAAGAAAACTCGCTGTAAAGTTATTTTTGGTTGTCCACCTTCAAATGATCATTTAAGAGTGTTTGGCTGCTCCTTGAGCCAAGACCTGCATTTTTCTTGGTTACCCTACTGAAATTAAAGGATACAAAGCCTATAATATGAGTGGTCTTTTAGGATTGGTTGTTGTGTGTCACCACCTCCCACCTATCCTACACATATAATCAAGGTTGTCACAGCAAAATTATAGTAAAGGTACACGGGGTCTTACTGTCTAGCCATTGGTACTCCACATCTTCACGGAAAATTCAATTTCACCAAATCTATGTCGGAGACAGCAAGACAGTCATTGCACAATTCGTGTAGATCGCTACTTATACGACAAGAAATTTCGTTACTTAAGGATAGTTAGAATTATTGTCGCCCTTTATTAGAGCTTCAATTCAAAATTTATAATACTTTTTCTTCCGACCTTTCATCACCGGGCAGGTGTCAAACTCCATAGGACCTTTATCTCAAGGGATATGGAATTTTTAGACTCAACCATTCCTTTTGGTGAATTCCATACCTCATTACACAACATATACAAGAGTGTAGTTCTAGTCTCAATTCTACATTACCCTTCTACTTCACAAAAATCGAATGATATTCTTTCATATAGGCCATCCATCTAATTTGGTCAATCAACTCTGTAATAATAAAGATATTTTTAAGTTGTAAATTTTAGACTATTAATTAGATATCATAACTTTCTTGATATTTATACTTAAGGTTAGAATATTTAGGACTTAGAAAGTATTTGAAATCATTTTGATAAAGAATTATAGAATCGATTGCGGCATTAGACCTCATGCTTGAATGGGTTATTGAACGTCAGATAGCTGTCATGAAAATAGATTAGTTTTTTGTATGAATTTGGAGAGAAAGTTGCTATTTTGACCATTGAAATTCTAGACAAGATCAAAAAAAAGTTAACTAATTAGGATATATTTGGATTTATTAAATTTGTAAGTGTTAGAAATTCTCTAACTCTATATTCAAGACTTATCCTACACAATTAATCCCCTACATTTTTTTACCAAAAAAAAAAAAAAAACAAACTTATAGAGAAAAATAACAAGAGAAGAAATAGAAAAATTATTTGAAGACTTCCAACCTTTAAGGTCTAAAGAAATTTACTCTAGAAAGGATTAAGGATAATTCAACTTGTAAGTTATATCCTTTTTGTGTTAGTTCTTATTTATTTTCTAAAAGTTATTTCATTTTTTTTTCTTCTTCATGCCACGATTTGGGCATTTTTGAAGAAAATTTTAATTTCTTCATGTCAAAAAGGAATGTAAGTGATGTTCCTTCATGAATATGCATTTTAATGTTCAAATGCTTTGGAAATTTCAAATTTAGCCTCTTCTTAAAAAGCATATTTTGGTTTTGATTAATATTCTTATTTCTTCCAAACAGTCAACAAATGATATAACTTTTGGGGTTTTCTTCATTTTATTCAAATCTTGATATGTTCAAGTCAAAATGTATTTGATGTAGGGAGGAGAAAAAATTAGAGAGATGAGTAATAGAGAGGTAGAGATAAGAGATTAGACTAAGAGGTAGAGATAAGAAAGAGATCAAATTAAGAAAAAGTGAGGAAGAAAAGTTATAATTACTCAATTCCTATCAATTTATCAAATATTCATTCATCAATCAATCATTAATAATGAGAGTATAGAGTATTTATAAATGAAAGTATTAAGTCTAAGATGATTTGGTAACAAATTATCTATTACTAAAAATAAAAAATTACAATTATAATAAAATAAAATCAAATAATAATCTTACCTAATAAGTAAAATAAATAAAAGTCAATAAAATTATAATATCTTTAAAATCTCAGAAAATATTTGACATCCGTATCAATTCTCCTGGGGTAGTTGAAACTCGACCCCATCGAGTGAAATGTCAGTAGTCAATGCCCCAACCACAAGCTAAGCGGCTGTGCAACCCTACGGCGATGGTGATAAACTCGTGTAAGGGGCCCGAAAGTTGATAGAGCAACCGATATCTCCGAAAGGAATTGGATTGGGGTTTAAAAAAAATACAATCCTACTGATTCTGAGATTTGGGTCAAATCAACAGGGCCTCCTGAGAGATCCAAGCATTTTTAGACACTGGTCGGCCAACCCAACAAATAAGAAAACGATGAATAGCTCCATCCTTGATAAATATAACTTATCTATCTAAAATAGTATCAATTTTATCATTGTATGCCGGGAGGGAGAGAAGTGGCATAGAGGAGGACGAACGGTAATAGGGGGTGTACGCGGGGGGATGGCAAAGGGATCCACAAGCAGAAAAAAATTGTCTTTATATGTAATTAAATCTTTTACATTGAAAGTATGATGAAAACCAAAATAAGATAGAATGTCAAGAACATATACATTTGAACCAATCTGCTGTAAAATTTTAAATGGACCAACGCTATGAGCCTGCAATTTAGAGACGTGTCTAGGTAGGTGCCATTCCGGTTTAATGCCAACTATAACATAATCTCCTATATTGAATTCAACATGCCTTTTATGGGAATCAGCGTGAAGTTTGTATGACGCATTACTTGTCTTTAATTGTTTATTGATCTCGATGTGTAAATCGTGAAGGTATTGTCTAAAAGCTTCGGTCGTCATAGACACACTAATATGTGAAGACATCGGGAGAAGGTCCAATAATTTTTAGGGTTTGTAACCATACGCAACTTCAAATGAACATATACCTAGGGATCTATTGAAAAAACTATTATATGCAAGTTGGGCAGTAGGCAGGATCAAGTCTCAATTCCTAAGATGCTCCTGGACCAAACACCGTAACAGGTTACCTAAATTCCGATTGACGACTTCAATTTGATCATCTGTTTGAGGGTGATATGCAATCGAAAAATTTAATTTGGTACAAACCATATACCATAGGGTCCTCCAAAAATAGTTGGTAAAACGAACATCCCGATCAGAAATAATGGTCATAAGAAGACCATACAGCTTGACAATCTCGACGAAATAAAGGCAAACGATTCGAGAAGTATTAGCAATCTTATTACAAGAAATAAAGTGGGCCATTTTAGAAAAATGATCCACAACGACAAAAATGGAATCATGTTTCTTAGGGGTACGGGGAAGCCCTAACACAAAGTCCATGTTTACATCCTGCCATAGACCATGAGGTACAGGTAGAGGGGTGTGGAGGCTAATATTTTGCTTTGTGTGTTTGGCAAGTTGGCATGTTCGACAAGTACTGACAATCTTGGTCACATCTTTTTTTAAACTAGGCCAATAAAATTATCGCTCAATCTCCTCAATTGTTTTATCAGGTCCAAAATGGCCAGCGAAACCTCCGGTGTGAACTTCCCAAACTATGAAATCTTGGATAGATGTTTTCGGGATGTAAAGTTTATTAACTCGGAATAAGTACCCATCCTGAAGATGAAATCCGTCCGTGGTGTCCAAATGTCCACACTGTAAAGTGAGGAAGATCTTGTTAAAGTCAGGACAGGACTCATATTCTTCCTTAAGCCTTTCAAAGCCAACAATTTTAACTTAAATAGCAGATAGTAAGGTCAGACGATGGCTCAAGGCATCAACCACTTGATTCTTAACTCATTTCTTGTACTTCAAGACAAAAGAATAGGCTTATAAATACTCAATCCATCGATCATGCCTATAATTTAATTTCTTCTCAGAGTTGAGAAATCGAAGAGTTTCATGATTCAAATAGATGATAAACTCTTGAGGTAGCAAGTAATTGTGCTAGTAGCGTAGGACCTGGACGACGGCATACAATTTCTTATCATAAGCAGAGTATCGTTGCTTGGCATCATTCAAGTTTTCACTAAAGTAGGCGATTGGGTAGCGTTCTTAACTAATAACTCCTCCTATTCTTACATTTGACGTATACACTCTACTTCAAATACTTTGGAGAAGTCAGGAAGGCACATGATAGGAGCTATTGTTATCCTTTCTTTGATGAGTTTGAAAACTTTGACAATATCGGGTGATCAAGTGAAATCACCCTTCTTCATACACTCAGTGAGAGGAGTTATGATTGTACTAAAGCCCTTGATGAACCGACAATAAAACGTGGTCAAACAGTGAAAACTTTTAACTTTATGGATGAATTTGGGTTCCGACCAATTTATGATTACCTGGATCTTTACGGGATCGACAGATACCCCATTAGAAGAAATAATAAAGCCCAAGAAAGCCACTTTGTCTGAGAAGAAGGAACATTACTTAAGGTTGGCAAACAAACTTTCTTTTTGAAGAATAAGGCAAACTTGTGTGAGATATTCCACATGTTGCTCCTTGGTCTTACTGTAAATGAGGATTCATCAAAATAGACCACTAGGAACTGTCCCATGAAAGGCCGTAAAGTCTGGGTCATGACTCTCATGAAAGTGCTTGGTCGTTAGAGAGCACAAAAAACATGATCAACCATTCATAGAGGCCGTCCTTTATCTTGAAAGTTATTTTTCACTTATCCGCTGGACGAATTTTGATTTAGTGGTAATCACTCTTTAAATCCATTTTAGAAAAGATTATCGCATCAGCCATCATATTTAACATGTCATCAATCCTAGGAATGGAAAAACGATATTTTACGGTGATTTTATTAATTGCTCTACTATCAACACACATCCTACAAGACCCATCCTTCTTAGGTGTTAAGAGAACGGGTACCACATAAGGACCCATACTTTCTCGAACAAATCCCTTGTGGAGGAGTTCTTCCACTTATTTCTGGAGTTCAGCATGTTCAATAAGATTCATCCTATAATGAGGGAGGTTCGGGAATGACGCACCTGGAGTAAAATCAATGACATGTTAAATTTTTCGTAAATGTGGTAAGTGATTAGGGAGGTCATCAGGGAAGACATCTTAAAAGTTTTGGAAAATTTGATGGGCCTTATTAGAAATTAGTATGGAAGAGTTCGGAAGGGTTTTGAGGATGATAATGGTGAACAAAACTGACTTACTAATAGCGGCCCGTTCAAATACTGTGAGACTAATAATATTTAATCTTTTGGTTGCTACCACAATCCTCTCTTTGTTAGGAGTTGTCAGTTTTGGGGGTAAGGGGTAGAGGCAAATCTTCTTTCCCTTATGAACAAATGAGCATGAATTAGAATAATCTTAGATTATCACATCCAAGTTATAAAGTCAAGAGCATCTGAAAATGACATGACCCACGTCCATTGAGATAACGTCACACAAAATATGGTCTTTCTATTTTAAAAATTGAATGGGTACAAGATTATAATCTTTAATAGATATAGAATATGTGTCAATCCAAGAGATGCTGTATAGACTAGGAGTGGAACCGTCTTTAACCCCAAATGAGAGATAGTATTAGTGGAGACTGTATTGATATAACTACCGCTATCTATGATTACCTTACAAGCCTTCTCGTTCACTTTGATGTAAGTGTAAAAGATAGCGTGACGATGTCAATCATCAGTCTCTTTGGATTATGTCAAGGTACATCACACAACGCCCAGAAATGATGTATCGATGAAGAACGAAAGTCTAGACTAGAGGGAGTAGGCTGAATGCAGCTCACAAACGTGTCAATGTCATCATCATGCAGGTCATCAAACTCCTCTAACATAGGTTCATAGACTTGTTCTTCAAGGGGTTCCTCATTGATATCATTTTGTCCATCAATTAATAAAGTTTTATTCGGACATTTAAAAGAAATATGCCCAAAACCTTTACAGTTGAAGTATTGTAATTGTGATTTTTTTTTGGGTTTCAACATTTTTTTTCTTCGGCATCCCTTGTAGGGACAACGGTGGAAGGAGGGATTTCTAAGACAGTAGACTTAGAATCGGGTGGTCTTAGGAGTGTTAAATTGGTTAGAGTCCATACTATGGGCTAATCGTTAGGGTGTCATACAATACTAATACAACTAACGGTGATTAATTCAAAGTCTTGGATAAGATTATACGCATGGTCCAAAGTAGTAACTCTATGGAGGACAAGTTCTTGCTTAAGCTCCTCGTGTAGACTTTGTCTTAATCTACTCAATGTCATGGCCTCGTCCTCAATGATGTGACACCTCATTCGGAAATTATTGAATTGAGTCATATATCAATCATCGATAAAAGTTGAAACAGTTGATTATCATGTCGGGGCATTCTTCTACTTGGAGTCTACTCACGCCATCGATCGAGTAAGTTGTTACGGATAAGGAAAGTCTAGCAAGTGAAAATAATAAAATGGTACTTCTCTTGATAGGCTATAAAGTCTCAACATTCATTTTAGCATAATTATACCATGAACAGACAAAATAGGTCCCACAGGCGGCTCCAAAATAAATAAGAGTGCCAATAAACAACGACACCTAATTTGGAGGTCCTCAATACTTTTCCAATATAATGGGACATTTTCGGTCAACTTAAGGCTGAAAAATTAAATTCTCCTATCTTCTGACACGTTATATCATTCAAAGAAATGATCCACATCTCAAATCCATTGAGTAAAAATTCGACAGTCCAAGCAGCCGTCAAAAGTAGGGGCATCCAATTTGATATTTTTGAAGAGGTGATCATCCGGATCCTGCTCTTGATTATAGTATCTAGGCCTGTGATTGTGTCTACGATCTCCTACGAGGTCACATGGCTATAAGCATCCATACAAAAATGCCTTTGTTGGTGAGCCTTGTTATGTGATACATCAGAGTCTTCAATATCTCATGAGTGAGACCTTAGTTTTAAAGTGGCAACTTAATTTGTGAGATCTAAATTAGTTTGACGAATCGTAGTCAAGTCAGTTTGAATGACCCTTAGGTGGTCTTAAGATTCTAATTGGGCTAATTTTTTTCTACTCGTAGTTTTCAAATTGGTTAGATCTATTTATTATACATCCACATTAGAGATATTATGGGAGATAATCCGACCGCTTCGCAAGTGCATACATCACCAATACAACTAACGGGGTTGAGATCGATAAGCAATTGAGACGATTCGAATCAATCAAAAATTTTTTTGTGAGATTTGTATGGTTCAGGTCATACAAACTAGTATCGCTTATCTATTAAAATAATATAGTAAGAATAAATTGCAATAAAGGTGTATCAAAGGTAGTGATAGGACTTTTTTTTTAACAATAAAATGACACGCGCAGATAAAACTAAATACTATTAAAGATAAACTAAATATACTACTCAAAAAAAGATGGAACAAACACACTTGGAGATGATTTGACCTGCTTGTAGAGATTGCCTCAAAGTTGATATGATCCGCTTGTTTGAGAGTGGATAAGAATTCCTCTCGCCCATGGTTTCCCCGCCTTGTCCCTCCTCCTTGTCCCTCCTTCTCTTTCCCTTTTCCCTCTTTCCTTTCCTTCTTCGCTCTCCCTTATTATTATTATTATTATTATTATTATTATTATTATTATTATTATTATTATTATTATTATTATTATTATTATTATGTAAATTATAATTATTATTTTTTTTAATATATATATATATATTTATATAATAATTTATTATTAATTATTTAATATCTTTTATTATTTTATTCTCTATTTTATTATATTTATTTTTATATTATAATACTTTTTTATTATTTATTTCTAATTATTATTAATGTTTATTAATATATATTTGACTCCCATTTATTATTATTATCATTTATCATTTTTATTAATTTTGTTTACCTTTATTTATGATATTTATTAATATCAATATTTAAAATTATTTATTACTCGATTAATTCTATTAGCCCAACAATTGGGTGTTACACAAACATACATGGAGATGATTTGAGAAGAGAGGCGCGATTTGATCGCTTGTTTGAGATTGGATGAACAATGAATTTTTTTCCTTTTTTCTCTCTCTTTTTTTCTTTTTTTTTCCTGCTCTTTGTTTATGCCTTTGGTTTTTTGTTTTCTTTATCTTTCCTCGGCCACGGCAATGAAGGTGAGAGAGATGAAGGCAAAGAGAGGCGTGGCAATGAAAGTGACAGAAGATGATGTGGAAACGTAAACAAAGAAGATGATGAAACAAATCGAAGAAGAACGAGGGTGAAGACAAAGATAGAGAATGAAGAAGAAGATTCGGGACACTCGATTTTTGACTTCTCTTTCTACTCCCTTTCTTTGGTTTTTTATTTCTCTAAAGGACGGTAGAGGCTAGGGTTTTGGGTTGGATGGTGGAGGCTAGGTTTATCTGGTGGTGGTATGATTTGAGTTAGGGTTAATTTTGGTTGTTGGTGGTGGAATATGGGCTTTGGTTAGCGGTCAATTAGGGTTCTTTGGTAGTGTAGATGGTTGTTTTGGGTGGAATTTGGCGTGGTGGCTATCGGAGTGGTGGTGGTCAGTGGCAACGTGGAGGATGGCTTGTGGCGGCGACTTGTTCTGCCTCCTGCTGCGGCGATGGTGCTGGCTTAGTCGGCGGGGAGTGTTGCGTCGTGTATTTCTACCTCGTTGATTACTTTTTTTTTACTTATTCTACTGCTTCTTCTGCTTTTTTTTTGCTTGACAGAGGTGGGCACGAGAACAAAAATCATACCCTTTTTTTCACAAATAAAACACCTAAATAGAGGTAGTGCTCAACAAAAATCACTTTTTTTTTTTCTACGGAGACAGAAACAAACATTTTTTTTAATTTTTTTTGACAATATAAAAGGAGGTAGTGGTGGTGGAGAGTGACTGGCAAATGCATAGTAAGGCCTTTGGAGGGTGGCCAATGGGTGGTGGGATAACAAGCGACGGAGTTAGTGATGCTGCTGGTTGCACGGGACAAGTGTGGTTGATTATTGGGTGCGGGAAGGTGTTATGGCTGGCGGCAAAATGATAGGAGTTTTATCTCTAATACTAATTTGATGTATGGAGGAGAAAAAAAATTTGAGAGAAGAGCAATAGAGTGGTAGAGACAAGAAAGAGATCAAACTAAGGGGGAGAGAGAAAGGGAAGTCACAATTGCTCAATTGTAATCAATTTCTCAAATATTCATTTATCAATCAATCATCAATAATTAGAGTATAGGGAATTTATAAATGAAAATATTAGGCCTAAAATAATTTGTAACAAATTATTTATTATTAAAAATAAGAAATAACAATTACAATAAAATCAAATCAAATAAAATCAAATTATAATCTTACCTAATAATTAAAATAAATAAAAGTCAATAAAATTATAATATCTTTAAAATTTCAAAAAATATTTGATGTCTGCTTCAGCATCTCCATATGGAAGTGAAATTTTACATAAATTTTGGAAACTCATGAATAAATGAAAAAGGTATGAAAATGAAAGTAAATATGAAATCACACGATTATGTTTGAATTAATGTTTGTATTTTGTTTTTAATTTTGTTAGTAGATAATCCTATTAATTATCTTCTCCATCAATCACATTTACGAATCATTTAAATTCGAAATTGTTTCTGTCTATTTTTAGTTTGGTGTTGGATGTCACATATGAACGTTATTGTATAGTTGGGACAATTTTGTTCAATTTTTTAAGTTCTTCAAATTTTAGTTTGATTTGTTAGTTTCATTGGCTTATTTTTATATATTCTTATGATTAAGACTCTCTAGATGATGTTCGAGTCTTGATCTGTGAGTAAAATTCACTTGCCGAAGAGATCTTTGGACTTTTACCCTTTTGAAAACAAAAATAGCAATGTTTAATTTTTTATCGTTGAATGGCATATGACCTCTAATCAAATGCCAGTTTATATTTAGCACGTGACTTTACATTTGAATGCCATACTCATAGATTATTGTCTAAATCTTAGAATGGCCTTATTTTCTTGGACTTTGATCTTTGGTATTTGATGTTTAAAATGAGTGTTGGAATTGCTTCATTTAACTCATGGTTGTAGTTATAGTTATAGTTAAGGAGATTATATAAAAACTTATCGATTTAAAAGAATATTGAACCTACAATACTGTGATGTGATCTATATTTTCTGAAACTGATATATGTAACCTACTAGATGCTAAAATTATGGTTTGTGGTTGAATACTTATAACCATGTGATTATTAATTTGTGATATTGGTGAGTATCGATGGGAGACATTGAATCTATGCATTGCATTGCCATGGTGAGTTGGTTTCACTTACGATCCTAGGATATCCAAGATCTTGTAATAATAGACCCAACGACTCGATGGTGTTAGTATATTGGCCTTTAGTCAATAGTGGATAAGATTCAAAGGAGATTGTTGATATTCTCTTAATAATTTATGACCTCTGTTGTATTAAGATGATTACATTCATTCTTTTTGCATCTTATATGTAAATTTCGGGTCCCTTTCTTTGGATTGCTAGTTAGTATGTCGTTAAGATATATGGTTGTTATCTCGAGTCTTCTTACTATTGAAATCTAGTTGTTTATATCCAATTGATATATTATTATGAGCATGCTAGTAATATATTATAGATTATATGACTTATTGAATATTCAACTTCATTTTATTAAATTTTGTCAAAATAATTATAAATTTGTTAGAGACTTTAGAGATATGCAAGAATATAAAGGAATAACGAGAAATCTTTAATTGTTTTACTTATACTTTACTAATGTTATATTATGTTGTAAAAAAGCTGTGGATATACTTATTTCGTATTTATGATTGTATTTAATTTATATACTTTAATGTTGTAGACTTTGATTTATATTAATAAAATGAGATAGATATTTCTCTATTTTTAGGCTTTTTAGAGATATGATTTTCTAAATTTTCACGTTACAATCTATATGGCTTGGGTTTTACTTGTTTTGTCAGGTTAGGTCATGACAAATACATTTCTCATCTAGGAACCGTTGATCAACAAGTAAAAAGAAGGTTAGAACTTATGAAATTCAATCGAACTAGACATGACTCTCATATTTGGTTGAATGGCATTGCAAATTAGCCATTGCCAAGTCTTCAACTCATCAAGTCGAAAGCTAAAACCACCTACTTTACAAACACATCTTCTAAGATCACTTGTTACTCTCTCTTGAGAAATACTCTCTTTTATTGAGCCTTAATCATAAGCCAAAATTATATAAAAAGCCATAAATTTTTTGATACGTGCCTAAAAATTTGAATTTGATTTAAAAGATTTTAAATTGAATCCCTAATCTTTTAATCCATTTCTTGTACACCATAAATTAGAATAAAAGTTTTGAAAAAACTAAGGCTCACTCTTTGGGTTATTTTTCGATTTTCAAGTTAATTTTTTAGGTTCAATAATTAAAGTCAAAGAGAGATATGAGTGTGGAGGACTAGGCTTCATATTTTGTTAAGATGATGAGGTACTTAAAGGACAAGCTTCAAAGCTTAACATTTATAGATGGATTGATCTGTTGGAGATCGAAATGTTTTAAAACTAAGTATTTTGTAATTTTTGTTTCTTAAATCTCCAACTTTTGATCCCCTCTCCATGGTGAGGGGTTGGTATTTGAGGTTGCATAAGGATCAATGATTTCTCCTTCATTAAGGAGCTCTTAGCCACTCCCTATGTTTCTATAGTAGGGTTGGTTGCTAACCTCTCTAGTTTGCAACAGTTCCACACATCCTAAAATGTGAGGGGAAGATTGAACGTGCCAAGTCATGCTAATCATGCACATCAAAGGTGACCGGTTGTAGCATAGGACACTAGCTATGTGAGATGAGTTGGTCATAGTTAAATAACTAATCTGAAATTTTCTAGTTCGTCTCGTTTGATCTAGAATTTGGGCCATAAATGTCTTATAATCTAACAGCCGGTTGGCCTCTAATAACTTGTAGTTTGATTGGCCTTTGATTTTATACCCATTAGGCTTTCTTTTAGAAAATTCTACAAGTACTCTGATTCTTTAAGCTTTCTTATGTCCAATTGGCTTCATTAGTTTTTAGGCATTCCTTCTTGTAAATGGGCTCAGTTGATAGGGATGAATTAGTTTTGACTTTTTTTTTTGCAGGACTTAACACTAGCTCCCCATTTTTGGAGTTTGAAATCTTGCTTCAAAGATGCATAGTCAAGCCCAAGGTTGTTCACTTATCTCAACAATATTGGCGTTCCATCTCAACAAAGTTGAACCCTGAGTCGCCATATCAAGATGATTGTCTCATTCAATCAATATGTTTGATTGGCTAATTTGGTAGAGATTCTTTACACCAAATTTGTGCTGTAACTGTTTCAATTTTGTCACCCAAAACTCGTCAATTTGAACCTACTAGCCGCCTATAAAAGGGGTAGAAACGTCTTCAAATTTTTTTATCCAGTGCCCTAACTATTGCCATTGATTAAGCTCGCTAGGCTCTCTAAATCTCTCTTGGTCTAGAGAATCATTCGTTGGGGACAGAAGAGAAACGAAGACCACTCTGTGAAGGTGCCTAACTGGGCATTGATAATGAAGACCATCTTGATTTTGTTTTTCTATTAGATAAGGAGCCATCTTGATTCCCTTCTTTCAGATAGCACCACCGATAGGATCACCATTCCTAATTGAGCAATCAGGGGGAGCTTGGTGGCCCAGGGGCCTTTCTTGCCCTTCTGCATGTCTCTATTGGGGATGGCTGGTGGGCCAAAAGGTACCCTTGGTTGTTATCTGGCTGATGCTCCAGACAGTTTTAAGGAATTGGTTGGCTTGTTTGTGCTAATTACTTTCTCTCGGCCATGGTCCATCGGGTGAAGCTACTATTCCATATAATCAATTGACTAGTCTGTACAAATAGCTTTTTCATTTCCATGTTCTATGGGGGATGTCATGGTTATAGATAGTCATCTTCTCCTTGAGGCTCAAATTACCCATTGGTTCTTTCAAAATCCTTGGTTGTAGGGGAGTGGATGCTTATATGAAGAACAATTGCAGGTGATCGTGATAATCAAGTAGTTGATGCTAACTAAAAATTTTTTTGATGTTACCTTTCCTCATTTATTCTTCTTTTTCATACGCCCTTTGGCCCGAGCGATATATTTAACTTAAAATGTAACATATATGAAATTTTGAGCAAAACTGAACTTAATGTCATTTTACTTTGTCATTGCGTATAAACTAAACTGTTAATTTACTCCCTTTTTTCTTTAGACTTATGTATGCTCCCTTAGAAATATTTAGCTGTTTAAGGTTTAATTAATTAGCAAGTCAGGTTGGTGTTCCCCTTGGGCTTGGCTGTATGCTTGGTGAGTTGCTCAAGTGACATCAAACACTAACGTTGACTTATGAAGATTCCGATAGTTCGACCTTTTGTTAAACCAAGATCTCCGCTAGAACTTGACTTACTATCAAAAAATTCGAGTTAGATAAATAGTTTTATTGCCTTTAGGATCATTACACGAGTTGAGTCCTAGTTTTGTTGGCACCACCCATCCATCTTTTAGGCTAGCCTAATTTTTTATTGTTTTCATTAGGGTTGAATGGTTAGTTAGGTGGCAACAAGGTGATATCAGAGTCAAGATGGTTGCCTAAACCTGAAGGGATTGGCTATAGCACATTTAATGTGCCATCTTCTTTTGGGAAGGTTCTTTTCTATCCCCGTTTGATACGTCATCTGACCGGGTGACTCTCACTTGAATGCACTGTTTTGAGAAGTGAGGAATTAGCACTGCCTATACATGTTGTTTAGCTTTGAGAGGCTCTTACGAGTAGCACATTGTTTCAAATCAGTGCATCATTAAAAAACAGTGTCTTTAAAGAATTAAGTGATCCTTCAGTTCCTGGATTGGCAGATATCTCTGGACTATTTTAAATCCAAGTGTTGCGAAGTGAGCCATTATGCTTTCAAATCAAATTCTTTGAAATTTGTGAACGTTCAAAACTTCCAACTGCATCTTCCATACTTGTCAATGGTGTCATGTTAGTCTAAAGGTTCTGCTCATTGGGTATTGCTGACATGGCCTCTATTCTATCGGTCTCCGACATTATAGCCATCTATGAGAGGTACGACATCTCTTTTGCTATTCCTTATGTTGTTCCCGCCCTCAAGGATAGGGCACTATCCTCTCGAGATGGTTTTGAGACTATTTATGAGGTTCATTTGAAAAATAACCTTTGTATTCTTCTTGTGAGAAAATTTGTTAAAATAATGGATACTTGTGAGTCCCCATATTGCAATTTCACACTACTATCATCCCCGACCCAAACCGTCATTGTGAAATTCATGTATTTTCCAAAATCAACAATTACACATCATCAAACAAGTTTAATGAACTCAAATGTGATAACATTTAAGAATAATCCGTAATGAAATTTGTTTAGATATCATTTATATCAATCCTCATAAATGAATATAATAAAAGTTGAGCGATAAATAAACTTGTTTTTAGATTCAATCAGGAGAATGTTTTGAACCATTAAAACACAAGTTGATAACTCCTTGGAAGGACAATGAAGCATTAAGACAATAATATGATAAGTAAAATCAAAATCACGATTCAAGGCCACGTGAAAACTTTAAGAAAGACAAGTTTTTTTACAAATTAAGTATCCCCACTACCCCTGATCCTCCCGGAGGCGCCTTACTTTGCCATAATATCCCAAATATTATCTTCTAAATGGTCCCTTATTATAAGCGTCTCTCGACTAAGCATGCGAGATAATAAGAATAATATTATTCTAGAATCTCCACAGACCTTATTACATCATAGTGAACCAAAGATCTGTATTTCGATTTGGGCTGGTCCCTAAAGATTTTCCGATAATATCCAGGATATCCTCGATAGTCAGTTTATAAGTATCCATTCTCAATATCAATCAGGAATGGAAATTGAAAAAGTATAGACTTTCTAACACCAAGCTTTTTCGTGACTTTCTTTTAATAAAATATCTCACACTACTAAGATTAACGCAAAGGAAACATATCTCGGGACATCCATGGGATAAGTGACTTAAGTTCCTTGATCTAGGAAACCAACATTTTTGAGTATATGAAGAAAGTTTTCTGACGTCGAAAAGTGGTCTTGCTTATTTTTTAAAGGATGAACATAGAAGCGAAATTTCTCTTTATATTCCGGTTTAATGCCTTTATTTAATTTATCACTTGAGGTTAAACATTCACGGTCTCCATCTGCAGTACACTTTCTTGAATATATATATATATACCCGTCCACAGTCGCATATATATATATATATATTCACACATACAAATCAAATAACCCATATATATATATATATATATATATATATACACACACACATATATTTCCATACACTGCCATCCATTCCACTACAATTCATACTCACACCCCTCCATCAAAGTAGCCCAGCCCACGGCCCACTACTCTCACACTCCCACCAATGCAGGCTCAGCCCACCGCCCACATCCACACACTGCACACACCACGCAGCATACCCCCATGCAGCAGCTTCTGCTGCTCCTCCATACGCATGGTTCCACACACAGCCAATCCACATTCACATACGCACACGAATGTACTATATGATTACACGTCAGGTACACCGTATAATTATACATACTCGTTCATATCCCCACTGTACAGATTTCCGAACAAGACGCAGTGCTCTGTTCTTCCCTTCCCTTCCGATTTTCAACGAAATTTCAATCTTTCATCCAACCGTATGAAAACAATTATTTCATTTCATGAATCCAAGAATTCCAAGCCTCCATACATCATGAATCCTCTTGAAATTTCCCGTTTTTCTCACCGTCCTGAGGCAAGGGCTCTGTTTTCCCAAATTTTCACCTTCCAAAAATTTCCACACCATCTCCACAATATACCCAATTTCAGTTACAATCATTTGAGGGAGTGAAGAAGCAATTTATAAGCAAGAAGAGAAATGACGATAGAAGGGAAAATCACTTGCCTGTTGAACAGAGACGGTTAGGGTTTAACGGCGACGAGGATTTGCGGCGACGGCGGCACAACTGACGAAATCGGCAACGGCGACGGCTTCAACGGCATCAATCGGCAACGAACTTCGGTGACTTTGGCTTCGGCTTCAGATTTGGGATGGTGGCTTCGGTTTGATGTCGAAGAACGATGACAGCGACGGCAACCAGACACAACACCGCGGCAAAACAACCACTAGGCCTCACTCCGCTCTCCCTCTCTGCCCGACCTCCTCCTTAACTGCCCCCTCTAAATAGTGGAGGCGTGAGCTTTTTGCAAGCCCCTCTTTCCTTCTTCGTCCCGACCGCCTTCCCTCTCTCTCCCTCCTCTTTCCTTCTTTCCTCTCCTTCCTTTTCCTTCCCCTTCCCTTTCTCTCTTTTCCTTCTTCTTTCTTTTTTCTTCCTTCTTTCTGTCTTTTTCTTTCTTCTTTCGGCCGACTCTTTCCTCATTATTATTATTATTATTATTATCATTATTATTATTATTTTTATTATTATTATTATATTCATCATTATTATTATTATTATTTTATCAGATTATTAATATATTCATTATCATTATTATTATTATTATTATTATTATATTTATAATTATTATTATCATTATTATTATTTATTAGTATATTTTTCTAATACATTTATATATATATTTATTTATCTCTCTTTAAAATAATTATTATTTAGTTAATTATCTAATTAACTCTATTTAACCCTTAGACCTAAATTTTAATATTTCATTTATATATATATATATATATATATATATATATTTAAATCTAATTAATTTCTTATTTAATCTAAATTTTAATTAACTCTTATTACTTCCTTTAATTTATTGAGGCAAATGTCATTTTTAATCCTAACAGTAATTAAAAATAATTATTGAAACTAATTTATCAATTTTATTATAAAAGAAATATTTAGAATATTACACACACTACTATCATCTGGTATATTATGGCTGCATGCTTTTTCTTTCGGCAACATCAAATATGATAAATAATAGGATGGTGAAGTTTGTTTTTAGATTCAATCAGAAGAATGTTTTGATCTTGATGACTCCTTGGAAGGAGTTTAAGAATAATGGTGAAAATCTTGATTCAATATAAAATTGGAAGGATAAATTTTTTCAAATTAATACTACTATTGACTAACCCCTATTTAGCAAATGTGGTAATATAAATTTAGCTTATTCTAGTTCAGTGAGCGAGGATGAGGATTTTAACACCAAGCTTAGATTTGATTAAGAAACATACAGACTTCATTGGCGACCTAGGTTCGATTTACATTTTCTTAAAGGTGACTTTCTTACTTTTTGACTTTCTCTTTAAGGTTAGCACTTGAGGTAGAGGGATCCCAACCTGATAAGGCTGGTCCCTAAATCAGTTCCATATGGACTTCAGCATCCCGGGACATATATTGGAGTTGGGTGGCGATCACTCTAATGTTCAATGCTATTGGTGAGTGAGTGCCCAAATGACTGCCATCATTTTGAGGGGTATCATGAGAGGAAACATCCCTACAGATGTTGACTTGATTGGCTATGTGCTCAAGTGTTTATTGTTGCAAATGATATGTGGAACTTCATGGGCATGTTCTTGCTTTTGGGAAGAACGAACTGGATCAACTTGTTTTTGCAAACAATAGATATGATGAGTATCAGGGCTTTTAGATTCAATCATAAATCGAATTCTTAGATCTTTTAATTTGAATCCTATATACTACTAATTAGAACGAAAGTTTTGAAGAAATTAGGACTCACTCTTGATTTCCCTTTGATACTCAAGTTAGTCTTATAAGCTCAATAATTAAAGTTTGAATAAGAGGGAGATAAAAAAAAAAAGAGAGAGATAAGTATGGAGGGCTACATTTTGTATTTTGTGAGGATGAGGTGTTTGGAGGATAGGCTCTGAAACCATTTGGACGCAACTTAAGAGTTACAAGGCTTAATATTTGGAGACATTAATTTGACAAAAACTGAGTTGCTCTAAGACTATGATTTTTGTAATTTTTTCTCTCAAATCTCAAAATTTCAATCCCTCTCTAGGGTGAAGGGATTGGAGACATTTTGTATAAGTATCGATGACAATTCCTTCATTGAAGAATTACTTGCCACTCCTCATGTTTCTATAGTAGGAGTGATTGATGACCTCTTTGGTCAATAATTGTCTCACACGTCCTAAAACATAGAAAAAATTGATCGTGCCAAATTATATTGATCATGCGCATCAAAGGCATCCAGTTGAAGTGTAGGGCACTGATTATATGGGAGGGGGTGGTTGACTGGCTAGATAATCAAATTGAAATTTCTCAATTTTTCTTGTGTGATTTGGACTATAGGCCATATTTCCCACAATCTAGTTGGTTAATTGGCCTCTAATAGCTTGCAGTTTGATTGGTTTGTATTTGCGAGGATCCTTTATAAGCATGGACCCATTGGGCTTTCTTTTGGACTACTTTGTAGGTGCTTTGACTCTTTGGGCCTTATCATGTCTAACCAACTTCATCAATTTTTTGGTCTTTCTTATCAATGAGTTTAACTGATAGGCCTGGAATAATTTTGATTTTTAGTTGGACTCAATATTTCTAAACACTAGAGAGATATAAAGAATCTTGAATTGGATACATTCAAAGCAAATGGAACCTGAACAATGACTCACTTGCCTATTAGTAAGCAAGCTATAGGCTATAAATATGTCTACTAAACAAAACTGAAGTTTGATGTTAGCATTGACTAATATAAGACTCGATAATTGGCCAAATGATATTTACAAAAAAGATGATTTAATTATCATGACATTTTTGGTTATACTGCCAAATTCATTATTATTAGAATGCTTTTAGCACAAATATCATACATAACTATACCTAAACTAGTTAAATGTACATAATACACTTTTTTATGGTGCTTTTGACAAAAAATTATATACGGAGCTACCGCTTATGCATTTAATTTGGAGGGGGTTGGTTTAACTAAAAAAGAAAAAGTTTATTTGCATATTATATAATTTTATATATGGCTAAATCGGATATCCAGATCTTGAAATTCAAGGTTTACCTCTCTTTTCATAGTCATTGACTTTAGTCAACCCAAATATAAGTACTTTGTTCTTAAGAGATTGCGGAAATAAGTTGGATTAACTAAAGCCAATGACAATAAGGGAAGAGGTGAACTTTGAGTTTTATTACTTGGGTGCCAGTTTTATGCATACATTGATTTATATGGTTTGCAAACAAGCGTTCGCTTTCTCAATTGAGACGAATCATAATATATAAATATAACTCAGTAAAACAAAATATAGGTAAATATACAGGACAAAATGATAACCTGCAAATTAGTTTGCTGCCCATTTGGGAGTGGAAGGATTCCAAATAATGTGAAAAATTCCAAACACCCCCACGAAATGGGGTCCAGAAGCACCGACGGCTGATACGCCCAAGCTGTCTCTTCTTCCATGGCAATCCTCCCATGTGAACACACACTGCAAGTCAGCACTCAGCAGCAACTGACTTTAAGCCAAGATCCCCCATAATTCACTCAGCTTTCTCTTTTATCTCCCCCTTTACATGTTCATGGAAGGGTCCAGAGAGTGAGACCGACTGAGAAAGACAAACAATGCTCTCCGGCGTTCTGTTTGCTGGGACATATTTGTCGGTGAACTTGCTCTGCTTGTTCAAACTGTGTCTTGGAGAAGACCCTTATGTGTATATTGACTGGCGAGTCTCATATAGCACCGTCTCCCCCCTCGGAGTTCAACAACAGGTTGTAGGTCTTCCTCTGAATGCTCAATTTCTGTTTATTTTGGTTATTTCGATGAACCTTTTTAGCAGCTTTGCTTCATGTTTAGGAAGCTAGGGCATTTCCATTGTTCTTTTGTGGTCAAACTAAGAAAAAGCAACTAGGGTTAGCATTTTTTGCTTACCCAAACAGGGCCCATTGTCGTTCACCAGCTTTAATGATGAGAATTCGAATGCTTCTTGAAATTAGAGTAACTAGAAGTTATGTGTACATTTTTGTGAGCATAAAAGTTACAATCGCCTTGTGTTAACAAACGGACTCATCCAAATTGTTTAAGACATCAGGTAAATTCTCAAGAATTGCATTTTTTGAATGACCTCTAGGCTTGAAGCACGAAGCCGTGAACTGAGCAAAATCGAGTGGAATGCAATTTGGTGAAAGTTCTGTAATACAATGTTAAAAATACTAATTCAGCCCCAGACAACTTAATCTGAGGCTGTTTATTGAAAGCACTGACAAGGAGGAAAGCCCATTTGGATGGTTCAAATTTGATATAGCTAAACTTGGAGGGAATCATTTTGATCTCAAATGGTTGGAATTGAGGTCACTATTACGTGGGGTAAGATAACTTTGTGTGATTGAGGATAGTCAAAGCTGTGAGTGGAATAACCTTCATCATGTCTAATATTGTAGTGCCCGATTTTTTCTCATATGTGATTTATGATTTTATTATTGTATGCATTGGGTCAATTTGAAAAATAATTACATCATCAAAATTTGAGAAAAATCGGATTAAGGGGAATCAGGCCTAGTGTTTCATTGGCTCTTGTGGAGCTCCCATGTGTGTTTCAAGCAGAATGGTGGCACTTGATGTGCGTTTATTATAGTGCTCATGTGTGATTTAAGCAGTATGGTAGCGTCTGAGGTGCACTTGCGTTGATGCTCATGTGTGGTTTTGGCGGAATGTTGGTGTTTGAGCTACGCGTGATGCAACGCTCGTGTGCGCATGTGTGTGAGTGTGGAGCCCGATGCATGCCATTTGTACTTTTCTTATATGGTGGAAAGTTTTATATTGTACGCTCAGAGTATAAAAGTTTTGGCATTTGTACTTTCCCTACAGAATGAAAAAGTTTTGGATATTTATTATAGAGTCCTCCGTTTGTTATTTTTGTTGAGTTCTTACTTACCAAAAAAAAAAAAAATTGTTACTATTGTTAAGACTGTTGTAAGAAATTAATGAAACTATATATTTAGACGTCTTAATATATCAAGTATACTTAAGGATTGCACCCATTACTCACGGGTGACAAAAAAAAGTGGTGTTTGATCTTACCTATTGGGAGTTATTTATAGATGCTTCACTTACGAGTCTAAATAGTAGTATTTTAGTTTAAAATTATCAGAAGTATGTGTAACTCTTCCTCAATATTGGCATTTTGGCTCTTGGTTCTCAGATTTAAGCATGATTTGGTTTTTGAATATTAACATTTATTGTATTTTATGTTTTGAAGTGATTTGGCTCTTTGAGAATAGCATATTCTGACATGATAGTTGGATTTATTTGACTTTAGACATTTGAGACTTTTGAAATTATATGATTTTGATATTGGATGATTTTATACAGTTTGTATTTTTTAATATATATATATATAAATATTACAAATTTTGTGTACAAAATTATGATTTGGAATATGAATATATAAGAATTTATAAGTGTTTATGGTTTTTTGTCTTTGATCTATTCTATGTATATAATTTGTATATTGTATATATATGTATACTTGTTGAGTTTTAGGCTTATAATTTGCTGTTGTAATTTCCTGAATTTTCATTTAATTTATTTTGGATGCATTGGATTATAAAGGGGAAAAAATAATAATAATAATAATAATAATGTTATTATTATTATAAAAGGGGGGGCAGCCGTGGACAACAGAGGCAAATAAGAAAAAGGAAGGAAAAAAAGAGATGGAAAGAAGAGAGAAAGGAGAGAAGAGAGCATAGTTTCGCGTAGGGGATGGCGAGGAGCTGTAGTGACCATTGGTTGGTGGAACCCACGCCTAGATCAGAAGCCAACGAAACTCTCTCTGTGATTTACCCTCTAATATGGGCAGTGGTGTGAATGGAGGAAAGAAATCACGAGCCAAGAGGAGTAGCGGCCACCGCCGCTGTTGCCGACGGAGAAGTATGACATTGAAGCAAGCAAATCATTCCTTTCTTTTTGTTAATGCCGATTTTGTAATTGCATGTATCCATTTTGAGAAAATCAGTTGAAGTTTTGATGGAATGGGTAAATGAAGCGTGGTGGAGAGAGAGGAAGTTACAGATGGTGCTTGCATATGCCACTGTTGCCGTCCCAGTTGCGAGGTTGCTACCACCGTGGCTGGCACCGTCGTTCATGCTGGAGTTGTCATTGGCGAAGGGGAAAGCAGAAGCGCGCATAGGGTAGAAGAGAGAGAAGGGCGGGCGCGGCTAAGGAGAGGGAGGCGCGTGGTTCGATTACCTTAGAGTATCATTTTGACAAATCTACTTGCTATATAGTTGAGACAAGTATCCTCTCGTTCTATCTCTGGTTTATTTCAGTATCTAACATGTTTTATATGTGTGTTTTGTGTAAGCATGTTTGTATGAAAATGGGCGGAGTCTGAGACCCGGTGGGTCGGTGTATGTGTAGGACCATGGTGGTTCGAGACCCTGGTGAGTTGATATGTGTATGAGATAGGGGAGTTTGAGACCCTAGTGGGTCGATATATGTGTGGACCACGGTGGTCTAAGACCCTGGTGGGTCGATATGTGATCTGATAATAATGAAAAGATGGCCGAGAGTTGCAGGTTTAAAATATAGCTGATATTGGATATTGAATGGTCGAGAGTTGTAGGCTTAAAATGTAGCCAATATTGGATATTGGATGACTAAGCGTTACATGCCTAAAATGTAGTCGAGATCTAATGATAATGAGATTGTCGAAAGTTGTAGGCCGAAATTATAGCTGATAATAATAAAAAGATGGCCGAGAGTTACAGGCCTAAAATGTAGTCGAATTAATGGAGCTAATGATATGTGGTGGTAGAGAGCTGCAAGTCTAAAATGTAGTCAAGATCTATTAACGATGAAAAGATGGCCGAGAGTTGCAGGTCGAAATTATAGCCGATAATGATATGTGATGGCCTAGAGTTGCCAGTCTAGAATGTAGCCGTTATGATATACAGATTGAATTTTGATTTGCATCAGTTGTGGGTGTACAGTGGTTTCGGTATATATGGCGGAGGTATTGGGTTTTGATTTGCATCTGCTATGGGTGTGCGGTGGTTTTAGCATATGTGGTGGAATTTATTGGATTTTGATTTGAGCTCTCTCTCTGATTTTACATTCATTGTTTTATACATGTTTATGACGATACTTACTGAGCCTTTGGCTCACTTTTTTTTGTTTTATTTCCTTTACCCCATATTTGGTTGGAGGAATAAGGTGGAAATAGAATTTCTATTCCCAGGGAATAGATATTTTTTCCGTTTGGTTGCAAATTTAAGCAGGAATAATTATTCCCGTAGGAATAAATAATCCCACCATTTATGTGGGAATAGCTATTCCCACTATTATTATTATTATTATTATTATTATTATTACATTTTGTAATTATTAATATTATTATATTTTATAATAATAATAATAATTATTATTATTATTATGTGTTATTATAATTATTATATATATTTATTATTATAATTATTATTTATATGTGGGAATAGCTATTCCCACTATTATTATTATTATTATTGTTATTATTATTATTATTATTACATTTTGTAATTATTAATATTATTATATTTTATAATAATAATAATAATTATTATTATTATTATGTGTTATTATTATTATGATTATTATATTTTATTATTATTATTTGTAATTATTATTATTATTATTAATAATAATAATAATAATAATAATAATAATAATAATAATAATAATAATAATAATTGTCAGTTAGTCCAGAAGTCAGAGGTAGGCGACGTGTGATGACGTCAGTGGGCCAGACCAACCAAGCGCAACACAAGAGAAAGTGAGTTGTTTTTGGGCGAGTGGGAGTTGAGAGAGAGAGAGAGCACGCAGGTTTTTTACGTGGAAAACCCTCCTTTGAAATGAGGGAAAAACCACGAGGCTAGAAGCCTGAAAGAGATCTTTACTATTTGATCGTTGTTGTGTACAAGATACAAAGTTCAGTGAGACACTTTTCTTTTCTTTCTTTTTTTGCCTTTTTCATTTGCCAGCCAGCCCCCTCCACTCGTATGCCTTAAGTGGGTATTTATAAGGGTAAAGGTAGCCGTTGAGAATGCCCACGTGGCTACTGAGGCCTACTGGGAGGGCGGCTACCAACTCTGCTGACATAGCCATGCTGTGTCAGGCACGCTGGCGTGTTTGATGAGTTAGAAACGACGCCGCTATCGCCATTACGCCGAATGTCGGGAATGCGGATGCCTTGAGTGGCAGGGCATGCTCGGGGATTATTCTGGGCGCGGCGTGTAGCGTGATCTATGCACTCCTTGGTAACTGTGAAGCTGAGCTGGCATTCTCGGACCTCAGGGAGAGTCTCGCCCTTTACTCGACATTCTCAACCTTTGGGCGAGTCTCGCTGACTATATGCCATATCGCTTTGTTTCGGAATGAATGAAGGTTCTTGGTCGCCGATCATTGAACGACTCACTAAAGGCTTTGGGCTTCTAGCGAATGTCCTCGCTTTCTTTACACCTTATGAGGTCTTGGACAAACCGACTTGGGCTTCTCGTCAAGTGCTCGCCCCTCGCCTGTTTTTAGGGGACCCTGTATTGGAACTCCAACACTAGCCCCTATGCCAAAGGATTCAGATCTCGACTGCTTGGCATGTCCTCGTAACACCACCGTCCTTCAAGATGGCTTTTTCCATGAGTATCTCACAAGGCGCATGCTAATCGTCAGGGAGTGGTGACGCTCAAGGTTAACTTTGACTCTGGCCGATGAACTTCTCGTGTCCGAGGATTCTGCACGCCGCTTGGGCTTCTACGCAGCATTAAATGCGTGATCGACGGTCACTGCGTACACCTTGGAAGGCAAAGGTCATTATTTCCTCATTGCCGAATGGTCGTCGACACGTGGGCCCTTTTCAAATTTTCAAACCTATAAATGGATTTTCCCTCCCAAGTGAACCATTTCTGCCCGCTTTCCTTTCGTTTTCTTCTCTTATCGATTCCTTCCTTTTGAAATCCTCTCGTGCTTTTCGGCCTTTGCTTCCCAACATCGATGGTGCCTGGAGTAAGAGATATTGTCTCTACGATGACCCTTGACAGACTTTTGGAGATTCGGGCTCGATATCATATTTCGGAATCCACGGGCGTGCTCATTCCGGGAGCAGAGGACAGGGCGTTGCGCCCTCCAGACGGCTTCATTACCGTTTATGAAGTCCACCTCAAAGGCGGGTCATGGTTCCCACCGCTAACAACGAGCTTTACGAGATTATGAGAGCACTGGGTTCCTTTCGCCGACTTCACCAACGCGATAAGGTATTTAGTCTCCATGTGTGTTTTCCTTCGATGCCGTGAGAAGCTCTTGGATGTCACCACTGTCAAGGTTATGTTTCGCTTCACGCATAACCTTGACTGGATTACAATGACTCCGCGTCCGGATTTTTCACTGATGTGCGGGGGCAATCCTGACTCCACCAAGCGGTGGAAGGATAAGTATTTCTTCCTTGGAGTCCACGAGCAATGGGCCATCCCTGTTGGCTGGGGGAAAGTGGCCAGCCAGTGGTGTTTAGATCCCTCGTTGGACGAGAAGGAAATTGCAAAGGAGTTTACAGACTTGGTGCGTGCCAATCTCGGGGGCTTCCACCTAGATAAACGCAACATATGATTGTCGCCCGAGAAGTTTGCAGAGGCCAAGTGGGAATCCCAGGTCGAGGTCTCTGCTGCAGCTCCGCCCGAGAAGTCCAAGAAGAAGAAGTCGAGGGGGAGGACGCGGCCATTGAGGATAGGAAGTCCGGTCGGTCGCCCGGAAAGGAGCTCTACAACCGAGAGCTTAACCCGCCCAGCTGCCCTCGTCGAGTATCCTCCCTCCGACGATGATGATGATGTTTTTGACGCTGTTGTTGACGACGTGATTGTCCCTCTTTCCAAGAGGTCGAGGATTGTCATTCTGCCGGAGTCCTCGGGGACGGAAGGTCTTGCCCTGGCTTCCTCGTCTGGTCCTCCTGCTGGGTCCTCGGGGATACTTATCCCATCTACGGAGGTCTCAAGGCCCAGCTTCTTTCGATGACTCGTCTCCCGCTGCTGCTCGCTGATCCGCCTTCCGAGGACATGGCAAAGGAAACTCTTCATACGCAGAGGGAACGACGGCTGAAACTGCCCGAGAGGCAGTGGAAGTCAAGGAATTTGTGGCTGATCTTATGTCCTCGGATCCTCCTGAGCATCCCGTTGTTGTCCAAGTTGATTCTGGTGAGGCTCAGGAGGAGTTTTATGATGGAGAAATCCGTGGCGCCCAAGAGCCCTATGCCTCCGAGGCGCCTTCTACAGCTGCTGAGCCCCCAGCCGTTACGCCATTGCCTGAGGTAGGGGTCGAGATTCCTGTGGCGCCTGCCTGTGAGGCCCAACCACCCGAGGCCATTGGGGAGGCCACTCCAAGCGGCGACTTCCTCATTTCCCAGGTACTTTCATTGTTCTCTGAGTGTCCTGTCCTTCTGCTTTCTTCTTCCCTTTTCTAATGGTTTTTGCTCTTTGATGCAGCTCCAAAATGTGGCTGGAAAGATCAACGTAATAATCGGAGGGGTTGCCCAAGGCTTTTCCCAAATGGAGGCCCTGAGGACTGCCAAAGAGGCTGCCCAAAGGGTCGATACGGAGTGAGGCTCGAAGTAAGATAGCCTCCTCGAGGAAACCGCGAGGGCTTCAGCGGGACCAAGCATTGGGTGCTTCAAGAAAGGTCAGATCTTCCGGGAGGAGAGGCCGAGTGTGTCCATTTCGCCCATGACCTCGGGCCTTTAATGGAGAGAAAGTACTGGGACGGCGTTTATATGTGCCGAGTATCAAGGCTTGGTTAATCCGCGGTTTCCCACTGCTTTACTCGATCCTCGAACGCCAATGCCTTAACGAGGCGAGGACTTATACGGGATTACCGGGAGGCCTTTTCCCGGCCTCCTCACAAACCCGTGGCCGCCTCGTGACCCTCTCTCCCTGTGGCCTTCAGACCTTCTGGCCTCCGGCGGCACTTCGGGGTTCCAGAGCTCCAGCCTCAGGAGTCCGTCCACTAGGTAGAATTTTCAGGAAGCCAGCCTCCAATTCCTTAGATTTTTTTTTTTTTTTTTTATATGTATTCTTTGATGGAATAAGACATAAACTTTTGACTGTCTGTCCGCCGCATGCTTTCGTTAAGCTTTTCCTTCTAGTGGCGTTTGGATAAAACCAAGTTTTTAAATTCGACCTCTTGGGCCGCTCGGACGGAACCGAGTTTCATTAAATTCGACCTCTTGGGCCGCTCGGGCGAAACCGAGTTTTATTAAATTCGACCTTTCGGACGGAACCGAGTTTCATTAAATTCGACCTCTTGGGGCCGCTCGATGAAACCGAAGTTTCTTTACATTCGACCTCTAGGGCCGCTTCGGACGAACCGAAGTTTCTTTCCATTCGACCTCTTTAGCAAGGGCTACTCGGACGGAATCGAAGTTTTTTTTTTTTACGCTAAGGCCCGCGCTCTTCCGGGCTTCTCGCTTTCACCGATAGTATTTCTTCGGTGCGTGGCATTCCATGTTCGAGGGATCGGCTTACCCTCCCCCGTCTACGTAGTTCAGATGCCCATTTCAAGGATCGGGCGAGACCAGAAGGGTCCCTCCCACCTGGGGAAAGCTTGTTCTGCCAACATTCTTTTCCGGTTGCCTCGATGCTTCTTAAAACTAAGTCCCCAACCTCAAATTGCCGTGCCTTTACCTTTTTGTTGTAGTAACGAGCCACCCGCCGATACATCGTTATGCTAAGTCATACTCGGCCACGGCCTCCTTAAGCAAAGTCAAGGTGTTCACTTTGCCTTTGGCCACGAGGACTGGGTCAAGTGTTCTACTCGAAGACTCGGGAGACCAACTTCTACCGGTATTTACCGCTTCTACCCCGTAGCAAAGGCTAAAGGGGGTTTCCTTCTGGCTGATTCTCTCGGAGTAGTCCCGTATGACTGCAGGATGAGGGCAACTCATCCGCTCAGGAGCCCCCAGAATCTATCAGTTTTGTCTTAAGCCCGTGCAAGATAGTCCGATTCGTCACCTCCACCTGACCATTGGCTTGAGGGTAGGCAACGGATGCGGGACCAGGTTGGGACCCGAGGCGGAGCGCAGAGACTTAGAAAACTGCTTTCCCGGTGAACTGCTGCATTGCCGACATGATGCATTCAGGACCCCAAATCAGCAGACGATGCATCACGGAAACTCCGTGGCGTCATTCCGTTATTCGGTGAGGGGCGCGCTTCCACCCACTTAGTGAAGTAGTCTATCCCGACAATCAGGAACTTTCTTTGAGCGGCTGCGACGGGGAATGGTCCGAGGATATCAAGCCTCCACTGTGCGAAAGGCCACGGAGATTGTAATGCCCGGAGTTCTGTGTGGGGTTGACGGTTCAAATTGCTGTAGATTTGGCAATTCTCGCACTTACGCACAAAGTCCATGGCGTCATACTGCATCGTAGGCCAATAGTATCCTTGCCTCATTATTTTGAATGCCAGATTTTTGCCTCCAATATGAGACCCACAGATCCCAAGATGCACCTCCTGGAGGGCGTATTCTGCCTCATCGGGGGTAAGGCACCTCAAATAAGGGGCCGAAAACCCCCGGCGATATAAACGGCCGTCCACTATAGCGTACCACCCCGCCGCCTTCTTTATCCTCTTGGCCTCAACTGGGTCCTCGGGTAGAGTTCCGTCTGTGAGATATCTCAAGTACGCGGTCATCCAGGTGTCACAACTCGACACCCGCATAACCTCGGGTCTCCGGCTCCTCTATCGTGGGTCGCCCTGTGGTTTCCCTCATTCCTCGCGACGCTTTCGTCAGGTCCCCTGACGTCGGGTGTCTTTGCAATGCGTCCGCCTTTTTTCTTTTTCCGTCTCGAAATGTGTATGAATTCTACTGCTCAAAATCCGAGGTCATCCCCTTTACCCTCGCGAGGTATTTGGAGAGCCGAGGACTGCTCACTTTGAAGTTCCCGAGGACTTGGTCGATGACCACTTGGAATCACCGTAAACCACCAAGTCCCCGGCCGAGCATTCCTTTGCCAATCGAAGTCCCGTAATCAAGGCTTCGTATTCCACGATGTTATCGGTGGCCGGGAATCCCAAGGTTACGGAGTACTTAATTTCTAACCCCACGGAGTCCGCAGCACCACACCGCCCCGCAACCATCCTTCATGGACGAGCCGTCCACACGGAGCATCCACGGGCGCCGACCCTCGTTTTGCTCGTTTCAAGATTTCGGAATCATCGGGCCGCAAGCGCAGCTGTTTCTACGACAAAATCCGCAAGGGCTCGACCCTTCACTGCGGCCTCGCTTGAATTCGATGTCGACCCGCCTAACTCAATAGCCCACTTTATCGCCGTCCCGAGACCTCGGGCTCGGAGAATGGTCCTTAGTGGTCGGGTCGGGCCAGACCACTATCTTATGCGCTGAAGTAAGGCCTTAGCTTCCCGGGCATACTGGGGCCGCTGCGATCTTCTCCGTGCGCGGATATCGGGTCTCCCGAGTCTGCCAGATATTGTTGACGTAGTATACTGGTCGCCGATTCCCTCGGGCATTCTCTCACCACGGCCGAGCTCGAGGCCCGGCCGGTCACCGACGGATACAAATAGAGTTCCTCTCCCGGGCCGAGGAGAAGCCAGAGAGGAGGGTTAGCAAGATATGCCTGAGACCCCGAAGTGCCTCTCTTCGCAATCATCGCCCAACGAAAGCCTTCTGGCCTTAGGTCCTCCGAGTGCCTCAAGAAAGGCAATGCCTCTCGCCATTTGGCCAGAAACGGAGAGGGCGGCCACCCGCCCAAAGGAGTCTTTGACCTCTTTATAGTCCTAGGAGATTGCATGTTTAAAATAGCCCGAATCTTCTCAGATTCGCCTCGATCCCACGTTGTGGACACTATATAGCCGAGGAACTTCCTGACGTTACCCAATGTGCATTTCTTTGGGGTCTGGACTTCATTCAGGCCCCTTAACACTCGGGAGGTTTTCGCCAAATCCTCAATGTGGTTTCTATCGATGGTGCTTTTCACGAGCAAGTCGTCCACGACCTCCACGTTTCACGCCGATCTCGGTCCTTGAACATTTTGTTCACCGGGCCGTTGGTATGTCGCACCGCGTTTCAGACCGAAGGGCATCACTTTCAGAATAGCAGACGTCCCTTGTCGTCCACGGGAGACGATGCTTTTCGGCCCTGGGGCACATTTTTATCCGATTGTACCGAAAGGCGCCCATAAAGCCGAAAGCACCACGGCTGCACGTTGAATCCACCAACCGGCCGATCCGAGGGGAAAGTCATCTTTCTGACAAGCTTTGTTGAGGTCAGGAAGTCTACGCACATCCTCCATTTTCCACCGCTTTTCTTCACCATGACCACGTTGGCGAGCCATCCGGTATTAGACCTCTCGGATGAATCCACGTCTGAGCTTCTTCTCTTCCTCCCGACGGCCACCCGGCTTTTCTCTGGCAAGTAATTCTTTCGCTTCCCCGCCTAATAGGCTTGTGGTGTGGATCCACGCCAAGCCTATGCACTATTGTCTCCTGAGAGATGCCCGGCACATGTCCGCTGGGACCAAGCAAACACGTCCGACCTCTCCCCTTAGAAATCTCGTGAGTTGATCTGGACGGACTCTTCGAGAGAGCTCCCTATCCTGACGCATTTCTCGGGTCCCTGGGATCCAAATGAATTGCATCCGTAGGCTCACCAAAGTTACGCACATGCGAGCTGCCTCGTCTCCGAGATCGAGGTCTTCCATTGGCTCCGGGAAGGGAGTTTGCGTGACTTGCGACAGTAGCACATTCTCCCAAAGGGCTCTGCTCACCGAGGACTTCCCCGACACCGAACGGAGTCGAAATTTCATCTTTAAGTGCGGGATCAAGTCATCGCTTCAAAGCTAGCAAGGCATGGGCGTCCGAGAATCACGTTGTATACGAACGGGAGGTCCACCACTAAAAGGTGAGGATCTCGACGCCGTCCTCGGTAGGTTCCCTGCGTGACTTCCACCGTATGATGCCTCGGATCGGGACAAAGCTCATTATCGAGCCCATACAAAGGCCCCTCCGGGGCTTTCATTCGACTCTTCCTCAAGCCTAACTTAAGGTACGCGTCTGTAAAGCAAATTTCTAGAGCTTCCATTATCAATAAAGACTCGCCTCATACGGTAGTCATTGGGGTCCGTCTCAAACGAAAAGCCGTTACAACCAAAGGGTCACAAATGAGGGGAAGTTACATGGGTCATATCCTCTTTGCTAAAACATATAACATCGTCCCCTAGCATTTGTCCTCGGCCTTTTGGAGGCACTCGGGTTCTAGCGCTCTCTCCCGGCCGCCTGGTTGACACCATGTTTACGACCCCGCCGCCGCCACTCGGTTCCTCGGGGGTTCAACTTCCCGATCATTGCTCCGAGGATTGTCCCGGGTCTTTGCAAGAAACGGCCGAGGTGCCCCCTCTTTATCAATTCTTGATCTCTCTCTCGCAATGACTTGCGCTCTTCGGTGGCATGACCTCCGCAATGGTGGAAGTCGCAAATTTCGTCTCGATCACCTCCATCTGGATTCCTTAGTGGCTCAGGGCCACTGACGAACTTCTCCCCTGACCGCATCGCACGCTTTGTGCAAGTGTCGCTTAGAGGGGAGGTGTACCTGCGGGTGTCTCTCCTGGGACGGCGGCCAAACCTACGATGCTTTGTCACGTACGGGGGATTACGGTAGTCCCCACTTTCTCTTCATTTCCGTCGTCCCTGGACCCAGTAATTCTCGCCCTTCTCTGGCGCTTTGCTTCATTCGCCTCCTCACCGCTTATGTAGCCCTCACGGTCTCGGCCTCTTCGAAGTGTGAGGGCCCTTGTGATGAGGTGTTTAAAGAAAGCGCCTCCTCTAGGCCGGGATAGAAAGCGTCTGGGCCACTCCATCCGGCAGCTTTGAATTTGCTCGCCTCGGCCACGACCGCCAGAATTCCTCAGCCTCCCCGGCACCCGCTTTACGCGAGTGAGGTGCCGTGGTCAAGTTTCCCGCCTTCCGCTAGAGGCGAATCAGTGACAAGAATGCCGCCGCCGCCTCGCTAAAGGTGCCGGCGGGAGTCTGGCAGCATTCCGTAGAACCACACTCTTGGGCCCCCTTTTAACGTCAAGGGGAAGCATTGGCACATAGTGGCCTCATCTAGTCCTCGAGACCGAGATGCTCTCGGACAGTTAAGATGATCCATTGATCGGCTTCCATCATAAGCCTCCGTGTTTGGCATTTTGAATTTCGGGCGCGCCCTCGTCCGACATCCGTTGGTGGAATGGAGATCGGGGATACTGGCCCGCTACTCTCCCCAAAAACACGATTCCAAACTTTTGCCAACTTCTCCTCCACATGGGGTGGAGTCAGCCGCTCTCCTCGTTGAGGGAGGTGCCTCAACTCGTTGGGCCGGGTGGCTCATTGCCTCCTGGGGTCCTTCTGGACCCACGCACATGTGTCGCCTCTCGGGCGTGGTGCTCTTGGTTTCCCTGAGATCGGGGACCCAGGCGATCCTCTAGTCCGCGAGGCATCCTGCCGCTTGAGGCAACCTGGGTCCTCGCGGCTCTCGCCGGTGGGCGCCTCAGAGCTGGTGCTCGCGCCTCTCCACTCGAGATGTTTCTGCCTGGGAGCCCCTGGAAGGCGCTCCCTTAGCCTTCTCATCCTCTTTGGCGCAGAGGGCGAAGATGGCCTTTGACATCTCTTCTACTTTCGTTGCTAAGCCTCGTACGATTGGATCAGGATGGTTTTCGATGCCGGCACAGGGGTTGGGGATACCCTCCTGTAGTTGTTGAGCCGCGGCTGGAGGTGGCGCGCTTGCCTGTGCCCTGGTGCTCACCATTTCAGGATGCTTAGGTGTACAGGTTGTGATGTGTTGCTAAACGTGGTCTGGAAGAGTGAGAAGTTGACTTTTAGTTCTCTTCCCACAGACGGCGCCAATGTTGCGTTCGAGTCCGATTGCCGAGAGGGTAGCCGACGTGGTGATGACGCTGGTGGACGGAACCAAGCGCAACACAAGAGAAAGTGAGTTGTTTTTGGGGCGAGTGGGAGTCGAGAGAGAGAGAGAACACGCAGTTTTTTACGCCAGAAAACCCTCCTTTGAAATGAGGAAAACCACGAGGCTAGAAGCCCCTCAAAGGGATCTTTACTATTCGATCGTCATGTACAAGATACAAAGTTCAAAGAGACACTTTTCTTTTCTTTCTTTTTTGCCTTTTTCACTACTGCCCAGCCCTCCACTCGTATGCCTTAAGTGGGTATTTATAAGGGTAAAGGTAGCCTGGGAATGCCCACGTGGCTACCGAGGCCTACCGGGAGGGCGGCTACCAACTCGCCGACATAGCCATGCCGCGTCGTGCACGCCGCGTGCTTGGTGAGTTAGAAACCGACGCCGCCATCGTCACGCGCCGCGTGAATGTCGGGCCTGGAGGTGACAGGGCATGCTCCGGATCGCATCGGGCGCGGCGCGCAGCGTGATCTACGCACTCCTTGGTAACTATGAAGCCGAATGGCATTCTCGATTCGAGAGTCCTCGCTCTTTACCGACATTCTCAACCTTGACGAATCGCGCGGACTATATGCCATATCGCTACCGTTTCTCGGACGTAATGAGAAGGTTCTTGGCCGCTGATCGTGATTGGCACACTCCGCTAAAGGCTTTCGGGCTTACATGGAATGTCCTCGGGTTTTTACACCCATGAGGTCTGACAAACCGACACTGGCTTGCCGGTCAAGTGCTCGCCCCGCCCATTCTTTTAGGGACCCCGGGTATTGGAACCCAACAATAATAATTGTTATTATTATTATATTTAATTGTTATTAATATGTTTTATTATTATTATTATTATTATTATTATTATTATTATATTTTGTAATTATTATTATTATTATGTTTCAGAATTATTATTATTATTATTATGTTTTGTAATTATTATTATTATTATGTTTTGTAATAATAATAATTATTATTATTTATAATTATTATTATATTTATTATTACGTATTATTATTATTATTATATTTTATTATTATTATTACTATTACTATTATCATTATTATTATTATCACTATTCTCACCTTATTCCTCATACTATTCTATAAACCAAATAAAAGAATATTAATTCCCACCTTATTCTATTCTAACAATCAAACATGAGAATAACAATTTAACTCTATTCTCATCCTATTCTATTCCCTGGAATAACTATTCTATTCTCACATTACTCCATTCTAGCAACCAAACGTACTGTTAGAGTAAAAGGCTTGGATTTGCTGCAGAAGTTGGGTAGGATTCGGCACCGCACTGTATTTTTTGTGAGCATTTCATCCACACGATTCAGATGGAGTTGGTCGTGTTTGATTTCCTAGTTCGGGGCTTGATTTAGTTGCTTCCTTTACGGTTGTCCGTAGGGTAGGTTGCATGTATTTTGTTCGGATAGTTGTTCAATGATATTCTATGCAAGTGAGATTGTCGGGTTCTATATTTGGATTGGTCACACCCGGATTTTTGAAAGTTAGTGTTTATTATTGTAATTATTTAAAATTTTAAATTTTATGAGTAATAATTATCCAGATTTGCTTAACTCCGAGTCATGACAACTATGTTTTTTAACCCTTTCAAATTAGAGAGCCAATCACTTGTAGGGTTTGGACTAGAGAGACTTGAATGCACTTGACATGGATTACTTGCAGGCTCATGAATAGAAGTTCATGATTTAGATTTATATTTGGGGCTTGTGTTGGGATATTTTATATATTTTGGTTTATTACGGTTTATATAATTTAGAAACATTGTATTAGTTGGATTTTTGCACAGATTTTATATTGTGATGGTTTAAATACCTATTGAATGTTTTTCCTTGCACATAGGATTTAGAAGTAGCTGATTATATTCTCATTTGGAGGTCAAACAAAGGATTAGTTCGGCTAAATTTTATGTTCGTTGTTAGTTATGGATGTTATTTTGCTTTTGTTATTATGGGTTTGTTGAGTCCGACCCAGTCGTGGATTATTTGTGTTTTGATTATTTATGGAGTATTATTGTTGACGCCATTATTTTACTTGCTCATATTGGGTCGTGACAAATATGCATCCATTTAAGCTTTCTTATTTGTTGCATGGAAAAGGAGGATGCCATATCCAATTAGCTTTAATCAGTTAGTGAACAAACTTGATTTTCAGGGTTCCATAAGAATTGAACCTAGCTGTTGGTCTTGCTCTCGAACCATACAAAAGAGGCATTTTGATGTCGACTATTTCTCCAATTGTATCATTGGAACTGCAGCTTGTTCTTGGCTAAATGCAATTTTTAATATTTGAGCAATAACTTTTCTAGACTTTTTAACTGATACTCTGTGTGATGGATTTCATTTTGTAACATCATGCAAATGTATTATAAGGTATAACAGCGATAAAATGACAAGATATATCATATTTCCAGGTGATTGCAATAAATGGGCATTTCCCAGGACCAATTCTTAATGTCACAACGAACTGGAATGTTGTTATCAATGTCAAAAATGATCTCGATGAGCCACTGCTCCTTACTTGGTAAATCAAATGACTTGAATGCTTGATGACAAGGATGAGCAATGTTGACAATAACATTAGTTGTGCTTCAATAAATGTAGGTCTGGCATACAACAAAGAAAGAATTCATGGCAGGATGGCGTCTCGGGAACAAATTGTCCTATTCCTGCTGATTGGAATTGGACATATCAGTTCCAAGTTAAAGATCAGATCGGGAGTTTCTTTTACTTCCCTTCTCTGAACTTTCATAGAGCTTCAGGCGGGTATGGTGGGATTACCATAAACAATAGAGAAGTGATTCCCCTTCCTTTTGATATTCCGGATGGAGATATCACTCTCTTGATTAGTGACTGGTATACTAAGAGTCATAAGGTCAGTCAGCACTATGCTTTTCTCATTGCTTGTGTCAAATGTAAACCTTTAGGAGACTGAAACTATTCTCTGGATATTTAAATTACTATGACCCTGCACAAAACAATTATCTGAAAATCATACAGATGGTGCACCTGAATCTATGTTTTGAACTTTATGATTGTCATTTTCAATCTGTAAAGCAGAACTTAGAACAAAGAAAATACGTTAGTCTTAAGAACATGGAACCGGAGTTCTCTCCTTTATCCCTTTCTATTGTCAATGTTGATATCAAAGAGATTATAGGATTAGGGCAAGTCAATTTCTCTCTCTAAAAACTGAAGATAAATGTGAGAGAATAAGTACACTCTCTTGCAAAATTGCTTTTTGATAGTGCAGGAATTGATTGCTCCCTTTCAACCAAAAAACTGTGGGATGGATTAACTCTGTCTTTTATAAGGTAAAGAGAGGACTAGTTCCTCAAGTACTTAAAGGTTATTTTTTCCATCAACGAATGAGCATATTAAGGAGATTACTTATCCAATAATAACAGGTATAACAATCATAACAAAACAATACAAAATTGTAACTTGCGGTCAATTTCAATAATAGATAAATATGTGTCATGTCATATGGGATAATTCTTACTTCAAAAACTGGCCATTGTTTTTAATTCCAAGTACCAACCGTCTTCAATGGGATAACAGGGACTTAGGAAAGATCTTGAAGATGGTAATGACCTTGGTGTTCCTGATGGGGTTCTTTTCAATGGACTAGGTCCTTATCGATACAATGAGGCAATGGTTCCTGAGAATATCGCATATCTAATAGTGGATGTTGAACCAGGTACCTTTTTGCTTGGTACATGTCTGTCTTGTGTATTTCTGAGTCTTGGTGTTGCAGTGGCAATTTCTCTCTTTTTGATATGCCATGCATGAAGGGAAGCCTTGACACAATAATAGAGTTCTCTTCTTGTGATATGATGATCACGGGTCGAGCCATGTGACCTGGTATAGTTGTCCTTATGTTTCTTCAATATGATTGATGTATTTTAATTCACTATTTAGTTTCTTTCTGCATTTAGAACAGTCCAATGTAAATGCTTTCTGCATTTACCCTTCTAGTCTCCTGTAATACATACCCAACTGAGGCTTTTCATTCTCTGAAGCTGGTGAACTTCCATAGAATCTGTTCTAGTTTTAGATTAGCAAGTCCTCTATTCTTGTTAAAGAATAAAATAAGGACTTCACTGATTTTATTATAGAATAAATTAGTCGGGGATTGACCTTAATGAGGATTTTTTTTTTTTTTTTTCCTCAGTTTATATTCGCATCCTTGTTATAAAATAGGTGCTTAGCCTATGACCCATTAATTGCATAATTTTTCATTAGATTAAGAGTGCTTCAGAATCAGTTCTACATTGTAAAGATCTATATAAATTTTTTTCTCCTGGAGAAGCATCCATAACAAATCAACGGTATGAACATTTATCAAACAAATTAAGAACTTGAGGAAAAAATTAATCGCTAGATGTTCATTATATGGTCACATGCTTTGACGTGCATGGAAGCACAGAGATGTTTAGTTCATGCATGCTTGAGTCTTTGCATTTAAAAGCAATCACCCCGTGGATGAAAATATTAGTATTGGCGTTAATATTAGTCGCAACGATATTTGTATTAGACTATCAGATAATACGTATCAATATTTGATATACTAAAAGAAAAAGTTTGAGAATTATAAATTGACATATTGTTTTGGTTATAATGATCGATATATCGTCAAATATTGGTTGATATATTGTGATATATCACTAATATGACAATATATCGCGATATTGTCGTGATATTGGGAATTATCAATATTGGGAGACCCTGATATCTATACATATTAGCCAATATTTATATTGTCATATTTACATTAGTGATCGCCATAATAAAAAAAGGCCTTTTCATTGCTTTTGTTATGTATGAAATATTAATTTGCAACTCCTCTTCTATGAATTGTAAAACAGTTTTGTTTGAGTTCATAATATCGCCATCCCCCATCAGTGAGTGCTCTATCAGTTGTGATGCTCCTTATGAATGTAGTGAAATCTAAGTTTTCATTTAGAATGAATTTGTTATCCACAATATCTACTTGGTGATCTTATTGTCACTTGAATTTATATTATACATCTGGGCTTTCTTTGATTGCATTCATGATTGTTAATTCATTTGTTTCCATTTTCCCATTTTAATCCCCCATCACTGTGAGCTTTGTCAATTGCGATGTTCCTTATGAATGTAGCAAAATCGAAGTTTTCATTTAGAAATTTGCTATCCACAGTATCTACTTAGTGATCTTATTGTCACTTGAATTTATATTATACATCTGGGTTTTCTTTGATTGCATTGATGATAGTTAATTACGGGCCCCCCCTTTTTTTTCAAATTTTACCCTCATTTTGGTCTGTGAAACAGGAAAGACTTATCGTCTTCGGGTATCGAATGTTGGCATTTCTACTAGCTTGAACTTCAGAATTCAGAATCATAATTTAGTTCTCATCGAAACAGAAGGGTCATACACAAATCAGCAGAACTATACAGACATGGATATTCATGTGGGTCAATCATACTCATTCTTGGTCACTATGGACCAAAATGCAAGCAGTGATTACTACATCGTTGCAAGCCCACGATTTGTCAATTCATCTGCATGGGCAAGATCGATTGGTGTTGCTATCTTGCACTACTCAAGCTCTCAAGGGCCTCCAACAGGTCCTCTTCCAGATCCCCCTGATGAGTTTGACACATCTTACTCTATGAATCAAGCAAGATCGATAAGGTTGTAGTTAATGTTTGTTTCTTTACAAATATATATATATATTGATGTTTTGATGAAAATTAGTTGATTTCGGTGGATAATTTAGTGTAACGTGGATTACCTTTTACCCTTTGAACACTTTAAGAAAAGAAAAGCCGAAACCCATACTTTCAAATTGTTTTTAATTTTAAACGCGAAGCAAGAGAGTGTAATCAATGTCTAAGGTTACCAATTCCACAGAGAGAAACGCTAGACTATCCCCCTGATGAGTTTAACACATCTTACTCTATGAATCAAGCAAGATCGGTAGGGTTGTAGTTAATGTTTGTTTCTTTGCAAATATATATATATATATTGATGTTTGATGAAAATTTGCTGATTTCAGTGGATAATTTAGTGTAACGTGGATTACCTTTACGCTTTGAACACTTAAGAAAAGAAAAGCGGAAACCCATACTTTCAAATCGCTTTTAATTTTAAACGCGAAGCAAGAGAGCGTAATCAATGTCTAAGGTTATCAATTCCACAAAGAGAAACATTAAACTATGCTGCATTGGTTGTACATATAATCAACTCATTAATTAGTAACTGATGCAAATATCAGCCAATATCCTTCTTGATACTGATATTTTCCGATATTGTGACAATATCGATATAGGTTTCTGTATCGGTTGATACGGCCTTCTTAGCTTTAAATTTTCAGAAAAGTTTATCATTCTAATATATCTATTACCAATATGTGTTATTCAATGTTAATATAGTTGTAACCCATACTAATACTGATACTTTCACGTGTTGTTCGATATTGATATGACTGCCACCGATACCAATACTGATACTTTCATCTCATGTCAATCCTTAAGTCCCGCTTGGCTGAACCACAAAATTAAATATAGGTATTGGGCCCCCCTTGATACTGAAAATTTTCATACCACAAAAAGGTCGTGATATGTCATTGTGTAATCAATATATCATGACATGTTGGTCGATATACTCGATATTCGGCTGATGTATTGCCCTCCGGTTCTAATTTATAGAAAAGTTTTGCATCTGATACATTTGATATTAATATATGTTATAAATGGAATAAAATATCTGATACATTTGATATCGATATATGTTATAAATGGAATGAAATATCTGCCTATTTACATGATATTTGTTGAAGAATCGGCTGATATTTGCCTCTTATATTGTGATTTGCAAAATTATTTTGCATCCAATACATCCGATACTGAAATGTTCATCGGGGCAATATGGTTGATTCTATCAGCCACAAATAATTCCAATGCTTCCATCTATGGAGTTAAATATAGTTTTTGATGCTTGGAAAGTTCTCAATCAATGCTTGGCTGACACTTCTCGTGCCTTGATGATTGTGTTGTTAACTTAAAGGTGGAATGTCTCAGCAAGTGCTGCTCGTCCAAACCCACAAGGATCTTTTAGATACGGTCAGATCACAGTAACAGATGTCTACGTGATTCTTAACACTCCTCCTGTGCTTATCGACGGGAAGTGGCACACCACGCTCAATGGCATATCATACTTTGAACCATTGACGCCCTTAAAGCTTGCACAACAATTTAACGTCCCTGGGGTGTACAAGATTGACTTCCCAAATAGACCGATGAACAGGCCTTCGAAACTCGACACTTCTCTCATTAATGGGACCTATAAAGGTTTTATCGAGATCATATTTCAAAATGGTGACACAACTGTTCAGAGCTATCATCTCGATGGCTATGCCTTCTTTGTTGTCGGGTAAGCTCTACGCATTGATCTCCGAATGAAATATTGATATTAGTCTCCTAAATGCTTATATTTTTAATACCGTGAAAAAATCATAAAATGTTAATGTGTCGGTGATATATGATAAAATATCAATCAATATTCAAAATATCTACCAAAACACGTAAAATTCAAAATATAAGTTGATATACAATATATTTTTCGATGCATCGGCCAATATCAACTGATATTTTCCATCCAAGTTCCGATTTGCATAAAAAACTTTTGTCTGATACTTCCGATGCTGATATAAATTGCGATATGTTGTATCACAGAAACTTTAAATTATTGACTGATACACCAAATATTTTCCGATGTTTCGGCCAATATTAGTTGCTATTTACCATCCAAGTTCCAATTGGCATAAAAATTTTGTGTCTGATACAACCAATACTGATATGGCCGTGATGGATATTGATACTGATATTTTTATCCATGATTTTGGTGTTTGTTTTTTCTTAAATTATTCATGTTGAGAAGGAGGGAGATTGATGAAAAAGATCGTCCAATATTAGAAATATTGTCCCTTATATAATCCGATACCGTGATAATATCACGATATATCGGACAATATGATTTTATCAGCTTATGTTTCTAAGAGTTTTTTTCTGATATATCAATTATTGATAAGTATTGTTCTATATATTTGATACTAATATTGTCGTAATCAATATCAATACCGATATTTTCATCTGCGGAGAGACTATTATGCTATCCTATTCAAACCCTGCAGAATGGATTTTGGAGTTTGGACGGAGAACAGCAGGGGTACTTACAACAAATGGGATGGAGTTGCTCGTTGCACTACACAGGTAAAGCTTATTTGAAAGTTTTTTAGTTGCTGATGCAACTGATGAATTATATAATACTTGTCAAGTGAAGTTTTGCATAAGGCACTTTTTGTATGGATGAAAATATCGATATTAGTAATGATATTGGTCAATGTCGTATCGATAACGAATATATTAAAATAATTTTTTTTAAAAAATAGTAAATTGATGAGACCGTATCTGTCGATATATTGCGATATATTACTGATATTGTAATATATCGTGATATTGTCTCGATATTAAAAGATATCAAAATTAGGAGTCTGATATCGATACATATTGGCCGATATTAACAATGTTGACAGATGTTTACATTTATGAGACAAACTGTTATCGAAAGAGTTCTCTTTTCTTTATCCATAAAATTGTCACCCTTAGGCAATGCTCCCTTAATGGGGGTACATAAAATGGATTGGATCAAGCCCTTGTCCCATGGAATTAAATATTAGTTGATAAATAAAATATTGATAGATATATATTTGTGTTAGGCTGCCGGAGGCTGAGATTCTTGGTATGTGTCAGTATCAGCAAAAAGTTACTATAGCTTGGTTGATATAGTTGATATTTTACAGTATATCAGCTGATATTTGCCCCTCTTGTTACGAATGCAAAAAATTGCGTCCAATAGCGATATGCATTAATCGATATGAACTAGTACCAGTATTTTCATCGATGGCCCAAGCACAAACAATAAGATTGTGGTGATGCTTTTCTATACACTTATTGTTTGATGAGAAAGGTATCTTTGGATAACTTGGCATTCTATTTGTCCTCCATTCTTATATGTAGCTATACTAGAATGGATGAATTGATGAGATATTATGTTATTAGGAGATTTTTCTAAACATTTCTCATTAGACAATAAGGATATAGATTGTTGGCATCAGGTGTCACCACAGTCTTATTGTTTCTACTTAGATCATGGATGAAAATATAATAAATACTAGTACTAGTTGCGGCCATATTAAGTAATATGTATTTGTATTAAATGCAAATATTTTTGCAATCGCAACTTGAGTGGCAAATATCTTGTGTGGGTACATTGGTATGATGGATAGATGAGACGTCACTTCACTTGAGAATGTCCGGTCCATCGTTAGCCTTGCCTTATATCTCCATGCAGGTCTTTCCTGGTGCTTGGACTGCCATTCTAGTTTCGCTCGATAATCCGGGCATATGGAATCTTCGTGCCGACAACCTCAACTCTTGGTATTTGGGACAAGAAACTTATTTGAGCGTTGTGAACCCGGAAATCAACAACTCAGAGGTTCCTTTGCCTATGAACACGATATATTGTGGCGTGCTCTCGCCTCTACAAAAGTAAGATTTGTTATATTCTAACTTGAATTCGCTTTTCTTTCTTCTTCTTCTTCGGAATAATTCCCATAAGTTGCAATATGTTTGGTTGGAAGAAAATAGGTAGAGATAATTATACCGACGATATTTACCCTCACCGTATTCCAAATACCTCATTTGGTTATAAGTGGAAAAAGTTTATGAAATGAAATTATTTTACAGATCATTGAATTATCACGTTAATTCATAATACAAAAAATGTGGAATCAAACATCATAACATATCTGAATTTATGCTTTTCTTTTTTGTTTGAAGAACTTAGAATCAGTTTTTCATCATTCACGATTTTCTCTCTTCCTTATGAGAGTTATTGAAGATGTTTGTAAAGCAGTGGTTGGAAGTTTTTTAGAGGGGAGGGTTTAAAATCAGGAAAAGTGATGGGGAAAAGGATGAGTGAAGTAATTTAGAAAACTATTGTGTACTTTTGTCATTTATAGGATATAATGATGATCAATTTCTTAACTATATAAATGTAATTCTTTCTATTAAAAATCGAGTTAATTAAGAAGATTTTTCTAATAAAATATAATAAAATTATACAAGATTATAATATTTAATCATTTTTAAAAATTACTAAATACATGCCACTTCACGTGGGACAATCTTAAGAGTAAATCGATGACTGAGAATAAATATTATCCGAAAATGTTTATCATCAAAGAAGTGAAAATAACTAATTTCATTTTTATCATCATCATTAGATAAGTAGAAACATTAATTACTTGTTCCATCTCCGCCCCTACTTTGTCGCTACACCCCTCTCACCCATAGGCCCCAGCTCACCGCTGATGACCCCACCGGCGCTAGCTGGCTGCCTGGTCCTTTGCTGCCCTCCCATTTTCCTCGTCTCGCCATTGTGATGGTATTCATAACTCGTTTCCTAATGTAATATTTGTCTCCTGCGCAAATCATATAATACCAGTTATTCTATTTCTCTGCTATTTTCTTCCCGAAACCAAACAATCAGTTTGATTTTGACATCTCTCTTCCTCCTCCAGGGATCAATCTCGGAGAGTCAAATTTTCGGGTTCGAATCGAGTTTTTGATGGAAGCAGAAGAGCGTTGTTTGCCTTGATCATAACACTTGTTCGGTTTCTCATCGGATTGCAATGTTAACATCTGTAACGATCATGCACCAGTTGAGTTCAGATAAAGATAGATGGAGAAATTGACAGTTCAAAGTGTGCCCTCTTCTGTTCTCTTTCCCTTCTCCGGCGAAGAGCTTGTCGCCAAGATGCGTGTGTGTGTGTGTGTGTGTGTGTTCAAGCGGATTAATACGGCGTCGTTTAACATTCTTTTATTTTTCTAATGGACAGGCTCCTCCTGCTCCTTTCACCCGTGAAATACGCCTTTGGAGTTCTTTTATTTTGAAATCCTGTCAATTTTTTTTTTTAATTATGAAAATTTTATTATAGTAATTTAAATGATTAAAATTTTAATATAAGTTCAGTATTTTTTAATAAATCAATATTTTAATCTCTTGGGTTAGGGTATTGGTGTGCAGGGTATTTTGAAATATTTTAATTTTACTTTTATATTTTATATAATATAACGTAAAACTGTATATAATATATCTAAGTTATTTAATCACTTATAACTTATAATTTTCAGATATATTTGATTCTTAGTATAAAGTAAAGAAAATTAGAGTCGTTTTAATAATTTAGAAAAGTTTGAAAACTGAATTTTTGCATTGAAATTTCTTATATAAGAAAATAAAAAAATTATATTTTTATTAATAATTTAATATGAAAATAATATTATTAATTAATTGTATTTAAAATATATTAAAAAAAAAACTCTAAATTTTAATTTATATGTCATACAATGTGACTATTTTGTTATATAATGAGATGTTTTCTTGACAAGTAGTTAATTCATATTATAAAAACTAAATTATAACATCTATGATTTTTTCTGCTTGGATTATTTAGACGCACGATATTAATACTATTGTTTTAGGGTAATTGAATTATAAATAATATTTAATTAGAGTGAATATTTTATTATTGGGCCTAACGGGCTTAGAAATTTATGGATTATTGAAACGGGCTTAGATTACTGTAGTTGAATGTCGTTGTGGGCCAAGTACCTTTGCGATATTGGACAGTAATCTTCTTGTGGGCCGATGTTTGTGAAATTTTGTGGGACCCTCTTGGATTGCGATTTAGATATTAGTTGTGGGGCCCTAGGCTTGGTTAGATTAAAAGGATAATAGAAGAGGTTAGATTGGTAATTTTGGGTCATGTATGCTTTGATAAATGACTATATTAGTATATAGTTATTTTAAAGTTAAAATTAGTTGGTTATTTTCAAATCCTAACATCGCCCTCTTCTTTCCTCTATAACTTTGGAAAGGCTATCGTGTGAGTTGAAAAAGAGAATTGAGAGAAATTTTCTGATGAAAGTCATATTTTTTTTTCGTATACATTTTGTTTAATTTTTGGTGTATTATTGTATGCAAAGTTTGGTTTGTTTACTTATGTTACTTGTAGGAAAGTGTTGCTCAGGAGATATCTTAGTGTTTATATTTTAATTTTAAGTCGATAAAATATTTGGAGATAAAATATAAGTTTCTGTAAATTTTTTTATTTTAATACAATTTAATTACTTATAAAAAAAGAGAGAACCGAGAGAGATTAAGAAATTAAGAAGTAAGAGGAAGCTCCCGAGGCAAGTAACTATGATCTTCCTTCAAGTAATTTGTAACCTTCTTCTTGATTATTTATGAAAAACTTCTCATATTATTTATTTATGAGGTATCGTAGTATGATTTTAGAAAAATGTTTTTATGCTTGTTAGAACAATTTTTTATGCAGTTTATTGAAGTTTTTTAATGACATTAGAGTAACGTTTAAATCAGTGTATAAACGTCACAATTTTATTTTTTAATATTGTTTGAATGTCAGATAGAGTTATCTATATATTTTGATTATATGTTACATTATAGTTTTAATAATTAGTAGGTGTAGACTTATATGTAAGTAATGCTATTGCTACTTAAAATAGAGATCTTAAGTCTGATATTTGAATATCGTTTATAGTAGCATTCAAATGTTAGGCAACTTTTGAAAAGGTTTATCAATCTATTAGATTTGGGTAGTTTATTGATGCATGGCGTGATGTTATATTGTCAGGAGGCCTTAGTAGGGTGATCAACAACTTATATGAGATTAAGTTTTGTGCCTACAAAGTTTAACATTCGGTATTGAAAGCGACGTTCAAATGCCCCCTAGTTTTCAAGGGTTTTGGGGATCGTGAGGATTCCGAAGCATTTAAGGATAAGTGGCATTGTATTATGTCATTATAACGCCTTAGTGGTAGATACAGCAATTTGAATGAACTTAGCATCATTTTCATAAGGAGTAGTTGTTGAAGTTGAGTGACATCGAATGCTAATGGGATAGGTTTGATAAATATGAGTCAAATCATATGTTTAAAGACCTAAAAGTTTGATTCCACAGTTATTAGTGGTTTAGAATATTTTAGCAGGTCTAGTGAGAGGTAACCACGTCTGAGTATTTAAGTACTTAAGTCAAGTCACCTATTTTTTCCTTTCATAAGTTTATTACATTTTTTTGATTGTACAAGTACATTTTCTTGATGTTTTATGCTTAAATAAATGAGAGTATATGAAGATTTTAATATATTTAGTCAAATCTATGTTTATACAATCTTAGTATAGCCTATAATTTTTTTAATATTTATCAAATATCTAGAGGTTTGATGCCTATTATATTGTGAAATAATACTTATAGTCATATGATTATCGTATAGTATGCTATTTTGAAAAATCAAGGTAAGGGATATTGGATTTGGACATGTGTGATATCACAAATACTGGAGATTTTCGCACCATTGAATTGTGGGAAGATGTCTGTGATGAAGAAGGGTTGGTGAATGTCAAATAGCAGATGTCAAGGTATCGTTGGACTTTTCTAGTTAATGGAGGTATAAATATATTGACATTTTATTTACAGTAACAGGATAAGATCCGATAACATTCTTATGATATTTCAAAATTAGATGAGATATCTCTTGTGATGGGTTTAGAGGAATTCATTTTACTGTTGATATTTAAATTCTATAAAAATTCACTTATTAATGATCTACTGATATTATGCTGAGTCTTATATTTTTATTATTTAGACTTGGAATCGCGAAGTTCTTGGATGTTATTATTGTTGAGTGTCTATCATTATCACTTATTGTTTAAGAGTCTTTGATATTGATTAACCTTAATATTAGTATTATTATTATTACTGTTTCTTTATAAGATATTATTATCGGCTAAACACCTAATACAATCTTTGAATCTTTTTGATACAAATAAGAATATGTGTGAGCATACTTGCTAATGATTACTTATAGAGTTTGATAGCAACTTGAGGATCACGGAGCCTCAAAGAATTTTATTATATTAGTTTGAATATTTTATTTGTGATTTGTGAATGAGGTTTTCTTTATGAGATTTTAAAAGGCAGCGTCCTTATTGGAGTATTTTATATTGGATATTGTTTTACCTCAATATTTTTGAGAAGTTATTTATGATTGGTTGAGATGTAATGCATATAAGATCTTGTTGCTATGTTTTTTTGGAGTCGGCATTATGGCCCAGATCACCCAGTATTATATTTTCTTGAGAGATAGTCTAAGTCGAGACAAAAATTTTACAAAATATAAGCTCAGGACAAAACTCTAAGGCCCTAAAACTCTAAAAATCATGTGTTGGGCTTTGGACAAATCTCATATCATCACATCTCTACTAATCAAATCAAAACCTTTCCAAACATTAATTGAACTCGCACAAGCATGCATCAAGGGAATAGAAGTTTCTAATGCATCAAATGAATTGGCATGAGCACTCATCATAGACATAAGTATAGCGTATAATTATTAATCCCAAATATTTTAAAGAGTATGTTCATTGATTTTTCTCAAATTTGGCACTAGGGCCCCATTAAATGCAATATTGTTTTTTTATGCCTTAAAAAAAAAAATAAACAGTCGCTGTAAGTAGTAACCCAAAATCAATTGGGCAGGAACATCGACGCCTTTGGCAAAAGTGCTCTACAAACCATTCAAGAAAAATAAATAACAGAATAGATGATGATTAGATTTGACCTAAATATTATAGGGAGAACAAATAGGATTATAAATAATAAATATGTACACTCGATTCTTTGTCTTGAGACATTTACAAATGCCCAACAAAAGAATAAAAGAGAAAAGGAATTCTTCAAGGTGCTCACACCAATCGATACCATAGAACCTCTTTCTCATTCGGTTGAAAAATTTTACAAGTTGATGGGTCCGTCATCGATGGACCAACCCGAATACCGAGACTTATAGTGAAAAGGCTGTCTAAAAGTTGTAATTCAGGAGAAGGCCCCCATAACCCAAGGTTCAAAGATTGAGCTTTAGATTGCCCGTCTAATCTATCCAACAACTTGCCATGAATAGCCTCATCAAGACGGCCCATGATTCTTTTTTTTTTGTGGACCGAGAAAACTTGTCATAATCCACCCATAACCACCCACGATCTTTCCCAAAAATAGCAACTATCATACTGTATTTTTCATGATCACGCCAAAGAAGGAAGGAAGCATCTCGATTGAGCACGGATTGCTCCGCACTCATGATCTCAAGGGGACATCCGTCTATCAACCTCAAGCGCTATATAAATACTTATTTACTCTTACAAGTAAAATGAGAGAGGAGGAAAGAGGAAGAAAAAAAAAATACTACAGACTCCATCTACGAGATCCTACCCAATTCATCTTGAAGGCTTGTCCACCAGTCTTCTTAGGAGGAGGCTTGCCCTCTAATCTATCCAGGAGGCATCGTCCGAGGAGTTCAGCTCTTTACCCCGAAGCCACCCTCCATTTAAAAGACCTGCCATCTATCCAGTAGGCTTACCCATCATTTCAAGAGGCCATCCAAGAGGCTGACCCTCTATCTAGGGATATTTTTCTCAATCCAGGAAGCCAAATCTCTATCTATGAGGCCTGCCTTCCATATCTCCAAGATGCCCCTCAATCAGGCACACATCGAAGACGTTCCTTATCTGGGTGCACTTCTAAGCCGCACTTCAGCCGGGGCACCTTTAAGCTGCCCTTCAATCGGGAACACCGAAACACTCAATTCCTACTATATGTATCAACGTATCTTCTTACATCATCGTTTCTTTTTTATTTTTTAAAAAAGATTATTGATTTGAGTATCGGAGAATATACCGAGAAATGAGTAATGTCAATCCTCTGACCTCTCATTCGTTCGTTGTGTTACACAAGGTTTAAGTTCGAAGAGATAAGGACCGCATCGGCTATAATTCAATCAGATGTAAAAGGTCAAATAGTTTTTTAACCCATAAAATTATTCAAATTTAAAAACGCATCACAAATAAACAAAGATACAGAAGGAACAATTAGTTTCAAGGTTCTAAATCACTTTTATCACAACAAAACAAGGGAGTTAAGGCTATAAGGTGGCATTAATTAGAGAATGTCAGTCAAATATGGATCCTACTTATTTGTCCTGCACAGATATTATTACAAATAATACAGCTCACTCAAGAAACAATCAGAAAATACATGAATCATGACACCGCTTTGACAATACTAAGAAAACATAAAATAAACTCCCTTACATAATCATTATTTATTTATTTTTTAAATTAATAGATTTGGTCATATTTAGGGTATACTTTTTTTAAAACTAAATACTATAATATTTTTTTAATTAAAATGTCAAAAATATCCCTTTTAATCAAGCAAGGAAGAAAAAATGGTTAAATTTATTGTAAATTTATCAAAATTGAAAGTATAAGTGATAAATTAATATAAATTATAAATCATGATAAAGATAACAATGAAGATAATCATGCAAGAAAGTAAAAAAATTTGAGGTGGGTAAATACTAGAAAATTAAATTTGTATTCTTATTTTATAATTTTTATTGGAAATTCATAATAAAAAAGAAAAATAATTATTTTTATAAATAAGTGATAATAATAAATTAATGTAATAAGTGATAATAATGTCATATTATTTTTTCAGTGTAAATAGTATATATAAAGAAAGTCCCGCCGCCGAACCGGAGCAGAACCGCCAGGACCTCCGCCTCGCTACACTTGCGAAGCCGTTCAAAGCAAAAATGTCGCGCAGACGTTTGCTCTGCACCAAGGTTTCTGCCCGTCGCACCGCCGCCGTAGACGACAGCAAGAGGTGGAAGATAAAGCAAGTGACCAAGTCTAATTTCACCAACGACTTGCTCGAGGAGGTGAACACTCACATCCTCAACTCCGATTTCATAGCAGTCTCTCTCCAGAACTCGGGCTCTTACTCGGCGCCGTGGCAGAGAGTGCTGCCTTTTGACACCGCCGAGACCGCTTACTTGAAAGCCAAGCACGCGGCGGAGAGGTTTCAGGTCCTGCAGTTTGCTCTCTGCCCTTTCACCCTTAGGGCTTCTAAGCTCACTGCACATCCGTACGTCTCGTTCTCTCTGACTTTATCTCCCTCTTTTCTCCATTTTGGATTTAGTATGTATGTTTCTAGGTCAACACGAATTGAAATGATTGTTAAAATGTAGTAAAATTGTTGAAGCAAGATTTACAAGAAGAATAGCATTGTGAGTTCTTGTTGCTCTCTATCCAAGTTTGTTTCTAAAGTAATGATAATTTCATTATTACAAAAAGATAGTGAGAAAAAATTATCAGAAATTTTCCTCAAATTTGTTATTAACTGAATTCTTTGAGGGCATTCAAAGAATTTCTTAACATCTTCATTATTAACCTTTGATTGTAGGAGATGGCTGTTGCGGATAACAACTTAATGTCCTCGTTAGGATTTCATTTAATGGCCATAATATAAATGGAAGGTCTTCATTGGCAGAGATTGATCACGACTTTTGATATTGAAAGAATCTTGAAAAAAAAATGGTCAGTGATTGTAATCCTTGTATTTCGTGCAGATTCAACTTCCATCTATTTCCCAGGGACGAGCTGAAAATTGGGATGCCTTCCTACAGTTTTTCTTGTCAAACATCATATTTGACATCCATGGCTAGAGTTGGATTTGATTTTAATGCGTGTATATATGATGGTAATTTTCTAGTTGATCTCTGTCAGTCTGTTATTGCATGTATGTGCGTGCATGGAAGCCTCACCATAAGCAAGATAAAGCCAAACATTGATGTAGATAATGGTATTGGGCTTCTTGATGCAGATATTTTTCTATATTGTGACAATACCAAGAAATATTTCTTTATTGGCAATATATCGCAATATATCGATATATGATATCGATATGTATTATCTGATTTGTTTAATACCAATATCGATATTTTTATTCATGGGTCCCACATTATGGGTTTAGAAAGGTGATATGTATGTAGTCTTATTGCATGAATAATTCTTTTGCAAGGGTGGGGATGGGAGGAGATAAGGGGTGGAGGGAGGAAGGTGGGGAAGAATAGGGAAATTTTTGGGGAGATGGAAATGTTAGACGTAACACCATAGAGAAATAAACCTAGAGTATAGAAAATTTTCAAGTATAATTATTGGTAATAATTGAAAATTTTTTCATTACATTGAAAACGAGGTGCCCTTTAAGAAACTAGTGTTCTTCAAGGGAACCAAATCTCTAAAAAAATAATCATAATGCAGAAGTAAACAAAAAGAGTAGTCAGTATACAAGGTTTTTACATCGTGGTCAATACATTGCCTTACTCATGTTACATAGATGTTGTGATTTGAAAATGCCATCATTGAAACTCACTATAAGTCTCCTAATTGACTTGAAACTCATGTAAAATATATGATTGGTTAGGAAATTATGTAGCGTGTTTCTATGTTAATACTAATATCAATCGATATATAACGGTATCGGGTCTCTCTGATTCCTATATTTCTCAATATTGAGACAATATCACGATGCATTATCATAGTAATGATATATCACAATACATCAATTGATACTCAAAATATCGGCTGATATAATCGATATTTGATCGATATATTGATTGATATGACCTTGTTAGCTTATAATTTTTAAAATTTTTTTATTTCGATTTTAGATACCGATGCGTGTTGTCTAATACGTCTGATATGAATATGAACTGCGACCGACAATGATACTGATAATGATATTTTCATCCATGTTATCATAAAAAAGTTATTCAAGTTCTTATACTAGAACTCCTGCTTTGAGGGCCCAAAAATAAACTTAAGAAACTTTTTTGATTTCAGGCTTTAGCTTTCACATGTGGTCCCCATCTGTTTCTTTACTGAATCGTGGGGAAGATTGTAGTTTAATATGTATTGTTTTTGTCAGGTATCTCATACTTATCAAGAGCCCAAGAATCAGCAGCTAAACATCAAATGGGAAATCTAGTGCTGGGTGCTCATGCAGTACAATCTTTGCCAGCATCTTCTATTGCGGATGCCCTTTTCTCCGAAAGGATCAAATCACGAGTTGCACATTGGAGAGATGCATGCAAAGATTCGAACTCACGGATTGAAGGTGAGGGAGAATGAGTTGTTTTCTTTTGTTATTCTGATATCATCCACTCTCATCATGCTATGTTTACGGATGATATCATATGCAGATCCATTAGTCCAATCCCTTAGAAAACTTGTCTTAAGAAGTGAAGAATATGGATCGAGACCTTGCCTGGACATAGACGTGTGCAGTGAACGTCAAGTTGAACTTGTCCTTGAAGTAAATCCCTTTTTAATTTATGCATATATGAAAAGCATTGATGCAAATATCGGCAAATATATATCAAATCAGTTGATATGTATCGGTATTGAGGCCTTTCGATACCGATATTTTTCAATACCGCAACAATATCATAATTTGTTTTCTTATTGTCCGATATGACTGAAATTTTGCCAATACAGCCCTATAAGCTTACGATTTGCAAACATTTTTTCCGTCTAATAATATTTGATACCGATATATTTTGTTTGATATGTCTGATACTGATTTTTTCATCCATTGAAAAGTCATCGTTTTCTATTGCTCAATGCTCCTATGATATATTGTTTACCTTACATTCAACTATTGGAAAGTATGATAATATCTTCGAGGCGCCTGGCTTTGCTGCAGGTTTTGAAGGACTTCTCTGATGATCTTGTCCCTTTACTAATACTCAGCAAGCATGGAGGAACTCAAGCTGTTCGACCTGTTTTTGTGAGCTCTAAAGATGACAAAGCTCTTTTTGAGGTATTATTCTAGAATTTGTATATATATAACTGAAATTGAAGTATTTTTTGTACTGCCCTGGTTCATCATCAATCAATAAACAAAGCAAAAATAGATGGTCTTTATTTTACTTTTCAAAACACATTAAGCTAATTAATGAGGTGTTACCTTATCATTAGATGGGTTCTAGAAATTTGCTGCATACTGTTGGAGCTAGTGTTTGAGATCTCACATCATCTGAGAAAGGATAGAGGAAGTGCTTTATAGTAAGGTCTAGACATATCTATAATAACGGACATTTTGCTGAGAAAGCCCATGAAAAACAAAATCATCTAGTGTCCATGCCTATAATAAAAAACGGATAATATGTTATCATGTAGGCTCGTCACTGTATAAAAATTTTTATAAACAAAGACCCTTTCTCATTTCTTATTTATCTATGTTGCCTGGCTACGTTTTCTAGAAAAATAGCATTTGATTTAGTTAGTTTTTTTTTTTTTGAAAATGGATCGGCTGAAAAGTAAAGGATATTCTCTTCTTTAACAATATATTGGTGTTGCTTAAATTGCTAGGATGAACTTAAAATTCAGGAAGAAGAGCAAAGCAAGCGAATTCGTGGGTTCCGTGAGGTGATTGATCTTATTTCTGCTTCTCAGAAACCAGTCGTTGCCCACAACTCGATCAATGGTGGATTTCTATATAAACTGATTCATTTTTAGTTAATTTCAAGAGCTGCCATTTCTCCCATCAACTCGGTATCACTAAACTTGCCTGTTCTTTTGCTTGTGCAGATTTCACATTCATTCATTCAAAGTTCTTTGGTCCTCTACCTCCAAGTATCAGCGACTTCAAGCATTCCTTGAGATCCTTTTTCCCTTGCATAGTTGATTTGAACCGTCTAATTAAAGAAGTCAGCCCTTTAAAAAGTTTGAATATACCTGCTGCTTTATCTTACCTGAGAAGTCGGTTCTTTGCCCCCATTGATGTTGAAATTCCAGATGAAGGCAAGTTTCCATTTCAATTTATTAGATCCTTTTCATACAATAGATGCATAAATATATTGCTCGTTTTTGTGGTCTTGCGAAACAAAGTGCCTAGGTTCTTCCATTTACTAATGAGTGTATTGTTCTTGAATCCCTTATTATCTGTATTTTTCATGTGAAATGCATGATTACTACTGCTTTAACGACACAAAATAGAAAGTCTAGGTATCTTGGTCTCACCTTCTCTAGTGAGCTAGGGAGAGAATAAAATGAAATATTAGCCGATATATATCAGTATTAGGCATCCGGATATTGATAATACCCAATACTGTGTCAAAATCACGATACATCATCGTGTATTTGAAATGTCAACTAATACACCCAATATTTCATATGTATTGGTCGTTATCTACCCCAGATTTCAATTCGCAAAATATATTTTTTTAGGCCAATATATCTAATTTTGATGCGTATCATCAGTGTCTTGGAACAACGGCAGAATTGTCACCGTATAACGTAATGGTGACAGGTTCAGGTCGTAGAAGTGGCCTCTTTCATAATATACCGTGAGACCGCATACTATAGACCATAAAGTGGTTCAACCCTTGCCTAGCAGAAGCTTCATGAACCATGCAGTCTTTGTTTCAAGCCTTGATAACTTGGATACGCCTTCACTAGTGAACAGGTGTGAACAATGATTTAGCTTCTATTTAGAGAAATTTGGGGTAAAATAAAAGTACTTCCAACGATTCTTTCCTCAACAGAGATACTGATTTTTATCATTTGAAAGCAGGTTTGTCAGTCGAACTTAACGAAGGGAAGATTCATGGGCATAATGTTATCAGGATAAGTCAGTTGTTTGCTAAATTGTGCTTGGTGCTGAAATCTGGTCGCAGTGTGCTTCAAGCTGATGATGGGCACAAGGCATTATCAATCGAAGACTATGCAAACATCTTCTATCCTTGCTCTTCAACCTCCCTCGAGAATTCTGGCGAAGAAGTCAGCATATCGTCGGGCTATACGAGAAAACTAAGCTGCGAAAATTTGGTCTTCTTGTGGGGGTTCAGGCATGAGACTCCACTTGGAGAGCTGAAGAGGCTCCTTAGTGGGTCCCCCTAGTTTTTTCTGAAGAATTTGACCTGTGTCTGGTAGGTAAAGGCTGCGTGGTAGTAGCCTTTTGGAAGCCTGGCTATTCGGAAGCTTTTCTCGAGGAGGTCGGCCATGGAGCCATTAACTGCGAAGCATTGAGAGAGATGGTCTCGGATGGGCTGAGGGCAGCAAGCTATGAGACTTATAAGAATGTGTTGCGCAATGGCATCTGGGATGCGGATTTAGCTGATTCCCTCGAGAAAGCTTTAATGTTGACCGGGTATTCCTCTTCGGAAGTCGATCTCGAACCACAGGCGTTTGAAATCTGTTGGGATGATTCGACTGTGATCAACCTCGACGATCTCTGAGGTTTGTATCTCATCGCATTTCAATGGTTGGATTAGACAAAATATGTTTTGCATAAACATTAGTCTTTTGGGATTTTGTTAATCTCAAAATCAAAAGAATTGGCAGTTGTAAAAACAAGTAAAAAATATTATCGAAATGTATATTTATTGACCACTTAGAATTTTTGGCTGGGATTTACATCAGCCTCAAACGTCCAATATAGATATATTATCATACCATCAAATATGAGATTCCTCCCCTAGTATATGGATGAAATTTTAGTATTATTTTTTTGTTATCGTTATATCTATATTTGATGAAATCAAAATAAATTGAAGGAAAATATTGGTCGATTGAAAATGCTACTTTAATTTTGTCAATGTATCAGAAAATATTGATGATAGAGATTTTATATTGATATAAATTAATTGCTATTTCATTATATATTGTTGAATTATAACTTGGATATCGATTGGTTCTGTGGTGAGTTTCATACCATTTTGATGCTCCACAATGAGGGTTTATGTTATCTTCCTATGTTCTTATCATATTTTAGGTTTTTTTTTTTTATTTTAATGGTTAAGATTTGTCTTTATAATATTAAATATTTAGATTAAAATAATATTAAAGTATTTTGTTTGGTTTGATGAATTTATCATTCTATTCCATGCCACTTTTTCTTAAAATTGAAATATTTTGTTTGGTTGGAAGTTGTGGTAAGAAGAATTTATCATATGAAATTGCTATTATTAGATGAGAGTAGCTAACACTATGCTTGAACGCTACTTATTTATATTATTATTTTTATCTGAACTGTTTGATTAAGAAAAATTTAATGATTGAAATTTAAATATTTAAAAATATTTTTTAAATAAGTATTTTTATTATAATAATTAATATATATTATTATAAAAAAATTTAAAAAATATGGTTATTTTTAATGAATTTCATTTTTAAATTTTAAAAATTGGATTAAATTTTGGATATTAAATAAATCTACAAAATAAAAATCTCCTAAAATCGAGAAATTAAACCATGTGTAGATCTAATAAATATTTTAATAAAAAAACATGGAAATTCAAAATGGATACGGACAAGTAGTCCCGGCAAACTTTGACTGAGGAATGAAAACGGACTCCTCATCAAGCTTTTCAATGGCTTCCATGGCTTCAGCTTCGTGCTTTAACTGAAGTATAGAACGGTTCCGGTTTGTGATACTGCTAAGCCAACTTCGGCCAGAGTGGATAAGAGGAGGAAGAAGGTGACAATGGCAGCGATCAGTACATTAGTGTTAAACCCCAGTTATGATTGCAACGAACTGGTAAATCACCACTGTTCAAGCTTGTTTGTCTCCCAGAAATCATTTTCGCCGTTGACAGTCAAGAGAAGAAACCATCGGTTTCAGAAGGCGAGTGGAGGTAGATCTGTGATTCCGGTGTCCGCTTCGTATTCGTTCGATGTGGTGGTGATCGGGGCTGGGATAATCGGGTTGAGCATAGCCAGGCGGTTTCTGCTGCATTCTGATCTTTCTGTTGCCGTTGTTGATGCTTCTGTTCCATGTTCCGGTGCCACTGGTGCTGGTAACTTCACTTCATTGAAAATCCCCTCAACGCCCTGTTTCAATTATCCAGTAATACTCTCTGTGGTTCCCCTTTTTTAAAAAAATACATAACCGCCCATCCTAATATGTTAACAGCCCTAGAATATTTGTGTGATTGTGTAGTAAATCAATAAGATGTGGGGTGAATGTTTACCAACGGTTTTGTAGTCTACTGATTTTGTTATGTTGAAGCTGAACTAAAGAAAATGGTTGGAGATTTTATTGACTGTGCTTAGAGTAGGTCAGTGAAGGGTTTCTGCTTGGTTTGGTTAGGATAACGACCTGATTATGACACCATATAGAAAAGTAGTTTGGATAACTTACGACCCCTTATTTAATATGTATTGGTATCGGGACTCTAATATGAATATTTTCTGATACTTTTTTAATATCTGATTTGAATAATTGCCGAGATGAGTAATATATCAGCCGATATGGTTCCGTCGGTTTACGATTTTTAAAAAAAATTTTCTTCTAATATATATAATATTTGATATGTTTGATACCGATACAATAGTGATAAATATTGATACTGATATAAATATTGTCATCCATGCTTTATGACTTACCTAGCTAGTTGTGTATGCCTTGACTTCCTTTTGATCCAGCCTGATATTCAACCTGACTTGTTTCTCTATAACCCTACTAAGTATCTAGATTATGTACTATGGTGCTTAATGATTGCAGTCATTGGGCTTTATGATTGCAATTGTTCTTGGTGTATTGGAACTTCTGGAATTGAGGGAAACTGTTCTGTTTTTTTGTTTTTTCTACTCCTTTCGTGAAAGTCATTTCTTTCATCATCCATGGACATCGGCCCTAGTGCAAAACCACAAATTTTAGTAATGTTACCCAAGTTTTTAACTACATAGGTCTACATCAGTTTGCAGAAGTATAGACAGCTATTTATAAAGTAATGAATGTGGGTCTGAATTTTAACACGATAAGGATGATAAATGCTGAGGAAGTCTGATATAATTACTGATTAAGAATATAAGATGGAAAAACTTCGGAAATCAATAAGTCTACTAGCATAGCAAAATGGATGACAGGCTGACTTAACTCTCTAATGTTTGTTTATGTGACAAAAGATCGGAAACAGAAAATCGAATGGCACAAATCAACCATAAACAAACGAAAACAAGAGAGAAGACTGAGATAACGAGCTTATGTGGAAACCTCTCAAAGTGAGATGACAAAACATGGGCGATGGACGAAAGAACACATGATATGAAAAGGAATTAAAAGCTTGAATACTAGCCCTCAGGCCCTAGGCCCGTATACACCCAAAATCCTTGCCTCTCTATCTTTCCCATGAAACAGCTATTGAATACAATGGCTTAATGGAAAAAACCCAACCGGAACTGGCAAAATACTAAAAAAGGTGTCTGCACCTCATCTGGCCCATTGTTACACCATAAACGTTTGTAAACAGCTGCTTCAGGCTTTACCAGAATCTATTTTTCCTTAATCCACATCACTTTTGCTTCATTATAACAAAAAGATTCCCTTTTTATACAGAAAAAGTCCTGTATCAGCCCTCAGAGCCCTAAGACAACGTCACAATCATCAAGGGCGTGCTCTACCTCTAAGCTAATAGCCCATCATGTGGGCCCCTTATGGGAGGCCTATTATGCCAAGAGCGTGGAATGCCTAGTGCTAAAGTTATTGAATAGGTAAGTCGTCAATTCCTAAAACAGACTATGTAATTTATCCATTGAGTTACGTTATGGTTGGGTATTTTACCAAATATTTCTATTGTATCAATCTACCCTTGTGTGATGTCTCGTTTCATGCGTAACAAGTTGAATTCAAGGCAGGAGTATAAGATAGTGTTGCGTAATATGCAGGCATAAGTTGTTATACTTTCTATTCCTTGATTCTTGTGAATAATTATTGCCTCTCATCATGGATATGATGCATTTGACTTTATTGTTTACAAAATTATGTGGATATTAGACGTCTTCATCTATCCTTTATGATTGTAAAGGACTCATTGTTTAACTTTTTTCAATCTTCTGCTCGGCATTTGAGCCTATTGTAGGGCAGGGTTATTTGTGGATGGTTCACAAGACACCTGGCAATGATGTATGGGATCTATCAATTAGAAGCCAAAAACTGTGGCAGATGTGGGCAGATGACATACAGGATCAAGGTATTGATCCTTTGAAAGTATTGGGCTGGAAGAAGACAGGTATTCAATTTACTTAATGTAAAATAAGACAAACTTTGAAGATTTTCTGGTTTTAATGTCAGATCTAATGTAGAATGCCATGATTCAGCATTTGCATGCTATGTGATGCACACTTCCGGATTTTATCTTTGATGCTACAACGTGGGAGATGGTATATAGGATCCCATATCACCTAACAAAAGGAGGAAATGTGCTCTATAATAAGGTTTAGATATTTTCATGACAATAGGCAATTTCTTGGTAAATCCCAAGAAGAATAAAGTCGTATGGGTGCAAGCTCATACCTGCGGCTCTAAGTGGACAATATGTTATATATAGATTCGGGTCGCTACATAATAGTATCAAAGATAATCCTAGCTAAAAGTCTGTGGATGTGAGCTAGATCAGCTTGAGCGTGCCATATATGACGAGTACGCCATTCCTTAAATGGGCTGGAGTATGGGAGTTGATGTCTGGGGTCCCATATTGTTTGGAAAAGAAGAGGGAATGTGCATTAAGTTAGGCCTAAACATTTCCATAATAACTGGCTTTTTCTTACAAAAGTTCAAGAAGAACAAATCCATGCAAGTGAAGGCTCATACGTGCGGTTCAGTGCAGGCAATATTTTTATTTTTGGAAAATAAAGCCCATAGTAGACGTAAAATAATGTTGTGCTCTTGTAAAGCCATCCCTGCGTGCATCGTGAGATGCTTCTTTCATTTATGATGTTGGGTGTAAAATTAGTCCAAGCACAGTATTTTAAATTTCATCTTCATATTAATCATGGATTCATGATCAAATATGAAGCTAGATGCACATGCTAGGCAGGGAATTTGTTTGTTCATGGATGATAGTCAATCCTTTTTTTTAATCTTAGGTACTTGACCATGCACATCTTATTGTTCTTGTAGGTAGCATTTGCAGCTCTTCTAGGTAAGATGCAATGTTGCAAAGATTAGAAAACTAATGCAATCAACTTAAATTCTCTTCTCCTGCACATAATCCAAAATGCCAATTTCTGGTTAGATGGAAGCATTAGAAGGTGGCCAAAATGCTTGCATAATTGATTGAAAGGATGCTAGTAGTTCAGTTTGGCCTATTGTGGCAAAACGTTACTCTTTTGGGTCTGGCATTTGAACACTATTTGAACACTAGTTCGAATGCCACTGATCTGAAGTCCCACGTTTGACTCTGTTTCTTCAATATAACTCATGTATCAACAATTTACCTGATTATATCATCAACCAACTGTGAAATCCTTCATATGTGACATGAACAGAACCATATGAACGTCAAATTCTAACTTATCTTAATTATTCCAACATTTCATATGATATTTCAAAATATGACTCAATTTCCCCATAAATATTAAATTCCAACAATTCCTCTTGATTCGGGTTTATGAATCCAAATACACAATTCTCAAACCATAGGTTTATTGAAATATAAACAAGGAAAGAAGATTATAGATTAACTTAGCCTGCAAAGATTTTCCTTCTCCTTTCTCTTTGTTTCCCTCCTTGTTTTCTTTCTTCTCCTCAATAATTTTGCCCTTGTGAAATCTGGAAAGTATATCCTCCAAAGGCAGCCGAATGCCATTCTTAAGCCAAACATTCCCTATACGATGTTCAATGCCATGTGCTAAACTGAACTAATTTTTGACAGTAAGCAAGCGAGCGAGCGAGCTTAGTCACCCCACACACTCCCTTGAGCCATGACCAGCTCATGCTCTGTTCTCGGAATTGGTCCATATCCCTCTAGTCACCCGGCCACCTTATGCATGTTCTTTATTAGTTTAGATGATAATTAGGTGTCCAATAATTAATTTAATGGGTTAGGCATAATGTTTGGAATATGGATGAAAATATCAGCCAATATATACAAAGGCTTCCCCGATACTATGACAATATCACAATATATTTCTGTATTGGTCGATACAGCTGATATATTCACTAATATTCAAAATATCGGTAGTTACAACGGTGTATTAGCTAATACAGTTCTATTAGATAATGATTTTTAGAAATTTTTTCCCTCTGATATATTTAATATCAATAAATATTATTTGATATATCCGATATCGATGACCACAACCGATACCGATCCCAACCGATATTTTCATCCATGCTTGGGAACTATAAAGGTAATGACTGATGCCTTTGTTTTTTGTAGGAAGCTTGTTAATAGGTAGGACTACAAAAGAGTCAGACGAGTTGAAGAAAAGGGTTCAGCAACTATCTGCTGCTGGTATTAGGGCAGAGTACCTGTCTTATGGCGATTTACACTGGGAGGAACCAGAACTTGCTGTTGGCACTGAAGGCTCTGCTGCGTTTTCCCCTGATGACTGTCAATTGGATGCCCACCGCACGGTTGCATTCATAGAAGAGGTACATGCAGTGATTTTTCCTGATTTTGATAGTAGTTATATTGTTTCCATAGACGAAAATATCGGTATAAATATTAGTGGTATTTGTGTCGATATTAATATCGGCCATGTTGGACAATGGTCAAATTTATTTTGCCATTCAAAACAAAATGAACTGCAGGGAAGAGAAATTAGCTGATATAATTGCCTATATTGTGTGTATTGGCCTATATATTTCCTATTTTGTTATGATATCAGGTGGGAACAATATCAGCATACCTTGGCTGATATTATGCATATTAAATGAAATTTTATTTCATGGTTGGTGCCCTTTCCTATGGATTGTTTGTCTACCATATGGTTGCATATAGATGGAAATATTAGTATTGGTATCAGTCACAACCATATAGGTATCAAAAAAATTAGACAATATATATCAGCATCGAACATATCAGCAGTAAACTTTTTTATGCGAGAATTATTATCTGATTGAAAAATATCAGTCAATATATTACATATATTGCTAATGCAACGAAATATTTCGATTTTAATGTGGTATCGATTGGTGATATATTGTGATTTTAACACAGTATCGGAAAATATTGATATCATAGGGCTTGATATCGGTATATAGCAGCCAATCTTGAATGAAATATCGGTATCGGCCCCCACCAATGCCGATACTTTTTGATACCTTGCAAAAATCGTGATATGTTGTGGTATTGGAGAGATATCATGTTATATTGATTAATATTTAAAATATTGGCCAATATACCTAATATTTGTCGGCTTGTATGAATTATATATTAGTCAATATTTGCCTGAAAACTTTCAATTCTTGTAATTTTTTTTCTTCCAATATATCCGATATTGATATATGTTACCTGATTTATCCGATATCAATATGGACCTGACTGATACAAATACCGATATTTTTCATCCATGCGGCCGATATTTCATTTCATGATTTGCAGCGTGACTATTTTGAGCATGAGTGATATCTAGGGTAACCGGCTATTTGCATCTCATGGAAGATACACAGAATTTTATCACGATCCAGCGGTGTGTTTTTTAAGGTCCGTGGTCATATTACTTCCATGCTTCTTTTGAGCCTTAAAGTATCGATATGTTCCTCTGTTTTCTTCTGCAAATGTGGATGGGAAATGACATTTATGATCCATCTCATTCAGATCCAGTAGGAAAGGGAATGTTGAAGGTGTTAAAACCAAAAAAAACAGCTTGTATGGAAAGAAAGCCATTGTAGTTGCAGCAGGCTGCTGGACAGGATTACTGATGCGGGAGTTACTTGGGGAATCAGATATCATAGTTGACGTCCCGGTACAGCCTCGAAAGGTACAAAAGTAGTGGATTATCTGACCATATTTTTGGGAGCTTTGATACAATAGTAGAATTCTTGTCATATGACTTGGTATTCATGGGTTCAAATCGTGAAAATGGTTTCCTTGCATAATATAAGATAAAACCACATGTAATAGGCTCAAAAGCATCCTGACCCTTTCCCGGACTCTGCACATAGTAGGAAATTTGTGCACTAAAAGGCTTTTTAGTAAGGGGAGCCTTAGTATAACGGTAGAGTTGTTGTCGTATGACCTAATGGTCACAAGTTCAAGTCGTGGAAGCCGTATTTTATATAATTTAAGATAAGACCATATATAATAAACCCAAAAAAGTGATTAGACTCTTTCTCGGATATCGCGGGTAGTAGGAGCTTCATGCACATAGATGACCTTTATGAAGGGGATTCTTGACGTTGCGTTAGAGTTGTCTTGATGTAACCTAGTGGTCAAGATTTTCGAGTCATAAAATTTGACCACTTGTATAAGGTAAGTTAAAAATCGTGTACCGTAGATCCTAAAATGGTTTGACTCTTCCTCGGATCCTACGGATAGCAGAAGCTTAGTGCATTAATATGTCCTTTAAGAAGGAATCATTGATGCACCGGTAGAGCTGTCGCCATGTGATCTAATTGTCATGGTTTTAAATCGATAAGTGATATTTTGCATAATAAAAGGTAAGACCGCGTGTTATATTCTCGAAGTGGTTCGACCATTTTCCAAACCCTGCACATAGCAGAAATTTCATGCCCCAAATTGCCTCTCTTTCTCATTTTTCATGTATAATGTGGTTCAAATGATCAGGTTGCTCAGAAAGCAGTGGATTGCTATTTGCTACTTGATTCTTCTGTTATGTATGGTATCCTTATTGATGGTTACCATTTCATTGCCATGCTAATTATGCAACTTAATAACAGGGTTTTCTGCTTGTGCTAGAGAAATTCAATTCCCTTAAACTCAATCATGGTCTTATGGAAGCCGACTATGTTAATCATGAAAATTTTGTATCTGCTTCGGATGCCTTTGATCATGATCAGAGCTTGTCTATCTCGATGACAGCCACTATAGATGCATCAGGAAATCTTCTTATTGGTAATTGTGCATTCATTCTGGGTTTCGTCATTGTGCTATATTAATTTACTTGATTTGGATTTGACTAATCTTTTCTTGTTTGCAACATGATGCTATAAAATTGTCTGTATGTAAGTTCATAGGGATGAATTACATCTCAATGATATTAAATTAGGATCAGTATCTTGAATAATAATATATGAGCTATCAAATCAATTCACCATAGGGAATTGAATAGTATAATATAAGATCTCTATTATCAAAAAAAGGAATTCTGATCTAATCAAGAATTCTTTCATTTTTCCCTTTTTGGGTGGCATTTTTGTTTTTTCAATGATGATGCTATCTTGGTCTTGGCTTCTATATCTGAACTTTTTGAGGACTAATTAATTTTTATCTAAGGAGGATAAGAGAACCCCCAAAAAAAAAAAAAAAAAAAAAAACTTTTTATTTGGGCAAATGAACTCATGGCATTCTTTTATTCGCTTTTCCGACTTAAGAGAAATACTGTATTTTCCATTCATTTGAATTGTTTGGAAAAAAAAGTCCTGCCTTTCTGATAGCCTTTTTCACTCTTGGGCTTTGGCACAGACCTGCTGGAGAAACCAGAACAAAGACTGAAGTCTTGAATCTGAAAACCTTCTCCCTTTGCCATACCAAATCATGTTGTAGTTTTTCATTTTTCTTTTATCCTTACATTTTTTTTTTCTTCTTTCTTCCTGCTCTTAAAAGCATGCCACTAGTAGTTGTAATATATTTTTTTTTCTGCTTCCATTTTTTTATGAATAATTATTCATATAACCTAATGTTAATTTTGGCACACTTCTTATCTTTGGAAAGAAATTTAGAAAAGATCATTTTTGACATTACATTGATTGAATTTATCAAAAACTGCAGTGGAAAATAGAGTAAAAGTAGTCACAATTATGGTTGTAGCAGTTATCATTAGTTCTCTTATATTTTCTCGATGATCAGGACATACTTGAGTGATGTAGCGTTTATTTGCCTATCTATTTTTATGTGGACTCTTAGTATTTATAGATGGATAAAACCCTACTTAATCAAAGGGTGTCAAATATGGCTAAATCTTATTTCCCTAACACTGCTCTTTCTCAATACACGACAACAAATCATCTTGTGTTTTCCTATATTACTCAGGGAGCAGCAGGCAACTGGCTGGATTCAACATCGAATTGAATAAGCAGATTGTTGATCGTATATGGGAGCATGCTGCGCAGTTCTTTCCTGCTCTTAAAGAACTCTCCCTTGCAAGTTTCAGAGAACAAAGAAAAGTTAGAATCGGATTACGCCCTTATAGTAAGAATTATTTTTATCTATCTATATATATATATCTTATTTAATTTAAATACTCACATATTTTTTATATCTTTTAGTGCGGTTATTGTCATGGGTATTGTTGTTCTGGTTTCAGTGCCTGATGGAAAGCCAGTAATCGGGCCAATTCCTGGAATGCCAAATGTCTTCCTTGCTACCGGGCACGAAGGAGGAGGACTTAGCATGGTAGTTCTGCAGTTCATCTTATGTTAGGTGTTTGGTTTGCCTTCACTGAGAAGAAACTGTGACAAGCTATGGAGAAGAAAAACTGTAGATGAAAAAATTATGAAAAACCTATGAAATGGATTCTGTTAGGTTTGCACGAATGAAAACTGTGGAAATCTGAAGTAGTTTTGGTTTGAAAGACGTTGAATCTTACTTGGATAAAATATAACTTCGAAAGACAATATATATTGATATCAGATATATTAAATAAATAAATTTTTTAGAAATTTATAATTTGACATGGTCATATCAGCCGATATGAAAACTTATTACAATATTATCACGGTATCGGAAAATATCAGTATCAGGGGGCTTCAAGGCTGATACACGTTGGCCGATATTTGCATTAATACATTACATATTTTTAAAATTACTTGGTTTTATACATATTTTCTTAGTCTTTCAAACATAATTAGAGGATGTTGAATACACTATAATTATTCCTTAGCGGTTCGTTCATGATATTTTCCTTGTCATGATTTACAGGCTCTCGGGACAGCTGAAATGGTGGCCGATATGGTGTTGGAGCAACCTTTGAAAGTTGATCACAAGCCTTTTGCTGTTGAAGGCCGATGCTGTCGATAGCAGTAGTATTTTCGAGGAAAACCTCTGAGAAAGATGGTTTTGCAACCATAGTCGGGACATTATCTGTGAAACTGCCATCAACTGGCTCTATATCGCCATGCTTCAATGAAGGATGCTTTCGGTAAGTGCCTTCGGTTTTTATTGTTGAACAAATGCTTATATTTCGAAGATAGTGATATCAGGGGTTTTATTTATCCATTCGAATTATTTAATAATATAATATTTTATCTATCTATTTATACTGATGATCTCGTATAAGAGAAATAGATAGACGGATGCCACACTATTCGAGAGAATTTCAAAGATAGATAAAAGACATCTCTCGAACATTTCTCTGTGAATATTTTTAAAGCCGAGACTAATTATTTTTTGTTTTTCTTTTTCATTTGCAATGCTATTAACTAACAAAGAAAAGACGATGAGACTTAAACCCGCATCAAATGTGATACCATGGGAATCAAATTATGCCTCAAATTGACTATAAATTTGCCACACAGCCATGATCTTTATGCTGGTTGGAAGCGTTCTTGTTGAAATACATCATTTTCTAGGTTTCTATGCACAAAATTTAGTATAAACATGAAAATTGAGCCTTCACTTTTTACAGTGTCATGAAATATATGCTTGACTAAAATCGATCTTTTATGTTAAAAATTTATCACATGAACAATGAATATGGAAATAAAATTAAGAATCAAAATTAACTTTCTGTCATTAAAATTAATTTTAATAGTTTGAATTTTTTTAAAATTTTTATTTGTTTGAGTCTTTTAAGTTCTAATACTCCTCAGTGATGATATATAATTTGATTGTTAGACTTAAAGATTCAAATTAAGGACTATAAATATATAAATATTTTTTATCAAAATATTTAGGGTGGTTATCATGTAAAAGAAAATGGGTGGGAGGTTATCTCAAAATGGGAAAACATGAGTCATTTCAATTTATTGTTTATTTATTTATTTATTTATTTTGCTGAAAATTTAAAAAATCAACAATATAAGTAAATATATATTGATATTGAGTCTTTTAATGTTAATATTTTTTATACTGTGATAAAATTATTATATGTTATTATATTATATGCAAGGTTTTTAATATTTAAACTTGTATTTGCCTGTAAGTTTTGATTCAATAATAATAATATTATTATTATTATATTTAACATTGCATCAGGCAGCAGAGGAATACCTAAACCAGATAATTCTCAGCAAGAAAGAAATATAAAATTTATAGTCATTCAATTTGTCAAATTTTAAGTAATATTTTGCTAAAGAAATGTATTTTCTGATCTTAATTTTGGAAGATTAGGTTTAATATAGAATTTATACCGTAAAATTAATATAGAAAAACATATTTAAAAAGTTAGATATGGTGTAGCAACATTAGTTCATATGATAATGTATTATACGTTTTAAATTGTAGATGTTTACACTCATTTAGTTTTATAATAATGAGTTTTTTTTTTTTAAAAAAAAAATGTTATCGCGAAGATATTTAATATTTTTTATAAGATACATTTCCTCTCCTTTTTAAGGTAATATGGGATCTTAAATACTAATTTTTACACTCCATTTTGTTTAAATAACGATGTGATTGTCGTTTGTGGCATAGCCTAAGACTGTTTTGGCTTATGTCTATATACTTCTAGTTGGGATGGATTCTGGTATTATAACATATTATTTGCTTTATATGAGAGAAATAAGTATGTATTATTACGGTTTTATTCTTTTTAGGCTTATTAAGATTTATTATAATACCTTTGTTTTAAAGTGATATAAGATCTTAGACATTAACTTTCACATACAGTTACTTGCTTTATCTTCTATATATATATTTTTATTGTTGGTGAACGGTGGTGGTGTGACCGGAAGGGGTTTGGTTTGCGACATTTGCATCTCGGTATGCTTTGAAAACTCTATGGTTACTTTTAGGACGAGGTTGTTCGGTCAGGTCTCAGATCAGTTTGGTTGGTGGCATCGAACTCATTTGCTTAGTTTCGAATGCTTCTTAACTCTTTAATCTGACCACAGCTAGCTCTTTGCTCACTCATTGTGACGACTAGCTCCAAGAGGACTAACCATCTCTGGCTCAACGTCAATCATGCTAGCACACTCGACTCTCACAAAGTTATTTCAAACAAAAGACCCAATACCTTTGGCCTCACACGTGATCTTTAACTTCGACCTAGATAATATAGTGATTTAGACATCAAAACAATTGTAGGATTATCAAAATGTATAAAAAAGTAGATTAATTCCAAAGGATAGAGGGACTCTAATCGCCCATCCGAAAACGAAATGCCTGCATGTCCTCAACTCTGGATGCCGAAAATTTTGAGATGAAGAAAAGTTTGGACTAAAACGTGATATTGAAAAATGGTTAATTGTTAGGTTCTAAAAATCCAAAATGAATGGGAAAAAAATTAAAAGAATGTATCTTTTGTTGCTTAGATCGCAATGAATTTTTTTAAAATATATTTTTTATATTATATCATACTTTTATCTTATTTTTTATTTTTTAAAAAATAATTATAAATTTAAATTTAATATGTCTATTTATAAATAAATATAATACTTAAAATTTGTGCATGTTTCAATAAAGAGGCGATTTGAAATTCGTGAGCCTTGCGAGTTGATAATAAATAATTATAAAAAAATAATTTTTAAAATATTGCATAAATTTCACATAGACTCGCGATTGACACGTGACACAACATGCCAAGTGTGCTGCAAGTTGTGCCTTCAGTGCAGAGCACACGAACACCAAAATACAACAATTTAAACTGTCAATTAACACTTAATAGCAGCGGAGATCTCCGACCGCGGAGTGTATGTGTTTTGTATTTTTTTAATTAATTTTTTAATAAAAATTTTATTTATAAAAATTAAAAAAAACACAAAATACATATTTTGTATTATAAAATCCCGTATTCTCTTCAATATATTACATGCTTGATGTGGAATGCTTTATTTTTTAATGAAATTGAAGATTTACGACAAATAGTAGGCAATGAAAGAGGAATTCAGTAGGCTTGGCTTCCCTTTTCTCCAATGCATAACCCACATTATATATATATATATATATATATATATATTCAATAAAAGATGCAAGAAGATGAATTACTCAATCAATGCATGAATGGCATATTGAAACAAATAAGGGATCAATAATTCAATTGCAAAAAATATTTGAGGATATTATTTAGCCATTTTTAGAATATTTTTAAAAATTATAATGCTTACTCATCAATCTATTCTTATATAAACCCATTAGTATGAATGGATGGATTAGAGATCACTGCATTGAGGACGTATGTCACGGGCCTGATAAATACAGAGGGGGACATGGCTCGAGTTCCTCCGATTAACCGCCGTAATGCTTGACAAATTCAATCACCTCACAAATTCCTGGATTACATTTAGTTACATTGCATTATTTTATTTTCATACTTTATTTTTTTATTTCCATACTACAACTTACGTGCTACTGTTGGGAATATGCTTCTGTTACTGCTGGCCACATGTTTCGGTTACCAAACACAGAGGGCGGTTTCCAGCATAGTTGAGTTGTTACTATTGGCCGGTTTGGCCTTGCGTCTGTTTTCATTGAGTATACTATATATGTAACTAGGGGACTACAGTAATGAAACAGCTGGAATCCATTATCTTCTTTGCCCACTCACTTCCCTCTGACTCTCTCTCTCACTCTCGCTCTCTTTCTCTCTTTCTCTCTGGAAGCCCCTATCCCCTGCTATTTCAGTGTTCCTGCTGTGTGTGCAGGAAGGCGAAGAGAGAAGCCGACCGCAGGGATCCTTGGATTTCCTGGGGATTCTGGTTCAGGCTCAGTCGCAGTCTAGAACTCGACGCAGGCACGTATCATTTGGTGCTCTCGTTGAGAGAGAGATGACAGAGGGAACTACAACTTGCTATAAAGCTCTGGAGGAGTCAATTGCTGGATTAGCGCAGGATTTGAAGAACGTGGCGGCCACCGTCCAACAACATGCCGAAGGCATAGCTTCCAACTCCACCCTCACCGACCACATTCAAAAATTTCTAGCCGAACTCATCCATTCTGTAAATCTCCTCGAGAAACAACCTTCACTGCCGCCTCTATTGCCAAACCCCCCTTCAATTACGACTTCACCGTCACCGATGGTGATCCCACCCTCTCATACCCTAACGTTCGTACCATCGATGCCACCAGATAGCCCAAACACTAACCACTTACGTTGGCCTAAACTTGAGATTCCTTTTTTTTCGGGAGAGAACGTGCTCGGATGGCTTTTCCAGATCGACCGATTTTTCATGTATCATGATACCCCACCGGAGCAAAAGTTAACCATAGCAGCGTTTTACATGACTGGCGCCGCTCTGCAATGGTACCAGTGGATGCATGCAACCCGACAACTATCGACTTGGGAAATTTTTGCCAGAGATTTGGAGCTTCGGTTCGGACCTTCAACATATTTAAATCATGAAGTTGCTCTCTATAAGCTTTGTCAAACCAGCATTGTAGTTACCTATATGATAGAGTTCGAATCCCTCTCCATTCGAACCACCGGACTCTCCACCACCAATCTTCTGAACTGCTTTATCTCTAGTCTTCGTGATGACATCAGACGAGAGCTGTTATTGCTCAAACCCTTCTCCTTACCGGAAGCCATAGGCATGGCCAAATTAGTAGAGGAGAAATTGGAAGCTGGGCGGCTACATCCTTACCGTCTATTACCCTCTAAATCTTCAACGACCACTTCGATAGTTTTTCCAAAGAATCCCACTCCTTCCCATTCTTCCCCAAAATTGCCTATACGGAGACTTACCCCAGCGGAGATAGCAATTCGCAGGGAAAATGGCTTATGTTTTAATTGCGATGAGCGATTTACTCCTGGGCATCGGTGTAAACCACCGCAATTCCTATGAATGCTCACGGAGGACGACCTTACTGCGTACCCCACTTCACCGACCTCAGAGGAGGACTTATCCGACCCAAGCCCACCAACAGAATTATTACCAGAGACAGAGATGACTCCTATGGCCCACGAAGCTACGCCAACAATCTCCTTACACGCATTGGAAGGACACTTTGTCCCTTCCACACTGAGATTGCAAGGAGTGGTTACTGGGCAACCCGTGGTCGTATTAGTGGATGGCGGTTCCACTCATAATTTCCTACAGTCATGCCTGGCAAAGCACTTGGGACTTTCCATCATCCCTTCCCAGCACCTCAGTGTCACGGTGAGGAATGGGGACTCTTTGCAGTGTGAAGGTATGTGCTCCAATGTTATGCTTACTCCGGGAGCAACCACTTTCAATGTAGATCTCCACTTACTACCGATATATGGAGTGGATGTTGTGCTCGGTGTACAGTGGTTGGCTTCTATTGGCCCTGTATTATTCGACTACAAGGCATTATGGATGAGTTTTACTTATGAAGGAAAACACCTCACTCTTCACGGCTTGCAAAAACCCTCAATGTCCACTATGACTCTAGGCCAGTTAAGACGAGATGACGTTACTCGCTCTGTTGCTTCCTACTTCCAGCTCACTATCACCTCTGTGTCAGATGATGAAGTAAACTGTCCAATTTGCCTACCCTCCAATGTTGACTCAACCATCCTCAATACACTCAACGACATCCTTACAACCTATGCCGATGTGTTTGCCATTCCCCACGGCCTACCACCTCACCGCCACAATGACCATCGCATTCCCCTCAAATCACACACTTCGCCTGTGAATGTAAAGCCTTATCGCTATCCTCATTTTCAAAAAGCTAAAATGGAAAGGTTAATATGGGAGATGCTGGCAGAGGGAATCATCCGTCCAAGTATAAGTCCATTCTCCTCGCCAGTGCTGCTGGTTAAAAAAAAAGACGGAAGTTAGCAGTTCTATGTAGACTACCGGGCGCTCAACGCCATCACAATCAAGGATCGCTTTCCAATTCCGACAGTGGATGAGTTGCTAGACGAACTGCATGGTGCCCAAATTTTTTCTAGGCTAGATTTACGCGCAGGATACCACCAGATGCGGGTTCATGCGGATGACATCCATAAGACGGCATTTCAGATGCACGAGGGACATTATGAATTATTAGTCATGCCATTCGGATTGTCGAACGCTCCCTCCACATTTTAATCCGAGATGAATGCTATCTTCCGACCCCTGCTGTGGAAGTTTGTCTTGGTGTTTTTTGATGATATATTGGTTTATAGTCCCTCCTGGGAACAGCATTTCCAGCACCTCACCCAAGTGCTTCAGATCCTGCGCCACCATTCCTTCCATGCCAAACAAACAAAGTGCGAATTTGGCCGTTCCATTCTGTCTTACTTAGGACACGCTGTGTCAGCCGAAGCAGTAGCAGCGGATCCTGCCAAGATTGAGGCCATCCAGCGCTAGCCCATACCTTCGAATATCCGCCAGCTACGAGGATTTTTGGATCTAGCTGGGTATTATTGGCGGTTCATCGCGCAATACGTGCAAATCTCAACACTCCTTATGAAACTGTTAAGAAAGGATGCCTTCCTGTGGACTAGTGAAGCTGAAATTGCTTTCATTGCCCTCAAAGCTGCTCTTACTACCACTCCTGTTTTGGCTCTCCTAGATTTTTCCAAACCTTTTATAGTGCAAACAGATGCCTCTGGGTATGGAGTAGGAGCCGTCCTCCTCCAAGATGGCCACCCTATAGCTTATTTCAGCAAGCTACTGGGAACCAGATTACAGGCAGCCTCCACATACATTAAGGAGCTTTGTGCGGTGACAGAGGCGGTAAAAAAATGGCGGCAGTACCTTTTGGGCGCCAAGTTTACCATCCTAATTGACCACCAACCCCTCAAAACATTATTGAACCAAACTATACATATCCCGGATCAACAACGCTGGATTACCAAACTACTAGGGTATGACTTTGATATTGTGTACCAAGCCGGTAAAGAAAATGGCCCGGCCGACGCCTTGTCTCGAGTTTCAGACGTCACATGTCATGCGTTACAAGCCACATCGCAACCAGTCATGGCATTAATATTAGCATTATGAAAATTTTATGTGTGGCATACCCCCTCAGCAGAATTTGTCCAGTCCATTCTGGATCGGCCAGGTGAACATGTAGATTATTCTTGCCGGGATGGGCTCATATTCTATAAGAACCGCATCCTGGTTCCTCCAGAATCAGCACTACAAGACTTGATACTACAAGAATTCCACAAGTCTCCAGTTGGGGGGCACACGGGGTCTCAACGCACTCATGTGCGCGTAGCTGTTGTTTTTTTCTGGCCACACATGAGAAAGGACATCCGTGACTTTGTTTCAACTTGCATGACCTGTTAGCAAGCCAAACCCATCAACACACCACCCCAGGGCTTACTCCAACCACTTCCAATTCCGGGACAGATTTGGGAATGTCTTTCCATGGATTTCATTACACACTTACCCCCTTCACAGGCCAAAACAGCTATTCTGGTGGTGGTTGATTGACTGTCGAAGTATGCTCACTTTTCTCCCCTGAACACTCACTTCACAACAGCTACGGTGGCCGAAGTATTCATTAAAGATATATGCAGATTACAAGGTTTTCCTATCAACATCGTTACTGATTGAGACCCTATTTTCATAAGCCAATTCTGGAAGGAACTGTTCCGATCTCAGGGTACAAAGTTACCTACGAGCAGCTCGTATCATCCGCAATCGGATGAACAAACAGAAGTTGTTAACCGCTGTCTTGAAGATTATTTGCGCTGTTATACTGCTAGGCAGCCATCTACTTGGGTTCAATATTTACACTGGGCTGAATGGAGTTACAACACAACGTGGCATTCCTTAATCAAAATGAGCCCCTTCGAAGTAGTGTATGGCAGACCTCCGCCGTCATTGCTAGACTATATACGGGGCTTATCACCGGTGGCAGCAGTGGACGAGCTCCTAATCGACCGCACGGGATTACTTCGGGACCTGAAGGCACACCTCCAGCGAGCTCAACTTCGCATGAAAAATCAGTCCGATGCTCACCGGACCGATAAGGAATTTCAAGTCGGGGATTTAGTGTATGTCAAACTCCAATAGTATCGGCAAACTTCAGTGGTGCATCGCCAATCCAACAAGTTAGCCAAGCGTTATTATGGACCTTTCGGATCTTAGAGCGCATTGGCCTTGTAGCTTACTGCTTGGAACTGCCAGAGCATTCTAGAATTCATAATGTATTCCATGTTTCTATACTAAAATAGTGCTGTGGTGTTCCTCCTTCTCCATACGGGGACCTGCCTGCTGAAACTTGGGAATCTCACCCTCTTCTTGTTCCGCATACATTGCTGGGGTTCAGGAAGCTCCTAGTCAAGGGACGCATAGTCACTCAAATACTGGTGCAATGGCAATCCCAGGGACCCGAAGATGCTACCTGGGAGCCGGTGGTTGAAATTCTTCAGGACTTCCCGTCATTCAACCTTGAGGACAAGATTCGTTTTGATGGGGATGGAAATGTCACGGGCCTGATAAATACAGAGGGGGACATGGCTCGGGTTCCTCCGATTAACCGCCGTAGTGCTCGACAAATTCAACCACCTCACAAACTCCTGAATTACATTTAGTTACATTGCATTATTTTATTTTCATACTTTATTTTTTTATTTCCATACTGCAACTTACGTGCTACTGTTGGGAATATGCTTCTGTTATTGCTGACCACATGTTTCGGTTACCAAACACAGAGGACGGTTTCCAGCATAGTTGAGTTGTTACTATTGGCCGGTTTGGCCTTGCGTCCGTTTTCGTTGAGTATACTATATATGTAACTAGGGGACTACAGTAATGAAACAGCTGGATTCCATTATCTTCTTTGCCCACTCACTTCCCTCTGACTCTCTCTCTCACTCTCGTTCTCAACCTCTCTTTCTCTCTCTCTCTGGAAGCCCCTATCCCCTGCTATTTCAGTGTTCCTGTTGTGTGTGCAGGAAGGCAAAGAGAAAAGTTGACCGCAGGGATTCTTGGATTTCCTGGGGATTCTGGCTCAGGCTCGGTCGCAGTCCAGAACTCGACGCAGGCGCGTATCAGCGGCTAAAGGGTGTTTTCCTAACATTACGTTATCACACCATTCATTCGATTGATGATGAAAAAATGTTTGGGAAATTCCTTTTAACCCTCCTTAGATAACCACGGATGACATGATATACTACAGTTTATCTATTTTCGATTAAATTTATCACTGTAGATAGATAAAATATTACATTATTAAATATGTTTTTAAAGAATGACTAAACAGTATATCAATACCATTTGTTGACCTGATACAATACCCAGAGTTTTCATTCGGGCAAATGCACCTCATTTGTTTAGGAACTAAAGGAGCCCGAAGACGGGAAGGAGAGATTCAACAAAATTTTCCCGTTGATTGATTTGGGTTAGAATGGAAGGGAAAAGACTCATTCGAGCAAATGGGCAATGTTGGGCCGGTTTATGTAAATTCTATGATAAAATATTGTGTTTTTAATATCTTTAATAGAAATTGAACAGTTAGGGTTTCGCTCCATGTTCGCTTGAGTATTAAAGTAATATTCGAGAGTTTCGCTCGATCAAGAACATCCTCCGGAACCCTGTAGGCTACTCCAATGGGAAGTCCTTAGAATTTTGGCCAAAGTTGTGTGATATTGGCTAAAGCAGAAGACAATTTTATCCATTATGTATGGTTCTAAAACTATATTGAGTGATTCTTTTCTGTATATCATGGGCCTCAACTCCCTCAAACTGACAAAGAGATCAAGCAAAGGATCTTCCTTGAGTTGCTTTGAGGTCTAACTACCAAATAATTCAGATATTTTCATATTTTCCATGATAGCTTGTTCTTGAAGCTGCAAAATCCTCTCAGCTATATTTTTAAACACCTGGCAATGCCGACGAGTCTTTAGGATTCTATCGGTGACAAGATTGGTGAAGCATACGTTGAAATTCCAACGGAATTGAACTACTTTGTTCGAAGAAAGTACACTGAGAGAAAGCCAAAGAATTTGGCTTCATAGCGAGTGAGCAGATCAAAGTAGCTTTTCAGATAATCACAAATCTGTGGTAACTGATTAGCATCTAGTGAGCATGAATTGCCGGTCTTTGAGGTGATTCTTTTCACACGATGAATTTTCAGTTTGCAACTGATAAACCGGATAGTTTTTTTCAAGATTGATCCTTGAGTTTTCCGTGTTCGTAGTAACATTGTGTGCCATCTATATTTCTACACAGATGCATTTATCTGTTTGAGCATTTATATTTGATATGTTGTGGCCTTATCATCAAGAAGAAAATTATTGAGATTAATTTTCATCATAGTGTAGTGACATCGCATGGGCGGAATTAGAAGTAAGCTAGACAAATGCTGAAGTAGCTCTGATACTTCTAGCTCTTATAATCTAGATTCCATGGCGATCATTTTCCTCTTGCCACCAATCATGAATATCGAAGACAAGAACAACTAGCAAGAAACTGGCATTTAAAAAAAAAAAAACCCAAATTTCCACGGCAAAAGCACAAGAAGTTCAATTTCTTAAGATCAAAGACTACAGTATGAATTCCCCCCTTCATATCACGATAATTTAGCATCCGAATTCAATTCAGTGCAAGAAAGCATAAATGGAAGTCGAAATGTATACCAGTATGGCAGAGGTAACCAGGACAACCAGCGCCGACACCGCCTGGGCCGTCGATTTGCTCCCGCAGCTCAACAACCCTAACCGAATCTGAATCACATCCACCATCGAAAGCATCAGAAACAGGCATCCCATGACACTCCCAACGGCAGATCCTAGCATCCCAATCCTCAATACTTTCGCGTTGATACGGACCCTAAATGCGTCCTCCACATCTTTGCTGTTCAGTATGTTAATGGCGAGCTTCAATCCCTGAGCTACCAGCGACGAGAAGAGGAAGAAGCTGAAGGAGACTACCTCGAAGACGAGGAGCTTCTTCGCGACGTCGTCTCCGGCGTTGCAGCTCGCGCGGCTCTCGAGGCTCCGCTGCCCGGGAGTGGCGATGGAGAGGCCGACGAAGACCGCGATCGTGAAGAGGGAGTTCACGTTCACGAGGCCGTCCAGCGCTGTGACATGAACGCTCGTTGTCGTTGATGGTGATGATGAGGAGAGCCCCTGTGTTCGATCATTCCGGGAGTAGTACTCAGATCTGCAGACGAGGGAAGAGAGAGAAAGAGTGTAAGTCTCATAATACCTGAAAGATGAGGAAGAACGGGAGAGAGAGAAAGATATACTCTTCCATGGCAGAGGAGAGAGAAAAGGTCGAAGGCTGGCTCTTGTAACCTGGTTCAGTTTGGTTACGAGAATTAAAGGGAAGCAGTTGGGACCCACATTTTTTTCTTTTTTAGCACTCTTTCTTTATTGCACTTTTTTATTTAATTTAACTGACTAATTAAAAAATTATTAAAATAATCTTATCATATGTTAAAAGATAAATGAACTCGAACCGTTGATATCTGTCATAGCATATTTGATTTCATCCTTTGACAACTCAAAGAGAATTGATCTCTTCAAGCAAGTAGACATAATAGACTGTTGCCTTTGGTAGCACAATTATAAATAATAGGTTTAATTATCTCGATTTGAATCGAGTTTGGGCTCGAGATGAAATATAGTTTTTAGTCACTTGAGCGGAGTTTTCATCGAATATTAACTAATTTTAATGACCTAATATAATTATGTATTACTGATTATAAGAAATAATATTTATATTATAAAGATATTGTAATTTTATCGAAAAGGCTGGTATAACATTGTACGTTGTCCGTTGATATAACTGGAGAATTGTTGTCACATGTTTTGAAAGTCACTGGTTAAGTTACGAAAATAATCACTTAGATAATATAAAATAAGATCACATATAATTGTCTAAACCAAATCAACTCATATGTTAACAGTTTAGACAGTTTGTCTCAACTGAAAGTTTGATTTAGTTTGATAAAAATCTAAATTTTAAAATTTAAATATCATATTTTGTTATTATTTTAATAATTAATATCATTAATAAAGTGGGAAATTATAGAAACTAAGATAATATTTAATATTTTATTTTAATTTTAAAATTTTATATTATAATTGATGCGTCTCGAGAATTCAAATTAATATACAAACTAGGGAGCCGTCCTATCATACTTAAATGTTTGAATAATAACAAGTTAAATTTTTGTGATTCTAAACTTGGATTCCGCGCATTGCAATAAAATAAATATGAGATAAGAGATTTATGGGATTCACTCCCAATATATCATCCGACGCTCAAATTAATGATCTTTCTATTCAGATATAAAATATATAAGGAAACAGATGTGTAAATATAGAGATGCACCTTTCTGTGCACTAAGTCTAACAGAGTGGCTTTTATTTTCGTGCATTTGTTTGGTTGTGTAGCTTTAATTTTTTTCTTTATCTTATTTTGTTATCCCATTTTTTTGGGGGGAGAGAGATGATTTATTTATAATAAGAGGCGTCATTTGGTTAGTGGATACCTAAAATCAATGTGAGTATGATGCTATTTTAGATCAGTAATGATGGATATTACTTGTATATGCTATAATTGCCTCAATTCAATGGTAAAGTCACTTGGTTATCTATTATTAGATCAATTTAGTCGTCCTCTATATCTAACCATTAAGTAGCTCATTATAATCATTTAATATATAATTATTTAAGTTGTATCCCTTAGTTTATACGTTTGTGCGTTATTTGTCAAATAATCTATGTGATATTTTCTGTTGGATCGTTGGCATTTGAGTTTCGTATCCACCTATTTATTGGATCGGCCCGTGTCTTGCCGTACCCATTAATAATAACATATCTAAACATTATTAAAACAAATAAAATAAAATAATATTTAAAATAACTATAATAAAATAAAAATAAAAGTAATTCAACATGACTATTTGTCCAATTCCTTAAGCATATGACTTGTTATATTATTGGAAAGTTTTGAATTTCCAGGATATATTAAATCAAATTATTTGGCAAATAGTTAAGTTTCAATATAAATATTTCTTTAGTTGTGAAGTATGATGTTCTACCAAAAATTGAAGTTACATTTGTTTTAATTTTCCTTTTTATTCATGATGGTCGCATATTATATTATTGTAATATGTCATGTATGGTCAAATAAATGGGAGTAATTATTTTTTAAGTAAGAATATTACATGTTGTGAATTTTAATAAATCTGATAAAAATTTAAAATTATTTCTTTTTATAAAATATTATATCAAATTGAGTAAAATGACAAAATAGTTCATATAACAAATCCTAAATTTTAATGTTAATACTTACATAAATTAGGTATTCAATAAGAGAAACTAATGATATTCATTAGACCAAGTGAGATCTTGGAATCAATCCCTTGACAACGATCAAAGTTAGGCCCACAAAAATTTTCCCAATATCATTAATTCGATGCCTAAGTTAGCTTAAGTGCCAAACAAAGTAGACAACTAAAAAGTAAAGAAAAGATAGAGTTTTCTTGTGAAGGAAGGTAGAAGTATCTCAAAGGATTCTACTTGAGAATAATGAAAGGCAACTATCTATTGGGTTATGAGTTATTTTTGTATGGATCTATACCCATTTGATCTGTCATTCGATGGGATGCTCATGTGCGTATTCACGTGGATCTATTGAAAACCAAAGAAGGGAGAGCCGAGGCCCGCTGAGAGGTGCTCGAGGCATTGATTCGATGTGCTTTGTGCTTGATCGGAGGCTCGATGGGTCTTTGGATCGTCGTGATAAAAACGTATTGACGCGTTTTAGGGTGCCGTCTTTGAGAGAAAAAAAAAAAAGTGAGAAAAGGAGAATATGATGATTTAAATATCCACTTTAGTTTCGAATCGTGTTTCAATTTTCGTTGACCTTACGTACGCTATTTTTAGAGTTGAGAATAATATTTTATCAGTCATATTTCTACTCTTTTACTTGTACTTATTGTTACTCGATTTATTTGATACAATGTGACCCGTTCTTATAATTTATTGGGGGTTTGTATAACTAAACTTTTATGTAGTGGAGATATTTCAGACTTATTATTCCTTAATTTTTTTCTCATCATAAAAAGGATTTTTCATGTAAAAAAGGTGTGTTATTTTATAATTTGTGATTGTTATTATTTACTTATTTTGTGTTATTGTATATTTTTATGTTGTTCAAATAAGTGGTTTGAGTCCCAAAGCTATAAACAAAATTAGTTTATTCTTTGATCTATTATTAAAACAGATAAAAATGGGCCCTAGAGACCAAGACGTGTTCTAAATTGAAGACCGTGGATCCGCACATAAGTAGTTCGATTAAGCTTTTCTTTGTATCGACAAATTATAGTTATTGTCTATAGGGGCTCGATAATTATAGTTATTGATGGTCGTTCCTATGTTTTGGCAATCATAATAAGCATTTTTTTTTATTGTTAATCCAATTGTTGTGATATATTTTTAAATTTTTGAGCATGATGGGTAGGCCCATAGCAGGCAAGCCCAATAAGAAAAACGGCACAAAGTCTAGAAAAGTCCAGATGCGCGTTAGATGGTCAATGCTATCGTTGACTGCATGGAGCGCCAACCAAACACCCAACACGCTCCCTCAAGACGATTAACATTCTTGTTGACCGGAAGCATTGTAGTAGTAGGTTGCGAAAAGATAAAAATCTAATATGGGCCAAGCCAAGTTTGGTGAACGTTTCCGTACACGACAAGTAATGGTCAATTTTCCTGATTTTACGTCTTCCTTGAAGTCAATCTCCTCTAAAGAAGGTATCAACAGATTCAACACTCATCCCATGAGGATGGTGCCGGATTCTTTCTTTCTGCCTTCAATGGACCCTAACGATAACAAAAGCACAGAAGGAAGACAAATAATCTGGAGACCCGTTACCCGCTCAGAAAGGAAACGATCCCATCAGATTGCACCAGTCAAGCCATTCTGCTCAAGGAAGGTGGCCCAACATGAGGCAGGGATCACGCCTTCTTGGCCAAAGAAGGTCGTCATCCCCATCGTCTATATATTCCTACAGAGTCCCCACTCTGGAGGACACGAATACAGAAGCAAACAAAAGACAATGCAGTGCTACTACCGAAAAATCCTTGAGTACAATAACGCTCGTACCAAAGCGAACAATCGTTTACTTCGCTAACCCCACTCTAAACCTTTAGATTCCATAGATTTCGCCCTCTCCCCAAGATCCGTCCTTCTAAACTTCCACGCTTTCAGGACATAACTTCCCATTTGTTCCCTGCGAACATCGAGTTGGGAAACCATACTCTCGACAAGTCACGGAAACGTCTCTCACATCTGAAGGCCAACACTCCCACCAATCATAATCTCGCTCCCTATCTCGATTTACATTTCAGTTTACCTTCTTGAAATTCGAAGGCTTATTGCTGACTTGAGCGTCAGAGTGTTTTCGGTGGGACATTCCACCGACACCTGACCTCTTATTTATTGTAGTAGTGTGTAGGGTCTAGACTCGGTGAATGAAGCCAAATCCAAACGATCAAGCGAATCCAAATATATTCAAAGTCGGATCCAGGTACGCATCATTGGTGCCATCTGTAGAAAATGCTTACAAGAAGCTTGCTACGTTTCTCAAAAGCTCTTTCCAACCAACTCCCTCAAACAAAATGGTGAACACAAGGGCGCAAGCGAGCGAGCCAGCCTGAAATGTGGCCTCACCAAACCAGGACCACGCCATTGGGGCCGTGGTCAACGAGGTAGCCGGTGGAATTCCAATATCTTTCTTCCAAAACCTGGCAAAGTATATGTACAACACGGATAGGATGCTTTAGATACTCTGCTCCCGCCAGGAGTAAGCATAGCTGGGGGTTGCACCGGCGGTGGCCTCGGCCTCGGCGTCCAAACGAGGAGGTCAGAGAAAGAAAGTTCTAGGCCGACGGACCGAAAGGCTTACCAATGCTCCCACGCTGGAGTCCTCACATACCCAAAGCCGTCTAAGGCGTGAGGAGTGGGGAACAAGCTCTACCCCGGAGGAAAGTCCCGAATGGAGGAATCCCAAATACTTCCGAGTAGAATCTAGGCTCCGGGCTCAAGAGGGAGCCTCCCGGGCTGCTAGATCTGTTGGTGGTAGTAGCCGCCTGGCAGTTGGACAAGCCAAGGAGAGAACAGAGTTGAGGGGGCGTATCTCAACTCCAAAAGATCTGCTAATGTCATTCCAGCAGACCCGAGGTTGGAGAAGATATGGAACCGCGTCTTCAAAGACGATGAGCGCGCAGTCAATATCGACAGATCTCCCTTCACTGCGGAGATCTTAAACCATCCGATGCCGGCAAAGTTTAAAATGCCAGCCCTTGACTCTTATGATGGGAGTGCTAATCCCATTAAACATCTCGCCCACTTTCGTGCCATCTGAGTCTACAAGGGTTGGAGGACGCAGTCATATGTCACTACTTTCTGCTCACCTTAAAAGGGGACGCACATCTGGTTCCATTATCTCCCCTCGGACTCAATCTGAAGTTTTTAGGAGCTTACGGATCTTTTCTTGTCCCAGTATGCCTCTAGCCATAGGGAGAAAAAGCAGCCATGGTAACTGTCGTATATCTAGTAGAAGCATGGGGTGAACCCCCGGGGGTACCTGGATCGCTTCGTGGTAGAAGCTAGACAAATCCCCTGACTCACAGAAGAAATAAAACTAGGAAGTTTCATCTCAGCGCTGGCGCATGGAGAATTCTTCAAGCACCTGGTGAATGAGAACCTACAGACTTTTTGAGAAGCAGAATCTATCACCAGAGCCTACGCGGTAACGGAAGAGGCCAACGAGGCTAAATGTCCCAACCGGCCTGAACAACCTCGCTCTTTCCCACCTAAAGGTAAGAGGAAACACAATGGTGGTGACCACTCCCACCGAAAGCACCACAGGATTGGACCGTCAGAGCACAAGGACCACGGGCCAATCAGCCTAACACCCTTGACTAACACGCGCTCGAACGTCCTCATGCAGATCCGTGGGGAGAAGTTCCTTATGTGGCCAAAATCACTTAAGAAGCCGGGGGGAGAAAATCTAGCCAAGTACTGCGATTTTTATTGATCTCCTGGGCACTCCACAGAGGACTACAAGACCCTTCAGCGGGAGATTAAGGAACTGATCAGAAGGGGCCATCTCACCATGTTCGTTAAAGACCCTGGTCAGAGCTCTGGCACTACGGGCGGAGAATGATCGAGGTTTTCCCCTCCACAAAATCGAGTTGCGACAGGAGTGGTCAACATAATCACCACTCGGTCGATTAAGAACTCGACGGACAACAAGGACCAGCACACAAGGAGGAAGAAGCAACGCACTACTGACACCGTCATCAGTTTTAGTGACAGTGACCTGGCACATGTAGTTTCCTCCCATGCAGACCCCATTGTTGTATCTGCACTCATTTTCGATGGTAGCGTTGACTACCAGATGAAACGAGTATTCATTGACAATGAAAATTCTCACGATTTGCTTTATCTCGATTCATTTTTTAAACTTGGTTTAAAAAAGAGTCAATTAAAGCATGCAGAAGGCTCATTGTACGGCCTTGACAACGAGTCAGTACCCGTTCAATGGATGATCCGACTAGAAGTCACCCTAAGAACGTACACGAAAATGGCAAGTCGTATACTTACCTTCTAGGTAGTCGACCTGCCCTCTATATTCAACGCAATACTCGGCTTGCCGTGCCTAACAGCGTTCGGGGTCGTCACTTCAATACCATACCTCAAAATGAAATTTCTAACGTTGTACAGTGTGGGCGAAGTGTTGGGTGATCAAATCACTAGACAGACATACTACATATCGCAAATTGCTCCTAACAACAGCAACAGAGCGGTAGGAGAATTTGACCATCGAGACGAAATAACCTGCAGCAGGTGCAGTCCGGTGAGGTAACCGAACTAGTCCCACTAAATCTAGAAGATCCAGAAAACTGCATACGAATCGGCGGCTCACACACTGGTGCACTGCATGAAGAATTGATCACATTCCTATGACGAAACACTGACATCTTCGCATGGACTCCCACTGACATGCCCGGAATTTCAGACCGGAAAATTGTTCACAAGCTAGGTCTCGACTCGGATTGAAAACCCGTTAGGTACAAGCGAGAAATCACTCGGTAAAAAGGCTGGTCACTATTTGGGAGAAAGTAAAGAAACTGTTTGATGCCGGATTCATCAGAAAAGTCCAACATCCCGACTGGCTCTCCAACGTAGTCCTGTAAAGAAGAGCAACGAGAAGTGGAGAATGTGTGTCGATTTCACTGACGTTAATAAAACCTGCCCAAAAGACAGTTTTCCTTTGCTTAGGATTGGCCTGCCGGTAGACTCGACGCCCAGATATGAGCTATTGAGTTTCATGGATGCCTATTCAAGTTATAAAAAGATCCGGATGAGTTTGGAGGATGAAGAGCATACCTCATTTATGACAGATTTGGAGACTTACTGCTATAAGGTGATACCCTTTGGAATGAAAAACGCAGGAGCCACCTACTAGCTGCTGGTAAATAAAATATTTGAGAAATAGATCGGCCGCAATATGGAGGTCTATGTTGATGACATGCTCGTTAAGAGCAGAACCACAGGTGACCATATCCGCGATCTGGCAGAATCATTTGAGATGCTCTGTGAGTATCAAATGAAGCTGAATCCAGCTAAGTGCGTCTTCAGGGTAACCGTGAAAAAAATTCTTGGGTTTCATTGACTCCCAACGAAGGATCGAGGCAAACCCAGAGAAAATCAAAGCCCTTGCGAACATGGCTCCCCCACGAAGTATCAAGGATGTCCAATGCCTGACTGGATGATTTGTAGCCTTGTCCCGCTTCCTAGTAAAGTCTAGTGATAAGTATCAGCCATTCTTTAAGGCTCTAAGGGAACAAAACCAAATGGGTTCCAATGGACGGTAGATTGCCAAGCGGCCTTCGATAAGTTGAAACAATACCTAGCTAGCCCGCCATTACTAACATCGTCCAAGGTCGGAGAAGAGCTATACCTCTACTTGGCGATATTGGAAGTGTCCCTTAGCTTCTTCCTCATGCGCCAAAACTCCGATACCCAATGGCTGATCAACTACGTGAGCAAAACACTGATTGGCCCGAAGACGCGCTACCTGCGCACAGAAAAGTTGGCCTTAGCTCTTATATTCTCTGCGCAAAAACTAAGGCCCTACTTTCAGGCACACCGCGTCATAGTTCTCACTGATCAGTCTCTAAAGAGTATTCTCCAGAAACCTAATATTTCTGGATGGTTGGTAAAGTGGGTTATCGAATTAGGCGAGTTTAACATTGAGTTTTGACCTAGGCCTGCCATAAAGGCACAGGCTCTGGCCGACTTCATTGTCGAGACTATGACCTCGGTTCCCAAAGAGCAGCCCTCAAAGAAAGCGGAACAGCTTATGGAGGCTCCAGAATAGGTATTAAACATAAACGGATCATCTACAGACACAGGCAGTAGAGCGGGGGTGGTCCTCACGACCCCTATCAGGTTTGAGATGAAATACTCTATTAGACTCGACTTTTCGGCCACCAACAATGTTGCGGAATACGAAACCCTACTAGCCAGGTTGAGATTAGAAAAAGAATGCTCAACCAAGTGACTAGCTGTTTACAACGACTTCGAGCTAATCGTCAATCAGGTTAATGAGAACTTTGAGGCAAACAATCCACACATGGCCAAATACTTGGCCAGGGCAAGGGAGGCCACTCGTAACTTTGACATTCTAACCCTAGTCCATGTTCCCAAAACTGAAAATTGGAATGCCGATCAGTTGGCAAGAGCAGCGGCGGCCAAAAATACAGATTAGTACTCAAAGAACATGATGGAGGTCTTGAATGCTCTCAGTATAGAGGGACAGGAGGTAATGCTGATCTCCGGGATGAAAAACTGGACGACATCCTATCTGAGGTATTTAGTGCACGAAACATTGCTAGAAGACGTAGAAGAGGTCAGGCGGATAAAGAGAACTGTCGGCCGGTACACTATAGTCGACGGGCAGTTGTATCGCCGTGGCTATTCGACTCCGTACCTCCATTGCCTAACTCCTAAAAGGCGAAGTACTTCTTGAGCGAAGAGCACCTTGGAATTTGCGGATCACACGTCGATAGCAAAAGCCTACCATTCAAGATCATGCGGAAAGGCTACTATTGGCACTCGATGAAAAATGATGCACTTGAGTTTGTGAATAGGTGCAAAAGCTACCAGCTTCACGGCAACCTTCACCACCAACCATTCGCCGAGTTGAAATCCCTTCAGGCGCATGGCCCTTTGCACAATGGGGGTCTTGTCATTCTTGGCCCATTTTTCATTAGAACCGGGTAAAAAAAGTTCATTATAGTAGGTATCGACTACTTCACAAAATGGGTCGAGGCCGTCCCACTGGCCAAGATCACCGAACACAACGCACTTGAGTTCGTTCGCTATAATATCATCAGTAGATTTGGCATTCCAGAAGTTATTGTGACAGACAACGGGTCTCAATTCTCGGAAAATGCTTCACCAAGTATTACACCAACCTTGAGATTAGACTAGTCTACACTTTGGTGGCATACCCCCAAGGGATTGGACAAGTAGAGGTCACGAATTGAACGCTACTCCACGAGCTTAAGACCAAGCTGGAGGACGCAGGTGGCTCCTGGGTAGATGAGCTCGCTTCAATCCTTTGGTCTTACCCGACAACTCCAAAGGAACCAACGCGTGAAATACCCTTCAGCCTCTGCTACGGGACTGAAGCGGTGATCCCTGTTAAAATCGAACTTCCAAGTCTTAGGGTAGAATCTTTTGACCCGCAGGGTAACTCTCAGAAGATACAGGAACACCTAGACTTGCCAGAAGAAACCCGTGGTGCCATCAGAATACAAACTGCGGCCTACCAACATCAAATCGCCCGTTACTACAACAAGAAGGTGAAAGCACGGCAGTTCAATGTCGGAGACTTGGTCTTGCAGATTATTGAGGCCACGGGAAAGGTGGCCGGTCGGAACAAGCTCTCCCCGAATTGGGAAGGACCTTTTTAGTCTCCGCCGTCCTACAAAATGGGACATACAAACTCCAAAACTTGGAGGAAAAGTTGGTCCTACGGATGTGGAACGCAATCCACCTCAAATGCTACTTCCAATAGGGGCCCAGGTAAGTATTCTGCATAATTATATGTGATCATTTGTGTGCACGATTCAATTAGTAAAACAAATGTTTCCTTTAGCATGTTGCATTTCTTTGGTATGCATATATGTATGTGATTTTCGTTGCAGGTTCGAAATGACCTAGGCTGTCCCTAAGTCGGGAGGGTGTTCACTCTCTCATTACTAAACCCTGGTCATCCAGGCGGCCCATGGGTGATCGTATATAAACCCTGGTCATCCAGGCGGCCCATGAGTGGTCATATATAAATCCTGGTCATCTAGGCGGCTCATGAGTGGTTGTACGTAAACCCTGGTAATCCAGGCGGCCTATGAGTAGTCGTATCTAAACCTTGGTCATCTAAGTGGCCCATTCGCGGTCAAAAAATCTTAGGGGGCTAACACAGCACACTCGGTAACCTCCTTCATAAGGAAACAGTGTGATTAGTCAACAATGGTTGACCAGAGCGAAACGCTCCACCAAAGCGGGCCGCCAAAGTTTACACCTGGGCAGCGCCACCAAACTTTACTCACAGGCGAATACTAAGCCAGTTTAAGACAAATGACCGCCTAGAAAATGCACTCGAGGACTCCACTTCATTGAAAACACCATGAACGTCCAAAAACAAGGCGGGGGGCCAAATCACAAGAGTCCTGCCCAGTTGGCCGCCAAGAACAGCAAAGAAGCAAATACAAAAAGCAGCTGTAAAAAGCAAGAACGTGTGACATGCACAAACCTATTCGTATTATTACTTAATAGTAAAGTACATAATTAAACAAAAAAAAAAAAAAAAACACCAAAAGCTACGGAGGTGGCGGTGGCCTCTGTCTGTCCCGTGGCTCTCCCACGAGGCTGTCGCGACGCTGCGTTGACCGATTTGACAAATTGATGAGATCCACAGGGAAGTCAGGATCAACCAGCCACATAATACGCCGACTAATATTGATCCCTTCTCACAACCGTGAAAGCATCATTTCCGAAACCTCGTGGGGACAAATACGGAGGCTTAGATTGTTCTCCAGGGTAGCCATTTGCCCTACAAGCTGATTAAGGCACCCCTTAACACTCTTGTTTGCTTCCTTTAGACGAGCGACCTCTACTTTCAGGCTTACGTTCCCTGCCTCCATACCCGCTAAGACAGATTCCAGGGCAGCCGCGTCCTCTCGATGCTTCGCCCTCAGAGCCTCCAACTTAAAATCAAGCCAGGTGATCTCCATGTCCCTATCGGATATCACTACATCTCTTTGCCTGAGTGCTTTGGCAACAGCACTCGAGACCTTATCATCCTGCACGCAAAAAAGGGGGTTAGAAAAGGCAAGCCAAAAAGATAAGGTGGGCAACGAAATTTATACCGTCCAAATTCTTCGTGTTGGATTGTCTGGCCAAGCACCCAGATCTAGCGCCAAAGGCGGTGAGTAAGGAATGTGACCTGCGTTGACAGGGATGGCGGCGACCTAAGTCAAGAACTCCGCCAACGGATCCTCTGGAGTATCCTCCGTCCTGACTGACTTCTTGGGAACGGTGGGGGGCTTCAAAATCGGCTCGTGCTACTCAGTCAGTATTTTCACAGCAAGTGATCCAACGGATGGATCTTGCGGCCTAAGCGTCCAATGGATAGATCCAGAGTCAACCCCGACGGCGCAGGCTATGCGAGAACAATGCCGCCGCTCGCCCTAGCAGTCAACCCGGCTTCATAAGCCTCAAGAACCGGCTCCACTTCAATCCCAAAGGCGGTGCCTATGCCCACAAAATGCCTGGCAGAGAGATAGTCTAGCCTTGAGGACGACGAAAAAGGTGCCACCGAGGCCGCCCTCTTTTGCCTTGGACTGGGAGGACTTGCATCAGATGGGCAAGGACCTATGATAAAGCTCTTCTTCCTCTTTTTCCTCTATAGGACCTCTGGCAGTGGGATTTTGAGTTTCTAGACGGGAGACGGAGGCCCCCACTTGGCCTTCTTGGCCTCAACACAGGAGACCGAAATTCTCCAAGGTTATCCTTGATGAGCTTAACCAACCAAGACAGGGATACCGTCTCAGCTTTCGAAGGCGCTCCGTATACACATCAGGCACCCCGCCTCACTTCCTAAGGAAGGGCCAGGACTCACCCATGCTAATAAAGAAGAACCGGTTCTTTCAATTCTTCAGGGAGTCGTATATAATGGTACTTATCTTGAGACCGTTGCGGGGGGAATAAAGAAATCCACTCTACTCCCTGATTAAGTTTGAAGAGCCCCCTAACCATCGACATCGTCCACAACCTCGAGTGTTGACAGAGGAAAATGTAGAGGGAACACAGAGACCTAATGGCATTGGCATGGAACTGAGCAATGGGGACTTGAAGCGCTTGAAGAATCGACATTAACTTATCAGGGATTGGAAGGTGGAGCCCACTCCTCAAATGGGTTTCTTATACGGTCACGAAGCCTGTAGGTGGTAGAAAAGCCCTGTCGTCCTTTCCAGGAACACGGAAGGCAATCTCCTATGGGATATTGTACCCCACGTACAATGCCTTCACGTCGTTTTCTCTCAAGGCAGAGGCAATGTCGGCGACGGAGGCCATGGTCAGAACTAGGGTTTTCTTCTTTTCTATGGGATAAGGAAGACGAAGAAACAAAAGAAGGCACAAAAAATTCAAAGTAAAACAAGCAGACGATTTAAAAGCCCATATGAACACAAAAACCGCCTCGAAAGCGTGCACCATCATTACTACCGCGTGTTGTTTCCCCAAAAGGGGGCTGTTGAATTAGATCCTTCGGCTCATTAAATACCAGGATCCTGAGCATACCACATGAAGACACGTGGCACACTTTTCTGATAGGATGGCTAATGGCCGACGCTTCCTTCTCTAAGTTGATCGAAAATTTTCAAAAAACGGTCAACAAATACAATCAACATTTTGGTAGTATTTGAGGCTCCTCTTCAGACGGGCAACGACTCCGTCACCGTCAGCAAAAAATAAGTGCATCCCATCATGAACATGCCGGAGGACAAAATCTAGACCACCAGCATGGGGGGCTAGTGAGGGGTAAGCTGTGACGACCCGAGCTCGAATCCTTCAAATCGGGCCCAGGACCGTCACGGTGAAAGTCTTGAATCATTCAAAATCAATAATTACACGTCATTAATTAACTCAACATCATCAAAACATCATCAATGATCCTTATAAATACATCATCAATTAAATATCCATAATAGTAATAATAATAACTTTAATAAATGATATCGATATCCCAAAATATCAATTCTCATAAAGAAAATCTAATGAAAGTCAACAATAACTGAATAAAAAATCTTAAATCTCTATCCGGAGAGCCTCAAACTCTGATATCACTTCTATCTGGTAGTTACCCAAAGTCATGTGATCTCCTTGATCCTAATGTCAACCTGTCTAATCTGTAACCAATAACACACAAGGGTGAGCCGAAATCCATAAAGTAAAAATGTACAATAATAGAGGAGTACAATAAAATATCTCAGATAATGAAATAATGAATAAAATCAATCATAGCAGGTAATATATTGACCACTGTCCAAGACTTAATAACATATCGTGTCCACGACCCGAAGGCGACACGAACGGATAAGTACCAAGGAAGCAACATGGATTTCATCGAATCTGATCATCAGTTCAATACGAAGTTGCAACTGTATGAATGACAACAGTCTCTACGGACCTTATTCTACCATAGTGAACCAAAAACCTCGTATTTACGTCCCCAACGACTGGGTGAGTACCACGAGGTTACCTAGTATCCATGGTATCCCCACTACCCCTATAGTTCTCCCAGAAGCTGTACCCGTAGTATGCTCAAACCATCTCCGATACCCCTCGCCAACGATATCTCTATATCATCATCTACGACGGTCACTAGTTATAAGCATCCCTCTCGACTAACTGTACCAGATAATAAGAATCTGATTATCAGCTCAATTTGAGATCACCACTGTATAAGATAATAAGAATCTCCCTGGACCTTATTCTACAATAGTGAATCAAAGGCCGCGTATTTATGCCTCCAACGGTTGGGTGAGTACTATAAGGTTACTTGGTATCTATGGTATCCCCACTACCCCTACAGACCTCCCAGAGGCTGTACTCGTAGCATACTCATACTATCTCCGATACCCCTCGTCAATGATATATCCCAGAGGTCATCATCCACAATAGTCACTACGTTATAAGTATTCCTCCACAATATTAACGATCTCAACCTCCAGAATGGAATCAGTATTAAAAAAATAGACTACTCTACGGTCCTACGGACTCCCATACGTCTGGTTACTGTAGAATCTTCATACACTCTCATTTACTTATCCATATAGTAGCAATAGAATGTACACACGCCAACGAAATTAATGTGGAGAATAATTTATCAAAATTCATCGAGGCGGTATAAGAATAATTAGCTAACAAACTAATATTATTCTGAACTCACCACACTTGTAAATATACCAACCCACATATGTATAATTTCACATAAATACTTCCTACCATCCATATATATCCATCTAATTATATACCATCTCATATATAATTATATATATATATATATATATATATATATATATATATCTTTCATCATTACAAATAAATAAATAAATATATATTCATATACCCCCACATCATTATAAACCATCAACACAATATAAATAAATAATAATTACCTAAATAATACCCCCACATCTTTCTAATTACATCAATACAATATAACTAATGAATAAATAAATAAATACATATATATATATATATATATATATATACACACATACGCATGCTTCACATGGACAGCCTCCCTCTTCCCTACGGCTACCAGATCGACGACGGTAGCAACGTTGCCTCTGGCCCATCTCACAGTGACAACGTCCTCACCACCTCCATCACTAAACTCTCACAGTGGCACACCAAGTTGGTGGTTCAGTTCCCTTGGCCAAAAGTCGATTATCATGGGTGATGGGAAAAGTCCCAACTTTTCATCATTCACAAGTAAATCGATAGATTTCATAACATAATTTCATTAACTATTGCATTCCAATTCAGCCAAAGCCCCTAGAATAGTTCCGTCTCCATCGTCTAGAGCCGATGTTCTGTTTTTCTCAAATCGGTCCACAGTGCCATCGATTTACCAATTCCACGGTGGGAAATGGGAGAATCAACATCAATGAAGGGAGAGGAAGGTTTACTTGTAAATCATCGCGGTCAACCGTTCTTGCCGTTGCTAGGTCATTGGACCCGACTAGAACCCAGAAACAGAGCACGGTACTCTGTTTCCATTGCCGACTTACATCTCCGTAATCAGGGTATAACGCGTAAAATCTATGCTTTAGGACTCCCTAAGACAAAATTCCCAACTCCCCATTTCCTCATTGGGCCCAAGCGATCAGTCGATTGCTCACAGAACCGTGGCCCTATGGTTGGTAGCTCAAATTTGCAACCCTTAGTTTTCACCGATTTTCCCCCAAATCCGAACATAAAATTAGAGATTTGATGTTAATAAATATGAAGGAAGAATTTATTTAGTAAGGTGGAAGTTTACTTGTAAAAATGGAGGATTACTTGCCTTAATTTTGTGATCAACAATGGCGGCAGTTGGCTTCATGCGCGGCTCTCCTCCTCCATTCCTTCCTCCTTCCTTAACCCTACTACCACCTTAAATAGTGAAGATATGAGTTAGGATTTTACATGAATGCCGCACTCCTCTTTTCTTCTTCGTCCCCAGGCCGCGCCCCCTATCTCTCCCTCTCCTTTCCTTCTTCGTCGCCCGGCCGCGTTCCCTCTCTCTCCCTCTTCTTTCCTTCCTCTTTCTTTCATCTCCCCCTTCCTTCTTTTCTTTTCTTTCTTTTTCTTTTCCTTCTTTCTTTCTTTTTCCTTTTCCTCCCCTTTTCCTTTTTCTTTATCTCATTTTCTTTCTCGTTTCTTTCCTTCGTTCACATTATTATTATTATTATTATTATTATTATTATTATTATTATTATTATTATTATTATGTTTGAATAAAATTAATTTTATAAATTACCCTAAATTTAATTAAGTAGCCCCATGATTATTCCTAAACCCCTTAATCCAGATACTATTATTTATTGGGCCCATGTAATAGTCCAACTCCCTAAATTTTCGGTCCAATGGTGATAATTATCTGAATTAATTTTATAAAATATTTCTGACGTTATATAGGCTCATAGCAGGTAGGCCCAATAAGAAAAACGGCACAAAGTTTAAAAAAGTCCAGATGCGCGTTAGACGGTCAATACTATCATTGACCGCATCGAGCGCCAACCAGACGGCCAACGCGCTCCTTCAAGACGGTCAACATTCCTGTTAAGCGGAAGTACTGTAGTAACAGGCCGTGAATAGATAAAAATCTAATATGGGCCAGGCCCAATTTGATGGACGTTTTCGTACACGACAAGCAATGGTCATTTTTCCTGATTTCACGCCTTCCTTGACGTTAATCTCCTCTAAAGAAGGTATCAAAAGATTCAACGTCATTCTCACGAGGAAGGCCAGATTCTCTCTTCCTATCTTCAATGGACTTTAACGGTAACAAAAGTATAGAAGAAAGGTAAATAATCTGGAAACCCGTTACTCATTCAGAAAGGAAACGATCCAATCAGATTGCACCAGTTAAGCCTTCCTGCTCAAGGAAGGCCACCCAACACGAGGTAGGGATCATGCCTTTTTGGCCTAGGAAGGTCGCCCTCCCCACCGTCTATATAACCGTACAGAGTCTTCACTCAGGACAATACGAATACAGAAGCGAACAAAAAACAACGCAGTGCTACTACCGAAAAATCCTTGAGCACACTAATGTTCGTACCAAAACGAGCAATCATTTACTTCGCTAATCCCACTCCAAGCCTTGCACCTTGCCAAGCCCCTTCACTGGAATGGAGGCCCTCAACTAGCCCTCAAGCCGGAGACACTATCCTCGAAGAAGTAGTACTGCTCCTAGAATTGGTGAAGCAACTCATCGAGGAAAGTAATCTTCTCTCCACCCTCATGCAACTCGCATTTGAGGACCTCGTTTTGCTCCTCACTCAACCTCGTCCGCTCGGTTGTGGCTCTATACTCTCCCACGTTGACGTGTTCTTGGGCTAGAATGCCGATGGTCGCCAAAACTTGGAAATCCCTCTCCTACACCTGCCAGTAAAAAGCATGTTAGGTGTGCCTAGAGGGAAGCAAAGAAAAAACAAAGAAATGCCAAAAGTGTACATCAATGAAAGAAAGCCCCTTTGAAGGTAAGAAGGTTAAGGTAGCCTCGGGTAACTCCGCGGTCCCCTCTGCTCCAACAGGCTCAACTCCTATAAACACTAAAGGCTCAGTAGCTGACACCGCAACTTGCTCCATGGCGCCTACAGTAGTCGTCGCCTTTCAAGCCCCAGGATTTGAAGGGTTAGAAGGAAGTGCCTTGACAGCCTTAATGACCTCAGAAGGAGAAGAGTCAACAATGACAGTTTCCCCAAAAAGAGGCTCCTCAACAGTATCACCCGCCTCGAGAGAAGGCACGTGTGTAAAGCACCAGCTTTTAAAATATAGTAATTTTCCCCACTCCCCGAGATCCGTCATTCTAAACTTCCACGCTTTAAGGATATAACTTCCCACTTGTTCCCTGCGAATATCGAGTTAAGAAACATACTCTCGACAAATCACGGGAATGTCTCTCATCTAAAAAGGCCAACACTCCCACCAATCATAATCTCGCTCTTTATCTCGATTTACGTTTCAATTTACCTTTTTGAAGTTGAATGTTTCTTGATTTGAGCGTCGAAATATTTTCGGTGGGATAACATCCCGCCAACACCTGACCTCTTGTTATGATAGTGGTGTGTAGGGTTCAAATTCGGTGAACGGAACCGAATCTAAATGATCAAACGTATCCGAATCTATTTAAAATCGAAACCAGGTACGCATCAAAGCGTTTTATTGTAATTAAATTTAGTTGTATAAAAAATAAAATTGCATCTAAATTTTCAATTATTAAGTGATGACTTTAATTTTTTAAAAAATTATTTCTTAAGAACGTGGGCATCAAATTATTGTATAAAATAAAATGTACAAGAAATATTCGAGAAATGGGAAAAAAAAAGAAACCCCAACCGGTGAATCCACACTGTACGGACAGTACCGACAATAGGGCGAAGAATCGACGATCACAGAAGTCAAGAAAACACGTTTCGAGGCCTCATTGGTGCGTGCACCGCTCGCTCTCTCTCTCTCTGTGGCGTAGGCCATGTGCCCCACTAATAAAACAACACTTAATCACGTATTATTGGGTCGCGTACTAATCCTTATCCGTTAGTGCACGCCGTTCACTTCAGCACGTGGAAAATGCTGATTGGATTCTTTATTTATTTTTCCTTTTTCAGAAAACTACAACAATTGCTTATATTTTTTTTTCCATTTTCTTTGTCGTTAAGGACGTTCTCATTCTTTTAATTTTCTCTTGTCATCTTTCTTACGATACGTTTAATTATTAGAATAAAATAAAATAAAAATAAAATAGTTATTTTATAAAGTAAAAAAAAAATAAGAATAGAGTTAAAATTATTATTGTTATATTTGATTATTAAAATAAAATAATGTGAGAATTAGTATTTTATTATTTAATTTGTAGAATAGTATAAGAAATAAGGTAAGAATAATAATAATAATAATAATAATAATAGTAATAATAATATTAATATGTAATAATAATAATACCTAATAAATAATAATAATAATAAATATAATAATAATACTAATAATTAACAATAACAATAATAAACATAATAATAATATAAAATAATAATAATAATAATACCTAATAATAATAATAAATATAATAATAATAAAATAAATTAATAATAATAATAATAATAATAATAATATGTGAATTGTTATTCCCACATTTGTGAAAATAATAATTTTCATCCTACCACTAACCAAACGGAGAAATTTCTATTCTCGTAGGAATAAAAATTTTATTTCCCCTCAATTCCTGCAACCAAACAAGCAATCATTTACTTCGCTAATCCCACTCCAAGCCTTTAGATTTCAGAGACTTCCTCACTCCCCGAGATCCGTCATTCTAAACTTTCACGCTTTAAGAACATAGCTTCCCTCTTGTTCCCTACGAATATCGAGTTAGAAAACATACTCTCGACGAATCACGGGAACGTCTTTCACATCTAAAGGTCAACACTCCCATCAATCATAATCTCGCTCCCTATCTCGATTTACGTTTCAGTTTACCTTCTTGAAATTCGAAGGCTTGTTACTAATTTGAGTAACAAAATATTTTCGGTGGGATAACATCCCGCCAACACTGACCTCTTGTTATGATAGCGGTGTGTAGGGTTTAAATTCGGTGAACGAAACCGGATCTAAATGATCAAACGTATCCGAATCTATTTAAAATCAAAATCAGGTACGCATCAAAGTGTTTTATTATAATTAAATTTAGTTGTAGAAAAAATAAAATTGCATCTGAATTTTCAATTATTAAGTGATGACTTTAATTTTTTTAAAAATTATTTCTTAAGAACGTGGGCATCAAATTATTGTATAAAATAAAATGTACAAGAAATATTCGAGAAATGGAAAAAAAAAAAAAAAAAGACCCCAACCAGTGAACCCACACTGTACGGACAGTACCGACAATAGGGCGAAGAATCGACGATCATAGAAGTCAAGAAAACACGTTTCGAGGCCTCATTGGTGCCTGCACCGCTCTCTCTCTCTCTGGCGTAGGCCATGTGCCCCACTAATAAAACAACACTTAATCACGTATTATTGGGTCGCGTACTAATCCCTATCCGTTAAAGCACGCCGTTCATTTCAGCACGTGGCAAATGCTGATTGGATTCTTTATTTATTTTTCTTTTTTCAAAAAACTACAACAATTGCTTATATTTTTTTCCCTTTTCTTCATCGTTAAAGTCCGTTCTCATTCTTTCAATTTTCTCTCGTCGTCTCTCTTACAAAGTTACCTTGCGTCCGTAAATCTCCATTGCCGGATAAAAGGAGGAAATTTCTCTTCTCTTACAGGTGCGTCTCTCTTCCTCCCTTTTCATCTCCTTCGCAGGTTGTAGGGTGGAAGCCTTTATTTTTTTGGTTTTTTTTTTGGCGCTCTTTGGTAATTTTGAATTTCTTGGTTGGAGATTTTTCATTAAGGGTGATCTGGAGTTTGATTTTCTGTTATTTTTAAACTGTTTTTTTGTCGTTAATCCTTTCGTTTATTTTTTCATGCTCAAATGTGCTGATTTGGAGGAGGAGTTAGTTCTGTGCTAGGGTTTCACTCGGCATTTACCGGTGTTTCCCTTCTGCATTTACGGTCATTCATTTAATGGCAGTTCTTGGTACCGTACTAACTAAAAATAATTAATTTTAGATAATATAATCATTATAAATAATATTATAATAAATATTAATAAAATAATAAAAAGAATTCAAGATTTTACTAATAATTATCTAATCATAAAGATAAAATTAGAAGATGGAGTCTCAATTAATGATAAGTAACCATAGATTACTTTCTCCATACCTTGTGCCACGCCACTTGTTAGGCTCAAGGAGATTGAAAATAGAAAAGTTTGATTGTACACTTTAATTGTTTTATTTGTTCTACGTTTATAAATTAGAAATAATTTATATCATTAACAACAAAAAATTTACTATTGAATTATATTCTATAGTTTTTAACGAGTTCTAATTTTGATCAGGTGGATCTTAAATATTATTTCTTATTTTGAATTGTCAATTTTCTCTTCAATAAATTAATTTAAAAATCTTTCTTATTCCATTCTTCTCTCAAAACTATTTTTCCCATTTTGAATGATATCAACTAGTATCACAACTATAGTTAAGTTATGGAGAAGCACAAAGGAATAATATCCTAAAGCTCACGAAAAGAGAATGCAACCTCCGCGATGTTGAAATATCAAAATTAATGAAGCAAGTTCAGCAATTGAAACAACATCTTGGGCATATGAAGGCTTGTGGGAGGCCTGAAATATCCCGAGAGCATGATTTAGGATTGATTAGTGAAGACGATAATTCTTTCCATGGCAACCACCGTTCAGTTGCTATGGAGGAGAATGTATTTGCTCCTCCTTCTTAAATGGAATTCCAATATAGTCAAGAACTCCAATGGTACAAGATTGATATTTTGTAGTTTGAAGAAAAGTTTCAACCTGACAATTTTATTTATTGGATGAATATAGGCGAACACATTTTGAAACTCAAGAAGACGACATATCCAGTAAGGGTAGAACTTGTGGCCGTTCAATTGAAAAAACATGCTTATATATAGTCGGAGAACATATATAAAAAATAAAAGACAAACTTTGGGAAGAAAGAGCAAAATTTGAATATGAAAAAATAAAAAATAACTTATTGCTCTAGTATAGTTGAATCTATTGCTATAGGACTTGTTAAATTGCTAGTCAAATTGAAGAAACGTGCCTCTATCTAAAAATTTCAGACAATACTTATTTCATAAACTGTATAATTATTGTCAATAAGATTTAATGGTTGAGAGATATACTCGCAAGTTCCAACAACTCATGAATATTTATGTATCAACTTTAGTTTCGAATCGTATTTTAATTTTTGTTGACCTTAGATACGCTATTTTTAGAATTGAAAATAATATTTTATCGGTTATATTTCTATTCTTTTTGCTTGTTCTTATTATTATTTGATTTATTTGATACATGGTGACCCATTCTTATAATTTATTGGGGGTTTGTATAACTAAACTTTTATATAGTGAAGATATTTTGGACGTTTAATTTCATTATTTTTTTTCTCATCTTAAAAATGATTTTTTATATAAAAAACGTGTATTATTTTATTATTTGTGGTTGTTATTATTTACTTATTTTGTATTATTGTATATTTTATGCTATTCAAATAAGCAGTTCGAGTCTCGACGCTATAAACAAAATTAGTTTATTCTTTGATCTATTATTAAAACAGATAAAAATGGGCCTTAGAGACCATGACGTGTTCTGAATTGATGACCGTGGATCTGCACAAAAGTAGTTTGATTAAGTTTTCTTTGTAGGGACAAATTATAGTTATTGTCCGTAGGGGCTCCATAATTATAGTTATTGATGGTCGTTCCTATGTTTTGGCAATCATAATAAGCATTTTTTTACTGCTAATTCAATTTTTGTGATATATTTTTAAATTTTTAAGCATTTTATTATAATTAAATTTAGTTATAGAAAAAACAAAATTGCATCTGAATTTTCAATTATTAAGTGATGACTTTAATTTTTAAAAAAATTATTTTTTAAAAAACGTGGGCATCAAATTATTGCATAAAATAAAATGTACAAGAAATATTCGAGAAGAAGGAAAAAAAAAAAAAAACCCAACCGGCGATCAAATTATTCCGACAGTACCGACAATACGGAGAAGAATCGACGATCACAGAAGTCAAGAAAACACGTTTCGTCTCCTGATTTGTCCGTGCACCGCACGCTCCTCTCTGTGGCGTAGGCCATGTGTCCCACTAATAAAACAAGACTTAATCACGTATTCTGGGGTCGCGTAGTAATCCTTATCCGTTAAAGCACGCCGTTCACTTCAGCACGTGGCAAATGCTGATTGGATTCTTTTTTATTTTTCTTTTTTCAAAAAACTATAACAATTGCTTATATTTTTTTCCCTTTTCTTCGTCGTTAAGGTCCGTTCTCATTCTTTCAATTTTCTCTCGTCGTCTCTCTTAGAAAGTTATCTTGCGTCCGTAAATCTCCATTGCCGGATAAGAGGAGGAAATTTCTCTTCTCTTACAGGTGCGTCTCTCTTCCTCCCTTTTCGTCTCCTTCGCAGGTTGTAGGGTGGAGCCTTTTTTTTTTTTTTTTTTTTGGCGCTCTTTGGTGATTTTGAATTTCTTGGTTGGAGATTTTTCATTGAGGGTGATCTGGGGTTTGATTTTCTGCTATTTTTAAACTGTTTTTTTGTCGTTAATCCTTTCGTTTATTTTTTCATGCTCAAATGTGCTGATTTGGAGGAGTTAGTTTTGTGCTAGGGTTTCACTCGGCATTTGCCGGTGTTTCCCTTCTGCATTTATGGTCATTCATTTAATGGCAGTTCTTGGTACCGTACTAACTAAAAATAATTTTTTTTAATAATATAATCATTATAAATAGTATTATAATAAATATTAATAAAGTGATAAAAAGAATTCAAGATTTTACAATCAATTATCTAATCATAAAGATAAGATTAGAAGATGGAGTCTCAATTAATGGTAAGTAACCATAGATTACTTTCTCCATATCTTGTGCTACGCCACTTGTTAGGCTCGAGGAGATTGAAAATAGAAAAGTTTGATTGTATATTTTAATTGCTTTTGATGCGTCTTTGGATTCGAATTTTGAACAGATTTAGGCTGGTCCGTTTGACTGGTTTCGGCTCCGTTCACCGAGTTGGGATCCTATACACTACTAAACAAATAGGAGGTCAGGTGTCGGTGGAAAGTTGTTCCACCGAAAATATTTCGACGCTCAAATCAGTAAGAAAGTCTTCAAAATCTGGGAAGGTACTGAGAAATAAAATTGAGAGGGCAAGAGAGAATGTGTGGGAAGAGAGTGTTTGGATCTCCAGATGAAATAGAGGCTTGGCTGTTTCTTGAACCTGGGATGGTGGGAAGGCAGTAAACGACTGTAGGGAGCACGTTTGTATGTCTTTGAATCTCTGAGTGTCAGCAGAGACTGCCTTGGTATCAGAGAGCATTAGTTTTCGTGAGAGAGAGAGGTTGGAAGCGTATCAGAATGCATCAATAAAAGCCTATCAAAAAGCGTGCCCAGGAATGAAGACCCTAGGGCTCATTTGAATGGCAGTAGAGTGATCCTTCCTGGTTGGAAGGCATGATTCTTTGTGCCATTTTGGGCGGCCTTCCTTCTGCAGGAAGGCATAAGTTGCCTAACTTACTGAGATTGCTTCCTTTCTTGGCGTTTAGCGGCTTTCCAAATTGCCCACTTTCTTTTCATGCACTTTACCATTGGAAAGCTCCAGTTGGCGGAAATTGAAAAAATCCTGGCGCCTTTCTTATGGGAAGGACGTTGATTTTGTCAATATTCTTTTTGGGTGTTGGCCGAGTTTATGGAAGGCGCAAGTCAGGGAAAGAGTCGTTGCTAATCACCTGTTGGATTGTGGGCCCAAGTGGGCTAGGCCCGTAGAAGCCTTCTTAATTTTGAGCCTGCTACTATAAAGATTTCGGTCAACGTTTGAGTTGACCGTCTTAAGCGTGAGTTGGCTACCCGCCTGTGCCTTAGTCGGTCAACGCTGGCGTTGACCGTTGGGTGTGCGTTTGGGCCTTTCAGGGTTTGGGCCTTCACCTCCTGTTGGGTAAACGTTGGAATTGGCCGTCCAACAGGTCATTTGGGCATTCTTTGACATTGGGCCAGTCCAGTTACGGCATACCCAACACTAGCCCCCCATGCCGGTGGTCGAAATTCTGGCCTCTGGCATGTTCATGATTGAATGCTCCTCACTGTCCTTTGCTGCTTGAAAATTTTGAAAGGGTGTGGCGTTGATCGAATCAGTTGACCGTCCTGATCAGATTCCTGGGAGAAAAGTTGATCGGATTTATTGATCGTCTTTGGTTATATCCGGAGAAGAAAGTTGACGGGATTTGTTGACCTTCTTTGGTTAGATTCTGAGAAGAAAGTTGATCGGATGTTGACCGTCTTTAGTCAGATCCGGAGAACTTTGTATAAGCCCTGAGTGACGCGTGGCCATTAGCCGGCCTGTCAGGCTGAAAGCGGACACGTGTCTTCAGCTGATGAAATCACAATCCTAGCCATTAATGTGTCGTCAAGATTTGTTTCAAAAAGGAGCCCGTTGGGAAGCGACACGCGACAGCGTGATGGCGTGCCTTCTTGATGAAGTTTATGGCATTTCATACCTTGCTGTTTAAGTTTCCCTCCTTCTACTTAGAGTTTTTCACACCTTCTGCTCTACTTCTTCGTCCTCTTTCTTTCATTCCAGAGAGAAAAAACCGTAATCCCTCTGCAAATTTGGCTTCGACCTCTGTTACCGATATTCCTTCTGTTCTTCGAGAGAACGACATTAAAGAGCTGTACATCGAATTTAACATCCTCAAAGACATAGTGTGGAGGGTTTCGGATAAGGTTGACAGGGCCTTTTCTCCGTCGGCGGGACACGTGACGGTGTATGAGGCCCACCTGAGGAGTGGCCTCGGTCTTCCTCTTCCAAACGACTTACAGTCGATCCTCTAGGCTCTGCGTGTTGCTGTCGCCCAACTCCACGCCAATACTGTATTGTATATTTGCACTTCCTGTATCTTTCTCTGTAAGCATTCTCGGCGGCTAACGATGTCGATGGTGAATGGGCTGTTTAAGATAAACTAGGGAGGAGAGTGGACCTCCCTGGTTCCACGTAGTGGCTTGAAGGTCAACATGGCTATCTATGACTCACTGAAGAACTGGAAGAATCACCTCTTCTTCGTGAGTGTGACTAAGACCTGGCCCTTGACAAAGGATTGGGGCCAGGTGCCGGAAGTTTATACGGGAACGCCGTCTGTNGGCGGAGACGGCCTCCTTGGAGTGGCTGACCAAATTGGTCAAAACCCATCTCTCTGACTTCAAGGGAGATTTTTTGGTCTCTAGGGCAGAGACTGAGAAGGTGAATTGGGGACTGCCTTCCCCTGTTCAGAAACTCAGGGCACCGTCGCCGACGATCATGATATGGCCAGAGGACTCCAGGGGACTGATCATCCGTCCCCGCCTGACTGACAACGACTTCATCGGCCCCAGGTCCAAGAGGATGGCCGTGGAGACACCCTTGTCATCGTCTTCGGGGCTTGACTACATCACGGCGGGGATTTGCAGCGGTCCTGGCAGCGCCACCGGATGGAGAAGACATTTGAGAACATGCCGAAAACTGAGGCCAAAGGTGTTATACTGGTGCAGCCTGCGCCACGGGTTGCCCTCAGTCTGTTCCGGAGGAGATACCACCTGCGTCCGTCGACGAGCCGCAAGCGGGGTCGCAGGAGTCATCGGTTGGCTCTCCGATTATGCAACAGCTGGCGAATCCACAGGTGATTGATCTGGAGCCTCCTGCTGCTCAGGAGGAGCCCGCCACCACCGTCGCCATAGATGATATCGATGAAGGGCTCCTGGATGACATCCTGGAGGAGGCTGCTGCTAGCCTTGCTTGCGAGGGTTCTGCCTCTATCCCACCAGCCACGGAGCCAGACTTGGAGGCCAGGCCAAATAGGCCCGCACGGAGGATCTGGCAGGTATAATTTTCTATGATGTTTTCTGCCTAACTTCTTCTTTAAAGTTTCTGATTTGTTTTGTTCTTTGGTGCAGAAGGAGAAGGTGTTGGCTGCCTTGGCAAGGGCGATTGATCAGAGGGACTGGGTGATCTCTGACAAGAAGGCGGAGATTGCCTGGCTTGACGCGAAGCTTGCGGCGTTGGGGGCGGAGCACCGGCTGGATGCTACCGCTTTGCAGACTGTTTTGGCCGAGATAGAGGTCGAGAACGCCAGCCTAAAGGAGGAGAATGCCCACCTAAGAGAGGAGAATGAGCGGATCAATAAGCGCCTCATCCATCTCGCCGAACATACGTCAGCCTTGGAGAACCAGCTGAGTATCCGGATACGCCCTCACGAGATTGAGCCGATGATGCAGTCGCGGTTGTGGGAGGGGATCAATATATGTCTACGTATCGCGCGGATTATTGACCATAACTTCCCGGTGGACCTACTTAACACGTCAAATAGGTTCGCCCAGAACCGCGAGAGCCTCGCGAGCGAGCTACGGGATGGTCAGGTGCTGCCGCCGCCGCCTCCTTGATTTTTGATATTCCCTTATTGTATAATGTACAATGTAAATTACTTAAAAGCAATAAGACGGGCGTTCTTCCACTTTGTGTGTCTACTTCCTTTTACTACTTTTAATTCATGTTTGTAGTTGTACTTGGTCGGCCAACCAGATTAGCTGGTTGCCTGCCAACTGAGTTTATAGTGTTACTGTAGGTGTGGTGTCCTTAGGTTACTTTGTAGGCGGTTGTGTACGTGTAAGCCGGCCTAGTGGTAGTGGCTTGTGAATAAAGCCCGGTGGAGTTGCCCAACCCAAGCGTTGACTTGGGCGGCCGGCCTTGGAGATGAATTTTTCTCTCTTCGATCCATCGTTGACTGATCACGCTATCTCCTCATGAAGGAGGTCGTTGCGTGTACTGCGCTAGCCCCTAAGATTTTGACTGCTAACGGGTCACTTGGATGACCAAGGTTTAGATTTTATCACCTGTGGGCCCCCTGGATGACCAGGGTTTAATACGACCGCTAATGGGCCGCTCGGATGATCGAGGTTCATACTAGATCGTTTATGGGCCACCTGGATGACTAGGGTTTAAGTACGACCGCTAATGAGCCGCTTGGATAATCAAGGTTCATATTCGACCACTTATGGGCCACCTGGATGACCAGGGTTTAGAAACGATGGGGTGAAAACCCTCCCGACTTAGGGGCAGTGTAGGTCGAGTAATCCTACAAGGCAAACACACGCACACACACACACACATATATATATGTATATATATATATGTATATACATATATATGTATGCACACAGAAAAGAGAAGGCAATATACTAAGGAAATACTTATTTTGATAATTGAAACAAGCAGGCGAATGCGTACACACAATAATGCAGGTACATACCTGGGTCACTTATTGGAAGTAACGTTTAAGGTGGATCGCGTTCCACGTTTGTGGGACCATTTTTTCGTCATGGTTTCAGAGTTTGTATGCTCTGTTTCGCAGGACGGTGGAGACTATGAAAGGCCCTTTCCAATTAGGGGAGAGCTTGTTGCGGCCGGCCAGTTTGCCTGTAGCCTCGACGCCTCGTAAGACCAAGTCCCCAACATCGAATTGTCGCGCCATTATCTTTTTGTTATTATATCAAGCAATTCGATGTTGGTAGGCCGTTGTTTGTATTCTGGCAGCGTCGCGGGCTTCCTCCAACAAGTTTAGGTGTTCGTTGAGTTTTTGGGAGTTACCCGTGGGTCAAACGATTCCACCCTAAGACTTGGAAGCTCGATTTTGACCTGGATTTCCGCTTCAGTTCCGTAACAGAGACTGAAGGGTGTCTCCCGCGTTGGTTCTTTTGGGGTTGTCCGGTAAGACAAGAGAACTGAGGGGAGCTCGTCTACCCAGGAGCCCCTTGCGTCTTCCAGCTTAGTCTTTAACCCGTGGAGTAGCGTTTGGTTCGTGACCTCCACCTGTCCATTCGCTTAGGGGTATGCCATCGAAATGTGGACCAACTTGATACCAAGGCTAGTGCAATACTTGGTGAAGCGTTTCCCCGATAATTTGGCCCTGTTGTCGGTTACGACGACCTCTAGGGATGCCAAATCTTCAAATAATGTTTTGGCGAAGGAATTCAAGAGCGCCGTGCTCTGTGATTTTTGTTGGTGGGATGCCTCGTCTCACTTGGTAAAGTAATCGATGCCCGCAATGATGAACTTCCTTTGCCCCGTGGCAATGGAAAATGGGTCGAGAATATCGAGCCCTCATTGTGCGAAGGGCCAAGGGGCCTGAAGCGACTTTACGTTAGCGGATGGCTGATGGTGAAGGTTACTGTGAAGCTGGCAGTTTTCACACTTCTTCACAAATTCGAGCGCATCCTTTTTTATCGAGGGCCAGTAGTAGCCCTGCCGCATGATCTTGAAGGCTAAGTTTTTTCCACCAACATTTGTTCCGCAAATCCCGAGGTGCACTTCACCCAAAGCGTAGTCAGCCTCTTCGGGAGTTAGGCATCAGAGGTATGGGGTTGAGTAACCACGACGATATAGCCGCCCATCAACCATAATATACCGGCCGGCTGTCTTTTTGATTCACTTAGCCTTATCTGCGCTTTCTGGTAATGATCCGTCAGCCAGATAGCTAAGGTAGGGAGTCATCCAATTTTTCGCTTCGGAAATCTGCATCGCCTCCTGCTTCTCTATACTGGGAGCGTTCAGAATCTCCCTCATGTCTCTCGAGTACTGTTTTGGATTTTCGACTGCAGAGGGTTTAGTTAACTAGTTTGTCTTCTAATTTTCAATTCTAGGAATATAAACTTGGGTTAGTTTGTTGAAACCTTGGGCGGCCTCCCTCGCTTTTGCCAAGTACTTGGCCAGCTGAGGATTGTTTACCTCGAACTCTCCGTTAACTTGGTTAACAATCAGTTCGAAATCGCTGTAGACTGTCAACCTCTTGGCAGAGCACCCCTTTGCTAATCGTAATCCGGCTAATAGTGTTTCGTATTCGGCAACGTTATTGGTTGCCGGGAAACCGAGTTTGAGGGAATACTTCACCTCAAACCCATCTGGGGTCGTGAGGACCACTCTAGCGCCACTGCCGGTATCTGTAGACAATCCGTCTATGTGGAGTACCCATTTTAGAACTTCGTCAAGCTATACCGCACTTTCTGCGGGCTATTCTTTGAGAACTGGGGTCGTGGTTTTAACAATAAAATCGGCTAGAACTTGCGTTTTTACGGTAGGTCTGGGCCAGAATTTGATGTCGAACTTGCCCAACTCGATAGCCCATTTCACCAGCCGCCCTGAAATGTCGGATTTCTGGAGAATATTTTTGGTTAGTGAGGACTACTATGTGGTGCGCCTGAAAGTATGGCTTTAACTTTCGCGAGGAGAATATCAATGCTAAGGCTAGTTTTTTTGTGCATGAGTAGCGCGTTTTGGGGCGGTCAGCGTTTTAGTCACGTAGTAGACTGGTCGTTGGGTGTCGGAGTCCTGAGTATGAGGACGAAGTTGAGGGATTCCTCTAACACCGCAAGATAGAGATACAACTCTTCTTCACCTTTGGGCGACGCCAGCAGTGGCAAGCTTGCCGGATACTGCTTCAATTTATCGAAGGCTGTTTTGAAGTCTGCTGTCCATTGAAACCCGTTGGATTATGTCCCTCTTAAGGCCTTAAAGAAGGGCTCGTATTTGTCGCCCGACTTCGCGAGGAAGCGGGACAACACTGATAGCCATCCAGTCAATCGCGGACGTCCTTTACAATCTGCGGGGGAGCCATGTCTGCGAGGACCTTAATCTTCTTTGAGCTTACCTCAATCCCCCGTTGGGAGACAATGTAACCCAAGAATTTACCAGAGGCTACCCCGAAGACACACTTAGCCAAGTTCAGCTTCATGTGATGCTTGGGAGCATCTCAAATGACTCTGCCGGCGTCGCGGATGTGGTCGCCGGTGACTTTATTCTTGATGAGCATGTCGTCAACGTAGACCTCCATGTTGCATCTGATCTGTCTTTCAAACATCTTGTTGACCAGTCGTTGATAGGTTGCTCCACCGTTTTTCAGTCCGAAGGGCATCACTTTGTGGTAGTAGGTGCCCTGATCCGTTATGAACGAGGTGTGCTCCTTGTCTTTCGGACTTATCCGGATCTGATTGTAACCCGAATAGGTGTCCATGAAGCTTAGCAGCTCATATCCGGCCGTCGAGTCATCTAGCAAGTCGATCTTGGGCAAGGAAAACCTGTCCTTTGTGCAGGATTTATTAACATCGATGAAATCGATGTACATCCGCCATTTTTCGTTGCTTTTCTTCACCATGACGACGTTAGAGAGCCCATCCGGGTAGTGGACTTCTCTAATAAATTCTACGTCCAGCAATTTCTTCACCTCCTCCCGGATGGTGATTAATTTTTCTACGAAGTGGTTCCTTCGCTTCTGCCTGATGTGCTTTCGGCCAGGATCAAGCTCCAACTTGTAGACCATCACCTCAGCCTGAACCCTAGGCATGTCTGCTGGAGTCCATGCAAAAATATCAGCGTTTCGTCACAGGAATGCGATCAGTTCATCGCGTAGTGTTCCGACGAGTGAGCCGTCGATCTGTACACAACTTTTCGGTTCCTCCGGGTTTAGTGGGACCAGATTTGTGGCTTCGTCGGATTGTGCTTGCTGCAAGGTTGTCTTGTCTCGATGATCAAAATTTTCAACCGTTTTAGTGCTGCCGCTAGGGGTAATTTGAGACATGTAGTATGTCCGCCTTGTAACTTGGTCGCCTAACACCTTTCCTACACCGTAAGGCGTTGGTAACTTCCTCTTGAGGTGTGAAATTGAGGTGACTGCCCCAAACGCTGTTAGGTACGGCCTGCTTAGTATAGCGTTGTAAACAGAGGGTAGGTCGACCACCAAGAAGGTGAGCATACGACTCGCTGTTTTTGGATACGTGCCTCGGGGTGACCTCCAGTTGGATTGTCCCTTAGACGGGCATTGGCTCGTTGTCAAGGCCATACAGTGAGCCCTCGGTAGGTTTTAATTTGTTCTTTTTTAAGCCTAATTTAAAAAAAGCATCCAAGTAAAGCAAATTCTTTGAACTATCATTATCAATAAACAGTCGCTTCAGCTAGTAGTTGACACTACCGTCTAAAACGAGTGCGGATACAATAAGGGGGTCAGTATGGGGGGACATTACATGAGTCAAGTCATCATCACTGAAGCTAATTGCGTTATCCGCCGTGCGCTACTTCTTCCTCCCAGTCTGTTGCTCATTGTTGTCGGTTGGGTTTTTGGCTGGTCGGGTGGTGACCATATTGACCACCTCTGCCGTAATCCGATTTCGGGAGGAGACGGCTCCTGCCCTTCTCCACTGACTGCTCCAGAACTCTGTCCAGGGCCCTTGACAAACCTGGTGAGGTGGCCCCTGCGAATCAACTTCTTGATCTCCCTCTGCAATGTCTTGCATTCTTCAGTAGAATGTCCAACAAAGCGGTGAAAATCGCAGTATTTTGACTGGTTCCCGGTGTCCTTCAGTGGTTTTGGCCACTTCAGGAATTTTTTCCCCATGATCTGCAAAAGGACATTTGAGCGCGTGTTCGTCAGGGGCGTAAAGCTGATGGGCCCGTAATCTCTGCGTTCTGGCGGCCCAGTTCTGTGCTGCTTCTAGCGGGAGTGATCACCACCGCTGTATTTTCTTTTTTCCTCTCTAGGGAATGGGTGAGGCTGGTCTGCCCGTTCTGGACGTTTGGCTTCATTGGCTTCCTCTGCCGCCGTGTAGGCTCGGGTGATTGATTCCGCCTCTCGGAAGATCTGAGGGTTCTTGTGGGCCAAGTGCTTGAAGAAGTCCCCGTAGGTTAGCATAGAGATGAAACTACCGAGCTTCATCTCTTCCGTGATCCGGGAATCCACCTGGCCTCCATCACGAAACGGTCCAGGAATCTCCGTGGGTTCTCCCTTGGCTTCTGCTTGATGTAGGAGAGATGCTACGATTGCTTCTCTTCCTGTCGGCTCGAGGCGTACTGAGCCAGGAAGCGGTCAGTAAGCTCCCTGAGACTTCGAATAGAGTTTGAAGGGAGGTGATGGAACCAAATGCGTGCATCTCCCTTCAGCGTGAGTGGGAAGTAGCGGCACATCGCTGAGTTTTCCAACCATTGTAGACTCAGATGGGTGCGAAAGTGATCCAGATAGTCAATTGGATCGCTGCTTCCATCGTATGAGTCAAGGGAAGGTATCTTGAACTTGGTAGGCAGTGGACGATTTAAGATCTTCACTGTGAAGGGAGATTGGTCAAAGTCAACAGTGTGCTCATCGTCCTAGAACACGCGGTTCCAGATCTTTTCCACCCGTGGATCTGCGTGAGCAGCGTTGGCAGATCTCTTAGAGTTGAGGTAAGCCCTCAACTCTGTTTTGTCCCCGAAGGGTCTAATAGCCGGCTGGCTACTGTCTCCAGTGGACCTGGCAGTCCTGGAGGCTCGCTCCTATATTGAGTTTCTATTCTCCACCCGAGTGTATCGGAGGTTTCTTCTTTCCGAACTTTCTTCCGGCGTTGTGCTCTCAGAGCGCTCTTTAGGCCTGTTTTGGCCTGGAGCCTGCGAAGAGGCTTGGAGTTGATCATTTGCCGGCCTCCTGGGCCTTCTAGCCGGCTTCTTTTCCTCGGGCTACCTTTTCTGGTGGACGGCGCAGGGACGGCTGCGGGTGGATCCTCCTGCTGTGGCTGCTCTTGCCGAGAGTAGAGAATTTGGAGCAGACGGTTGGTCTGCATCTACTCCATCAGTTGTTGAAAGAAAGGTGTAGGTGCCCCACTTGTTGTGCCGTTGACCAGGGTACCAGCAGCGTGGTCCTGGTCGGGAGAAGTGGCGTCTCTAGCGGGTTTGCTAGCTTGGGCTCTCATATTCACCATTGCGGATGAGTCTGGCGGTGAAAAGAAGGCGTTCTGGGGGAGTGTGGTTGGCTTTTCGTAAGCGCTTCCCACTGACGGCGCCAATGATGCGTCGTTGATCTGAATTTCGAATAGATTCGGGTTGGTCCGCTTGACTAGTTTCGGCTTCGTTCACCGAGTTGGGATCCTGCACACCACTAAAAAAACAGGAGGTCAGTGTGTCGGTGGAAAGTTGTCCCATCGAAAATTCTTTGATGCTTAAGTCAGTAAGGAAGCCTTCAAAATCTGGGAAGGTACTGAAAAATAAAATTTAAAGGGCAAGAGTGAATGTGTGGGAAGAGAGTGTTTGGATCTCCAGATGAAAGAGAGGCTTAGCCGTCTCTTGAACCTGGGACGGTGGGAAGGTAGTAAATGGCTGTAGAGAGCACGTTTGTATGCCTTTCGATTTCTGAATATCAGCAGAGAGTGTCTGTGTATCAGAGAGTGTTAGGTTTTGAGAGAGAGAGAGGTTGGAAGCATATTAGAATGCATCAATGAAAGCTTATCAGAAAGCATGCCCAGGAATGAAGACCCTAGGGCTTATTTGAATGGCGGCAGGTTAATCCTCCCTGGTTGGAAGGCGTGAAACCTTGACATTGGTGTAGCTCTTAGACAATAAGGCCCATTGCCTATTTTAGCAAGAAACAGAACGAATCTCATAAAAAGTACAATATTTACGACAAAGAATGTCATACCATCATATGTGTTCTTAAGCATTTGAGCCAATATTTATTACCAAGAGAATTTAATTCTTTTCTCTGATTATGAGACATTGAAATTTATCAATAAGTAACAAAAATCTAGTTCAAGACATGACTCTTGTGTTTAATTCCTTTAATCATATGATTTTCTCTCCTTGCACAAATCTAAAACCCAAAATAAGGTGGCCGATGCCTTTACCTGGCAGTATTCATTACTTTTTATTTTGCAGGTTAGAACTATCGGATTTAAAGTGGTAAAAGACTTATATAAGGATAATCCATTCTTTAGTCCATTTATAGTGGAGTTTGTGGCCAGCTCGACTAGCCAATTTTTGCTTTTTAATGGTTGTGTTTTTTTTTTTTTATATAGGAATCCAACTTTACATTCTTCAATGTACTTTAAGAGAGGTCATCTTCAAGAAGTTCACGTAGGAGTATTAGCGGGGCACTTTAGTTGAGATTGGATTTTAGTACTTTCGTAAGAAAGATTCTTTTGACTGGAGATGATTTAAAATGTAAAGTAACATATCAAATGATGCAGGATATGTCATGCGGCCAAAATTCATAGCCAAAATACGGGCTTATATACGCTATTTCCAATTGCCACAACTCTTTGGGAATATAGAAGTATTGATTTTGTGTTCGGGCTACCACACACAATGAATTAATGACTATCATAGTGGTAGTTGACCGGTTTTTCAAAGTAGCATATTTTATTCCATGAAACCAGACAATTGATGCTACAAGCATTGTCAACTTATACTTTTGATAGATTGTGAAATTTCATTGAGTTTTGAAAATGATTATTTTGGATTGGGATTTCAAGTTCGTGGAATATTTTGGCACACATTATGAAAAAAATGGGTACTTAATTTAAATTTAGTATGCCATTCCACCTACAATCAGATAAACAAATAAAGGTTATCAATCAGAGCCTTAAAAAATTTATTAAGAACCATTACTAGAAAGAACAACTGACAATGGGACTTAAAAATTGTACAAATAGTGTTTGCCATACATTGTCCTGAAGTCAATCCACGGGAAAAACTTCATTCGAGGGGCTTTGCTGCGATAATCATTCTAGCTTGATCAATCTTATTCCTATTCACTACCACCAACTTTTAGTGAAGATGATGAAACCTGAGCCCAACAAATCGATGAGATGCATTCAATGTCTAATAATATATAGCCAAACAAATATAAATATAAAAATCAAGATGATAGGCATCAATGAGAATAAGAATTCTAGGAAGGCGATCTAGTATTGCTTCACTTGTGAAAGGAGTGGTTTTGTATTGGAAAATATTCTAAATCCATCAACATGCGGATGGGTCACTTTAGATCCTTACATGGATTGGCATCAATGCATATGAAGTAGAGATTTTTGAGAAATATAATACATCTCTGATTATTAATATAGGTGATCTTTAATCATATGTTGAAGAAGCCAACTCAAGGATGAGTTTCTCTTAACCTTGAGTGAATGATAAAGTCTTAAGTGAAGATAATTATTTTATTAATGATATGGCCACTATTTATTGTGCGGTGATCTGGATTTAAATTAATCTAACTAATCTTAATCGATTGCGCAGCAAAAATCTAAAACATAAATATTTATCATAAATTTATTATAAATAAAAGATCTACAAAAAATATCAAACTTTTTAAAATGATAGATAATATAAATGTCTATAATAATATAAACTCATAAAAGTATTGTCTCAACAAAATATCCAACAATTAATAAAATAGTAAAAAAAGTCTTGTCACCCAATCTTTACTGGATTCGCCGGTATGTTGATCTCATTTTTAATGCCATAAAAGTATATCTTGTTTCACTATTACTGAACAAAGTTTGTGAATTATCAATTTTATCCGAATTATTTTGGCTAATATAATGGGGTCCAACCAAGAAGATAAAATATTTCAAATATTATCTATACATTAACCACAATAATATATAAATTATCTTAAATTGTAGGATATAATATAATTAGAAATTTCCTTCCCAACTTCATCACCCAAAGCCAATACATTATTGGCAGAAGCTTCAGCAAACTTCACAAGGAGCTAGATTTCGGTGCTCATTGTCATGTATTCTTCAATCAATTTCTTTGTTTTACGTAACCGAAATTATATTTCATTAACATAATATTAAATTTAGCATATCAAATAGTAATAACAGTAATGTTACAATCTTGAGCATGTTTATTTATGATATGAATGATGAGTTCGAACATCAACCGTCAACTTAGCCAAAGATGAGCGGAAATCAGATTCTGTGATTGACAATGCTTTTTTGTTACTCGATTTCTACTGCTTTAAAATATTAAAACAAAATTTCAAGAATGTAATATTAAACTACTTATTTCATAGTGTAGTAACAATAATCTCAAAGGCATGAAAGTATCGATTCAATTTTTGAACTGTTGGCTTGAAAATGATTAGGAACCAAAATTTTCACTCTTCTGCACTGTTTATCTTCTTCCCCCTCACGCTGGTTTTTATCTAATAGGCTATGCCACTGTATTTTATAAGATTTAGGTAAGATATATTAACCGAATGATTCTTAATGTAAGGATTAACCATGATTTTTCAAAGAAATTAGAGGAAAGGAAGAGGATGACAAAACTGAGTATTTGGAAGACATTATAACAAACTAGTTAAATGGAAATGCATTAAACATCATGCTAACATTGAGAATGGTAGAATTAACAGTTGCCTAGATTGCTGCTCTTCATTCACGACACAGAGCTTTGATGACCCTGACCTTGACCCGATCCATGATTGCCACCTGAATCCGACCATGTGAAATAATCATTGGTCTCAAATCAATATTATAGTATGTCCATAAATGATAAAATATAACTATTATGATATAAATATCCTCATACATTAAAAGTCTAAGAAAAATGTAGTGCCAAAATCCTTACAAAATAAAACAAAATATCAAAATATATCTTTAGAATATAAAATAAAATAAATATTCTCTCCGATTAGGCTGCATAATCTTTGTTGTTATCAATTCTATTTAACTCTAGAGTCATCATTTTCTAATCCTACTATTTTAAAAGAAATAAATAGTAAGAATAAGTTAAATATCCAACAAATAACTTTGACCAATGTCAAAGATAGCGAAAACATCAAGCTATCATGGGAACTCATCTATTAAATAATAAGTTTCAACAATATGCAATATATGGAAACCAATAATTATTCTCGAATAATTAATAAATGACATCATCAACGAAATAATACAATAGCAGCATAATAATCAATAATACAATATCAACTGAATGATGATATCTTGAAGAACATCCATAAGGTCCCATGAAGCCAGTCAAAGAATCAAAGTGTCAAAGTATCATTGAAACTAAGCTTTTCCCTTAAATTTTTGATAAATCTAGCCTAATATGAGGTTATAACTATATAACATATCAAACTTCTTGTAAATCTTATTATACTTTGTGACCAAAGGTTGTATATTTATACCCTCAATAGTTGGGTAAGTACTACAAGATTGTTCGATATTCAGATATCCTCATTATCCCCGTGGTTTTTTAGAAGCTGTACCCATAATACACTCATATTATCTATCATACTTATCGCCAATAATTTTCTAGATATTATTTTATATGATGGTCACAAGTATATAAGTAATCCACCTCTAAAATAAATTAACCTCAACCTTTGGATATGGAATTGGTATTGAAAAAGAGTTTATTATATTAAGGTAATTGAACATCTTATTCAATTGGATATCTTAATGTTTTCATATGCTCTCCTCTATTTAACCATGGAATACTAAGAATATACTCACATAAATCAAAAGAAGCGTAAAAGTAATAATGAAGGTTAAAAATTAGTAGGAACTCTTAAGTATTTTATACGATCACCTCATACTAAGGCTACAAAGTCTTTTTATCAAATCTACCTTAATATCTTCTATTCCATCTATCTTTAAATCAATTAAATCAAGAAAGAAGCTATTACCAAGCTAATACTTTTCCTACTCTAACCTTTAGCACACATCTATTAATGAAAAACTTTCAACTTTCTTTTCTTACTTAAACATTTGCCAAGGCAAACTATAGAATTCCTTACGATTTTCCCCCTAATTTATCTTTTAGCCGCAATTAATAAGTAGCTAATCCTTTATCTTATTCCAAAGTGCACGTGTACATGCCTTGATATCCTTCATCAATTTTGTATCTTTTTTATCAAATTACTAAATATGTATAATAAAAGTAATATGAAAATGACCTATCATATGAAGCTTACAATAATTTAAACATACACTTGAAGGATATATTATTATGCTTACAGTCTATATGAAAAGAGTATGGTAACATTATTTTCTTTCCTCTTCTATTGTTAATTTGGTATAAATATGATTTGTAGAATTATATGTTAAAACCTTCATTCTATCTCTAACAAATCCAGCTACTATGATCTGCTAATATATCATTTCTTTACCATTTTAATCATGGATCAGATGACCATTACAAAGTACTATAATACTACTTTAACCTTTCTAATTTTAGACTTCAATTTCTAAGTCCAACAATTATGCTGCTAGAATTAAATCAAAGCATTAGATTTAAATGTTTAGTACACCACTTCTCAACCAATGTGCTTTATCTTACTTTTTTATTCATACCTGGTACATCAAAATGCTTCTTCTTTGACTGTGACATTCATGAGTATGATTTGTGGATTTTATTTATCTAAATCAATGATTACTTGATAGAAAATCAAGATATAACAAAAAGGCCACAATATTACATGCTAGAAGATGGAAGGTTATATGTTATCATATTCCAATTCACTACTTGGCCTTAGAAATAGTTATATATATGACCATGCCATACATGATTATTGATTATGGATTTCAATAGTGACATCAATAATTTCTTGTTAGAAGATTTAGATTGAAACATGAAAGATAATAAAATTACTTACCTCAATATTGAATGTTCTTTTCCTTCTTCTTTCCTTCATCTCCTCTATTTCTCATTTCCTTTGAATATACGGCTGTTTTCATCTTTTTGGAAACTAAGAAAATTAAGAAAAGAAGGTTAGGCTATCAAAGGTTTAATTTATAGAAAGGGATTTATTTTTAGATAGTTTTTCCCTCTCTTACACTTAGGATCACAATTTGATTTTTCTCCATGACTTGTTGTCCAAACCACCCTTTTTAGCAGCTTTTAACCACCTTTTGCTTTGACTAACATTGATGTAGCTAGCAATTTAATTAGTGGTTATAATTATTTTGGATTTGACTAACCACTCAATCACATTCCTAATTTTGATTAGTTCGCTAACTTGATTTTTATTATAATCTTCCTACAATTTCTCTTGAAGAGGAGGGGTGGATCATGTCCTCCTTATTTGTATTAACCAACTCTTAAATTTTAGTTAGCTGTCAAATTTATGGCTTACACCACCTCTATAGGATCCTTAACAATCTGATTTTAATTTTTTAAAATTATAGCCAAAAATCTATTCAAGTGGAGCTTAAAGGGGTTCGGTCATCATGGTCGGATTAGAGGTAGTTGAATCCTTTGATTTTCAAGTTTTAACCTCCTAAAATATAACTAATTTACTAACCATTTTTATAACCATAATTCATAATTCCAAATATCACTAACTATTTGCATAATCACCTCAATTTTGGCCACCATACTGTACCATGAGACCACATAATCAACTCCTATTTTTCCTCCCAAAATTTTTACCATAAAGTTTGGCTATAATAAACTTTAACTTCCTCCACAAAAAAATTACCTAATATAGAAGCACTTGTCTACTACTTAGGGATGATTAGGTATCCATGTTTCTAGAGGAAATCCTACATTAAATTTTTACCACATTCTCTCTTTACAATGTTAACCATTTAAAAATTTTGATAATTTAACAATACTTTCTAAAATCTAAAAGATAATTCTAGTCGGTAATAAGGCTCAAAGAAAGCATATCTAACCTAATCTAGCATATAATGGATTGGCCCCTTTATGATGACGCATTTAAGAATATAATTTAGTAGCCATATATGGCTTGGACACATATAATTAATTAAATTTTTTAATTAAAATTATTTATAATTTTATTTATTTAAAAAAATTATTGAAAATATCTGAGATGTTACAACTTACTCCCTAGAAGAAATTTTCACCGTCAAAAACTAACCACAATCCTCAAAGAGTTTGGAGTACTTTTCTTTCATGTAGGCCTTTGTTTTCTAGATTGTATCCCTTTTGTCTTGATGATTTCATACTATTTTGATGAATGGCATCACCTTAGAATATTGTATCTTGTCTCGTCAATCGGCAATCTGTGTCTGCTCCTCAATGTCAGTTAAGTCTCCTTGAATCTATAGCTAGTCATATCCGATGATGTGGGACTCATCATGGATGTACTTCTTCAACATAGATATGTGATGTATATCTGATAAGGATGGTGTTAATGCTAATTAGTATGCCACCTTGCCCATCCGTTCTAGTATCTTGAATGGTTTGATGAATATTGGATTTAGCTTACTCAGCTTTCCAAATCGAATAACATGTTTCATGGGGGATACTTTAAGAAAAATGGCATTACTAGCGTCGAAACTAAGATTACATTATCTTCTATCAGTATAACTTTTCTATTGACTATGGACTATTCACATCTGTTCATGTATCAGCTAGATCTTTTGAGTCATCTCTTGAATAAGATTAAAACCAAAATCTAACAATCTTCAACCTCTTCCCAACTTATCGGTGATTGGCATTTCTTCTTGTACAAGGCATTGAATGGTGTCATCCTAATGCTAGTTAGGAAGCTGTTGTTGTATGTGAACTCCACGAGTGATAGGTATGTGTCCTAGCTGCCCTAACTCCAAAACGGAGCTCTTAATCATGTTCTCTGAGTGTCTAGATAGTCCTCTCTATTTTGTCATTAGTTTGAGAATGAAACACAGCATTGAATTTTAATCTTATCTCTAACTCTCTATGAAGGCTCCCATAAAACTGTGAAACAAATCTCGGGTCTCGATTTGGGACAATACTAGTTGGTACCCTGTGTACTCTATCTCATCAATGTAGAGTCTGATGAGTCAATCCAATAAGTGCATCTAGCTCATCGCATGGAAGTGTGTCGACTTAGTCAATTGGTCCACAATGATCCATATAGCGGTGTTTTCTTGAGCAATCCTTGGTAGTCCCACGATGAAATTCATAGAGACATGCTCCCATTTTCAATATGGAATTTGCATTGGTTGAAGCTTCCTTGTTGGCCTTTGATGTTTCGCATCAATTTGCTAACAAATTAGACATTTGGAAACAAAATTTGCTATATCTCTTTTCATACTATTCCACCAAAAATTCTTTTAAAGTCACAATACATCTTTCCAAATCCTAGGTGCATTGTGTACTTGCAGTGACGTGCCTCCTCCATAATCTCCTTCCTCAATCCTACCAAACTAGGAACATAAATCCGGTCCTGAAAAATCAAAGTCTTGTCCTTCCTGACCTTATGCTATGCCCGGGACTCAGAAGATAGCTCCTTAAAATGTCTGATAGCTCTAGATCATTGCTTTGAGCCACACGAATCCTCTCTAGCAGTGCCTGTTGAACTTTAAGGAAAGATAATATCATCTGAGGATTGCACGAGTGTCGTCAAATGTCAAAATCCTTAACCTCCTTCAACATCCTCCATTCTCTCATCATCAAGTGGGCTAAAAGGCCAGCTGATTTTCTACCGAGTGTATTAGCCATTACATTTGCCTTGCTAAGTTGATACAAAATCTGGCAGTTGTAGTCCTTGAGAAGGTTCATCTATTGTCTTTATCACATATTAAGCTCTTTCTGCAAGAAAAGATATTTTAAACTTTTATGATTTGAATAGGTGATGAATTCCTCTCCATACAGGTAGTGCCTCCATGACTTTAGTACAAAGATAATTGCGGCCAACTCTAGATTGTGAGTTGGATATCTCTACTCATAGGGCTTTAGTTGTTGGGACCTCTAAGTGATCACATTCCCATGTTGTGTCAACACACAGCCTTGGCCTTTCAATGATACGTCATAATATACCATAAATTCACCTAATCCCTATAGAATCATCAAAATAGATATGGTGGTCAATCTCTGCTTTTGCTCTGCTCATAATCATTTGACCATACAAACTTTATATCTTTTTATATCAACTTAGTTATTGGCATGGTGATACTAAAAAATCCTACCATAAATCTCCAGTAATACTTAGCTAAGCAAAGGAAACTCCTTACCTCAAACGAATTAGTCAGATGAGTACAATTCATTATTGTCTCTATTTTAGATGGATCTACAGATATTCTATCTCTTAAAATGGCATAACCCAAAAATGTGACTTCTTTCGCCAAGAATTTGCATTTCTTAAACTTAGCACACAAAGGCTCCTTGTGTAAATTCTAAAGCACAAACCTCAGGTGCTCTCCATGCTCAACAGCATCCCTAGTGTGGATTAGGATATCATCGATAAAGATGACAACAAAATTATCCAAAAATAGTCTAAATATCCTATTCATTAGGCTCATAAATGTAGCGGGTGCATTTGTTAGATCAAAGGATATCACCAAGAACTTATTGTGTCCATCTTTGGAGTGAAAAGCTGTATTTGGAACGTCACTCCCCTTAATCTTCAACGGATGGAAGCTCGATTGCAAGTCAATTTTGAAAAATACACTTACTCCTTGCGGCCAATCAAAAAGATCATTGATTTGAGGCAGCAGATATTTGCTTTTGATGGTTAATTTGTTGAGTTCCTTGTAGTCGATGCACAATCATATTAACTCATCCTTCTTTTTAACAAATAGTAAAGGTGCTTCCCATGGAAGACACTAAGGCCTAATGAAGCCCTGATCCAAAAAATCTATTACTGAACCTTTAGCTCCTTTAACTTAGCAAAAGTTATCCAGATGGTGCCCTTGAGATTGGTGCAGTCTACGGCAACAAGTCTATCGTGAACTCAATATGACACTTGAGGGTATATCTAGCAGTTCATTAGGGAAGACATTTGAGAACTCTTAGACTACATCTATGTCCTCAACCTATTGCTTACTCGATGTTGTTGAAGGCACGAAGGCTAAGAAAACCTAACACTCACCAAGAAGTAAATGACATGCATGTAATGTTGAAACCATAGGAGTCAAAACATGACTCCCAATTCTAGAAAACTCAATGTCTTCAATCCCATTGATAGAGAAGGTCACAACCCTTCGAAAACAATCAACTCGAGCATGGTAGATGGCTAGCTAGTTCATCCCTAAGATTGCATCAAAGCTCACCATCCCTAAGGAAATTAGGTCAACTAACAACTTGTGGTCACCAACATGTACAATTCATTGGGGTACATCTTAGTTAATAGGACGGTCTTACCAATTGGCATCGAAACAAATAAAACAAAATCTAAGTGTGTAACTCTTACCCTAAGTCTTGTGGCAACAGTTGGTGCCATTAAAGAATAAGTGGAACTACAATCGATTAGCATATAAACAAGTATATTAAAGATAATAAGAATATCTTTCACAACTATCCGGAAAGCCTTAGCATCTTACTTTGTCAATGTGAATACTAATCGTAGAACTGGAGCCTTTGACTTACTTGGTGGTGCAAATATCCTCGGGTGTTAGTAATCTCAAGAGTAGTGACAATATTCCCATAATTGTAACGAAGGAGAGATCTAGGCCATCTATCCCATGTAGGTCTAGTTGACTATGTCACCGATGTTTGAGGGGCAGTCACATTCTTTGGTTGCATTGAAGGGGTTGATTGTTTAACTTGATTGTCCCTAGAGAAATGTTCCAACTTTCCAAATTTGAATCATGGCTTTTGCCTTTTAAATTGATGAGTCAGTGGCTTAGTAGCACTACTAGCACTTGGTGAGGATATCGAGACCTTATTGCCCAACTCCTCCACAATTAAAGCCCTCTAAAATATTGCTCCAAAATCGTGAAGCTCAAATGATGCAATATGACAACGAATAGGGTATGCTAACCCCTTGCTTAAACCACTATGCTTTTCGAACCTTATTAACAATAAAGTATGGGGTATAACGTGACAGCTCCATAAACTTTGCCTCATATTGTGGGACCGTCATCGAGCCTTACTCCAATCGGAGAAACTCCTTCTTTTGGTCCTTAGGGAAATAGTTATCATTGAATATATACGGAATGCATCTTAGGTAATAAAGTTTGCCTCAAGTATAAGCTCTCACAATCTTGCACTCCACTAGTACTTCGCCTTACCACTGAGCTTATATGTAGTGAATTGAACTTGATTTGTAGAAGGATACTCAATTACTACAAAGGCCATATCTAGCTTACCCATCCAATGGGCCTTTGATCCATAATCTCAAAATAGATTCCTCTTCTTTGATGGTGCACACCCCAAAACATATGTTCCAACAGCTTGGGTCACTAATTTAGTGAGCTAATAGAGAGCATCAACTATCCCGACCATATTTGCAGATTCCTCTACTTATCTTGGGCCACTCACAAAACTCACTGGGTGATAACTAGCCCCATCAAACACAATTGCATAACAACAAATAGATTTAGAATTTCATCCAAATCCTAAATCTTCTAAAATACATATAGTTCTCTATCCTAACCTAGAATTATAAAAATAACCCTAAGTCCTCCAATCTCAATAAATTACCTAATATCCTTAAATATCAATAATTTTAAAAATTCTTAAATATTCTCAGAGGACCTTAATTCTTTAATACTACTTAACTATAACGACCCGAAAGTGGTCAATAATCACTGTCTGATTCGACCATGGAAAAAATCATAAGCATCATAGCATGTCTATAAATGATAAAATATAACTATCATAATCTAAATATCCTCATACATCAAAAGTTTAGGAAAAAATATAACCTTGAAATCCTAACAAAATAAAATAAAATATCAAAATGTATTTCTAGAATATAAAATGAAATAAACACTCTTTTGAACTAAACTCCATAATCTCTATTATTTTCAATTCTATTCAACTCTAGAATTATCTTTCTCTAATCCTACCAATTTAGAAGAAAGAAATAGTAAGAGTGAGCTAAATATCCAATAAATAATTTTGACTAATGTCAAAAATAGTGAAAACATTAAGCTACCTAGGGAACTTATTTGTCAAACAATAGGCTCCAACAATATGTAAAATATAGAAATTAATAATCATCCTTGGATAATTAATAAATGATATCATCAATGAATAAATAATCAATAATATAATAATAGCAATATAAATAATCAATAATACAATGTCAATTGAATGATGATATCTCGAAGGACATCCATAGGATCCCACAAACCCAATTAAAGTACTAAGGTTTCAAAATATCCGTAATACTAAAGTCCTCTCTATAATTATTGAGAAATATAATTTAATATGAGATCATAACCATATAAGATATCAACCTTTCTATGAATTTTATTATGCTTTTATGACTAAAGAGCGTGTATTTAAGCATGCATTTGAAAGGTTACTTATTAGGCTCAAGGCCTACATTAAAAGAGTATGATAACATTATTTTTATTCCTCTTCTATTATTAATTTTGTGCAAGTATGTTTATATAATTATTTGTTAAAACCTTTTTCTATCTCTAACAAATACGACCATTATAATATTCTAATATGCGATTTCTTTAACATTTTAATTGTGCATGAGAGGACTATTATAAAATGCCATAATACTACTTTTAGTCTTTCCAATTTTAGACTTTAATTTCTAAATCCAACAATCAAGCTGCTAGAACCAAATCAAAGCACTGGATTTAAATGTTTAGTAACCACTTCTCAACCAATATGCTTAATTTTGCTTTATAATTCATAATTGGCACATTAAAATGCTTCCTCTTTGACCATAATATTCATGAATATGATTTATAGATTTTATTTAGCTAAATCAATGATTACTTGATAGAAAATCAAGAGGTAACAAGAAGGTCACAAGATTACTTGCTAGAAGATGGAAGTTCATGAGTTACTTTCTATATTCCAATTCACTACTTGGCCTTAGAAATACTTCTCCTTAACCATATCATACATGATTATTAATCATGCATTTCAGTAGAGAATTCAAGAATTTCTTGCTAGAAGATATAAACTATAGTATAAAAGGTTACCAAATTATTTGTCCCAATATTGAATTTTCTTTTTTTTTTCTTCTTTTCTTTATCTCCTCTTTTTCTCCTTTTCCTTAGATGCACAGCTGCCTTCACCTTTTGGAAACCTAAAAAATAAAGAAAAGAAAGCTAGGCTATCATAGGTCTAATTTATGGTAGGAGGGGGATTATTTCTAGGTATTTTTTTTCGCCCTAACACTGACAATTACAAGCTGATTTTTTTCCATGACTTGTCAGCCGAACCACCCTTTGTTAGTGGCTTCTAACCACCTTTTCCTTTGACTAATATTGATATGACTAACCACATAAGTAGTGGTTGCAATTATCTTGGATTTGGCTAATCTTCTTGTATAGTAATCTCCTTATATTCGGCCACTTACTTACAAGTCAATCAACTTCTTTCTAAAAATTTAGATTTCTAGTAGTTAACCCATTTATCTTTTATTTCTTAATATTTTACTTGATTTAAGGAATATCCTACTCCACATTTTTTCCTCAACAACCAACAACTTTCCCTTACTATGCTAGTGGCCGAGCTTCCCTATTTAGTTAGGGACTTGGTAATATTTTTTACTCAAATATTTGTACTAACCATTCAACTACATTCTTAATTTTGCTCACCAACAATTTGGGATGGCTAACTTGAATTTTATTTGGTTCTTCCTATAATTTCTCTTGAATAGGAGAGGTGGATTATGTGCTTATTTGTAGTAATCAACTCATAAATTTTAGCTAACCTCTGACCTAGTTTGTTCATGTAGAGTTTGAATCTAACAAAATTATCCTCAAATCCATGGCTTATACTATTTCTATAGGATGATTAACAATCTGATTTCAATTTTTATAAATTATAACGAACAACCTACTAAAGTGGAGCTCAAATGGGTTTGGTCAATATGGCTTAATTAGATGTGGTTGAATCATTCTATCTCCAAGTAACCAACCTTCTAGAATATAACTAATTTACTAATCATTTTTATTACCATAATTCATGATCCCAAATATCACTAACTACTTACATAATCACCTTAATTTCGGCCACCATACTTTGCCATAAAATCACATAACCAACTCCTATTTTTCCTCTCAAAATTTTTACCACAAAATTTGACTATGATAGACTTTAACTTTATCCATAAAAAATTTAGCTAACATATAAGCACTTGTCTAATACATAGAGACGGTTAGGGATCCATGTTTTTGGGAAAAATCTTCCATTAAATTTATATATTGTCTCTTTACAACATTAACCATTTAAAAAATTAGATAATTTAATAAGACTCTTTAAAGTTTAGATGATAAGGCTCAAAGGAAGTATATCTATCCTAATCTAACATGTTGTGAATCAACCCCTCTATAATGGTGCATTTAAGACCATAATTTATTAGCCATATAAAGTTTAGACATACATAATTAATAAAATTATTCAGTTAAAATCATTTATGATTTTATTTATTCAACAAAATATTTTTGAGAACATCTAGGATGTTATAGTGTAGTAGCAGTGGTAGCAGCAGTAGTAGCATCTTGAATCCTCTCTCTCTTTCACGCCAAAAGCCCCACCAAAAATGCATTAATATTCATAGTCTCTCAACCCAAAGTGTGAACCCTCAATTACACTCATGCACCAGCCGAAACCCTCACACTAATTAGCCTTAATTTTACTGCACATACAAGCATGGCCTGCCGAGATTCATGGAGGAAGTCAGCCGTGCGTCTGATAAAAGGGCCTGAATGTGATATAAATTCATAGTTTTGATTATTAATATTTATTAAACTAATTTAAATTATTTTTTATTTTTCTAATTATATACATATAAATATATAAACACATACTAATATCATAATAAGTTCTGCTTATTATTTTAAGGTACTGAAATAATTACTAATTGCTAATAAAAATATTTATCAAAATATCTTTTTAATGGTCTAGCGAATTCGACACATCCAGTCTCAACACGAAATTATCCTAAGTTCACCTATAATAATTAACTCATTAATTATTCTTATTGATAACTTTCTCAGAATGAGAGTTTAATGAACCCGAATCAAAATATTGAAACTTTACATATAGTGATACGGTAAATATTGGCAAAGTGGTAAGAAGTATCCAATATTTCACTTTCAACTACCAAGTCTTAAAGATAGTATTGAAAGATGGAATCAATTAAGGATAAGCCACCCAAGGTTACTTCCCCAATACCTTGAGCCATCCCATGTGCTTGGGTCTAGGAGATTGAAAATAGAAAAGTTTAATTATATATTTTAATTATTTTATTTGTTCTAAGTTTTAGAAATTAGAAATAGTTTATATGATTAACAATGTATATTTTATTATTAACTTGTATCTAGAGTTTTAAAGAGCTCTAATTTTCATTTGGTGGATTTCAAATGTTATTTTTTTATCCTCAATTGTTAACTTGCTTTTTGATAAATTAATTCAAAATTTTTTGCTATCTCATTCTTCTCTCAAAACTCTTCTTTCCATTTTAAACGGTATCACTTCTCGTTTGATCTATAATTCTTCAGCTCTCGCAACATGGCGACTAGCTAGAGGAACATAGGAAAGTAGAGCTGCTTTGTTATGACAGTATTTGGGGGAAAAAAGCATTCTCAAATTTTCAGATTCTCTAAATTTTATGCTAAATATTTATTTATTTATTTTCTGTTTTAGTCTCAATTTTATTCTATGTAAATAAATTTACCCAGATTATCATGCCAAAAAGAAGTACATTTTAGCCTTTATTATAGAATGATTACACTTAACTACAAGGAATTTTGTGTATTAGGATATACTATGTGGTCAATTTGATTATATATAATAAAACTGCTAAAATTGAGAAAAAATAATAATTGTGAATAAAATTGAAAGAAAATAAAGTCAAGGATATTTTTGCACTGGCTATTGTTAACATTTTATATGATTATGCCTGCCTTCTGGATCTATTAATTAGGTGCCATTTGTAGCGGTTAATTGGCTTTGGATTTTCTGCGGGGTGTGTTTTTTGTGTATTTGGTCTTTGAGATTATGACTTACAGCGTTTTCTTTTCACTTTGTAGTAGCTTTCACAATTTTAGTTCCGTGGTGAAGATTGTGATGGCGTTGCACTGATAATTGATATTTCAATTGGTCTTGGGCTTTATGGCTTCAAGTTTCTCATTTAGCTAGTATCAGTGATCTTATTTTATGGTAGCTTCAATGAAACTGAAAAAAACTATGTTTAATTAGTTAAAGGTGCCATTTGTTGAGTGAAATCATGCATGTGATAATGGTTTGTGTCATATCTTTTGGTTTTAAATCTTACCAGCAGGAGATATGCGGATTTATATTATTGGAAGGTCTGCATAATATATCCATATTCAATATTTAATTGACTAGGTTTGTGTTAATTTTGCTGTTTGAGAGTAGGGAATTTCCCTTCAAGTCAATATTTCTTCAGTTGACATATGCATTTGATTGTCATCCTGAAGCCATTTTAAGAAGTGGATCTAAGCTTTTAGGAAAGCTTTAACATATGTTGTCAGAACTGGGATTGGTTCATAGATTTTATGATAGGGAAGGTGGGTAGCTGTTTCATTGTTGCTAGGTTTGCTATCTAGGTAATACTTTTGGATACCAAGCTTAGACAAATGATCAAATATGCACAAGAGTTCTAGGCTTGTTTAGCAAAAAATCAAGCTTGACAAGCTAGTTGTGTTGGATTTGGTCACTTTTTTGTGGATAACTCAACAAACGAATGAGTTATCGGAAGATCGTATAAAATTTGTACAATGATTGGAGTGCTGCAAATTGCTTGTAATGAAGACAAGAGAGACTAATTTGCGGAATGGGCAAATGTCGGAGTGGCTATTTACCGGAGTGGGCAAATATTGAAACGTTCACGCGCACTTGACCAGAAGAGCAACAAAAATGTTGCACTTGGGCCAACCGACTAGGAAATAGAAAGTTGGTCGGTTGGGCGGCATGAATGATGGATGGCCAGCAAGTTGTGATGGCTAAAAAGACTAGTCACGATCAAGAATATTAGGTGATGGCCGAGGACTCTAGGTAATGGCCAAACAAACTAGTGACGACTAAGGACACTAAGTGATGGCGGAAGACTCTAGCTAATAGCTAAAGAGACTAGTGACAACCAAGGATACTAGTGATGGACACTAGTCTCTTTGGCTGAGGATACTAGTTGATGGTTAAAGAGACTAGTAATGACCAATGACACTAGGTGATGGTTGAGAACAACTTGCATGGAAAGTTGGTAGCTGATTTTGTAAAGCAATTAATTTTTTTAAAGTTGATAAACTTTGCAGAATAGGTAACTGACCTGTAGGGCATGCATCATCTGTATAGAATAGGTTGACCTGTAGAGCATGCGTTGTTTGAAAAAACGCGAGAACTGATAAAGGCGTAGAAAAAGACAAAGTTGGTATGATAAATCATCTACAAGATCAACCATGTGAGCAGATGAAATTTGGAGTCAGGGTTTTCATAAAAGCACACGAGGCGATTTAGCTGCGGTGCGGGCACCAGGATAGTGGTAGAGAAACGGAGAGTGGAATGGAGCAAAGTGTGGAAGGGAACTCTCATTATTCACCGTTTGCCGCCGCACTTATAAAATCAGTGAATAAAGTGCACTACCAGTGAGAGGAATGAGAGAAGAAAAATAGAGAGATAAGAGGGAAAGAGAGTTTCCTTACTCTGGAGGTTGTTTTTCTTGTTCTATTTCGGGTGTGCTGCGGGTATTCTGCCTCGGGATTCTTTGTAACCGATTTTGTATAGTGAAAGCCTATTCAGAATTTGTCACGTGATTTTTTTCTTTGATTGAGAAAGGTTTCCACGTTAATAAACGTTATATATTCTATGTTCCTTGTTTCTACTTCTTAGTGGCTAACGGCTGGCGGCTGACGGGGGTTCGGTTTTGGCTGTGTGCCTGTCACTTTTGTCCACTCAGCCTGTGATCGACCGACCGCCATTCCCTTACCCCATCAAGTTGTTCTTGAATAGCATTTTCTGCTTTGACTTGAGTTTGGAAAAATTTTCTAACAAAAAATAGCTCAAACAGGTTAAAATTGGCTTGGCTCTGCTTGTTTCGTCTCTCTGATACTCCAATTGATGCGGAACAGCTCTAGATAATACCGATTATTTTTATGTTTTGAAGTCAAAACTATATTATTGATGGTGCGTATTGGGCGCTGGGCTTGAAGCCTAATACCTCAATATATCTAGGTGAGATTTATTTCGAGAAGTATGCGCCTAAGCTCTAAGGCACATGCTTTTTCCGAGCTTCAAGGGTCACTCCTAAAATGATTCAGTTTTTTCCCCCTCGGAAAAAAGGTTAAATTATTTTTTTAAATTAATTATTATATTAATTATTAATTTTAATATTAATTTGATATTTATTTAATTAAAATTGATAAAAGTAATAATGATTTCAATGAGGATAATGAGGTTTGTATTATCAGATGATTCTTTGATGTATTATTTTGTAACTAAAATTATTTAAATAAATGAGGCTATGTATTACACTAAGATAGAAAATAGTGTAAACTTTGAAAAATAGGTATCTCTAGAACTAATTTATTAAAACTTGCAAGTGGTAAATGCTTTAATTTAAAGAGTCATATAAATATAGAGAAGTCATTAAAATATATTAACTAAAGAATGAGAAAAAGATGAACATTTGTTTAATGATAATGATAAATATAGTTTTTGCTATGAGTATCTAGAAAATATTATTTTACTTAATGAATTATTGTCTTTATACATTTGTGTTAAACTATAGTATTTAATCACCATTTTTTTATATTATTTGTTGAATCATAAGTCTATTATTATTGTTAGAATTTTTTTTTGTACCCTCTGATTAGCTTTAACAATAGGCAATCATTACAAAAACATCCGATATACAAATTTTATAAATAAGTGTCTCACTTCTATCAGGCATGTGTATAGGCTTCAAAGACCCTTTATGTCTTAATACACCTTACAACTTTAACAACACTAACCCGAATGAGATGGTTGAATTTCTTTCTCGTCTTCGCTTTGAATTAGCTAAGTCTTCTAGTTTTTCGGCCATTCATTATTTAACAATATTGCCTTTGTCTTTCCGGTCATTCTTGATGTTTTAGTCTTTACTTTTTTGTAATATTTGGTGATTTAACTTTTAACTTTTGAAGTGACTAAATTGTGGCTGATCATTATTCCCATGCAACATGCAAAGCCAATAAAATTAAGTGTAGTCATTAATGAAAACATTATTGTTGAAATTGGTATTTGATGGGTTCGATAATCTATGGGTCAGCCTTGATCAAGCCTATAAAGAAGACTGCCCCGAAAGTAGCAACCCAGAGAAAGGTCCTCGCAGCTGAAGGTCCAAATGACACGGCCTAGATCTACCTAGTAATGTACGGGCCACAAGAGTCACCCTTCAAATAGGCCTACAGGTGCCGTCTAACAATATTCAGTCAACAATCCCAACTCAGCACGCATGCCCACACGACTGCCAGTCTGCCGCGTCTGGATTGCTTGAAAAAGTGCAGCTTTCCAGAGACGTAGGAAATAGTCTCCATCAGAGGATTAGAAATCACAATGCAATCAACGCCCCTATGACAGCTAGCTAACACTCTTTTTCTATAAATACTTTCCTTCTTCTATCAAAGAAAAAAAGAGGGGATAGAGGGAGGAGAAGAAAAGTAGAAGGGAAAGAGAGGGAAACTTTTAGTGGATTGAAAATTCAAAAGGAGAGACGGCAAAGAGAATGCAAACCACACCTTTAGAGCCTCTCTCCGAAGAAGGCCTTCCTTCCTTTAAACCGCTCCCAAATCGAGTGCACTCATTGGAGCTTAATTCTTCATCTTAAAATCGCTCCTAATCGAGCGTAAATATTGTAGCTCAATTGTCCATCTCTAAATCGTTTTCCAACTGAGCACATATGTTGGAACTCAATCCTCCATCTCTAAGTTGCTCTTCAATCAAGCGCACTCATCAGAATTTAATCCTCTATCTCTAAATCGCTCCTCGACTAAGTGCACACATCGAAACTTTCCTCAACCTTTAAGCCGCTTCCTAACTGAGCGTACTCATTAGAGTTCAATCCTTCGTCTCAAAGTCGCTCTTTAATCAAGCACACTTATTGGAATTTAGACCTTCATCTCAAAGTCGCTCCCTAATCGAGTGCACATATCCGAGCTCAACTTCCATCTCTAAGTTGCTCCCCAACCGAGCGCACTCTTCGGACTCAATCCTCCATCTCTATACCGCTCCCTAATCGAGTGTACCAATTAGTATTCAATCCTCTATCTCTATGCCGCTCCCTAGTTGAGCGTACCCATCAAAATTCAGTCCTTGATCTCTAAGTCGTTCCTTGACCGAGCGCACTTATTGGAACTCAATCTTCCATCTCACAGCCGCTCTCCAATCAAGCACACTCATTAGAATTCAATCATCCATCTTAAAAGCCCTCCTAGTCGAGTGCATATATCGGAGCTAAGTCCACCATCTTTAAGTCACTCCTAAGACGAGTGCCCTTATCGGAACTCAATCTTTCATTTCTAAGCTGCTCTTTAATTAATCGCATTCATTGAAATTCGATCCTTTGTAAACACTCAATCCACCGAAACATACATTTACGCATTATTTATTTATCTTCCTTTCTTTTTATTTGCCTGGAAAAAATTTCTAATTTGAGCGTCGGAGAATATGCCGGGGAGTGAGTTCCGCCATCATCTAACCTCCTGTCTACCAGTGGTGGTGTGTAGGATTCAGGTTCAAAATAATGAAAACCGAACCCGCTTCAACTCGACATGCCGAAAAGATCAAACGGCTCCCTAATTTCGTTCGATAATCCGGATCAAAAGACGTATCAATATCGGTTGTGATTATATTTATATTAATCTTATCTGGCAATATGTGTGATATCGAATATTATAATGATAAATTATTTCCTAAAAAAAAAATAAAAGCGAGTTATATATTGAATTTTGATTATTTTTAATTATTTTTTTACCTAATTGGAGAATTTTAGTCAATTTAGTAAAATTTATTTTCATAAACTTCTAGATCCTTGGAAAATGCTCTAAAATTTTTGAGATCAGCTTATTTTTATATCTAAAAACATGTAGATTTAGGTTTTATATAAAATTTATGTATATTTTGAATATGTAAATTTAAGTTTCTAAGAGTAAAGCGAAGAAAAAAGGCAATAAAAAATCCGTTGATGTTGGAATTTCGGCCTATATGTCTTGATATGTCACGATGCATATGAAATTTCATTCAATTTTTTCATTTACAGTGTCAATGTTCTCTTAATGTTGCAAAATCTTAGTTGTAGCATGCCCTTGATGTTAGAGAAGGCAATTATCATGATCTCTTAGTACAAGTATTTTCTTCCAAGAAATTGACATTTAATGCCTTTGAACTAATTACTCTGTCCTACTCTAAATTTTAAGTTTGTATATTATTAAGATTTTTATTTAGTAAAGAAGCTTATCATATAATATTTATTGCAGGTTTGTTGTTATAAGTTCCAGCAATAGATTGTTTGACAATGAGAGAGAGCACGCTTATAGAATTTCATGTAATGGGTACGACGGTTTGCTTGCGTGCTCTCTCTTGTTGTCATATAATCTACTGATGGACGCAGTCTATCTCCCAACCCTTGCCCGAAATATTTTCTTCATGTACATTGCTAGCTGCGGTCGGTGGCAATGGATTTTTTGTCCTAGATTCCATTACTGGGCAGAGATTACATGTAAGTATTTTTTGCATTGTCATATCTGGAAATTGTTTATCCTGCATCATGTTGCATTGTCTATATCAACTGTGAATATGATTGCTTTCTTATTTGTAAGTTGTTTCTTGGGCAAGAGTTTTTACTTGATCCAGGGTTCATTTGTCCTGGATAGCAATCGATTCTTGTCTTGGATTCTGTTACCCTGCTGTTAGTCGACTCAGATCACATGTAAGTTTCTTCTTTTTATTATCACATCTAGAAATTATTTATTTATTTATTTATATCATGGTGCATTTTGTTTATGAACTTTGAATATAATTGCTTCCACTATGACTCTTAAGGGGAGCATTGGCATAACTGATTGAACTAATACCGTGTGGCTCGGGTGTCATGGGTTAGACAACCTGTGGAGATTGTCTTTTATATAATACAACGTAAAATCATATGCAATACACATATATTGGTTTGACCATTTCCTAGATCTAGTGTATAACGGGATCTTCATATATTAAACTATCTTTTAAAGGTAATTTATTGAGCGAAATCATGTTACGTGATAATGGTTTGTTTCACATCTTTTGGTTTTAAATCTTACTAGCAGGAGATATGCTGATCCATAATATGGGAAAACTGCATATTATATGCATGTTCAATATTTAATTTGTGAGGTTTTTGTTTGCTTTTGCTGTTTGAGAGGAGGGAGGGAAGTTTCCTTCGAGTCAAGTTTTCTTCAGTCAGATATGCATTTGATTGCCATCCTTAGCCATTTTAGGAAATGGATCCAAGCTTTTAGGAAACATGTGTTATCAGAACTGCGATTGGTTTAAAGATATTATGATAGGGAAGGTGGGTATTGCTTAATTGTTGCTAGATTTGTTAGTGAATAGGTAATTAGGTAATGCTTTTGTTTATAAAGCTTAGGCAAATGGGCAAATGTGCACAAAAGTTCTAGGATTGTTTGTGATCTTGGTTGTTTTATGTTGCTTAAGGAATTGTCTGGTTTAGTTGCTCAATATATGTGAATTTAGCTAATATTTTGGGCCATATTTGTTAGTTGAATAAGAATTAATAAAGGCCGGTATCTAATAAGAATATTATCAGGATTTAATTTATTAGTTTATATTATTAGATTTATTTTTATATTTTTTATATTTAAAAATTTTATAATTTTGATAGATTCTAAAATATTTATGTAATGTTATATTTTCTATTATTTTCTTAGATTACCGTTATTTAAAAATTTATAAGTTATTTCCTAGTTTAATGAGTCTAGCCACAACATAGACTAGTCCAATTATAAGGCGGGACGATCTGACAGCTAGCCCATTAGCCAATGAAGCCCAACATGGAGTAAGGCTTAGGAACCGTTCAATTAGCCCATCTGTTGCGAACAGGTCTAGTGAGATGTAATAGCCTAGGGTCATAGAATAGCCTCTGCGACTTAACCAATCACAACAAAATTCACCCTTCACCTCAACTATAGCAATTTGGCAGTGCAGAAGACGCTAGCGCAACAGGTTCTAGCCAATAGTGATAGGAATCAACCATGGGAATTACCATACCAGCTGGCCAATGACAGCCCTGCCAACCCACGCAAGAAGCCACTACGCCCCTGTCGGCCACCATCTGCTGCGGTCATGTCACCGTCATAAGATAACATCTAATACGGTAGCCCTCGTCAACGCTGAAGAGGCCGACGAATCCCAATGAAACACTTGTCACCAATCTTGGCGCCAAAGCCTTCTCTACGAAAGTACTGTAAGTTTCCTCTCCCTTCATAGGGTAGAAGAGAGAGCAATTCTCAGTAAAGGCTACCCTCGAATGAAACACAAGAGCCTATAAAGAACCAAACTCTCTTTGCCTACACAACTCTTTCTCCTCATCACAAAACTACTCCCTGTCTAGTGCATCTTAGTGAACCACTCACCGAGTGCGACACACAGGAGCCCAATCCTGACTGACCAACTGTTGAAGGGAATATTGCAAAAGCCAAAAACCTCCGGGCAACTGGTCAAGTAGGTGATAGAGTTGGGTGAGTTCGACGTAGAGTTCCGACCAAAGTCAACCATGAAGGGCCAGGCCCTCTTGAACTTCATAATCGAGATGGCGACCCCAGTTCTTGACGCCCCTGACCACGCTGGAGATACTGATAAGCTGGATGCTCTGACATGGACCCTAAACGTTGACGGTTCATCAACACAAGTAGATGGAGTAGACATGGTTCTGTGGAACCCCAGTTGGTTGGAGATTAAGTACTCCGTCATCGGATTTTTGGCCACCAATAATGTCGCTGAGTATGAGGCACTCTTTGATGGACTCTAACTCCCCAATGAGTGCTTGGCCAAGTCGCTCATACTTTGCAGTGACTCTGAACTGGTCGTCAACCAAGTCTAAGGGAGCTTTGAAGCGTCAAATCCACAGCTTGCGAAGTACCTTGTTAGGGCAATGGACCTCATTTGAGTGTTTGACTGAATTGAAGTAATCCACATCCTCAAAGAGGAGAATTGAAAGGTCGACCAGCTAGCGAGGCTAGAGGCAACCAGCAGCCTAAAATAATACTCCAAGGATATGCAGGAAGTCCTAACCATCTCGAACATCAGCGAGCTTGAGGGCGAGGTGCTACAAGTGGTTGATGGCGACAACTGGATGACCCTGTACTAGAAATACCTAGTTGACGACAACCTGCTAGACAACCCGAATGAGGTGAAGCATGTGGGGAAGACAGCAGACTGGTGCACCCTTGTAAGAGGACGACTGTACCGCCGGGAGTACTCAGTCCCCTACATGAGATGTCTCACACCAGAAGAGGCCAACTATGAGCTGAGTGAGGTATGCTTCGACGTCTGCGACTCATATGTAGGAGGCAAGAACCTAGCCTTCAAAATAATTAGGCAAGGCTTCTTCTGGCCTTCAATGAAGCGCAATGCCATTGAGTTTGTAAAGAAGTGTAAAAGTTACCAACTCTATGGGAACATACCTCACCAGTCAAAGTTTGTAAAGAAGTGCAAGCCCACCAGTCACGTTAACAGTTTGCGTAGTGGAGGTTTGACATTCTCAGACCTCCACCTGTGGTGTCCGAATAAAGAAAATTTGTTATAGTGGGTATCGATTACTTTACCAAGTAAGTGGAGGCGTCTCCACTGGCATGAATAACTGAGTAGAACACGACAGAGTTCGTTTGTCAGAGTATCGTTTGTCGGTTCAATATTTCTGAGGTCATAGTGACCGACAATGGAACTCAATTCACTGACAAACGACTCACCAAGTACTGTACCGGCCTACGAATAAAGCTGGTTCACACCTCTATTGTCTACTTGCAAACCAACGGATAGGTGAAAGTAATAAACCGGACGCTACTGCAAGGGTTGAAGACTAAGCTAGAAGACAGGACCACCCTGAGAGAGCTGACACGTGAAACACCATTCAACCTCTACTACAGAACCGAGGCGGTCGTTCTAGTAAAAGTTGATCTATCCAGCAATTCCTAGAGGCCCAAGAAGCACCTTGACTTGTTTGAGGAGGCCCGAGATGCAGCACACCTTTGGATTACGGTGTACCAGTAGCAAATCGCGCAGAACTATAATAAGAGGGTAAAAGCCCACCAATTCGAGGTGGGGGACCTCGGCTTATAAAGTGTAGAGGCAACCGGCAAAACCACCAATAAGAACAAGTTCTCTTCGGATTGGGAGGGATCATTCCTGGTCTTGATAATCTTTCAAAATAATGTGTACAAACTATGTACCCAGGACGACAAGCTTATCTCGAGAACATGGAATGCTACCTACCTTAAGAAGTACTACCAATAAGCTCGAACCGAGCTCGTGTAAGCACCACATGCACCATTCTGAATGCTTGTAAATGTATCAGATTTTTAATTAATAAAATTATTATTTATTCGTGCGTACTTGTCCATGTGAATGCATGCGTGTTTATCATGTCACCAAATCAAGTTAGACTACCCCTAAGTCAGACAGGATCCATCCTGGCCTACTTTATGACCCATTGATGGTCAAAGAACCTTAACAATGAGCTGAGCGGCCCATTAAGCAGTCAAACTTTAAACTTTGGTTCTGCACCAAGCGGCCCAACAACGGCCGAAAATCTAGGTCCAGGGGCTTTTGGAGCTCCTAACCAAATGGCCACTAAAACCTCATGGGGCTTTTACAGCGGGTGTGCAACGACTTCCCCCTGACGGAAAAAACTCCCTCAGTCAACGACGGTCGGTGGATTAGGATTAAACGTGCATGGGCACCGACGTCCTTAGGCAAGACTAAGCGCTAATATGGCAATGTGTGGGCGATGGCCTACAACTCTACTAGAGCCCATCTGTTGCAGCCATGAAACAAAGCTAGTCCTAGTGAGGCTCATTTACGGGCGTGTAGTGACATCCTATTTACAGGAGAGAGCACCCCACAGAATCAAAGCATCACAACGCATTCCCTTCCCTAGGGAACGAGACCCATCGGGCAGACGAGCCTCGGACAAACCAGATAATGATAGCTATAAAGCTTAGTCGGTCAAATAAAGAGGAAGCAATTCCATATGGAAACACAAGCAAGCATCCACAAAGGTCGTAACGATCCAACTGATTTAATTACAACAAGTTCCAGATGTACGAGCAGGCCATCTTTCCCAAAAAAAAAAAAAAAAGAAAGAAGAGAAGAGGAGAAAATGAGCCTAGCGGTCCGGATAAGGCTGACTCGGCGGTTGGTCTCCTCTCATTTGGGAAGACTAGGGTTCCGCTGCCCCTTCAAAAGGGGCAAGCAAGTCAAACCTCTGGGTTGTGTTGGCGTTCGCTGGGTGAAGCAAGGAAATAGGAAAGCCTCAGGTAACTCCATAACCTCTTCAGCTCCAACAAACTCGACGTCTACAGACTTAGGGAACTTAGGGGCTGGCGCCGCAATTTCCTTCACGATGTCCACAGTAGCCATCACCTCTTGAGCCCTCGGGTCCAAAGGGTTTGAAGGATGCGCCTCAATGGCCTCACCTGCTTTAAGAGGGAGGCGCGTCGACGGTGACCATCTTCCCCGAGGGAGGCTCCTCTACAGCCTTGACTGTCTCAGAAGGGGGCACGTCGACAGTGACAATCGCCTTGGAAGGAGACTCCTCCACAATCTCGACGTCCTCAGCGACCACCACAACCTCAACCACCGCATCGATCGAATAGACATCCTCCGCCACGGGAATATCGCCGGATGCCTCCACCATACGGATAGGAGACTCAAATCCTTTGATGTTGACCACCAACTCTGGCCTGGCTACGGCCTCTAATGTTGGCTCATCTGCGACATCTGCCGCAGGCTTGGCTAGGGAGTCCACTAATGGCTCCCCCCGCAAAGTTCCAGTGTCAACCGGGACCCCGTATTGCGCCAATACAGGTGCAAACATTAGCTCGACTTTGGCTTCGAAGGCGCCAGATTTGAGAACCGGCATAGGAGCTGCTGTGGTCATGGGGCCCTCACCTCCCCCGGAGCCAGACGCCTGACCTGAGGAGGAGGCAAAAGTAGAACTCACCACTAGAAGTACTCCCGAATCGCTGCACCCGCTACAGCGTAGCCTCGTCCTCTCCAGAAGAAGAAGTAAACTCTAAAGATATGCTGTCAGAGGAGGAGTAATGCTGCTTTGACAGTCGGCCCAAAGGCTCTCGAATTGCTAACATCTCTGGCCTCCTCTAGCCGGCAGACGTCTTTGCGGGGGCCGGCTCCCATGCTGCTGCAACAAAGGCCTCTGAGGTCAACCTGTGTCTCCTCTCTCAGAAAGTGTCGATATTAGCTAGGATCTCGTCCACCAGAGGCTTCTCCTGAGCTTTCTCACTCTCTTCTAAAAGCCCTGCAGTCTTCACCGGGTGGCAAAAACATCGTGCCCCCCGGAACCCTAAATTGGGAAAGCAATAACTGAACATCTTCAGTTGTACGGATCGAATAAATCCTCCTGATGTCATCAATGGCTATGGTTGGAAGGGAAGAAGAAGAAAATATGCGAAAAGAAGGAGGGCCTACAACGAATCGAAGAAGAAGGCAAAGTGTGGGAATGGCAAGAGGCATGTGGGTTAAATAAGCGAAGGCCATGAGCCAGAAACAACATTGCAGTGGAATCGAACGACCACCCTCATGATGGCAACTACGTGTGTTAGAACCGTGAGGCGTCATGACATACTTTGTCCAATCGTCATTTAAAATGGCTTGGTGTGTCGATTTCTTGCACACGTGTGGGTTTCCCGCACACCAACAATGATGCCAGTCAGTCGAACCATCCTGTCAACAATAAATACAATATTCAGACTCCAGAAGGGCCAGCGCTGTCAGCTGAAGCGGCCATCATGACAACGTACGGTCTCCCAAGCAGGCTCATGATTTAGCGATATGGCAATCGTCACACGATGTGACTAAGGAAAAAATGCAGATTGCGTGTGATCCAGGCCGGCTCGATGATGTTTTGCCCGGCTTGCCTCCTAGCCAAGCATTTGGGATGACCGAGTGAGAAACTAGTTGTTGGATAACTAAGTCGCCGAACACATGATCCGTTTGACTGTCAGATGCCAGGTCACACGTGACGGTACGAAGACACTCAAATAATAAAGTAACAGTAGAAGGCAAAAGGACAAGATTACAGAAACACAAGAATGAGAAAAATACTTAGTGGTTCCATTTGTTAAATTCTTTTACGAAGTACAAGGTTTACAATAGTAAAATTACATAGTAGAAGAAAATACATTGAGCAAAAGAAAAACGGCGACATTTGCCTTGAAACTAGTTTAGGGAAGATATGTGTAGGGAGGGTAGTAGCCGCGGGTAAATCACCATGCGGATTGTGTCTACCTACCAATGGAACATACCCGACCGAAAACCAGGCACCGCAGGAGCCAGGTGGGAAGCAATTCTCTAGAGTAGAAACAAAACACCGCCGCCAGCATCAGTAAAGCTTCCCACCCGAAGACTCCACCTCCAGCAAGTTCTAATGACGACCCCAGAGAAGAGATCAAGGCAAGGCCACTTCTGCAAATATGAGAGGATCACAGGAAACGCATGCCCCAAGGGATCCCTTCAGAAGATGATGTCCGAATGCCAGCCAGAGGAGGAAAGGATAAATGGGCCCTACCATCGATCTGCCGAGCATGGCGGCACGAGAACTACCAGAGTAGGGTCTGAGCAACATGAGAACAACCGGAACAATGGCAACGTGGCAAGCGCCTAGTGCGCCTTTAAGTCTTCCAGGACTCCACCTAGTCCCGGTGCGAGGCTTTGGGAGGCCCAAGACAACTTTGAACTCTTGCATCACCTAGCTGGTGTGAAGATGAACCTTTAAGCAAAAAGTGAGGATACCTCCATTTATAGTCGTGACAGAAAGGTGGCAAGCTCTGGTGAAAGGATGTGTCCGCCAATTACAGACAAGGAATCGGGGCCAAGCCTCGATTAAGAGCAAAATCTTTCCAAACATAACATCGAATCCCTGCGCCATCGTACGGAAGGCTACAAACCACCTGGGGAAGGGGCGTAACTCTTGGGAATCAGCAACTAAAGCGTCTCGGGAAGAGGCATGTGATCAGGCTCAGTAGGTAATGTCCCATCATCTGACATGTCGGAGATTAGAAAGGCCCAACTCCCCGGCACGGGGGGCTAGTGATGAGTTTATCCACAACACGGGTCAGTCTAGTTATAATACGAGACAATTCGACAGTCAGCTCACTAGACAGCGAAGCCCAACACTGAGTAAGGCCCAGGAACCGTCCAACCAGCCAATCTGCTGTGAACAAGCCCAGGGTTGTGAAATAGCTTCTCTAGCTCAACCAATCACAACAAAGTCTACCTTCCACCTTAGCCATAGTAGTCTAATAGCGTAGAAGACCTTGGCGCAACATGTCTCAGCCAATAGCGATGGCGATCAACCATGGGGAACCACTGTGCCCTTTAATCAATAACAGCCCAGCCAATAACGGACCGGCTCCTGCTTGACCCACAATAAAAGATTGAATGACTTGCTAATCTGTGTAACTCGGATCTTGGGACACATCATAGTTAACCTGAGAATCAGATGCATCTATATAAAATTCTAATTTCATTGCTTATGTAGCTATTAATAAAAAAAAATTATATATATTACTGTTGCTTGATTGCCTCCCTCTGTCTCTCTACATCTTCTTCCCTTCTCTCATTCGTCTGTTCTCCCTCTCCCTCGTCATCCCTGCTGTTTAACAGCTCAATTTTTCAATAATACCTAAAAGCTTGAGCTTCCCCTAATCAAAGAAATCAAGCTTGACAAGCCAGCTGAGCTTGAATAGCACCTTTTGCTTTTGCTTGAGTTTGGGCAATTTTGCAAATAAATAATCTTGAACAGCTTAAATTTGGGTTGTCTCTGGTTGTCTCGTCTCTCTGACACTCTAATTGATGTTGAACAGCAACCCGAATGAGATGATTGAATTTCTTTCCCTTCCCCGCTTCTGCTTTGCTGTCATTTGGGTTTCTGTCATTCATTATCTAGCAAACTTGCCTTTGTCGTTTCTGGTGATCTCACTTTAACTTCGAAGCGACTAACTAATGGCTGATCAGCATTCCCATGCAGCGTGCAATGCCAACAAAATTTGACTTTAGTTCTTGGATGAAAATACCAATATTAGCATTGGTATTAGTATTGGTATTAGTATTAGTATTTGTATTATTTGTGGCTATATCCATTTCAGTTGCATCAAATGATATGTACAGTGTTGCATGTTTTAGATGGAAATTTTTTTCTTACAATCATATTAAAAGTGAGTCATATCATAAAATTTGACAATATTTAACTATCTATTTATCTAATTAATAAGTTTTGATCACTTTTATTAAAACTAAACTCGATATCTTTCCAGATTATTTAAAAATACCTTAATTTTTTATGCATATTTATACTTATATAAAATGTGCAAATTTAGTCCTATTATAAGATTTAGGTATATTTAAAATATATAAATTGAAGTTTTTTTTATTAAAAAAAGACAATAAAAAAGGCCAATACATGTAGGCTAATTTTTAAAATATTGACCGCTATATTGTTATATATTACCTATTTTTATAAAATTTCATTCAATATTTTCATGTATAGTGTAGGTATACTATAGATGTCACAAAATTTTGGCTTTATCATACCCTAGATGTTAGAGAATACAATAATAATGATCTCTTATTGCAACTGTTTTCTTCCAAGATCTTGACTATTGATGCCTTTGAAATTTGAACTAATTACTTAGACCTACTGTGAATTTTAGCTTGTATGTAATTAGGATTTTCATTTAGTAAAGATGCTTATCATATGCCATCTATTGTAGATCTATTGTTGCAGGTTCTAGTAAAAGATTGTTTGACAATGAGAGAGAGAACACGCTTGAAGAAATTTATATGAAGAGCATAATCGTTTTCGTGTATGCTCTCTCTTATTGTCATATGATCTATTGGGCGAGACGAGAGCAAATGTTTTTATAAGCTTTTTCTTGGGCAAAAGTTTTTGCGTGATCTAGGGTTTGTGGTCATTAGCCCCCCCAACTTCCCGCCAAGAACAAGACAATTCTCCCAAGTTGTGGGCATAAGCATAACTATTAAAGTTCTTATTTTGTGACCTAATAATTATGAATTCGAATATATATGAGAGTCCACGAAATTTGAGTAGCCTATATTATTCTGATACCTATTTCATACTTATTAGATTGAAATCACTTGAGTATTTATGAAAGGATGTATATAGTATTGTGGCTATCATAGTGTAGGATTTAATCCCAACATCACTTAGTTCCACACAATTTCAGCTATGTTAGGCTTTGGTATCACCGGTGACACTGTGAGGATGCCACCTTGTACCCTTTGTTCTCAATTAAGCTGAAGAAATTGGTTGAGCTTTTGTTTTTAGTATTGCCTCCGCTCGGAATCTTATAAAGTGAACTCAAATTTCATGACTCCTTGTGGCATGGGGTGTTTACCGAAGTCCTCCCTCATCTTTGAACCCCAAGCATCTCGTGCTTTATCTCAAAGACGTTAGAATTATCTTATATGATAAAATACAGATTTCATAATTTATTGAAATGATCAGATGTAATGATATTGTATGATTTTATTATATTTTATAAGAGAATATTTTTTCTTAATTAGTCTGATCTTTGGTGATAGGAATGCCAATAATGGGTTGGCTCACAAAGGAGAAAACGACCCAAATCCTCACCGACCCGTTTCTTTCTAGATGGTCGACGCTGCCGTTGACTGACAATAGTCAAGTGGGCCGGCAGAGGCCCAAGATCAGGACGACCCATTTGGGCCCAAGACGGTCAACGCTTTCATTGACCGAAGAGCGGCAAGTAGACTGCCTGAAGCCCACAACACACGCGGCTCAACCTAGATTGGCCCACGTGTCTATCTTCATGTTATAACGGCCGTCTGTCCTAATTTTTTGCATCTCCAAAGAAGACAATCTTCATTATAACAGTTACCTTTGGAATCAAAGTACATCCCAGGAGGAAGATGTTAGAATCTATGCGCGGTCTGTTGGAAATCCTAGCGGTTACAAAATACAAAATGGAGGAGATCCGCTTCCTTGACCATTATAGCCGGGAATGGCACTCATGCCAACGTAGGAAAGGCAACAATCCGACAAGCAAGTGGGCATCTAGCCTTGCTACATAAGGAAGGCAGCTAATAGCCCACGACTATAAAAGGCCATTAAAGCTCCCTTCAATAGCAACGCCTTCTCTTGCCCAATAAAGCTCTCAAGTAAACTTAAGTTCTCAGAAACTCTCAGATATTTGAGCATCCCAATGCTCTCTCACTCACTCTCTGTGCTACTAGTTCTCAACGAACTCAATACCTAGAGAGTCTGCTCCTCACGAGCATCTAGAGTCACTCTCTCTACGAGTGCATTCCCATATCCACAAACACTCATCAGCATTCATATTGTATCCTCTGCATCCTCATTCTATTATCAGAAGGCTGCTTACTGACTTGAGTGTCGGAGTGTTTTTGGTCGGATCAAATTTTACCGTCACCTGACCTCCTGTTTGAAGTTGTGGTATGCAGGATCCGAGAGTCAGTGGATGAAATAAAAATCAGACAGACAGCTCGACTTGAATTTGTTTGAAATTTGGATTCGCATTATTGATGCCGTCAGTGGAAAATTAACAAAAATTCAACCACTTTTATTTTCAAAACCAATATCATCAATCAACATGGAAAATACTAGAGCCCAAGTCAGTGCTCCTGTTAGAGACGGTGTCTCCCCAAACCAGGATTACTCTGCTGGTAACCTAGTTAGAGGGACTCCTGTACCATTTTTCTGAAATTTGGCAGAGCAAATGAGCAATATGTTCAGAATACTTTAAATGCTCTGTACCCGCCAGGGCAAGAAATAAGGGGCTCCACCCTCCTTAGTTCCCATTGCGGCCTCCAGGAGAGGAGGCAAGAGGAAGAAGAAACTGGCTAAGAATGCTACGAGGCCGGACAACTCTCGTGCTCTGGAGGCCTCTAACGTTCAGAGCCATCCAAGGCTTGAAGGGTGCTTGGGCCGTGGAACTCCGAACAAGAGCCCAGAGAGAAGGAATCCCCAATACCTTGGGAAGAGCCTAGGCCATAGCCTCAGGATGGAGTCTCTAGGGTCGTCTGATCTACCGGTGGCAATAGCCGGCCAGCTACACGCCGCATTATTAAAAGAATGGAGTTGAAGACCTATCTCAACTCCAAGAGATTTGGGAACGCCTCCCGAGTTGAGGGAAAAGTCGAGAAAATCTGAAACCGCATGTTCAAGGACGATAACAAGCACGCCGCTGATCTTTAGAGATCTCCCTTTACTGCGAAGATCTTGAATCGTCCATTACTTGCCAAGTTTAAGATGCCAACACTGAATTTTTACGATGGGAGTACTGATCCCATGGATCACTTCCGCACCCATCTAAGTCTCTAGGGCTTAGAGGATGCGGCAATGTGCCGTTACTTCCCTCTCACTCTGAAAGGAGACAGCTGGATCTGGTTCCACCGGCTCCCATCAAACTCAATTCGGAGCTTTCGTAGACTCACTGATCTCTTCCTTGTTCAGTACACTTCCAATCACCTGGAAGAGAAACAGTCGTGACATCTTTCCAATATCAAGTAGAGCAGGGAAAGAATCCGAGAAAGTTTCTGGAGCGGTTCGCAGTAGAGGCCAGTAGGATCCTGAAACTCATCAGTTTCATCTCCGCATTGGTACACGTGACTTCTTCAAGCCTCTGGCTCACAAGAACCAACAGACCCTTCGGGAAGCAGAGTACATTATCAGGGCCTACGCAACCGCCAATGAGGCGAAGCATCCCGAGAGGACCGACTAGCCTTACTCTTTTTCGGCCGAGGGAAAGAGGAAGAACGGTGGTGGCGACAATCCTCGTTGGAAGCAGTACAGGATCGGAGCATTGGACTGCAAGGAGTACATGCCAATCAACCTGACTCCTCTGACCGACATGCAGGCCAATTCCCTCATGCAGATTCACAGTAAAAAGTCTCTCAAGTAGCCAAAGCCACTGAAGAACCCAGAGAGAGGAAATCCAATGAAATAGTGCGATTTTCATCTATCTTTGGGACATACCATGGAGGACTATAAGATGTTTTAGCGGGAGATTGAGGAGCTCATTCGGAAGGTCATCTCACCAAGTTCGTTAGGAACTCTGGGCAGAGTTTCGACACCTCAGGCGAGAAAGGACCAGATTTGTCCCAACGACGGAGTCAAGTCGCGGCTAGAGTAGTAAACATGATCACAACCCGATCAGTCAAGACCTAAGCAGATCATAAGGAGTAGTACGCTGGGCCAAAGAAGCAACGAATGAAAGAGAATGTTATTAGTTTTAGTGACAGTGACATGGCTCATGTAACTTCTCCACATACAGATCTCCTTATTGTATCTGCGCTCGTGTCAAACGGTAACGTAAACTACTAATTCAAACAAGTTTTCATTGATAATTGAAGTTCAAAGGATTTGCTTTATCTTGATACCTTCTTTAAACTTAAACCTAAAAAAAATCAACTAAAACCCGCTGAAGGGCCACTTTATGGCTTAGACAACAAACCTGTGGCTATCCAAGGGACGATTCAATTGGAGGTCACCCAGGGCATGTACCCAAAATTGCGAGTCATACACTCATCTTCTTGGTTGTTAGCCTACCCTCCATATACAACACTGTCCTAAGCCGGTCATACGTAGCAATGTTCGGATCAGTCACCTCGATACCACATTTAAAACATGAAATTTCTAACATCATGCGGTATCGGTAAAGTGTTGAGTGATCAGGTGATTAGATGAACATATTACATGTTCCAAATTGCCCCAAGCGGCGACGGAAGTCCTGCAGGAGAACTGGACCATTGAGATGAAGCAACCTTGCAGTAGGGCGTAGTCCGAGAGGCCACCGACCTCGTGCCACTGAATCCGGAGGACTCGGAGAGGTATGTACAGATTTGGGACTCACTCACCAGACTCCTGCGTGACGGGCTAATAGCGTTCTTGAGATAGAACGCTGAAATCTTCGCATGGACACCCGTCAACATGTCTGAGATTCCGACCGGAGTAATGGTCCAAAAGTTAGGCCTCGATTCCGATCATAAGCCTGTCAGGCAGAAGCAGAGAAACAACTCCTTGGAGAAGCTCGTAGCCATCTCGGAAGAGGTCAAAAAGTTGCTGAACACCGACTTCATCAGAGAAGTCCAATCCCCGAATTTGTTATCCAACGTCATCCTGGTAAAGAAGAGCAATGAACAATGGCAGATATACGTCAACTTCACCGACGTCAATAAAGCCTACCCGAAGGATAGCTTCCCTTTGCTCATAATCGACTTGTTGGTGGACTTGACTTCTGGACACGAGCTGCTGAGCTTATTGGATACATACTCGGGCTACAATCATATTCAAATGAGCCCAAAGGACGAGGAATATACCTCGTTCATGACCGACCAAAACACCTACCGCTACAAAGTCATGCTTTTCGGATTTGAGAAACGCAGCGCCACTTATCAAAGGCTCGTGAACAAGATCTTCGAGAAGCAGATCAGTCATAATATGGAGGTGTACGTCGACGACATACTCGTCAAAAGTAAGACCACCAGGGACCATATTCGCAATCTGGTTGAATCATTTGAAGTACTCCGCACATACCAGATGAAGTTGAATCCTTCAAAGTGAGTCTTCGGAGTGTCTTCAGGGAAGTTCCTGGGTTTTATCGTCTCTCAGCGATGGATCAAAGCAAACCTAGAGAAGATCAAGACCCTCACGAACATGTCTCCGCCATGGAGTACTAAGAATATCTAGAGGCTAACTGAACGACTGGTAGCACTATCCTGCTTCTTGGCCAAGTCGGAGGACAAATATCAATATTTCTTCAAGGCTCTGAGGGGGACTAAAGCAAGTGATTTTCAGTGGACTGTGGAGTGCCAGGCAACTTTTGATGAGTTGAAGCAGTACTTGGCCAGTCTACCGTTGCTGACGTCACCCAGAAATGGAGAAAAGCTGTACCTCTACCTGGCAGTGTCAGAGGTGGCTTTTAGCTCTGTCCTCATATGCTAGGACTCCGTCTCTTTATGGCCAATCTACTATGTGAGCAAGATATTGACTGGCGTAGAGACACGCTACCTGAGTGCTGAGAAGCTTGCTTTGGCACTTGTCTTCTTAGCCCGAAAGTTGAGACCCTATTTTCAGGCTGATCACATAGTCGTTTTGACCGACCAGCCACAGAAGGGTATCCTCCAGAAACTTGATGTTATCGGATGGCTAGTTAAGTGGGCTCTCGAGTTAGGAGGGTTTGATATTAAATTTCGGCCCCAACAAGATGCAGGCTTCGGGCGACTTCATCGTCGAGACCACAACCCCAATCATCAATAATATCCCACTGAGGACGCAGATAACCGCCTAGAAGAGCCAGAGTGAGTCCTCAACATTGACGGATCATCTACCAACTCAAGTAGTAGTGCCATAGTGGTCCTAAGGACCCTGGATGGATTTGAGGTGAAGTACTCCTTCAAATTTGATTTTTTAGCCACCAAAACGTTGTCGGGTACGAAACCCTGTTAACCAGATTACGATTAGCCAAAGAGTGCTCAGCTAGGCGGTTAACCGTTTACAGCGACTCAGAGCTAGTTGTCAACCAAATCAATGGAAGTTTTGAGGCATGCAACCCTCTCTTGGCCAAATACCTTGCTAAGGAAAAGGACGCCATCCGGATATTTGACAAGTGAAGCCTGATCTATGTCCCCAGAACTGAGAACTGAAAGGCCGACTAACTTGCTAAAGCGGCGGCAGCTGAAAATCTAGAATATTACTCTAGGGACATGAGGGAAGTCTTAAGCACTTCCTACACAGAGAAACAGGAAGCAATGCAACTCTCTGACGCCAAAAATTGAATGACACTATACTAGAGGTGTCTGGAAGACGGAGAACTACAAGATAACGCGGACGAGGCTAAGCAGATCAAGATGACGGCTGGTTAGTACACCATTGTCTACAGACGGCTATATCGCCGTGGATACTCGACTCCGTATCTCCAATATCTTACTCCTGATGAGGCCAACTATGCCCTGAGCAAAATCCACCTCGGGATATGCGGATCACACATTGGCGGCAAGCACTTGGCGTTCAAAGTCATGCGCCAGGGATATTACTAGCCAACAATGAGGAAGGATGCCTAGAGTTCATGAAGAAGTACGAGAATTGCCAACTCTATGGTAATCTCCACCATCAGCCACTCGCGGAGCTGAGATCCCTCTAGGCTCCTTGGCCTTTCACGCAATGGGGGTTCGATATTCTTAACCCATTTCTCATTGCAACTAGACAAAGGAAGTTCATTATCGTGGTTGTAAACTACTTCACTAAGTGGGTTGAAGCCACCCCGCTTGCCAAGATCACCAAGCACAATGCACTAAAATTCGTCCGCCCGAGCATAGTGAGGAGATTTGGTATTCGCAAGGTCATCCTGAACGACAACGAAACTCAATTTTTAAAAAAATCTTTCACCAAGTATTGCAACAATCTTAGTATCAGATTGGTCCACATTCGGATAGCGTACCCCCAGGAAAACAGACAGGTGGAGGTCGCTAACCATATGCTATTTCACGGTCTAAAGACCAAGTTAGAGGACGCAGTGAGCTCCTAGATCGACGAGTTGCCCTCCGTCATGTGGTCATACAGGACGACTCCTAAGAAACAAACTCGAGAGACACCCTTCGCCTTTGCTATGGGACTGAAGCGGTAATTTCGATTGAGATTGGGCTCTCAAATCTTAGGGTCGAAGCCTTTGACGCACTTGGTAACTCCTAAAAGATCACAAAACACTTAAACTTACTGGAGGAAGCCCACGACGTAGTCAGAATGCGGACAGCAGCCTACTAGTAACAAATCGCCTGCTATTACAACAAGAAAGTAAACGTACGGTAATTTAAAGTTAGAGACCTGGTTTTGCGAAGTATAGAGGTTATAGGCAAGACAATCAACAGAAATAAGCTTTACCCGAATTAGGAAGGCCCGTTTCTAATCTCAACCGTTTTGCAGAAGGGAGTATACAAACTTTGAACTCAGAATGACAAGTTGGTCCCATGGACGTGAAACGTTGTTCACCTAAAGCGTTATTACCAGTGAAGACCCAAGTAGGTCATCTGTATGACATGCAGCGTGCTTGTAACATTCATTGTAATTAATAAAAGAATTTTTTTTTCCATATGAATGCTTGCTCGTAAGTTACAAAAAATAAATGACCTAGACTACCCTTAAGTCGGGCAAATTCTCACCTATTCACAATTAAACATAGGTCATCTAGGCGGCCCGTAATCATCCAGGCAGCCCATAAGTGGTCGGATTAAACCCTGGTCATCTAGGCAGCCCGCAAGCGGTCGGATTAAACCCTAGTCATTCAGATGACTAGTAAGCGGTTAAATTAAACGTTGATCATCCAAGTGGTCCATTCACAGTCTGATTCTAAATCTTATGGGGCTTAAACGGCATGTGTGACAATATCCTCTAACAGGAGATGACGCTGTCAGTTTACAACGGTCGACAAATCGGAAGCAAAGTGTTTCATCCAAAAGCTGCCCGCCCAAAATCATACTTGGGCAGCGCCGCGCAACACGAAATCTCAACTCACGCTTAGTATAAAACCTATTTGGGACGACATCAGGATTCCCCTGATATCTCCTAAAGGACTTAGGTCATCTGAGAGCACAACACCAGTCTCCAATATCTCGAGATGGCCGGCTAATCCGTGCAAAGTACGCCAAGTCGGCCGGCCAGTACAAGGAGCAAACAACTAATGAAAGCAAACTCATGGAACACAATACGTTAGTAAAACAGTTGTTTTATTGATAACAAAGATACATTTACAATTACAATAAAAACGGGAGTATAAAATCTTAGCTAAGGAGTAGAGCTCTCAGGAGGAGATGGGAGAGGCCCCTGTGCACTTCGGGATTGGTCCACGAGTCTTTCACAACGTTGGGCAGTAGGTTCACGAGGTCAAGGACACCGATGGGAAAATTGGGATCCACCAACTGGACAATGCGATAACTAATATTAATACCTTCTCAGAGCCATGCCCACAACACCTGAGTAACCTCCTGTGGACTCAAGTAAGTGGATAGCTCATTCTCTAATGATGCTATTTTTCCCAGGAGCTCATCAATGAACCCTGCCATCCAGGCAGCCTCTTCTTCCAGTCTCGCAGATTTCGCTCTCAATTTAGACAATTCAGATTGAAGAGCGGCATTCTCCTCTTGGTGTTACGCCCTTAGCAGGACTATCTCCTCCTCAAACCAGGTGATCTCTTCTTCGCAGCCCAAGATCACATTGTCCCTTTGGCGCAATCTCTTACTCACGGCACCCAATATCTTTTGTTACTGTAAGAAATCAAAGAAGTTAAATAACAGCAGGAGAGGAAGAAAAGAGGAAAATTTTTAAAAAGTTACCAGCCAGACTCTTCATTGCCTCCTTGCTGGTTTGCCTCGCGACCTTGGGCCTAATGGTGAAGGACCGAGAGCAGTAGCCTCTTGAGCATGCTCCGCTGAAGCCTCACCAGCAGCCTCCTCCGCCAGCTCTACGCTAGTGTCAACCGCATCAAAATGCTCTTCGGCGGTTAGCTCATCTGGCGCCGCAACGACTCTATGGCTGGCTCCTCCATCTCAGTTGGCGGCTCATCAGCTTGCTCAAATCTGGCGGCTCCAGGTAGTGGCTCCATCGGTGCAGCTTGCACCACCAATTCCTTTAGCTGCGATAGCACAACAACAACGCAACTTGCAGCAGCTCATAACATGGCCTCATACTCCTCAGCAACCTCTACTCCGAAGCATTCTACGGCTCCAGTGAGTCGATCGACTATTATGTTGCCTGGCTCTGTGGAGGATGATGAAGAAGGCTCTATCGTCGCAGCCCTCTTTTGCCTTAGATTGCTGGAAGTATCATCGATAGAAAGTGCGCCGGCCGCATCAATGGCAAGAACGCCGACTTTCCTCTTATGTAGTGGGCCGCCGGCGGTGGTGATATAATCTTTTGGACCGGAGAAGGTGGCCCCCAACGAGCCTTCCCAACTTCCTCCCTGAAAACCAGGTGGTCTCTCCTAAACTCGGAGAGATGGTCCATCACTAGCTGCAGTAGTGGCACTATAGTAGCCACTTCTTCCTTCTTGGGCTTCCCAGTTAGTTCATCGAGAACCTTGCCCCAATCATTGGATAAGGGTCAGGTATCAGCAACGCGTATAAAGAAGAAACGATATATGAAGTTCTTAAAAAAATCATATATTGCGCTACTGATGTGGAGCTCTCTGGGGATAAGGAGATCCAATCCTTTCTCTGGGTAAATCAAAACATCACCTGCGCGGCCTCCACCGTCAGCATCCGTGAGTGATAACGGAGGAAGATGTACAACGAGTAAAGGTATCGCATGGCATTGGCATGGAGCCGTACGACTAGAACTCTAAGCGCCATAAGAATTGCGAGCAGCTCCTCTGGTACAAGGAGACGAAACACACTCCTTAAGTGAGCCTCGTATACAGCAATGTGACCCTTTAGAGGAAAGCAGGCCCTGTCATACTCCCTGGGTATCGTGAATACAATTTGTTGTGAGATGTTAAACTCAATATACAGTTCTCTCACTTCACCAAGAGAAATTACAGAGGCAATATCTAGAACAGAAGAAGCCGTTGGAGTAAAGCACCGTATCGAAAAGGTGCGCCCATCATTACGGACACGTGTCACTTTTAGAAAGGACGCAATCGAATCAGATCTTCTAGGAAATTAATTATTGGGATCGCAAATTCACGGCAAGTTGACACGTGACAGTCTTTTTGGCTGATAGTCCGGCAACATGATAGCGCGTCAATTCTATCTCCACCAATTCTCTGAATTCTTACCAGGATGGTCAACAAATCCGATCAACGCTCCCTTTATCTAGTTCTCCGAATTCTTACCAAGACAGTGAACTAATCCGGCCAACGCTCCATTCATCTAGTTCTCTGGATTCTTATCAGGACGGTCAACGAATTCGGTGAACATTTCTGGTCAATGAATCCAGTCAACGTTTCCAACAGCTCAGTTATCCAGATCTTGACGTTATGGTCAATAGTCACAAGCAACACGATCAGCAAACCAAGAACCCCTACTAGTTTCCTCATCACACTGTCTCGTACAAGTTGCACAGCCAGACGCATCCCATCGTGAAGATGCTGGAGGCCGAAATCCCGAACTACCAGCATGGGGGGCTAGCGATGGGGACGCCAGTAACGGGCTGACCCACAAAGGAGGAAACAACTCAAATCCTCAAGGACCCATTTCTACCTGGGTGGTTGATGCTGCCGTTAACTGGACGAGAGGCAAGTAGGCCGGTAGAGGCCCAAGATTAAGACGGCCCATTTGGGCTTAGGATGGTGAACGCCTCCGTTGACCAGAAAGCAGCAAGTAGATCAGCTAAAGCCAACGACACACACAACTCAAGCCTAGATTGGCCCATGTGTTTATCTTCCTGCCACAACGGTCGTATGCCCTAATTTCACGCATCTCCAAAGAAAATAATTTTCACCGTAACGGTTACTTCCGGAATCAAAGCACATCTTGGGAGAAAGGCACCAGAATCCACACGCAGTCTGTTGGAAACCATAGTGGTTACAAAATGTAGAAGGAAGGAGATTCGCCTCCTTGATTGTTGCAACCGAGGATGACGCTCATGCCAATGCAGGAAAGGCAACAATCCCACACAGTAAGCGGGCATCCAATCTTGTTACATAAGGAAGGCAGCCAAGGGTCCATGGCTGTAAAAGGCCATGGAAGCTCCCTTCAATGGCAACGCCTTTTCTTACCCACAAAAGCTCTCAAGTAAACTTAAGCTCTCAGACACTCGAGCATCCCAACACACTCTCACTCTCTCTCCTACTAGTTTTCAGCGAACTTAGTACTTAGAGAGTTTGCTCCTCACGAGCATCCAAAGCCTCTCTCTACGAGTGTATTCCCACGTCCACAGACACTCATTAGCATTCATACTACAACCTTTGCATCCACCTTCTATTTTAAAAAAGCTGCTTATTGACTTAAGCGTCGAAATATTTTTAGTGGGATCAAATCTCGCCATCACTTGAACTCCTACTTGAAGTTATAGTGTGTAGGATCCGAGACTCAGTCGACGAAACTGAAATCTGACGGATAATTCAACCTGAATCTATTCAAAATTTAGATTCATGATGCATCATTTGGTAAAAAGGGGGCATTCCTTAGAATTTTAATATATCCAAGTACTATGATTTTATTTACCTCGTGGTCGAGACGATGGATTTTATAATAACATTATTACAGTTATATTTTATTTATAATGCATATTTATGGTTGAAGTTTTCGCATGATCAGTCGTAGCTAGGTCGGTTGATCTGGGTTTAGGTCCCCACAAACAGGGCCCACTACTTCTCTAAATTCTGAAAAATAACATTAGGTTAGTCACATTAGCACTTATGTAGCAAATCTGGGTCAAATCAACATTTTGGTCTTCTTTTTTCCGGGCAAGGATATGGAGTTTCTGACCCTCACTCAACGGACTTTGACTTTGGCCCAGTACGATGCATGATTCATAGCCCCATCGTGTTTCACCCCTTATCTAGTATTGGATGAGGAGCACAAGGCAAGACACTTTCAAAAGGGACTGGCAGATGTTTAAGTGCCGTTTGACCTAACTGAGTAAGGCTCGATGCTAAAATGCACCACGGCTGTAAAGGAGGCCTTGCTCAGGAGGGGGTACTTGTGCACAGCCTAGAGGAAGATCTCGGCAATTTATTACAGGCAAGTGCCAAAAGATGAACGAATCTAACGATAGACGACAATATTTTAGATGTAGGAAGATGGGTCATACTATTAGTGAGTGCAGGGCAACAGGATCAACGTCAGCCACTTCATTGGCTTCTTCCCTAGCAGCACTGCCATCAGGACAGGCAGAGCCACAATTATGCTTCAATTATAGCAAATCGGTACATTTCACCAAAGACTACCATGCGCCAAAGAGTGGGATAGTGACTCAGACCCGTCGGCAGCGATCCCTGGTTCTTGGGCATGTTTATGCAATTACGGAGCAAGAGGCTCACAACTATCCCACTTTTGTGCAATGTACTATTTATGTTTTTTATCAACACACTTTTTTGTACTTTTCATTTTACACCATACTTGGAGGCTATTCCAAGGCTTGTGGATTTTCACTAGTAGTGTCCACTCCGATCGGTTAGACTATAGCTATCAATGTTGTTTATGCTATCTATGTTATCCAGGTGGGAGATTATCATCCACCAGTAGAATTAATCTTATTCGATATGCTTGAGTTTGACATTATTGTTGGCAAATGCTAGTTGACCGCTTTCCACACCAGTATTGACTATTCAGAGATGATTGTATGTTTTGCTATTCTGGGGTCTCCACCCTTCATGTCTGGAGGTCTTGGTGGCAAGGGTGCCCCTTGATGTTGTTGGCATTCCACACCAAAAACTTTTTGTAGAGCAGTTTTCATGGATTTTTGGCCTTGGTTTCATCATTAGTGATTAAGGAGTCCAAGGTTAATCGAATTCCAGTCGTGTGGGAGTTTGCCAATGTGTTTCCAAAGGAGTTCCCAAGGTTTGCACTAGAGAGAGAGATCAATATTTCTACTGACACAATTCCTACTAGCATGGCAACTCACCAAGCAAAATACAACCAAAATCAAATTAAGGCTCGAAACTACAAATTAATTTCAATCAGCCCAACTAATTATACCTACGGACTCAAGAAGATGTCGTAAACCTCAATACAACTAGTACGAAATCTATGATCCTCAAGTAGATGAATAAACTTAGGAAACAAAAATGAAAATATGGATTCAAAACCCACATGTACGGAAATGATAAAATTTAAAAATCCTACTGCCACAGTGGACATCTCTATACCTTGTACAATCACCGTAAGACCCCAATCCAAGGTACTGGACTTCTTTACTATCCGACCCAGAATAAGGGCAATCCCTGATCATATGGCCAACTGTCCATAATTAGAATCATGCTCCCAAAATATCGTCAAAAGGTATTTATCCATAAAAGTATTCACGAACATATTCCATGATATCACTTTATCCTCCCGACCTAGGACTCTTTGCTCATCAACTGCCTATGGTTGGCTTCGCCTTCTATCTTACGTGAGGCAAATATTATCCTATCTCCTCCCGTACATTGGGTCACCACAAACATCATTCCATTCTCAGGATCCACATTTAGACTTCTGTAAGATCCATGCCACCTAAAATTCAAGCACTTTATTATTATTAAATTGATCATAAATTCAGCCAAATACTTAGTAAGGTATAATATAATTAAAGACAATAAACAATATATTTAAAATAAATTAAGGAAAATCGAAGTATAATATAGATACATAAATATGAAGCATGATGAAATGCAATTTCGGAACACCTTTATTTTTACACATTTTTATTTCTAATTCCTTTAAATTCTAAAATATACATAATTATTTTTATCTTTGCGGATCAGAACCAATAAGCCTTACTAACGGTGTGGTCGAACGAGAAAAAAATATGTATACTTTCACAAATTCTAAGGCATTACCCAAATAATTTAACACCCCGTGGTAAGCGATATACATATCACCCGGTATACGGGGCCATAAAACTCATGCCACCAAACCCCCGTGACCAAGAGGCAATTCTCGTGCTACTACAGTAATATTTTAAGGTATACCAGGGAATACTACCATCTGAATATAATTCATTCGTTCAATTTCTTATTTACTTATTCTTAGAAAAATTCTGTACTCATCCTTAACACTTTGTTCTCGCACCGGGAGAACAATTCATCAAACTTATTGATGGGTCCCGGAACCCAAGGCCCAAAATTGCAATCGTTGGCCCAAAAGGCC